>JAPDOI010000063.1:0-1200000 GCA_029168955.1 Aplectana chamaeleonis | reverse complement strand
GATAGCAGAGCAAGAGCTGAAAAGGGGTTAGAGTAGCACCTGGGAAACGTTCCCAACCCTGCCTAGTAAAATGGTGCAGCCGTGATCTTTCTAAGACACCAATTATTGATTATCTCCAGCCCTCGCACTGCGATCATCAAACGCGCCGACGCCCTAAACCCTGCCCCAACCACTTCGTGACACTGGCATACATGCATGCCGCCCCAGATCGGATAGCCAAGGGGCTGAAAATAAGAGAAATGGTGATGACAAAAGAATGTACTTGCTGATCGAACTCACTCTTCACGGCGGCGTGGATCTCCGCTGTAAGGCCGGCCACCCTGATGAGAGGGCACCCTCACATATTTGAGCTGTGGATTCGATCAACAATCCGTTAACAACATGGAGTTCATTTCATGGCATTCTTGTTGCCCTGAAGGCAGTGTTCACGATAATCTTCAATTTTGAGATTGTTGGCTATATTGATTAAGTACCCATCCTAAAAAGTAAAATGACGTCGAACTTGAGAAAAACGCACCAGACCGGAAGTACATGAAATCCTTAGGTATCACTCCGCCTTTTAAGTATCACAAGAAGTGTTTGTTGTGAAAATGGAATCTTTTGTGGACCCGTCCTTTGTGATTCTCTACCCTCTATTGCTCCGTTCTTCCTTAGGGCCCTAACTGATCCTGCTTTGCATAAAATATTCTTCTATTCCCGAATGACCCAATTTTCCACCGGTGGAAACCACCATGAACATGGTCATCCAACCGGACAACTGGTCCATGTTATAGAATAATGTCACTGAAATACGACGTTTTCACGCGTTTCTTGCCGTTTCTTCGTAATTTTTGTAACACTTGGAAGCCAACGCATTGTTTTATGTGGAGAACTCGGGGACGGGAATCATCGTGAGCACCGCCTTTGAATGACCTCGACATTTCTGATTCGCTCAGACTGAGTCTTGAAACCTCTGGGTTTCGGCGTCTCCAGTCATCTTTTCGGACATTCTGATGGAGAACTCGAATCAACTAGATTTCCTGTGATATCGCGTGTGAAATTTTGTAGAAAAAAACCTCGGCCGCGCTGCCACAACAGTATTCAAGTAAGGGGATACTTCTCGTATCGACTCCAAACACGAGGTTTTTAAAGCACATGGACTGCAAGCAGAACACTAGCAGTGTTAAGAAGCAGTATAAACACCAATTAACGCGAAGCATTCTAGATTAATCAATAATCAAGATAGAACAAGATAAATTCACCACGGGTGAAAACAGCAGTGAGAAACTTAAGAGCTTTTGATTGTCATTGGTGGTTACATAAATGGGCAGTGTTGGACTTGTTTCGAGGGTGGTTTTTTTGCTGTTTCCTTTTTTTCCGATCTTCTCGGTGAACTGCCCAACAGATAAGCTTGCCATTTATGAATCTCATAATGCACGACAAAAACATGAAGCCTTCGAAAAAAAAATAGAAAAAAATCTCATCGAAGACATTCAACACCACCAACGGCAAGCAAACTTTCACAAATAATTGTTCAAAATATTTTTCACATATATATGAATACAGAAAATAAACACGGCTGCAGTGAGCTGTGTTTACTTGCTGTATTCTTCTATACTGATTAGGCGTCGATTGGAATGTGTACGTAGAAGTGCGTGACCGAAAATTTCCGCGATTGGGCCTGCACACTTCCAAAGTCTGCTATTTCCACGGCGACGCGACGATTGCGTCGCCGTGCACAAGATCGCGTCGCACAGCTATCCAACTCTGAAAGAGGCCTTACGAATGGCATAGTACTTCATATCGGATAGAGAATGACAGCAAAGCGTGAGCTTTTAAGTGCATTGAATGTTGAACTTTTTCCTCTAGATTCAAGGGAATGGACTCGTTGAACTATGAACAGTTTTTTTTTCAATTCTGTTCAAGAGCACTTCGAATTAAAAACGAAAACCAGTCGAATGCATTCGTGAGAATGTCAGAATGTAGTCAGATAAGTCATTCAAGCATTTCAAATCTTGACAGCTGGATTATAATAACGAGCACCGTTCAAAAAACATCTCATATATCTTATGCCTAGCAACAAATGACAAACATTGATTAGGGAGGTTCAAAAGGGTCCCACTCATGTTCCAAATAGTGTTGGCTGTCCCCCTTCCCTCTGATACATATCCCTCACACTCGAGGACGTGAGAGGAATTCTATGCACCGGGAGGTAACGTTTCCAGCTGCGATATTTTGGCCTGTGTGTTACCCTTTATACTTTCCTCGAGAAAAAAAATATACCGCATAAATGGTTAATGTAGGTGTCTTTTAATAAGGAAACCGCGACGCTGATATTAGCAGAAGCGGTATGCGGAAGGCTAAAGGACTATGGCTATCGACCAAATGATTTCGCCACCAACAGTTGATGCGGCTCCCTGATTGAATGACATGGACCACTACTATGTATATGGCCGGGAACATACTTCCCGCGACCAGCGACAGCGACATTGGCATATCGATTTTCGGTCAATGTTGGTTGTAAACATTGCGTCGCGTCGCTGGTCGCAGTAAGGGGTAGTTTATACTCCCGGCGCCGAGCGGCGCGGCATAGTGCATTTCTGTGATATTGATCACGTGGCGCGGCACGATCGATATTGTAGGATTGCACTTTGCCGCGCCACTCGGCGGCGGAACTATAAGCGACGCCTAGGGCCGGGATCAGACTCCCAGCGAAGAGCGACGCGACGCAATGTTTACCATCAGCATCGACTGAAAATCGATACGCCTGATATGCGCTGTCGCCGTCGTTGGTCGCTATAAGTATGATCCCGGCCTAATTATGATCCCGGCCTATCCTATGATTCGGGGTTACAAATAGTGTTTGTCATTGCGGACTCGCGCGGCAAACACGTGAAGCATCGATTTTGTACGAGCTTCGCCGCCCGCCCTTCATCAGCTGAGATGCTTCCTTCATTTTTTTTTTGACGGTTTTCATCATTTCTCACATTTTCTCAACAGTTTTCGGTCTGTAAACTCTAGGTTAGTTATCCATATTACTATCGTGTGCTAAGGTTTTAATTTCAGGAATTTCGGGAATCGAAGGCGACAAATAGGAACCGCCAATTTGTGACGATTTTCCTTTGTTTTGCGGTATTACCCAATTAAAATCTGTTTTTCGTGTTCGTTACTGACTTTCAACTTCTCTAGCAAGATTTTCGTTGATCGTAAATCTCTTCAGAGTTTTCTGTTGTTTAGGCCAGTCCGAATCTCTAACAATAAGAAAACTCTTTAAAGGCAGCATTCACGCTCCTAAACGTGGTTGAGATAACTACGGAAATGGAATGGTATGTCACAGAACACAACGCCTACGCATTTTAAAGCATCAAAAACGATCCACAATGACGCTGCACGAGTAAGAAGTTGGTCTCGCCCCTGTAAAGGGACCGGCTCCTCCAAATTATGACGTCATCGCCCGGACAGCGGCCGAGGGGCCAACTGGCACCGCGGTCCCTGTCCGGTGCCAGTTCGCCCCTCGGTCGCTCTCCGGTCGCCCTCGGGGCCACAGCGGTGCCATCGCCAGAGATAGAGAGACGCGTGATTGGTTGTTCTTTGAGTGATAATGTGCGCGCCACGTTACCACTCAAAGAACAACCAATCCTGCGGGTATAAAAGGCGACTCGCCTCGTGTAGACGGGTAGTTGGCCTTTCGAGTCCACTCTTGAGAGGTGATCTCGGATCACGCTCAGGATGACAATTTTTGGCGGCCGAGGGGATCCCCCATGGCTCGCGGTGGGGAAGGCTTCCTCATTGCGAACCATGCTGGGATGGTATCCTTTGTTGCGGCCTGTGGCAGGATTAACCCCTTGACCCACAGGCTGTAACAGGTACCTTATCCTCTTAACAGGCTTAATCCTCTCCAGAAGAGGCGGAAATAAAGAAAAAATGGCAATTAGGAAATTTTTGAAAATCGCCCGAACAGAGACCGCAGTGCCAGTTGGAACCGAAGATCGCTCCGAGCGATACTGCTGTGGACCGGAGAGCGGCTGCTTTGGCTCGAGTAGACGGCTAATTTTTGCTCGGAGCGGAGAGGCACCACCGCTCTAGTAGCTCTCCGGTACCGCTTGGAGCGATGGTTTGCCTGAGTACTCGTGTAGCGTCATTGCGGGTCGTTTTTTACGCTTCAAAATGCATAGGCGTTGTGTTCTGAGCCATACTATTCTATTTCCTTGTTTATCTCAATCACGTATAAGAGCGTGTATGCTGCCTTTAATGTGTTTTTTTTTCATTTTGAATCTAATTTTGGGTTGAAACTGCTTTTCTGATGTGCGCTTTTGTTGCTTTGCTGCTCCAAAACTGTTCTCCAGAATATGGGTCATGTCTGAATTTTTTTATCCGTTGAAAATTTCGACGCCGATGATTCCCGCAATTCCTGAAATTTAAACTTTAGCAAACTGAGAAAATTTCGAAAAACTCACATCATCAGCTGATGAGGGCGGGCGCGGAAACTCGTACGAAACCGATGCGGCGCGTGTCCGCAATGGCACACACTAAACTTAACCCCTAAACAGAGGATAACGATCTAAGAAGCGTCAAAATGTAACTGAAGTAAACAGTGAGCGTGTCACCAGGATGAAAATACCTAAAAACCAAGCACATGTTTGCAGAAACGGAAATTCGCGGCCCTTTTGAGCGCACAAAGGGCCGTATTGCCGTAACTCACTTCATAGTCGACGAACTGAATTTTTGAAGATTTGCTGGTGTTCCTCCTAATGGCGCAAATTCAGTAGCATGGTCAGAAAGTCTTCCTCACTCCGGAATTTTGTCGACAAATGCTTATTTCCTTCTCAAGTTTCCATCGACAGCAGGTCAAAATATTAGAGATTTCCGCTACCATGACCGTCCGATCAAATCATAATGAGAAATTATGGGGCAAAATTATGGTTTCCGTTTTCGATTTAGTCTGACGCATGGACCGAGCGGCTGGCCGTGCGGGGTTGGTGGCCTCACTGGAGAATGAGATTTCGATTCGCTTTCTCCGTCCATTCATCAGACTAAACTTATTACGCAAACTCTATGCATTTTTCGATAATGTTTTAGAATTACCTCGTAACACAGTTGTAGAAGACTCGCTGAAAGCGACTCAAGACGAGAGTTACCTCAAAATTAACGTTGGACCACTTTCAAACAAGTTATGGCGATGCGGCGTTTTGTGCGAGCAAAAAAACACCGCAAACGCCGTTTTTGCAAAACATCGTAGTTTACTGATGCATCATATAAGTCATCTTTCCCTCACCTATCTTTGGCGGTGAGGTAGATTTTGAAGCAGTTTTATGCCAAGGAGTTATGTTCGACAAGAAATGCTGCACGACTCACCGACTGATCGCCGTGACATGTATACAACCTTTCACATTCTAGCTGTTAGGAAATGCGGGATCATCAGTGGCAGTCCTTACTAAGTTAGCGACTCCTGTGCACGGCCGACTGTCAAGGAATGGTCACGATTGGACTAGAATCAATGAGGCGGTCATGATGCATGTTTGACAGCAAAATTTCATGATATCTTGGTACGCCGAGGAGTTGTTAAAGAATCAGATTACTCGTAACAGAAATGAAGGAAGGTGATTAGGCTTTCGCGAGGTTAGTGTGAACAACAATGATCGCAAGCGTGAACATAGTAACAAAACATAATTGTGCATTGATAATAAGCACAGCCCTTCGCTTGCAACAAAAAGCTGGTATAGAAAATCATGTGGTGACAAAAGAAATGTGTCTGTATTGGAGATACAAGGAAAAACAATACCTTCCATTGTTGAACGGTAAAGATCTTCATTGGATATTCCACCACTGTGGCCCTCAGCACCCGCGGGCCGAGTCAAATGGTTTTGCTGAAGATAATTTGTACCTGAAAAAGCTTGAACATGATTAACCTGACTCCAAAAATCCGCCGGAGAAACGCTTTTCCAACAATATGAGATGGTTTTCAAGATCATTGGATTGCAAACAAAACTCTATTCTGTAGAAAATTCTGAGGCCTTGTTATGGCGAAGAAGGCTAAGGTATAGTTTCATTGCCTCAAATTCTTTACTTTCAAAGAAAAGGTGGAAGTGCTTTTCAGCACCCTTCTTCATCTCATGCCCTTTAAGACAATGTTCACGATGAATATAAAAAATTGACTTCGATTCAAAAATGGGGTTGTTTGTTCGTGAGCTGTCGGATAGTAATTAACACCTAAGAGACCGCGTGACCAGACTGCTCACCCGGGCCAGAAACCTTTCATTGTTTTTTTTTGATATTCTGAGGGGTGGAGTCTTTTTTGAATACAAATAGGCTCTTCATAATGTAACCTGTTTACATTCGCAGCGGTCGATCACTTTGAGTATTCCTAGTGATTTTATCAGCATCTCCGGAAAGGACACTCTTCGATTTTTCCAGCTCCTTTGATCAGAAAGAAGCTGTCCCAAACTTCGCTAAGGGAGCTTATCAATGATGCTCATCTAGGAACTTATGTTCTCTAGTTGATTGTCGAGATAGCAGTGCCACCTATTTGAGACAATTGTAGTAGGTCATCGTTTCGAGTTCTGCTGCCTTGATCCCGAGGGTGATTCGCAATGCTGCATAAGGTTCTGGTGCTTACATTTTAATTTTCAATGAAATTTTAGTCGACTGCCGTAAGTTAGCCATCGGTAAACTTTGTTTCAGATTTCGCTAAATTTCGGGAGGGAGGGTAATTTTGGGGGGGGGGGGCGGAAACCTGCTGATAGTTCGATGCTCAAGATTTTGTTGAAATTCCACTACGGGGTATACTTACAAGGGAAGTATAAAAAGCGTAGGTCGGATCTGCCAAGACGACTAGTATGGTTAGTATCTCTTCTGGCTCAATAGTAAAAAATGCGCAGTATCCCGCCCCGAGCCGCAGGCTCAAAAAAGTGATAAGCATTTTTCAAGCCTCGCGAAAAGGCAAGGGTACCCATCAGGCATTTTTTTGGGAGTTTCAAAAAACTTTCTCGGATTTAGCTCAAAAGTTGTATTTAGGGGTAATCTAGGGTGGTGAACACAAATCTGGAGTCCATTTGTCGAAGTTCTGAGGTTTACTATAGATTACGGTAGGTAACATGTCATTTAGGGGTCAAAACCCACCTTAATATTTTAAAAATCGACAAGCGGACGTTAAATTCGGATTCTCCACCCCGAGTAGCCCCCGTATACAAGTTTTGAGTGAAATTAGAGATTTTGATCGAACTACCCTATACCCGCCGTAATCTACCGTAATCTAAAAAAATCGATAAACGGACTCCAGATTCGTGTTTAGCACTCCAAATAACCCTCAGAAAATAATTTTGAGACATAGCAATCGTAGAAAACCGGAAATCTCGAAAGTGGCGTTTTTCCCTCGAAATTTTCCCCGGTTGGGAAGCATCAAACGAAATTAGCCGGAAACTTTGGGAAATCGACTAATAAACTACAGATTCGTGACAAGCTCCCCAAACCCCCCCCCCCGGGAGAAGTTTAAGACAAATCTGGAACATTTTTCTAAAACGCTTCCAGAGTCCTCAATTGGTAGAAATAGGCGCCCAACCGGAAATCCGCACAAGTCCAAAACGCTGTCTGTCTGGACAAACTATGGAAAATGTGCGTTCACCCAAAATTTGCACAGCGTGGTAGTTTTGGGTGCTGAACACATTTATGAGGTCAGTTTCCGGATTTTCCAAAGAATAACGCGTTTTTTGAAAGGTACAAAAAGCACAAAAAATGAGCTTTTTAAGCTTGTAACTTCTTGGAACCTGCGGCTCACGGCGGGATACTGCGCAGTTTTACTATTGAGCCACATGACATACTAACGACACTAGTCGTTTTGGCAGATCAGACCTACGCTTTGTATACTTTCCTTGTTAGAGGCGCTGAGCAATGGAGCCGTGTTTCTTTCGCGATTTTCAAAAGGCTAGCAAGCTCGAAAATACATGTGAAGTTGTGTTTCAAAGCATTCCGCAGATGCAAAGTTGAAATACCTTCAAAATCGAAAAACAGCAGGTTCGTAAGAAAGTGGTTGATCACCGCTTTACCATGACCTTACTCCAATTCTCTGTGGAGCGACATACACGCATGTGGAGTGGAAACAGAATACTGGTTGTGTAAGTAAGAAAGCCTGCTTCGATCAGAATGGTTCCCAGCGGACCGTGTGTCCACACGTGTCATTAGCCGTGGAGCGCACCACTCAGCTGTGGAAATTCTCCGTAGAGCAGGCGGTCTCTTAAGTATTAAACAGCGAAGAAAAGTGCTCAGAACAAGCTAAAACAACGGTTTCTAACTTATTAACAGTTTTAGGGAGCGAACGAGGTTACGCGCCCTGGTCGTTTCTGCAAGCACAAGCTCCGTACAACAGTCTTGTTACCCCGTGATTGCTGCCGGCCTCTAGGCCGTCCTCCCACAAGATGGAACTCTGTATTTTCGGGCAGAGTAAAGACGTTCTGCACCAAGTGAGGGCTTTCAGAAAATCGCCATCATTGAATGTCTCTTTCTCGGGATCGATCGAGCTGGTTGAGACGTGGTCCACGCGGCGTCGACGCGCAGTGTAGATGGATCATCGAGGTCTCAAGGTAAGGTAAATCGTAGTTTAAGAAAATACCTCAACTTGAAGACTGTTGATTAATAAAATTAAGCCTTATTAGAGAATGTGATTTTACTATCTTATAGAGCGAAAGCTTTTTCTTCCAAACAATCTATAACACCAGATCGAAAATTTGTAGACATACAGAACTTAATACCTACAGAACGCATGTAATAGCCTGTGTCTTATTCCCGAAACGAGAGCTGAGTCGGCGTACACTAATAATTGGCACGTACCGATTTTGGCGCGCGAAGATGTGCACGCACACGGGCGTTTCTGCGCGTAATTTTTCGTTGTCATACACCATAAAAAATTGTGGTCGCGCCACGCAATTCTCACCCGCTTGTACACTCTATCACTCTATCTCGCCTTCAATTTCGCACGCATCTGGCCCGTTTTCAGTCATTCTTCCGCGACTTGTTGCTATAATCCCAGTACATTCGATTCCCGGTGGAATCTCAAAGGTCGCCTTCATCGTGAACACTTTCTGCAAGGACCACCTTCCTGCGAATCCTTATGAGAAAAGCTAATCTGTCATTGATTTAAACGCGAAATAGTCGAACGGCTCGCGATTCCCTAGCGACAGTTTGGCGCTCTGCGCGTTAAGCTGAAATTTATTTTTGTATCGTTGATGAACAAAAAATGATAATTCCGACAGGAGTTGGCTGACTACTCAGACGATAGGTGCGGACTGACCGCTGGCAATCAAGGCCTCTGCGTGCTGTACGCCAGCAAGTTGCGGGCGGATCGCTGCCAATCGTAGCTTCGCCGGGCGGATCGCTGCCTCTCGTTGTCTCAGCGGGCGGATCGCTGCGTTTTGGCGGGCGGGTAGCGGCACCTGGGAAGTGGATCACCTTAGCGGGCGGATCGCCGGCAAGCCCTAGAGCGGCTATCCGCCCGCATCTTGCCAGCGATCCGCCGCAAGGGCTTTGAAAGCCAGCGATCCGCCCGCTGAGCTATGAGATGCAGCGATCCGCCCGCAATCTGCCAGCGATACGCCCGCCAGATCTTTGACAGCCAGCGATCCGCCCGCTCACATTTAACACGGTAAAACTTGTCATTCATTGACGAGCTCTTTTCTGGTATCAGTATCATGCTCAGAGTAAACGAACCAAAGGGTATAAAATGCGCTCCATCGCACTGAATGCTAACTCCGCATTTCGAGGCCGATCCTTGAAGATGACTTCGAGTCACCTTTAAAGGATCACCCAGAAGCCGGAGAATAACTTTTGCAGCTGATGTGATTGTCTCCACGGCTAGGGGGAGGATTTGTCCCGCACACGGAGACCGTGGGAGGAACCATCGAAAAAACCCTTATGTGGCATCGAGGGGGATCTTTGGCTAGTGGCGGGCGGATCGCTGGCTACTGGCGTGCGGATGGCGGGGGGATGTCGATCCACCCGCTAAAAGCTAGCGATATGGTCGTAAATATACCCAAACCACACCGAGCTTGAGTGTACAGCGATGGCGCCGTGAGTTAATGGTATTCCGTAGAAACCGATACTCGAAATCAAAAACCTACTGAGGAAAACTACCCGATTTCGATTTTTCTAAACTCAAAACAGCCGCTCATTCGGTGCGAAAATTCTTGGATGAGATTTAACAATCATTCCCTGATATTAGGAGAAGAATACTGCTACAGAAAACGAAGCGAGAATGAAGCGTAATTAGTACCATTAAGTATGACAGTTTGAACCCGCGCACAAATGTACACCATGTTTTAGGCATGCCAAAGTTTGCGCGCCATTCGCGGGCTGAAATCAGCACGCTCACTATCGTGAATACCGTTTTGAGCCACAGTCACCAAATATGCGGCTTTTGTTGGAAACACGCGCACACTCAAGGGTGTATGACGGCTCTGAATTCATAAACGATACGATGAGCACAATATCTCAGGCAAACCATCGCTCCGAGCGGGACCGGCTCCTCCCAATTATGACGTCATCGCCCAGACAGCGGCCGAGGGGCCAACTGGCACCGTGGTCCCTGTCCGGTGCCAGTTCGCCCCTCAGTCGCTCTCGGGGCCACAGCGGTGCCATCGCCAGAGATAGAGAAACGCGGGATTGGTCGTTCTTTGAATGATAACGTGCGAGCCACGTTATCACTCAAAGAACAACCAATCCTGCGGGTATAAAAGGCGGCTCGCCTCGTGTAGACGGGTAGTTGGCCTTTCGAGGCCACTCTTGAGAGGTGACCTCGGGTCACTCTCAGGATGACAATTTTGGGGGCCGAGGGGATCACCCATGGCCCGCGGTGGGGAAGGCTTCCTCATTGCGGATCATGCTGGGATGGTATCCTTGTTGCGGCCTGTGGCAGGATTAACTTCCTGACCCACAGGCTGTAACAGGTACCTTATCCTCTTAACAGGCTTAATCCTCTCCAGAAGAGGCGGAAATAAAGAAAAATAGCAATTAGGAAATTTTTGAATATCGCCCGAACAGAGACCGCAGTGCCAGTTGGGACCGAAGATCGCTCCGAGCGATACTGCTCTGGCCCGGAGAGCGGCTGCCGTGGCCCGAGTAGATTGCTATTTTTCGCTCGGAGCGGAGAGGCAGCGCCGCTCGAGTAGCTCTCCGGTACCGCTCGGAGCGATGGTTTGCCTGAGATTGTACCGCACCCATGCTATGTAAGTGGGTTGAAGCTTCCCGTGTTCGTGTAGGAACATGAAAGTGTCTTTTTGTGACCATGAACAACCATAGTTGCTCATTTATTTTGTAGGTCTACGGTGTCACTGAGGCACAAAAAGCTTTGCCTGACCACCCTAGAATCACCACGTTGTTCTCCGGTTTAATTCATCTGAGCGACATGGTAGTTGTCAATTTGCGGAACCATGATATCTGATTGAGAATTGTACGTTAACCCATTGTATTGTTTACGCGCTCAATTGCATAGTAGTTAGTGTCTCATGTATGTAGTAATTTTCCGATTCCTGTGATCCGTTAATGTTCCGTAGCTCTCACCATGATTTGCTGTGAACGCTTTTGATCTCAGTGTATCTGAAGTTGCTAACGTTTTTCAATACATTTAATGTTTTGAATTCACAGCTGGCTTGCAAATGACTCATTTTCGTAGAACTGAGAAACGACTTTTTGTCGACAGTGTCATTCATCGTCATACTGACCACCAGCCTTTCAAGAAAAAAATGGAGTTCATCGTTGCTCAGCCAATGAACTCATACCCCTGACAGAAGTCGCAACGATTTTATTCACCTCGGCGGCAGGCCCTGAATTTCGCATTTATGCAGTTGGGACGGCTTTGTGCGTAACATTGCATATTGAGACCTATCGCGAAACCCGTGCTGTGTACGATGCGGGCTATAGACACGTCTAACAATGAATGTTTTTCTCTGTAAGTTCCTCGGCAGCCATCAAAGCTCAATCATCACTCGTCTACAGCAGTGGCTCTACAGCAACTCTAATTCAAGTGAGAAGTGTTTCTCTTGTTCCTAAATATATGTATCTTATACATGCCACACATCAACCTCTTTCTCATTTGAGTCTAGCATATGCAATTTTGTATCGAAGATCAGGAAAACATCGGGGAAAAATTACGGCAGGACATAATTACGCAAGACAGCAAATACGGTCTTCGGACTGCGATCAGATCTGTTAACGTAACTCTATCACAAACACTCTGGTCCAGGTCAGTCTTAGCCAAAACTCTAACGAAGTCACCTAAAGGTGTCAGTCCACACGTATGATTTGAAACAGTCGTCACCCCTTAATACGTAGCTGTTTATGTTTCTCGTAGACACTTCTGTTTATGGGTTTGACACGAATATGCGAAAAAAGGCTACGCTGTGTATCTATTGTCGCTAAAGCAATCTTCTGCTCTGAAGGAAGGTCTGCAGCGGGGCCACCCCTATCGGTCAAACAGCGGCTTTCGAGCCGAATCCTTGCGTGGGTTGCGAGGGCGCGCCGGTCTCCTCTCCCACTGCTCCTTGCTGTTTACTGAATCTTGTCATGCAATCCAGAGCTATCCACTGCAATATACACTATCGCTCGTAGGATTTGGTCAGAAAGCGCGCGAGAATGCATTTTCGCGCCTTTTTCGTATTTCTGGATTAACTCCCTCCAAACTGAACTATGAGCGAAACAGGGGTGATATTCATGATCTTGGCGTTGAGGGCTATCCAATGGTGTAGTCATTGTCGGTGTTTTGTTGAGAACTATAGGCATTTCGCAATCAACCAATTCTCTACGCACGGTAGATACGGGGAAACGCAGACAGATAGATCGTGCCCCCTCTGCCACGGTACCGTAATTACAAACCTGATTGATCGTATAACTTTGACAGTTCTTAACGAAGCTCCAACAATAACTATACCATTGGATAGCCTTCAGTGCCATGATCATGAATATCACCCTTGTTTCGCACAAAGTTGAGTTCAAAGCGAGTTATTCAAAAAGGACGGAAACAGCGCGAAAACGCGTCCTTACGCGCTTTCTGACCAAATCCTACGAACGAAATTGTATTACATTCCTTACTGCCGACAAGCAAGAGCCAGTGCCAACCTTCATACCCCTTTGATCGGTCCTCATTTTTTACTATCATTTGCTTGGTCGTTGGTTTCGTTTACGGATTGATTGCTCTCGTATCTCCCTCTTTTTGTATCGTCGTGCTGTGATGTGTTATTGCGTTGTATAGGTTCCCTATCCCCAGGGGAAGGGGTTCTTTGTGCCCAGGTCAAGGTGTCGGAATAGTACAGTCTTACACTTGAAAAAATTGCTAACTCCAATTCGTGGTTTTTTCTACTCAGAAATCTCTTGGGCGAGAATGAGGTACAGTTTGTTGAGGCTAATCAGTTTGGGATCGCTTCGTTGACTGAAATATGTGTATGATACCCAATTGATATCCAGGACAGTAAAAGTTGATTTGTCACTCTTCCCAACTTTACCACAATCACGGACAGGCAGCGAATCAGTAAAAATTTTGTATCGTTAGCGAAGATTGAACATAAGAGCCTTCACTGCTACTTGTCCCGTGGGTTCTGCTAACTTCGCCTTAGGCCACGGCATAAACCTATCCCTTCCTTTTTAGCACAAGTCAAGCGGTTTGCTAGGGCCAAAATCAATTCTGATTGAGATTGGGGTCCATAGTGTTTCTCCCCATGTTGTTCCCTCTTTGCTTATCTTAATTTAATCTTAGAATACGTAATGAAATATAATTATAAGCAATATTTGAACGTAACGTAGGCATGGATCGTGAGGAGGCTTCGCGTTCGTTTGAAGGTTGGCGCAAACTCGGTGCCATATGCTATAGCATAGGTGCGCCGAGTTTGCGCAAACCTTCACTAGTGAAGAGATGTCTCTTCACGATCCATGCCGATGTTATTCTTTTGAATGATCTAGGATCCGCACTCGCAGCTAATTAATCGATAAAAACTGGATCACGTAAAGTTCGGAAACGCGGTTACTGTGGACGTTGTTCAAGAAAATGCTTGTGAAACCCTCGGAAAAAAACCTCCGAAAAGCTCAGCCTCAGAATACATGCGGACTCAGAAGAAACGTAGTATAAATTCGGCGGGGCTGCGTCTCGATGCGGCTGCTAATCAAACAACGTAAATCTGAGTTCTCAAGGTTGAAAGTGTCCTTCGCTCAGAGCGAAAGCGCTAGCCAGTAGCTACTGAATACAAGGTTGTTGTTGTACTGAATACAAGGTTGTTGTTGGTTGTCACGGCTGGCCGGTTCTGTGTCGACCGGGCCAGAAGCTTGCCTTCTCCAAACCAACCCCTTGGGCGATGAGCGGTAACTGACATATTTTCGTCGAGCGAGCTACTGGTTGTGCTGGTACAGTTAGAGGTCTTAGGCTTAGGTGCTAGAATTTTTAGCCCAGCGATATAGACTAGCTAGGTCGACAAATACCACTCTTCTTTCAATGGTTTGATAGCCAGTTTTGGTGTCGTATTGCTTGGTGGTTCATACAACATTCGCTAAAGAGCATTGATCTAACTACAGGAAGTTTCTGAGCAAATAGATAATCAGATTTCTCGCAGAATTAGATCTCTGTGAAGCCTGTTACTTCGCGCTACCAGCACAGCTGTAGTTCTCCAGGCATGGGGTTAAGCCACGTGTTCTTCGAAAACTTGTCATATATGCATTCAGCTGGTACTACGACTCACCTGGCAATATAAGGTATTAATGAAATGGTTATTGCTTCGGTATTAGTGCAACCGTTTTCTCGAATCTCCGCCTCACACAGAATATGTAACGAGATATGATATTCATTTTGTGGAAAGTTCTGCGCTGGAAAACTGTTGTCTGTCTGAATGTTTTTTGCGTTTCTTATATGAGTGGGGAATAAATGTGCATTCGAGCAAAGTACTCTACGAACTTTCAGAATGCACACTGGATTCTCTATAGTTTGCACCGTGATCTCATCTCTATCGGCAATCTTCAACCTTTATCTGATTTATGTGTATTTCCGCTGCCCACTGAAAGCAATAAAATCCTACAAATACTTTTTTCTTCTGACGGCAGTTCAGGATATAATTCTCTCGGCATGCATATTCCTTCTAGCACCGGTGAGTTTTCATTTATGCTGAAATGCATCAATGGAGCTAACTGTAAATCGTCTTCTTTTTATACGGGAAAATTTGGAGAAATCGAAATATCAAGAAAATGATTATTGGAAAAGCCAATAGCACTAAACAAAATGCTGCCCACAACACTCGATCATGAGGTTGTGTGTCCTAAATTCCCTAGACAATGGAGATGCGGCAGAAAATGACATTTCAGGCAAATTCGCGAACAACGCGAGAAATGTGCGCTGATTCTTTTGGCTTTGCAGTCTGGGCCTCTCAGATACCAATGTTCTTCACACTTAAGCAGTCCTGACACTTGCAAGTAGGAGGCACCAGAATTTCGGTGCACAATACCCCCTTTGCACTTTGGTTTAAATTCAAAGGCAGGCGGTATTTCCCAAGTAGCCATAAGCGCTTTTGAATGGAAGAAGAGTTGAAGTTTCGAATAGTTGACCACACCTCATCGAAACATCATAAACGGACAAAGAAACACTTGCTGACCTACAGTTCATCAACGCAATCTCGTTCAGTCCGCAAAGTGCACGCTGATTGCGAAAGCGTGTTGCGCGGTTTTGACGATTCTCATAGGGTTATGGTATACTCTTGGGACACACGGTCGCGTCGCTCTGCACAGCCACAGCGACAGTGATAGCCATAGGCTATGGCACATTTGCAGTATTTCAGCCCTCCGCGACACGTCGCTGCGACCCACACGCGACAGCTGTTCCTACGACGGCCGTTGCGGTTGCTTCGATACGAGTCCCGTCGCGATTTTTGTTAGATTGCAGGCCTGTCGCTCATTACAGCGACAAAGTATACCATGCCCCATACAGGGATGTCGGATCACCAGGGCGGTTTTCGCCTTTTCTCGCCGCAGCACGCATTGACAATCAGCGTACACATTATGGAATGAACGCGACTGCGCAGATGAACTGTTCATTTGGTGCAAAATGGTTCGATCTACCTAGTGAAGACCTGTAAACACGATGTCGAATAGAATCCCCAGAGATGAACACTAAATCAGTAGCCCACTCTCATGTACCCGACTCCCGCTCTCCATTGCCCGACTAAGGACAGATTGCAATTTATTCTTAGGTGGCAATATCGGCTGATTTCTCATATGTGTTCGCTGCAACTGGAATACTCCATACACCGCCGATTGGGCAGTCTCTGATGGGACTATTCTGCTGTGTGTTTGTGACCTCTCTACTGCTTGTGACCAACAGCTTTATCTATCGATATCTTCAAGTCTGCAAGTGAGTGTACCTTGAAGAGTTCTTCATTTGCACACACGTTTTATCGATTTCTCCTTCCAGGTATAAGTTTTTCCACCACTGTTTCACACCTCGCAATCTATTGATTGCTGGAGCGGTCAACGCATTGATTCTGACCAATTGGGGTGTGATTATATACGTAGCATTTTGGCCGAACGCCGAGATGATAAAAGATCTAGGTCCACTCGTTTCTAAAACGACCGGACTTGATCCATTAGAAAGCGCACAGCTTGGATTCTCTATACAGGTGAACACTTCCAATACTTCATACCCTATACTGGCCTCTCATCAGAATCCAAAAGTCTCGATTAGTGTACGGTTAATGTGCCGCAAAAGGTTATATGACCTTTTGATGTTTGTATTCACAGTCCTTTGAAGTTTTTTCTCTGCTTCAGTAGGCAAGATCTCTCATCAAATTTGAAGCTTTTCACTTATGGAATAAATTCTGTACAACCAGCTGTCAATGACGCGGTACAATGTAAGCAGCAATAATTCAAGGTGGGGAGTGGAACGAGTTAAAGACCACCTTTCTGAACTGGTGTGGGGAGCCGAGAGTGTCTTATGACCTTTTCTTATTCAAAATTAACAGAAGCAGCCATAAAATCTGCTTATAGGACGAGTAGTATCGGGCTCCTTCTGTTACTAACTTCTTATTGATTGGCCTAGTGCGTTGCATTTCTGTATACTTATGGTCAATACTTCATATGCCAAGACTAGCTGAGTCATTATGGACACAATGCACAATAGCATCTGCGTAAAATTACTTACAACGTTGAAAGATGCATGTTGCGAATCGGTGGTTTTCTCCCCGGGGTCCAACACCAGTCCCAACCGACTGTACTAATCACCTCGGCAAGCTGTATACTGTAATAGGGGCATAACCACGTAATTAGCACATGACTAGTATTTACACACTGGTGTCACCAACTTGAACCTCCCTGGACTAATCACACATATCCTGACTGTATTATAGACACTACGAAATATACCACCCTCTTGCATACACGACAGAACACAGAGTAAAATAAACTATTTTATGCTACAAAGGAATGTGTATGTAGAGATCGTGAAGAAGAGGGGAAATAGAGACAAGGAACAAATATTGTAAGAAGGAAAAGCATCATATAAGTATTCATCACGATCCATAATACAGGCCATCACCTGTTCATTGAACGTGCTCTTCGTGAACCAGCTACATTACAGGTAGAATAGTAGCGTTCTAAAGGCCAGAGGCCCCAAAACGGAGCACAGCAACGGTGAGGAATAAAAGAGCAGCACGGAGCTGCAGTATTGATGACCACGCTTGGTCGCGGCAGGGGCGAAGACGGATGACTCCGACGGCGCCGCTCGAACCAGTCCGACGGCGTCTCTACCGTGCTTCGGCATTCGTTGCGGGACCGATCGCGCCCTGGCCTCCTTCAAAGAGCTATAGCATCGCGCTTTCGCGAAAATGCAGGTCTTCGGTCCACAAGAGGCAGCAGCGCCCTTGCCACTTGTACGCTGGTACGCGACTTTTGGACCGTGATTTTGGGGCATTTGTACGCCTGTCGCATATGAAATGAGGTAGTAAATCTTAGAACGAAAACCTTCGCTATAAAAAAATCCTAGGAATAAACATTATGCTCTTTTCCACTTAATCACAGAATGTTGATTCCATGGCGTGATGCATACCCTTCCCTTGGCAATATCTGACAACTATGGAAAACAGGGCGGACTCAATTGGATGGGAGAAAATTCTACGAAATCGCCCGCGGATTCTGTTATCAGCTTCTCTCGTGGGTCCAGTGAGTCGAGAGCTTTTCTCTCAGAGAGATCGAACGTCCAGTCTGCATTGACGTATTCACGACTGTTCATATGTTCTCACTGACGACTATTCTGTAGAAGATGCCTACTGGTAAGACTCTACTGTGCTTTAACACATCGAGGTACGGTCCTTCAGAACTGATTACGGTTGGACAATTGTCCAGAACTAGTTGTTTAGCAACTTGGCCACCAAGTGAATTATAGGTAGCTTCGTTTTTTACAAGCCTCTCAATGTAAGAGCACAACTGGTGTACCACAAACTTGGTATGCGAACGCATACAATGTGAAAGGGTCGCAGACCCTTTGTCCTCAAACTGAAGCGGTTCAAGTGAACATCGCATAGTTAGCAGTAGATTCGGGTCAGGTGTTACGTCGTGGCGATAGGGAACATTGACTCCAGTTGAAGTCACACGTTGTGGCTAAGAGAAACACAAGCCGCCTTAGTTGTGGTAGTCGGCAAAACAGGAGTATCATCTTCCCTCATTTCTCTACCTTTTTCACCCACATCTTAAATGCCATATCGTTCACCGTTCAGCAACCATTGGGTCCATGGTTAGAGTAGCGCCCCCACCACTCGTTAGGTGATATGCGGCTTCGAGATCGGGCTATGGCGACTTTGTACGTCTGCCGTGTATGAAATGAGCTACTTTCACAAAACAATCAAAAAATTACAGCAGCTGCATACACAAACAACCGAAAGGAAAATTTTGGTAATAAATGATCTTCCTCCTCTACAAAATGCTTACCTACCCATTGGAAAAGTTTGATAATCATGGAAAACGGGACGAGCCTGATCGTAGAAAATGAAGTGAGCTTTGTTGCGAGAGAAGGGTAGGCCCAAGGACATCGAATGCTTACTCCCCATTAGATCGTACGTCAAACCTTCACTGACGTATTCACGAAGCGTTGATGTGTGAATTTTGACGACTCCTTAGTCGACTCTTTCTGCTAAAGCACTTATTGAGGTTGGGCACTTCATCAGTACTAGATGTTTGCGGCTTGCCCCCATATGAATGGTAGAGAGCTTTGTTTTTCACAGCCCCTCAATAAGAGGACACAACTGGGTGACAATAATTTTATTATGCGGAAACAATGCACAACAGTTCTCACGCAAACTTAGTTACAACGCGGAAGACGTGCCGATTTCTGGCCTTGAAGGTGCAGCGGCTCGAACGTCAGGGGATTGTTAGTATTACATTGACCCGTAAGAGGAGGCACTACGCGGCGATTCGCAAAACTGACTACGGGCGAGGTGACAGGTCGTGTCAAGTCCAGGATCGAACCACACTTACTATTAGTGGTAGTCGACGAAGAAGAAGTAACCTCCCCATTTATTTCTCTTTCTCTTGCACTCATATCATATCAATCTATATCGTAATATTATGTCACTCATTATCACGTCGAGTTTACGGTACTTGTGCTACTTTGGAACATCATAGAGCAATGCCTTAGCTGTCTGTTCCATTCGCACGGATCCCTAAGTATGTCTTGGTTCATCTGTCGGCCATCCGAAGATGGCAAGAGAAACAGTGAATGTCTGAGGAGTTGCTCTTTCTCCCCCTCCTCGACATTGAAGCCAAATGTGGCATTGTTATAAATTCTAGCCAAAAAGGAACTCTGAAGAAAATCAACGCGGTATTAAGAAGAGTATTTTGGAGCGTTACTTGGGTTGCTGCCAGGCTCCAAATGTGTGGGGCATAATTTGAGGGAAATGAGTAGCATTTCTTATTAATTATTAACAATCTATTACTATTCGCTAAATGAGCCATCAAGAGCTTTCGGTCCCTGACTTATACTCTCTTTGATTTTAGCATAGTCTCAATGCAGTCAGTCTGGCACTAGTCTTGGAGGTCTTGGTTCTAATGTCTGTACTGGCAACCATTATTGTGTATTCGGCTACGAAAATCAACCAAACACTGAAATCTGGAACATTCAGCAAGAATCTGAAGAAACTCCACTTACAAATGTTTACACTTCTGTTACTGCAGGTGATCCACATAAGTCAATGACACTCACTCTCGCCCTTCATCAACAAGAAGAATCAACAGTTATGATGCTTCTTTTCAGACAGCATGCCCATTCGTATTCCTCCATGCACCTTGCTTCGTTGTCTATATCCTCCTTTTCGCCGGTCTCACCTCTAATATGATAATCTCGTATTCGATTACCATTCTGGTCTCGCTATTCCCGCTATTCAGTCCTATAATAATTGTCGTCTTCCTAAAGGACTATCGAGTTCACACCCTATCTAAACTTCGACTGTACAGGAAAAGTAGCCAGGGAGGACCCACGTCCATGGTGGGGTCGCGAACAATTGGTGATCTGTCGGTAGTCCAGTAGACAAGAATAAATGTTTCATTACAGAAGAGTATCTGTTTTCATGCGTCGCTCGGTTTTTGCGGGCATTTGAGGCCTTTAGAAAGCAGTGAGTGTTTCAAGCGAAATATGGTTGAGAGCCTTCAAGGAAAAAAACTGGCTAATGAAGTGATTTGTAAAAAGTAGTCAAACAAAACGATTCGCAATGTGAAGTAATTTTAGAGCCCTAGAGTATCTGGTAATAGGTGATGACGCTGAGATTGAGGGAGATTTCAAAGGAAATGGTGAATGTGGATTTCTGATTCAAAGAGGACATGTGCTAAAGAGGACGAAAGTGCGATAAAATCAGATCACTATGAATACAGTTCTCCTGATCACAATCAAAAACAGCTTGAAAAAAGAGGAAGACTGTAGGAGCAGAGTTAACACCAAACATTCACTTTTTCAACTGACTGAAGACGAACGCGGTGAGATGTACTTTGAACGGTGTCTTCAAATGTGTGTACTAGCTACTATAGGCTTCTACTACCGAGTTATGGGGAGCGAGTCCTCAGATGTGCTGTGGGGGAGGGCCCTCAGTTGGTCTGAAAGGTCAGGGAACACTTATCAGGCAATTTTCATGTCCACCAAAATTGTGATTTGGCTATCGAGAAACGAACGTAGAATTCGTGTTCAGGACCACGAAGAATCCCCAGAAAATGAGCCAATCTGCCTCATAAACGTTTTTCTGAGGATTGTTCGTGGCTCTGAACACGGATTCTAAGTTCGTTTCTCGATATTCAACTATGGTAATAGATGTTATGATATTTGGCTGTCGCCACATATCTTGGGGTTTTGAAAATTGACAACTGGAACTCAAAAACGTGTTGGGAGCCCCCAGAGAAGGAGCAAAATCAGATACTTGGACCAAACTACGAGACTATCCAAATCGGGGAGGGGGCACTCAAGATTCAAGTCTGAAATTAAATGATTCACCGACATATAACGCTCTCAATCGAAGGATTTCTGTAGAATTTCACCAACAACGATGATTGATAGCGGCATCAAACATCTCTTATCAGGTTTTCAATTCATTTCTATGAGGTGGTTCATTTCATTTCTGACTTGAATCTTGAGTGCCCCCCCCCGTTTAGGACAGTCCCCAAACTACTCTACACCAACCGTTATAAACGGTAGTTCATCAGAACTCGACAAACAGGCCTCAGAATAATAGGCCCTCCAAATAAGGTCTACAGAGAAGATTTGAGGCAAGTATAACGAAGCGTTTTCGAAATCATCATCTGTTTCATTTTGCATCGAAAATATTCGAACCTGCAGAGTTTCCTCAAAAATCCGCAGTTGGACCTCCAATTCGTGTTCCGGACCTCGAAAAACTTCCAGAAATAGTCTTGGGTGACAATTCGAGACACTTCTTTTAAACACCCTATATAAGGCGTGCCAAGTGCGAAATCTCTATTCCTCCAAATAAGCGAGGTATAAGCGACAACCACAGGCCCAACCTCCTCCGCTCACCTCCAGGGCCACACCTCCTACCACATTTCCTTTCTCGATAGCGGGGTCTTGGACGATTTCAGAGATACTACTGCGATCAGCGTGTAACCGTCCCCAAGATTAGCATAAAAAGATAAAAATAATTTTCTGGGTGTTCTGTAGCTTTACGGCAAGAAGTAGTGTGGCTTTAAGGCAAGAAATCTCAGTAACCCATGAAGTAGGATATACCTTAAAGTCGTCCTATCTTTCTTATCGAATTCACTCGTAAAGAAAGGCATCGCGTTTTCTCTCTGTTTTTCATGGAACAATCTGAAAAGCATCAAGTAATAACCAATTCCAGTAAATGAAGAATGGGCAATTGAATTCTTTCCAGTGATCTCTGAAAGACCCACGAGTTTTCTTGGTAACTGCCCACTAATATCTTAGATCAGTAGTGACTTTCTATGTACTAGACCTTTTTTCTCTCTGTTCTCTGCCAATGTCCAGTCCATTTCGATGAACTCAATTGAGTCAGCAGATAGTATAGGAATAATTCAATGGGGAATGACTCTAGATTAGTGTTTTGTAAGTTCCGCCCTGCTCAGGACGTATTAAGTGGCTCTGAGCTCGCACATTTTGAAGGCCAAGTATGCAGTCGAATCACCTCTTCGTTGGAGGTCTTTATGCATTACCATTGCTGTATTTCTCATTTCGTATAATGCTCAAGTTAGGCAACGAACCAAAAAAATATTCAGATAAAGACTGCTTTTTGATTTCAGGATGCGCCAAGGGTTCCCAATACTCTGTGAAGTGATCTCCTTTGTGTCTATATGTTTCAACGTTTATCTTATCTATGTCTATTTCTGCTGCCCCATGAAAACAATAAAGTCATACAAGTACTTTTTCTTGATGACTGCAGTTCAAGATATAGTTCTATCAACTACCATATTTCTCCTAGCACCGGTAAGTTTTGAAAAACTCAAGTCGCTGCACAGGTGTTCAGGGCGAAACAGAGGCATGAAGTTTAACGCCTACCGGACCGCATGTCCACATTGCGCACCTACGGCTGTTTTGCCTTTGGACCGCGTGTCCACGCTGCGCACCCACGCCATCGAACACTCAAATTTTTTAAATTTCTGAGGCGTGGGGTCCTTCTTGAATATGAGTGGGTGCTTCATATGGTAAACTATCCACACTCTTAGTAATCACGCATTGTGAACGTTCTTAGATATTTTACCAGCACCTTCGTAAACGACACTTTTCGTATTTTCAAGCCTCTACAATCGGAAAGAAATTATCCCAAACTTTGCTAAAGAGGGTTATAAACTATGTGGGGTTGTAAAAGATCACAAGCCCTATATCCACTAATTGATTTTCAAGATAGCAGCGCCAACCAATTGAGATAACTGTAGTAGGTCAGCAATAAAAATTTGGCCGCCTTGACCCGGAGGGTTATTCAAGTCGCTGTACAAGGATCTGGTGTTTACTTTCAAAATTCCTATGAAATTTCCATCAACTGCGGCGTGTTAGCCATGCGTGTCCACCTTCAGAGTTCAACCGATACCTGGAAAAATGAAGGAAACTCTGTTAAGATGGTTTACACATGTTCAACGAAAGGATGCGAGTTTTGTGGCCAAAACTGCAATCAGTATGGAGGTGGCTAGTGTTAGGCTACGAGGTAGACCGAAGTTGCGCTGACTCCATCACGTAAAAACCGACGTGGCTGAAGAAAGAACTCTATCTGAGAAAGGCAGCTGACAGGAAAAAAAGAAGGACAATTTTTATTAGAATCTCAAACGAGCCGATTAGTCGATAAAACAAGAAATCTAGGTGCTTCAAATTCGTAGTATAATAAAGATCTGATATGATTAAGTCAGAAAGAATAACAATAAATAGATAACGTCATACCTGGAATATTTTGGAAGAAATGCTAACTTAGCCCTGAAGAACAAGGATAGTTTTCTTTGCCATACATTCGGTACAGAACTTTCGAACCGACATAGCAAACCCCAGTGAATAAGATGTAAAATCAAAAGCCAAAGAAAAATCTAAGATTCATCAATCAACTCCTCTTCACCTCATTAACAATAATATTATTATAAGGTGTTAATATCTGCTGATTTCTCATATGTGTATGCTGCTACTGGAATACTCCATACACCACCGGTTGGGCAAACTGTGATGGGAATATTCTGTTGTGTGTTTGTGACCTCCCTACTGCTGGTGACTAATAGCTTTATCTATCGATATCTTCAAGTCTGCAAGTGAGTGCACACAGAAGAACCCTCCACTCCCTCCCACGCATCATCGAGTGTTCTTTCAGGTATAAGTTCTTCCAACACTGTCTCACACCTCGCAATCTATTCATTGCTGGAGCGGTCAACGGTTTGATTCTGGCCAATTGGGCTGTGATTATATTTGTAGCATTTTGGCCGGATACCAAGATGATGAAGGATCTGGCCCCACTTGTTTTGAAAACGACAGGACTTGATTCCTTGGAGTGTGCACAGTTGGGATTCTCCTTGCAGGTGAATGATATCAATAAGTGGTGCCCTTAAATGGCCTCCCATCAGAACCGTCAATCGAAGATGCAGAATGAAACGGGATATACTTACATGACATCTCCGAACGGGCGAGAAGAGCCCAATTCGATATTTGACTCTTAGCTGCGTACGAGTGACAGGAACACCCAGCGATTCCTACAACAGGACACGAGGCAAATATATTTTGTTATATAGTGCCATTGGTTGGCCAACTCCACTGCTTTTCTATATACATATGGTCGATACTTCCCAGACCAAGATTATTCCGCCCATTGTCGACACATTGCACAGCAGTATCCACACAAATTAACGTGCAATAACAAACGCCTACAGGTCTTGGCTTATCAAGGTGCACAGGCTCAAGCGAACATGCGATTGTTAAACTTTACATCCGAATAAGGTTAGGCGATGTGGCCAAGAGAGGCATGAACCACACTAGCGTTTAGAGAGAAAAGCTCATCTGAGGAAACGACTTAACGTCGGCATGGATCCTGAAGAGACTTCGCGTTCACTGTTGAAGGTCAGCGCAAACTCGGTGCCATATGCTATCACATAGGTGCACCGAGTTTGCGCCAACCTTCAATGGGGAACGCAAAGTCTCTTCAGGATCCAAGCTGGTCATACATTGTTTGTCTTGAGCCGCTATAGTGAAACTGCGTACTATTCCTGCCCATGTACGACTTTCGATGATTCTCGGCATTTTAGTAGTCGGTATTAACAACAGTTTGTGTAAAGCTTCGCCCCCAGTATGATACAGGTTTATTCGGCCAACGCTTCGGCGTCTTTGAATTCTTTGGAGCCTGGAAAATTAAGAGCATTTGCGAAACTATTCGATAAAGAATCACTTTATCGTAGCCTCATTCGCTGGGCAACGACCATTCAGGATGCGAGTGACAGAGATAGGGAAATCCCTTAGATTGTGAGCCGAGAAACCTAATGAGCCACCCTCAACTGTGACTGTGAGGCAAGGAGCACAGGAACTCAGGAAATCTTGAAAATTTGAAAATCGTTCAACAGGGACTATCCTAAACGGGGGAAAGGACTCAAATAAAAGTCAGAAACAGAATGAACCTCCGATCTATAACGCTATCAATCGAAGTATTTATATAGCATTTTATCAACAACAATGATTGATAGCAGAATCGAGCATCTTTTATCAAGTTTTCCATTCATTTCTATGAGGTGATTCATTTCAATTCTGACTTTTATTTGAGTGCCCCCCCCTGGTTTACTTGAGTGTTCGGGCGAGTCCCATTCAAGATATATGTAGAGTTCAGGATGAACTCTCAAGCGCTTGCGGCCCCCGAACAGTCATCTTTCTGATTTTAGTACAGCCTCAATGCAGTCGATCTGGCACTAGCCTTGGAGGTCGTTTGTCTTATGTCTGTAATGGCTACCATTATTGTATACTCGGCTACGAAAATCAATCATACCCTGAAATGTGGAACATTCAGCAAGGATCTGAAGAAACTCCACTTACAAATGTTTACACTTCTGTTACTGCAGGTGATTCATATAAGTCAATGACCCTCATTCTCTCCCTTAATCAACAGGAAGAACCAACAGTTATGATGCTTCTTTTCAGACAGCATGCCCATTCGTATTCTCAGACAATGGGGTGGACCGACGGCGGACAAGTTGCGTACCGACAGCGGGATGGGCGACGTTTGGAACGCAATTCGCACGCGGTCGGTACGCAAATTAGCGCGGTCGATACGCACTGCCACGCGGTCAGCACGGAATACCACGCGGTTAGTACGTATAGCCGCGCGGTCGGTACGTCTTGCCACGCGGTCGGTACGCATTGTCGCGCCCTCGGTACGCACTTCCACGCGGTCAGTACGCATCGCTACGCGGTCGGTAGGCATTGCCACGCGGTCAGTACGAACGCTTTTCGGATACTAGCAGCAGTGGAAACGCATTGTGACGCGGTCGGTACGCAACGCAACGCGGTTAGTACGCATTGCCGCGCGGTCGGTACGTCTTGCCACGTGGTTGGTACGTACTGCCACGCGGTCGATACATACTGCCTTGCGGTTGGTACACAATGACCCGCGATCAGTACACATTAGCTCGCGGTTCGTACGCAAAAACACGCGGTCGATACAAACTGCCACGGCGGTCGGTACGTTTCGCCACGCGGTCAGTACGCATTGCCACGCGGTCGATACATACTGCCGCGCGGTCGGTACGCAATGACCCGCGATCAGTACACATTGCCACGCGATCAGTACGCTTTAACTCGCGGTTCGTACGCTAAAACACGCGGTCGATACAAACTGCCACGGCGGTCGGTACGCAACGCAACGCGGTTAGTACGGACCGCGGCGCGGTCGGTACGTCTCGCCAAGCGGTCAGTACGCATTGCCACGCGGTCAATACGAACTCTTTCCAGATCCTGAAAGCGGTCGGTACGCATCCACACGCGCTCGTAACGCATTGCCTCGCGGTAGGTACGGTATAAGTCCGCGGTCGGCATAAATGTGGCACATAGGATTGGCCACGGTTAGTACGCATTCACACGTGGTATGCCCAATTTTATCGCTCGCTCAGTTGAAATTTTTTTCTGAAAATCCGACAGCTGTCAGTACGCATGCATGCGCGTCAGGCATATATTGCTTCCAACGAAATGACACTGTTTTAAAACGCATTATTACCCAGATGCACGGCTGGCTTTCCAACCGCGAATTACGAGCTTTTTTAAAGGAAGCATACACGCTCGTTAATGTGGTTGAGATAACAACGAAAATAGAACGGTATGTCCGATCAAAACTCCTATGCATTTTGAAGCGCCAAAACGACCTACAAGGCCGCTACACGAGTGAGAAGTTGGTCCCGCCCTGTATTTCTCCGCCTCCTCTATTTACCGTACTCCTCCAAAACAGGGGTACTGTGCCATTCCCACCGTCGTCGATGTATGTGACTTGATTATTGTACTTATTGTAGCACTCACAAACGTCGTTGACGGTGGGAGTGGCCCAGCACCCGTGTTTTGGAGGAGGACGCAAATACTTGGGGAGGAGAAATACAGGGCTGGGCCAGGTTCTTACTCGTGTAGCGGCATTGTGGTTCGTTGTTGACGTTTAAAAATGCGTAGGCATTGTAATCTGGGCCATACCATTTTAATTTCGTAGTGATCTCCAACAAATTTACGAGCGTGTATGCTGCTTTAACCAATAAAATCTATTGGGTTGATGCATAATTTTGGAACGGTTTTAATAACGCGTTTTTTTCAGTGAAATCTGGCGTTTGGTCCTCAATATTTATATGAAAATAATGCTCAATATTCAGTTAAAAATGCGTCTCGAAAACCACACTCATATTCGCCATATTATGCTCTACCACTACGAGAAAGGACAGACCGCAGCATAGTCATTTCGCGATCTCAACGAACTTTTTGGCAAAGGAACAATTATTTATAGTGTAGTACGGAAGTGGTTTATCCGCTTCAAATCAGGTGGCGCTAGTTTGGAGTATGAAGAGTGAAGAGGTCGAACATCGGATTTTGATGATCTAGCACTTTTGATAGCCGTAGAATAGGACGAAAGCCTGACAACGCGAACGCTGCCTGAAGACTTTAATATCAATCAATCAACGATCGTTCGACGCCTGAAGAATCTTGGAAAGGTATGGAAATTGGCTTGATGGGCGCCACACGAGCTCTCCGATAACAACAGAGCTGAACGCTTTCGAATTTCCACCGATTTGCTGCAGCGAAACCAACAAACACCATTCTAACGCCCATCCACAAGTTGGGCGCCGTGTGGTCGAATCCATCGGCAATAGGGTCTAGGATCTGCACCCAGATCCGCCGTACACACCGACAGAGGCACCAACGGACTATCATGTCAATCGCTCTTTGAAAAACTGGCAGAAAAACAAAGTCTACGACGACTTCGATGACTTGGTGGCTGATGTCAAAGCGTTGATTGCATCCAAGAATCGTGACTTCTTCGCACGTACAGGGTGTTTCATAATTATTGGCGCGCAGATATTGACGTGTTTCTCGAACCCTACCCTGGAATATGAGAATAATCGAAATGGATACATTTATTTATACTAGCGTTAACACAGAACAGTGGTTAGATCTGGAAATATCCGCCATCTGTTCGAATATCGGCTCCAAGAAGTCTTAGAAAGACATCGCAGCAGTCACGGAGGTAGTCGTCATTCATTTCATCCAAAGCTTCCCTCACAACAGATTCCAGTGGGCCAATTTTGCATTTCAATGATCGCAGATATCAGACTTCATCAGGGATCACACTAGAAAGTTTAGTGGATGCCGGTCCGACGAGCAGGACCGCAATTCTTCGTGCGCATTCGACTCAGGGTAGCACACTTCGACAGCACTCTTGAATTGCTTTCTCTTTGTGTGCTTATCCACGGCACAGTGTGAGGCAGCAGAGTCTGCTTCCGCATCGGAAAGTTATATAGCAGTTCGAAACAATCTCTAGACTCGTTGTCCTGCTAACGTCCTTGTTGATTTTCATGTCAGAAACCACGGAAAACGGCGGAGTTCCACTTTCGCTTGCGATGCCTCCCAAAACTATCAAAGAAGTCGTTTGAGCAGTCCAACCAGTGACATCTTCTCACAGTGAGACCTCATTGGTTCTTCTAGCTGCAATCCAGTCCTGTTCGCATTTCTTTATCAACTTCAGACTGATGATTTGTTCCATCTAAAAGCGCCATGACGCAATGCGTGACTCCTGTGCAACGGTGCATGAGCTTCCTAAAATTTCGGTCTTCATTCAGCTTCTTGTCGGCGTACACCAGATGGGTCTGCTCTAGATGGTGTGAACAAAGATTCAGCTTCATCCTGACGACTTTTCAGATGGATCCCAACCACAGATTCCTTTCTCTAGCTATCCACTTCATCGACAGTCTCGAATTACAGTTGACTCGGGCACTCACCCTTTTGACAACCTCAGATATGCTAGTACTAATCTTAATGCTTTTACAAGCTAAGTCAGAGATAGGACTAAGCTGACAAAGACGACTGATAGCATTCAGGGTAAGTCTGAGCTGATTGGCGATGTGTCTCGTCGTGTGCGTTAATTTTGCGTTGCGATGATGGCGCCGAAATTTGGATTCGCATCAATCATACTAAATTAGAAATCAATATCTACAGAACTGTGATGAGAAATACAGAGCTGAGACTCGAAGAAATCCAAAAAATCAAAATAGCAAGAATTTGATTTTTTTCAATTTTTTTTTAAATCGAAGCCAGTTCGCACGCCAATAATTTTGGAATACCCTGTAGAATCAGCCGAATGCCAAGCAAATGGGAAGCAGTTCCTGAATTATGTGCTGACTATGCTCTCGAATGATGATTCAAACATGTTTTAATCAAATATTATTTTTGTTTTTGTTGAATGAAAGTATTTTAAAAAAGTTTCATAATTACGCATCAACCCAATACTTTCGAAAAGATTCAATGCTATACTGAGGTTAGATAAGAGAAATCATGGTTTTGCATAGCTGATACAGACAGTGACTGGTCGCTAAGCTAGCCGTTTTTAGCCTATCGCGTGTTTAGCTCAAAATTAAGTTAATGTTCATAAGAAAAACGATATTTGGCTGTCGGAGGCCTGCCGCATTAGATGGTTTTACCTTGCTTGCACGTTTTTTTTCGTTTCATTCACTTTTGCTCCAGTGTTGGCCAAATATACATCTTCATGATGGAAACTCGTGAGTCTTTTAATCAAGGACGGTTTTTTGAGCATTAATGCGCGTCATTTTCATGGGAGCAATGTATACTTGCCGCATGTGCATGCATACCACCCGCTGTCAAGTCTCAAAAAACTTTCGTATTGAGAGGTATTTTACAATGATTTCTCAGCTTGTGATGGCATTCCTCGTATTTTCCCACCATCGATAACTGTTCTTGCATTTCCTTCCTCTGCCTTCTTCCTAGTTCCCCTATTCGGGATTCAATTCATGGTACTGTGAGGTGACTACTTGTGTGATTTATTCTCCAAACCCTCGTGAGATCGAATGTACTAGTTGATTATGATTCTACAACTTTTTTTCAATGAAATAAGTCAGCGGTTGAAGCTGATGAAACGAGGTTTTTTGGTGTGTTTTGTTGAAAACATTTTCAGATTTCTTCCAACGAAAGATAAGCTCCTTTTACAAAGAAAATTTTTTCACGAATTCTCGCGACCAGTATTTTTCATTATGTTTTGAAAAACTCGAAAACATCAAATGTCGAATATCATTACTAAACCACCTAAAACCACGACTAGACCAAGAAGAATAAGATGATGAAAAATGGTAGTATTAAGGACAGCAAGACGGTCCAGATTGAGAGAGAGAGAGTGAAAATCTTCAGTAAAACAAGGAGATCAAGAAAAAGAAGGAAAGAAAGAGAATGAATTAGTAAATAAATAAATAAAAAAATAAATAAATAAATAGAAAGATAAAGCAAAGAAAAGTATCACAACAACAGAAAGATGAAGAAGAGGAGAAAGAAAAGTTGTTAGAGTTGTAGAGAGCGAAAGGAGAACGGAGAAGACAGAAAAACATAGCTCAAGGAAAAAAGGATTTTATAAAGAAATATGCTGGCAATTTGAATAAAATTCCCAGTTTTAAAGTAAATCTGGGGCACGCCGGGGCAGTCTGGGGGGGGGAGTCGATAATGTGTCCATTAGCGTACTCGATGACCAGGTGATCAAGAAGGTCATAGAGGTTTTAGGTGACAAAGAACTCGGTAGGAAGTTCAATTCTGGTCAGTGCAAATCCAAATATCTCCCTAAATTAAGAGTGGTTGTGAACAGTGCACCGTCCCACGAGTTAAGCTTGTCAGCATAATCAGAATATCAATTATACGTTGCCGATGCACATGCTCAACGGTAAGCTGAGAGAATATCCACTGCTGTTAGAACTTGATGACCACCATGAACCGAAATAACCTCAGGTCCTGCCTGCACATTACGCATTGGACGTAACCGGTTGGTAAGGTTTCTTGCTTCACATCAGCATGTTGTATCGTACCAACTCTGAGCAATTTACACCACTGTTACGCCAGATCGCGACCTCGATTCACAAGTATAGTTAATTTTGCGTTACTTGAATCTGTGCGTACCACTTAATCATTTCTCCAGAAACTTTCTCTTAGTAGATACCCACTCTATATGTAGCATATGAGGATATGAAAATCCGAAGTAGATTTTTTCTCATAACCCAAAAAATCATGCGATGCACAGATAACTCAAAGCTGGCATTAATACTATTCAATCGACCGCGCGATTATATGCTATGATTGTATGAAGTGTGGAGGAATTTCAGTTGTAACTGTATGAGAAGTCTTTCCTGCTCTACACATGGCTCTACAAAACTGATAGGGTCTCCATAAATACCACGCAACTACAGAAGGAATGGTGCATTGTTGTGTTTTCTCGCCCAAACATTATTCGAGGGCAGTGTTGATTTATCACAGCATCCAGTTAGCTGACATTCGATAAGACATCCTGGATGCTTGAAGGATAATTTTGAATTCCTGCTTATTGCTCGTGATCAAAATGGATGCTCAAAGGCAGCGTTCACGATGATCATCCTCGTTGACTTTCCACAGTGAAATGATTTGCGAGAAGGATCCTAGGCTCCCAGTGTCGAAAGACGCGGTAGAAAATGAGCCAGGAGCGGCAAAATAACGGCTGCAAACAACCGTTTTGGTGCCCCAGACACGCCTCGTACCCCAGATCCGCCCCTCAAAAAGAACAAATGAAGACTCAGATTAAAGGAATGATCAAGTCAAGGAAGTGCTGATAAGTGAGCTGATCGCTTCATTGCACTGATAGGTATCATACTTCTAACGGTCAAATCCTCCTCGCTCAAAAATCAACGTAAACAAAGGCGGGCCTATTTTTGCTCAAAACTCGTCTTTCGTGTCCTTCTTAAGCATGCCTTGCTATATAGGGCACCAGACCTTCCGAAAGCCGTGGAGATATCGGAAGTGAAATTTATCGTGAACACTGCCTTTAGCGTCCCACATCCACGTGTGTCTAGGCTTACCCTCATTATGACGAAAGTCAGCAAGAGCCTAGGAGAAAAACACAGAAAAAAATTTAAAACCGGCCATCAGTAGGATCACTACGCCCGTGCATCTAGATTTTCCTTCCTCGATTACCAGGACTTTTTCGTGAGCACTGACTAATGTGAAGAAAACGAGTTATAGGCTTGGGATAGATGAAGCCAGACGTGTGTGAACCAAGTTGTGAATTAGGCAACCGTTATAGTCAAAAAAAAATTGCCCCATTTCAGTGGTTACCGTCGGACTCTCAGTTTTGAAGACACAGTTGTCACGAAGACCTACCCATCAGACTCTCTACCAGAACAAAAAAAGTCGAAACTTTCCAAGGAAGGCCCTGCCTCCGATGAAGCGGTAGACTAAATGCGCAAAAGCTCGGGATTTCGTTGTTAACTAAGCACGTGAACTTGCTTATGTACAACTCTCACGAGTTCACCTGCGCACAGAACGCGGGCGATTGCGTACTGATCCCGCACACGTGCGTTCCGACCGCGCAGACCGACAAACCGATCTCAACGAGTAATTTGCTTGCGTACTGAACGCACGCTATTGCGTACTGAACGCGAACACATGCGTACCAACCGCACAGAGTGAAAAACTGATTTCACCGACCAGTTTGTTTGCGTACTGAACGCGGTCGATTGCGTACTGAACGCGCACACCTGCGTACTGACCGTGCATACTGACAAACCGACCACACCCACCACTCTGCTTGCGTGCTGAACGCAGGCGATTGGGTACTGAACGCGAACACTTGAGTACCGACCGCGCAGACCCACAAACCAATCTCATCGAGTAATTTGCTTGCGTACTGAACGCGGGCGATTGCGTACTGAACGCGAACACTTGTGTACCGACCGCACAGACTGACAAATCGATCTCACCGATCAATTTGTTTGCGTACTAAACGCGGACGATTGCGTACTGAACGATAACACTTGCGTACCGACCGCGCAGACCGACAAACCGATCTCAGCGAGCAGTTTGCTTGCGTACTGGACGCGGACGATTGCGTACTGAACGAGAACACTTGAGTACCGACCGCGCAGACCGACAAAACAGTCTCAAAGAGCAGTTTGCTTGCGTACTGAACGCGTGCGATTGCGTACTGAACGAGAACACTTGCGTAACGACCGCACAGACTGACAAATCGATCTCACCGAGCAGTTTGTTTGCGTACTGAACGCGGACGATTGCGTACCGACCGCGCAAACTGAAAGAGTGACCTCACCGACCAGTTTTCGTGCGTGCTGAACGCGGACAGTTGCGTACCGAACACGACCACTTGCGTACTAACTGCGTGTGCTCACGTACTGACCGCAGCGAAAAGTCATATTCCGTACTGACCGCGCGCAAAGATGAATGCGCGCGGTCAGTACGTCGCTATGGATTTCCGCGAGCGGTTGGTACGCAGCACAGGCGTATCGACCGCGTGCACTATTTCGTTTGCGCGGTCAGTACGCAAATGCGCGCGTTTGGTACGAAATGCATTTTTTGCCCGCGGTCAGTACGATAGTGACACGCGGTCGGTACGAAACGCGATTTTTCGCCCGCGGTCGGTCCACCCCATTGTCTGAGTTCCTCCATGCGCCTTGCTTCGCTTCCTATATTCTCCTTTTCACCGGTCTCACCTCCAATATGATAATATCGTATTCGATTACGATTTTGGTCTCGCTGTTCCCGCTATTCAGTCCAATAATAATTGTCGTCTTCCTGAAGGACTATCGAGTTCACACTCTATCAAAGCTTCGACTGTACAAGAAAAGAAGCAAGGCAGGGGCCCCGCCTATGGTGGGGTCGCGAACAATTGGTGATCTGTCGGTAATTCAGTAGACATAAATAAACGCTTCATAATAATAAAGTATCTGTTTTCTTCCGCGGACATTTGTTGCAAAAACTCAAGAGCATAGTGGTTGTGGAACATTTTTCGAGCAAATCGTGTTTGATGGCTTTCAAGGAGAAAGAGGCTGATAAAGTGAGATAATCAAATAAACTGCGCAAGACTATTCAAATAGGAACTTTGAAAGGAGCTTTGCTTGTAAAAATGATGTTACAGAACGGTTGGCGATGGGTAGTTATTTCAGAGCCTCGAAGTGTCTGGTGAGAGGTGATGACGCTGATATTGGGGAAGATTCCAAGAATGTGGATTTTGGATTCAAACTGGCATGTGCTAAACAGGACGACATTGCGTAAAAATCAAATCACTATGAACGGAGTTCTCCTCATCACAACCAAATACAGCTTGAGCTTGTTAGAAGAGAGAAAGATTGTAGGAGCAGAGGAAACACCAAATATTCACTTTTTCTGCTTACTGGTGGTGGAATTCGTAACACGCGACTCGGGCAGTCGGGGGTATTACATCGGCACAATAGGGATTGCACTCCGGTACAAAAGGATCAGCAGCACCCCTGTTGTACCTACTGCTATCAGCAGGAACTCTGGCTGTTTGTGCGGAGATACAATGCCTTTGTTTATCCTGGCACGCGCGATATCGGCAGCCCCCTCTCCTTGTGCCTGCTGACACTCTCCTCCCTTAAATTGTCTAATACGAATGAACATTGCAGCATCCCCTTGTACTACAAGCTACATAAGGCGACCAGTATCGCTGAAGGGGCATTTGGCTTTTTGAGGCCGGTCCGATGAGTAGGGCCTGCGTCACTTTCGGGGCGTTAATTTGGACGCTGATGGGATCATCCTCATGGCCCATCGCAAGGGAAGCCTACCTGTTGCGGACCGTGGCGAGGTTGGCCTCTTTGCTGCAGCCCGTGACAAGGATCATACCCAACACCGCTAAAGTGGGTGATACACCGAAATCTTCTTCCTTTTGCAGAACAGGCTGCTGATAACGAGGGGAGGACCCTATACTTGTTCCAAATGAAATTCATTTCGAATATCCGACTTTTCGACTGTAGTCGGATATCGCCCTTTTTCGAATATTCGACTTTTCGACTATAGTCGGATATCGTACTTTTTCGAATATTCGACTTTTCGACTATAGTCGGATATCCCACTCTTTCGAATATTCGACTTTTCGACTATAGTCGGATATCGCACTTTTCGAATATTCGACTTTTCGACTATAGTCGGATATCGCACTTTTTCGAATATTCGACTTTTCGACTGTAGTCGGATATCGCACCTTTTCGAATATTCGACTTTTCGACTATAGTCGGATATCGCACTTTTTCGAATATTCGACTTTTCGACTGTAGTCGGATATCGCCCTTTTTCGAATATTCGACTTTTCGACAGTAGTCGGATATGAGACTTTTTCGAATATTCAACTTTTCGAATAAAAAGTCGACTTTTTTATCCGACTATGAAAAAAATTTAGGTGCAAGTAACTGTTTTTTTCACATGAAAACACGTCGATTTCTCACTCATCCACTCGCGGGCGTTCTGACAGATTAAAGCATCACTTTTCAAACCAAAATCAGACCGATACTCAGACACGCTGACGGTTGTTCAGCGGGGTAAAAAGGCTTGTCGGTGCGACGGCGGGAGCCAAAATGGGGAGGAGTCCAATTGCCGGTTGTACCGCAGATAGAGAGAAATTCAATTCACGGAGACGGTTATTTGGCGGTGGAAAAGGGGTTGACGGTGCAACGGCGGGGACGTGCTCTACCGTCAAATATATGACACGTTCCGCAACTCGGACCAAAAAAGATGGGTGCGCCGGCATCAACATGTTTAGACAAAAGTATTAACATTGATAGGGGTATAAAAGGCTCCTCATCTCATCGTGAGCCTCAGTCAGCTTTTCGGAGCTGGACCTGGAAGGTGACCTCGAGTCACCTTCGGGAAGATCCACCGGATACCGGAGGATAATTTTTGTCGCCGAGGGGAGGGGGCTCCCCAGGGCTCTGGGGGTGGTACCCAACTTTAGGGTCACCTCCCCATGGTCCGCAGTAGGGTGCACCCCACCGTGGACCGTGGGATCACCTCTTTTGTGGGGACGCCAATAGGGATTTCCCCTGGGTCCCCTCTGCGGACCCGGGAATACCCAGGATGTATTGGAAAGCGCGTGACCGGAAATCTGGTTCGGTTGTACCGCGGTGTGATATCGGTTGAATGGCGGTGGAATATCGGTTGTCCAGCAGATGCCCCAGCCGATCAACCGACGTTCCCCCGCCGAGTAACCGCCCATGAGTCTGTGCGGTTGTACGGAGGAACAATATCGGTTACACGCTGGATGACCAGGGAGGGGCAACCGACATTCCCCCGCGGAATAACCGCTCCCATGCCTGAGTATGACTGCTTGGTGGATGTTTAGGCGTGCCTTATAGTATTTGCCACAGGTTTCGTGGTAAGAGCTTATATCTGGCGGAGTTTCCGTAGCTATATGCTGCTAGCGTGCTATATTCTTCCATTTAGATGTGAAAAAGGCACTTCGCAATGAATAAAGTGTGTCCAAATGGTAATGGCGGCCCACGCGGCCGGCATGCTTGGCAGGCGGCCGTCGCATGTGCCGCCCTCGGACGAGTGTTGGATTTCAAGGACGGCCCTCCCCTCTCCCACCGTCTGCAGAGCAGATTGATCGACGCAGTGCTTGCTGCCAGCCGGTGCCGGCCCCGTTCGTAGTCGATGGCGGTGGGGACTTTTCGCATGCCCGTCCGAGAGCGACAAACGCGACGGCCGCCTCGTTACACGCCGGCCGCATGGGCCGCCAATCTCATTCGGACGCACCTTACGTTCGCCGATCAGTGAGGCCCCGGTCAGACTTCGTCGAAAAACCTGCTGAGTCCGACTGAGTCCGAATGAGTCCGGGGTGGAAAAACCTGCTGAGTCCCACTGAGTCCGGTTGCTCCCAGCGCCAACCAACTCCTCTGTGAAACACGCAATTGATAGTGACGATTATCACTTCAGCTGTGAATCGGAACGTGTTTGGTGGCTGATCTTTCTTGTTTTCAACATGTCTGAATCTGATTTCCGTATCAGCAGTACGTGGGGCAGAGCGCAGACGGCGAGAGTCGAGATGCGGCGGGACTCGGTAGGTCGCAGTCGGCCGAAAAAAATGCACCCAAATCACGTGAAAAACACCTATATCGACCGGGTGGGGTGAGGATGATTTCGGCGGGACTCAGTGGGACTCAGTCGGTGCATTGGCCCCGCCCTTGTACGCATGAGAAATATCAGTATCGACCGGGGGGATTGCGGTGGGCATCAGACGGTCGCAGTCGGACTCAGTGGGTTGATTTTTTTGCACCCGTCTTCCACGAATTCGGTGCGTATCGACCCGGTGGGACTCAGTAGATCCACCGACTATGACGGGGGCCTGACGGGGGCTTCAGAGCTGTCCGATTTTCTTGTAAAGAAATTAGGTTGATTCTATTCCTAACCTTGTTTTTGAAGTTGATTATTGCGGTAGAGCCTATCACATTTTGATTTCCTATGAAATGTCACATATTCAGAGTTCTACTACCGTGGAGAAAAGAGCCTCTACAATTTGGGAAAAACGTAAAAACATAGAAGTTTCAAAAAAGTTGCTAGAAATAATTCTTCCCGTGAGAATCTGCTCTCTGCCGACGGGTCGCGAAATGCCTCACACGAGTACATTAGATTCCCGGGGCTTTGGAGGTATCTCGTCTAATTTTATCGCGAGAATTTACATAAACTACGGACATATCAGCCTCAGTTGGTGGAATTTTAGCTACGTCACCTTCAAGAACTAAGGAAATTCTCGCCGAGAATGCGGGAAAAAGGGTGGAAGATTCTCTCCTTGATCGATCCACCCTGTCCTGATCAGTACTATAGGGCGATCTCCGCTGCGATCGACCGCACTGCCGTTTCTTCCCACGGCCTGCAGCGTCCCCGCGGTCAAATGTATCGTTGGCACGGTCTTCCAGAGAGCAGTTCGGGGTCACCCTCCACAATCAGCCACAGAGTATCGAGTAATCGATTCGCGAGAGGACTGGACCAGCACTACGAACGGCATCCATGCGTTCAGCGTAGCCAACGCGGGGTGAGATCGCTGTTCAACACAGGCTGTCGCTAATCCCATAACATGGTTGAGCAGGCCGTTGCGGCCGGTGACCAAAATTTTACGACCCCTCTGTGGACCAAAATTTTTCCAACCCCCCCTTTTTTGGGATGAAAAAAATTTCACGACCAAAATCGTGGCCCCTATAATTAGTACTAAATCTCTTTAATTTGACATCTTGAAGTCCACATAACTCGCTACCTTCGCAGAATTATTCCTTTTTTAAGCCAATCCTCGTTGGGACTGGCGTTGAGCCATAGATACAACCCGGGGGTTACAGACGCAACGGTCATTTTTCATGGATAAAATTGGGAAAAAATGAATTTACTTACCACTTACTAACTACGCGACTTACTACTCCTACCTCATTCTACCTTTCCAAGTGGTTGGAAGCTAAACGCCATTTTTTCCGAAAATTTTACGAGCCCACTCCCCCCCTCAAATTTTCATTTTTCTTCAAAAATTACCGGAATTTCTACGACCTCCCCCGTTGCGAGCTCTCGCAAGCCTGCCCTACACTGGCCCATTAATTCTCGCAACAATTAAGGCGAGAATTCAAGGGCTTAGCGACAGCGAGATTAAAATAGAGAATTTCGTCTTTGTTCTGCGTGGAGTATGCTTAGAGCTTGCACCCTTACACCTTTGATGCAGTATATGCGGGCTTTAGCGAGCGTCGCGAGGACCCGAAAATTCCTGCACTACGGAATTAGAGAGCGTAACAGGCCGCGTCCTTGAAGGCACTTTGCTACCCACGGGCAGAGTTTTGAGCTGTTGAATACGAAAGGAAAACTTGACAGACGCACAGAAGGGTGCCCACAACGATCCATCGGTCGCACGAAAATGTGTATGGTGCCTCTATAGTTTGAACACGCAACGTAGTCGTCCAACAAATAGCAGAAGTCTGTCAGCAACATCAATAAGGTTTCTTAAAAAAAACGCTCCCATCTGACCTACACCCACAAAGTTTCTTCCAAAAGCAAATATAAATAAAAATTGTGTTTAAAGGCAGTGGTCGCGATCAAATATGCTTGTGGTCTTTTTTTCTCGAAACCCTTTTGTGGGTCTCGAGAAGTAGGACCTGTAAGAAAAAATCGCGAAAAAACCACTGTTTTGGGCCAAATTTGAAGTCTGAACTTTCTTGTCTTTTGATGGTGGACGAGCCCACTCCACATCATCGGCATCGGTGACCTCTTTTATCAAGAACATCAGCTGGCTTGAAATTGAATTTCAATCAATGAACCTACGGATTTATGTACAGATCTAGTCAAAAACATTGACTGAAGTGATGCTTTCATTGTTCAACTGTTTTTATTCGTTAAATTTGCATTTATTTCGTCCTCTGAATGTCGATGATTTTTGACTGCTCGGCATGAGACGGCGATCTTTTTCGTCATCGCTGTGCACGTGTGCGCGAAACAGCTTCTTTGGGCCCTAGAAACTCTAATTCTAGCCCGTTTTTCACCGCTCTACCTTCATAGTTTTTGAGCTGTTTTTGATCTAAGCTGATTTTTGTAGTTTTTTCTATAACGTTTTTCATCGTGACCACAGCCTTTAAATAATAACTAAAATCAAATACAGATTACCGGATGAGCGTAATTATTTTCATGGAGTGTGATTGACAAGCAGTTTTTTTGTAGTGAAGTTGTGAGATCCGACTTTGCGACAATGTTCGGATTTTGAACTATTCGAATATCCGACGTTTCGACTGTAGTCGGATATATCCCTTTCGAATATTCGACTTTTCGACTGTAGTCGGATATTGCACTTTTTCGAATACTCGACTTTTCGACTGTAGTCGGATATCGGACTTTTTCGAATATTCGACTTTTCGACAGTAGTCGGATATCGCACTTTTTCGAATATTCGACTTTTCGACTGTAGTCGGATATCGCACTTTCTCGAATATTCGACTTTTCGACTATAGTCGGATATAGCACTTTTTCGAATATCCCACTTTTCGAATAAAAAGTCGACTTTTTTATCCGACTGAAACAGTCGGATACTCATCCGATTATTCGATTCGGAACAAGTATAGAGGACCCCCGCATACGTTGGCAGCATGTGCCGTTCGCAGCAGCTCCTGCGTACAAAGTGGGGTTGTATCGGATGTTTGCCCTGGAATACAACCCCTACTGTGCCGAAGTGCTATCCCTGACTGGCTGAGGAGGTGCACGAGGTCACGTGCCGCGTTATGCCGCGTGACCGCATGCGTCGATGTGCCTACATTGGCGTCTTCACGTTTGTATTCTCAGCTGCTATAAGCTTCTAAGACCGAGTTATGCGAAGGGAGTTCTCATTCAAGCCGACGGGAAGCGCTCTCAGATGGGCAAAAAGGTAACGAAACGCTTTTGACTTGGTTTTGGCGCAGAACCTTTTTTTTTTCGAGGAAAATTCGTGGTCCTGGACACGAATCCTAAGCTCGTTTCTCGATATTCGTTGTAGGTTGCGGTAAGTGTGGTGCTATTTAGCTGACGCCACATCACTTGATATTCTGAAGATCAACTAATAAAGATATAGGAGGAGGCCACTCTGGTGCACATACCTCAAGAAGCCACTTTGGCACGCCCCCTAACGATCTTTTGAGTTCCCTTCATTCTCAGTCTCTCTATCCATGTAGTTACGAGGGCATACATCGGTTGCGATTGACGAAAATTACTAGCCTCGGGCAACTCGTTAAACGTTTTTTCCTCGCTCAATTTAGGAGGGGTCATAGCTCTGTTTTCTGTTGTTGCACGATTCCTGAGCCATCATTGAAATCAGCGTGGAACTGTTTGCAGGATATTTACAAAAACAGAAAAGCGATGCTGAGGTTGGGTTGTGCCTTTAATGCCGTCATAAAATTTCACCATTGTTGTTGTATTTGCTGTATGAATGAAGTTTAATCCATCCGAGAAGTAGCCAAGAAAGTATCAAAATTCAAAGAAAATCCCTTCGAAATTATCTCAACACGCTGTGCAAAAAATGGGAACTGGAATGTGAGAAAAAGTATTCAAGACATGACGTGCCATTCAAAACCATAACACATATTTGGGCATGGCCTATTTACTTAAAAATAATCTCCACGTTCAACTCTCGAAGAACCTCGGCATCAGAATATAGCTTGTACGTTGACTTTAGCCGGCACGGGGTAGTATAATGGTTCATTGACAGACTACCCTTCCGGCTGTCTCAACCTTTTCAAAGTCTGAAAGAGGTTGAATATTACGTGTAAAAATACTCGGCCAAACTTTGTTTTACCCTACTAAAGTTTGAGATAAAATCTCCATACCAACGGCTGAGTTAGATCAGATAGCGGCATACCTTCACAAAGTCTGTGGAGCATCAAGTCATCAGTAGCAAACGACGGAAAACCAAGATGTCGTAAAGCAGCAACCATATCAGTGTGCTAATCTGATGTAGGGCTGCAGTACACGCGTGACATTCATACCCTCGTACTTCCGGTTGACCTTCGGGTCTGTCTCGTTGATCCAGAATTCCTCGAGCGCTTTTCGCGCACTTGTCTCGGCCTCCCGCGCTAGTATCTCCACTCTCACCTCAAAATCGTCCCCATCAATCAACCCCGTGGCAGCATAGCGTAGTACTAACTCGCGACCTTTTCTTCCCATCCTAGTGCTCTTATATATGCACATGCAGAGGGCAGGTTGTTTCTCCGATATATTCCTGGCCGCGGCTCTGACATATTATGAGACAAATAACCAAAAGAGCAACACAGTCACCATCTCTGCCTGATATACAAAAGACGCATTGTGGAGTGGCGCATGCGCTGTCATAATGGCGAATTTTAACCAACTGTCCTTTTAAAATATTGAGCGGGGTGGCCACCAAAGATACAGTATTTTTCAATCTCGCCTCTAGTAGACACTTTCTAACAGCGCTGCTTACAGCATCTGAGATGAATGGCATCATAAAAGCAACTTTGTCTCTTTGCGGTACATTATGACCTCTTCGACCTTCGTGGGTGTTCCACGACCTGCGCTCGTGTGGTCCATAGCCACTGAGAGCTGCTGTTTGACGAGCCAGACTTTTTCACTTCTCACGTTCTTCCTCTCGAGAACACATTCTAGCGGTGCGAAACATGTTTATAACAACCGCAAGTTTCGTCTACGCGGACTACCGGCTGAGGTTGTATTGCACTTGGAACTGGGTCATTCTAACATGGCACTGCAATACTCATATGAGTCAAAGCAAGAAGCCACTACGGAGACCGGACGCAATAGCCGTTCTCTCTTTTGCAATTCAATCTACTCGCCAAGGAAGGCATCGTGTTATTACCCTGCTGTTCAAGGAGCAACCAGAAAAATATCAAGCAGTCAATTCCATTAATGCAGACTGGGTAATTCAATTTTTCTCTCTGATCTCTGAGAGACCCATGGATTTTAGTTGTAGCTACCAACTAATGTCGTAGATCAGATGTGGTTTTCCATGTATTAAACCACTTTTTCTCTGTTATCTGACAAAGTCCGGTCCATTTCGATGATCTCAAGTCAAGTCAGGTGCTAGTATAGGAATTAATTCAATGAATAATGCTCTGGAACAGTTTCCCGGAAGGTCTGCCCTGCTCAGAACATATAAGATGAATCTGAGTTTGCACATTCCAAAGCTCAAGAACGTAACCAAATCACCTCTTCAGTGGATGTCTTTCTGCATGGCCAATGTTGTATTTCACATTCCTATATAATTTTCAAGCTCAGCACTTAGCCAACTAAAAATTCAGAAAACGACTGCTTTCAAATTTTAGGATGCGCGGAGAGTTCTCACTGCTCTGTGAAGTGGTTTCCTCTGTGTCTATATCTTTCAACTTTTATCTTATCTATGTCTATTTTCGCTGCCCCATGAAAACGATAAAATCCTACAAGTACTTTTTCTTGATGACTGCAGTTCAAGATATCGTTCTATCAGCTGCCATATTTCTCCTTGCACCGGTAAGTTTTTTTTTAGACTCACGTCGTTGCAAACCTGTGAACGGCAAAACAGTCGCGTAAAATTTGAAGTGCGACTAGCCAGTCAGGAACTGACGGTATCCCACTAGTGAAGGGAACACGAATGATACCATCTTATCCATCTGTGAGCTAAACCGTTTTGTATTCACTGTTGCCGCATTTTCTACTAGAGGCTCGCCTCTTGGCTCTTCTTTCACTAAACGGCGTTGATTTTACACCCGCTCCTTCTTTGAGTAGGAAGCTTTCTGCTATCAAAGTGCACTTTGCCGGGATTTGTTTCACAACCTGACGCAGGATTTCATCAACGATTCTGTTGTATATTATGAAAACTCCTGCACATTTCCACACCCTGAACCTTTGACTCAAACGAGTATAGTACTCCTCCTCTGCACCTCAGATAGATAAGGCCAACAAACTTCTGGGGACTGCGAATAACGCAAGTGACGCTCAGAAACGGATTACGATGGGGATACATGAATGCACCTTCATGGTCCGAAAAGGCTGTAGTTAATACGAAAATCACTGAAACGATTCAACCATCTTTCCCAATGTGAACAAACGATTGACTGCTATTCTTTCAAGTCATAAACCGGTATAATCTCTGGAAGTGTCTTCACACTAGGTCATAGAATGCTAAAAAAATAATACGTTCCAGAACCTTGCACATAACACGCACTAGGGAAAATCTTCTGTATTTCCTGAGATCCATGACGGATAATTTTCTCGCGAAGAATTACCATTGTAGAATGTCGTCGCGAATTGATTTTAGGGTTAGTAACGCCAGTGAAAAGGCATTATGCCTACCGTAACCTACAGTGACCTAAAGTCTGGCAAGGAATAGACCCCAGATTCGGGATCAGTGCCTCAAATAACCCCAAGTTAAATGTTTTGAGCCGAATCCGAAAAATTTTTGTGAACACTGCGAAAATTCGCTAATGGTACTCTTACCATTTTGTTAAGCGGTGAAAAAGTCATTTTCTGATATTCCCGCTAGGGAATTTCAAGCACGGATCATTTATGTACTGTCACAGACCTACAGCAACTACAACATGGTTTTCCAGACCACCGCGGGGTGGGTAAAGCAGTACCTAGAGACTTCACATGTCAATCCTCTGGAGAGGCTGGTCTTTCACTTCACTATTAAACCTCAAAAATGAGCCAGCGTCCATACTTTGCAAGTACGCACGCTCTCGCGGTTGCGCACTCCTTATTGCTGATGGGCGCTCGGTGCCAAGAAGGACACGGACAATCAACTGCGGCCCGTGTATATTCGATTGAACTGGTGATCAATCACTCGCATCGACTCGTGTGCTGCTCATTCACCGGTTCTACATGTCCGTGGTCGGACTATTGGATAGAAGGGTTCAGTTTTGAAGTAGGTTCCAAGCAGAGTGCTTTAGAAATGAAGCGGAAGGCTTGAAACTCATAACTTCTCTCTCTAGAAAAGGGCTTGAGCTATCGGTACATCAGAGCCTAGCAAATTTTATGTTCTCGTTCACCATCGATTATGCGTAATAGCGTGCTCTCGCAAGGAATGGACACCGATTTTGAAGAAGCGATGAATAAACATTTTTCATTAGAATCTCAAAGAGAGCAAGGAAACTAGGCGAGACAGGCTCAAAAAGTGGTTGAGATAACCACGTTATTGGGTCGTATAGTCCATAGTAGAACACTCACGCCGTTGAGAGCATCAAACATCAGTGAAAACCACTGCATTTGAGCTACGCAAGTCGAAAACTTTCAATAACCCAGCCCATGGGCTTCGACAAATCCGCCCCCTCCTTCCCAATATACGAATGTGGTCACTTTGGCTGGTCATAGATGCTTCCAACGAGGTTAGCGTTCTAGAACAGCGTTCTAGTTTAAAGGCAGCATACACGCTCGTGAACGTGGTTGGTATATCAATGTGGATCGAGCCGTATGGCTTACAACATAATGCCTTCGCATTTTGAAGTGTCGAAAATGACCCACAATACCGCTACATGAGTTAGAAGTTGGCCCCGCCCTGTATTTTCACGCCCCCTGAATTTGCCCTTTTGCTCCAACGCAGGGTTGCTGGGCCGTCTTCGCCGTCAGTGACGTGTGTTGTTCACTTGTTAGGCAATCTACCAACAGTACCGACGGTGAATATGGCCCAGCAACTTTGCGTTGCAGGAAAAGGGCAAATACAGGGGGCGTGAAAATACAGGGTGGGGCCAACTTCTAACTCATGTAGCGGCATTCTGGGTCGTTTTTGACACTTCAAATGCGTAGGTGTTGTAATCTGGGCCATACCATTCTATTTCCGTAGTTATCTCAATCACGTTTACGAGCGTGTATGCTGCCTTTGAAGGCACTGTTCACGATAAAGTTCATCCTCGAATTTTCAATGGCAAACGCTTCTCGTGGCTTTCAGAAGCAGGAAAACGTCGAAAAAACGGGACGAAAAGCTACTTAAGAGCCGCAAAATGGCTTAGAAAAGTGGGCGAATCCCGTCGCTTTGGGAAAATCCGGCCCCTTTCCACCCCTCGACGTAAACAGCGGAACACTCGAGATCGTGAGATGAGCGATGGTTTCCGATCAAAGGCCCCGTTTTTACCTTCATTCTCAACTCCTCTCTTGACTCAGGTCAGCTCGCATACATTGGCTGCAAAAGACGGAAGTTACAAGCCTCGGACAACTCGTCCACCATGCTTCCTTAGGGACCATAACTCCGTAGCCAGAGGGTCTTGTACAATTCTAGAGAAATCATCGGGATCAGAATGGGACCGTTTTCAAGATAGGCGAAGAAACAGAAAAGGGATTTTTTTTTGTAAACACTGCCCTTGATATTCGCTATTTCAACCGCACATTTTCGTCGGTTTTTTTTTTGCAATACCATTTTGAGCATCTGCCGCCGTCAAGATTTCGATTTTACGGCAAGAGTCGAAAGTTCTTTCCTCTTTCAACATGAGTTTTTGATTTCCGAATTTCTTGTTACGTCGTTTTTGGGACTTTTCGGAGAAAAATGCTAGATTCGCCCTGTCAAGGAGCATCTGCAAACTCGTTTTGGTACTGTAATGTAGTATTCACGAGCACAAATGTTCTCTACGTTCGAGAAGCCATGACAGATAGATAGTGGTGGGGGAAGGCGTTTAAAGGATTTCGGAGCATGATTTAAAGATCAAAGCAGGACATGGATAGAAGAAGAGTTGTGGATTCGGATGGTAGAATACACTTACCTAATCGAAGGATCACGAACGGACAAGGAAAGTTCGGCTGATCCACATTGGTGCAGAATTTGTTGACCGGCCTAATAAAAACCCGTGAATACGATGTCGAATAGAATCCAAGATGAGCACGCAAATTTTGGTCATTTTCCTTTTTCCTGATTAAGAACAAATAACGAATCATTTTGGAGGAAGCATATACGCTCACAAACATGGTCAACATATCAGCACAATTAGGCTCGTATGGCACCAACCATGTCGTCAACGACGTTTGAAGCGCTGAAAACCATCTAGGATGACAAAATTTGAGCGATCCTGTCTCGCACTCCCGTATATTTCCAATCCTTCGAGTTAAAGAATGATAGGGGTAAAGTTGAGAAAAACATGCTATAATTGAGAGTGATAGCCCTATCAAATGGGAGTCAATGGGAGAAACAGTTTGGTTTACCTGAATGTATCATATCTAAGGCTCCGTCCATAGCAGACGACCAGCGGCAAAGCGTCAAGGCGTCAGAGCGTTATGCGCCAGCGCTGAAACGCTGAGGCATGATGCTCGACAGCTGGCGCATTCAACGTGTCCGCGGACGGCACGTAGTTAACGATGGTATCGATAATATTATTGAGAGCCGCTACTGCCGCTATGCCTCCACTGTCAGCGTCAGGGCGGCTGCAGTGGTCGCGGAGAAGTCGCTGAGGAGTCAGATCAATAACGAATATTAAAGATGCAAACCCCAAGCGTCACTTGGCGCTAGATCGTCTGCTATGGACGCCTAAATGCCGATTAATTCTCATCCATTTTCTAGAATGCCACTCTACTCCGGCTGGCTTTCGGAATGGAGGATCCCATGTCTAAACAAACATGTTATATTCAAGTAAATCAAGTTGTTTCTCTCGTGCACTCCCTTTTGATTGTGCTGTTTCTAAGTTATCACATGTTTTCTCAAGTTGGACTTGAGAACAGGGGAAACACGGGAGTGCGAGACAGGATTGCCAAATATTGTCAAATATTGCAGGATGGGTGGTTTTCAGCGCTTTAAACTAGGGTGATATTCCTGATCCAGGTGATTAATGCTACCCAGTGGTTTAACCTTTGTGGTGATTACATTGAGAACTCTACTAGTTTCGCTCTCAGCCAGGTTTGCAATTAAGGTACCTTGGCGGATGGGGCGCTACCGTCTCTGTCTGAGTTTCCCTGTGTGTACGGTATATAAAGAGATGGATGATTGCGAAATCTTTATAGTTTTTCACGGAACCCAGACAATGGTTAAACCGTTAGATAGCCCTCAACCTCAGAATTATGAATATCTCCCTAGTTTCTTTCAAAGTTGACTTTAAAGCGAGTTATACAAAAAAAGACGGAAAAGACCCAAAAACCCGACCTTGCTCACTTTCTGACCAAATCTTACGAGCGGTAATGTAAGTGCCTTACGAGCCTATTTCTGCTGATATTTCGACCATGTTTGTGGACGTGTATGCTGGCTTTAAGGTGCTAATATCTGCTGATTTCTCATATGTGTATGCTGCAACTGGAATACTCCATAAACCGCCGGTTGGGCAAGCTCTGATGGGAGTATTCTGCTGTGTGTTTGTTACCTCTCTACTGCTTGTAACTAACAGCTTTATCTATCGATATCTTCAAGTCTGCAAGTGAGTGCATACTGAGGAACCCTTTCTTCGCACATACGCATTATCGACTTTTCCTTCCAGATATAAATTCTTTCAAAACTGTTTCACGCCTCGTAACCTATTCATTGCTGGAGCGGTCAACGCGTTGATTCTGGCCAATTTTGTGGTGATTATATTTGTAGCGTTTTGGCCGAACGCTAGGATGATTGGGGATTTGGGTCCACTTGTTGCGAAAACGACCGGTATCAATGCTTTGGAGTGTGCACAGCTGGGATTCTCCTTGCAGGTGAATGATATCGATACTTGATTCCCTATGTTTGCCTCTCATCAGGACCGACAGTGTCGGTTAATCTAGAGATGACGTGCTGCAGGAGATCATGTGACTTTCTAGTAATTAAAGACAGTGATCGCGATGAAATATGCTTGTCTTCTTTTCCTCTCTCAACCCTTTCCTGGGTTCAGAGTAGTAGGTCTTAGATGAACAAACCGCTGTTTGGGGCCTAATTTCAAGCCTGAATTTTCTTGTCCTTTGGTGGTGGACTAGCCCACTCCACATCATCGGCATCAATCTTCTCTAATATCAAGAACATCAGCTGGCGGGATATTGAATTTCAATCAATGAAACTTTAAATTTATGTACCCATCTAGTCAAAAACATTCACTGAAGTGCTTTCTTTCATTGCTCAACTGTTTTTATTAGATAGATTTGCATTTATTTTTTTCTCTGAATGTCGACGATTTTTGACTGCTCGACAAGAGACGGCGATCTTTTTGGCGGCGCTGTGCAAGTGTGCACGAACTGTCATCTTTGAGCCCTAGAAACTCTAATTCTAGCCCGTTTTTCACCGCGCTACCTTCATAGTTTTTCGATCTTAGCTGATTTTTTTAGTTTTCCATCGTGACCACTGCCTCGAAATGTTTCAGTGATTTTCAAAGCTGTTTTTTTCTGTTAAAAACGTCAAGAATGTTTCTAAACATGGGGTTTGAACTAAAAGGCACAGTCCAAGATTAGGGGATAAATCTGAGATTATCACATACATAGTTGTGAAGTAGGCCCATCCCGTATAACACCTGCCAGGTGCGAGCTCTCAATTCCTCTGAATAGGCGAGTTATAGAGAGAAGCCTCCCTGAGGCGGCCACACCAGGAAGCCACTTTGGCAAGCACCATTTACGATCTTTCGAGCTCAACAGTGGCGAGATGAGCGATGATTTCAAGTCAGTAGCCCCTTTCTTCCCTCAATTCTCTTCTTATTCAAGACGGCTCGCGTACACCGGTTGCAAATGACGGATGTTACAAGCCTCGGACAACTTGTCCACTGTGCTTCCACAGCTGAATTTTTTTAAGGGGCCGTAACTCCGTTTCCAGAGGGTCTTGTACGATTCCAGATACATCATTGGCAGCGTAGGACCGTCTTACAGATAGGTAGAAAAACAGAAAAACGATTCTGAGGTTGAACTGTGCCCTTTAGAAACACATTCCGGGCTATTTCGTTTCGCCATAGAGTTGCCGCTAGCCTTTGAATATGTGATTCATACTCAGGAAGATTGACAAGTTGAAAAATTACTATATATTTAAATTAAAGGATGAACTCTTGAGCGCATGCGGTCCCCGAACCCTGAACCGTCATCTTTTCGATTTTAGCACAGCCTCAGTGCAGTCAATCTGGCGCTAGCCTTGGAGGTCATTTGTCTTATGTCTGTAATGGCTACCATCATTATGTACTCAGCTACGAAAATCAATCAAACGCTGAAATCTGGAACATTCAGCAAAGATCTGAAGAAACTTCACTTACAAATGTTTACACTTCTATTACTACAGGTGATTTACATACATCAATGACACTCAATCTCTCCCTTGATCAACAAAAAGAATCAACAAATATGGTTTTCCTTTTCAGACAGCCTGCCCATTCGTATTCCTTCATGTACCTTGCTTCGCTTCCTATATTCTCCTTTTCACCGGTCTCACCTCCAATATGATAATATCGTATTCGATTACGATTTTGGTCTCGCTGTTCCCGCTATTCAGTCCAATAATAATTGTCGTCTTCCTGAAGGACTATCGAGTTCACACTCTATCAAAGCTTCGACTATACAAGAAAAGTAGCCGTGCAAGACCCACGACGTCTGTGGTGACGGCGCGGAAAATTGTTGATTTGTCGGTAGTCCAGTAGACAAGAATAAATGTTTCACCACAGCAGAACATCTGTTTTCATGAGTCGCTCGGCTTATGCGGGCATTCGAATCGAAAACTTCAGGGCGCCGTGGATGCAAGACGTTTTTCGAGCAAGCACTTTATTGACGGCTTTTAAGAAAAAAAAAGGCAGAGATGACTATAAAATCGCGCAAAAACTACTCAAATTGCACTCAGCCAAAGAAAGCTTTGCCTTCGAAAATTTTGGTAGAGAACGGTTGGCAATGAGTATTAATTCCAGTCGCAAAGTGCCTGAGAATCGGTGAAAACGCTCATATCGAGGAGCATTCCGAGGGGAAGATTGTATTTGAATTTCTGGTTCAAACTGGCATGTGCTGAATAAGACGACGTGTCGTTAAAGCCAACCCACTATGAAAACCGTTCTCCTCATCACAATCAAAACCGCTTGGAAAGAAAAAGGAATATTGTAGGATCAGAGGAAACACCCGAACATTCGCTTCATTAGAACGTAGCTCGAGTACATGTTAAGTGCCCCCAATATGACTTATTAGGTTTAATCGGTTGGTTTCCGCCTCGAGCGGTAAGTCCGCATTTTCACCGAGGTGTGCCGTCATAGTACTCAGCCATGTCAATTTTTGTTAGTCCTGAGCCACAACTAGAACAGAACCCATTCGATGGTCGCTATTCTACTTTCAGTGGAGTATAAAATTGCGTCTGAATCGCTCCTCAATGCCTAACGATTTCAAATCCTCTTCTACCACAGCCGTGATAAATTTTCGCCTACACCTAGGCGGCCGTTTCCGGTGGACTCGGAAGCATCCATAGAGTGTGTTATATAAGACGATCTGAGAGTCTTCTTATGCCAAAATAGTTGAACTTTATCTTACGTTGCCGCTTGATATGGCGTTGGTAGATGTAGGCACCTCGCTCGTGTCAATCTTTGATGTAATGCGTCGATTTCGTCGTAAAGGTGTTATCTGCGGCAAGACCTATCCAGAAGCATAGGCTTAGATCCCTCCTCTCCGTCAAATCGAACCTTGCATCTGCTGATTCGGTATTGCCCACGTCGCCGACTCGTACATCATGACTAAGCGATTGCGGATAGATACACGCGCAACTTGACTTCCTTCGCGATGAGGGTAGACCACAAACACTTGGTTAGAAATGAATGCAGATGTAGTTTTTTTCATATTGTTTTTGGATACCAGCAGCATAACATCCGCAAATAATGGAAAAAAATCTGATAATTTGACGAAACTACCGCATACCCACCTTTACATAAGGTAATTTATCAGCTTTCGACAAAAAGATCTCAGATACTCCTTGAGCCCTCCAAATAATTTCTACAGAGGAGTTTCGAGGCAAGCATAATTAAGTATTTTAGGAATCATTTTTGGTCTCATTTGCACCAAAACAACCGAACCTGTCGAGGTCTCTCGGAAATTGACAGATGGACCTCCGAATCGTGTTCAGCACCCCAATTAACTCCCCGAAAGAAGTCTTGAGGTGTACTAGGAACATTTCTTCCCTGAACACTCAAATCTCATAAAAGGTGTACCCTTACCTTTTCGCCCAACTGAGGAAATCGCCCTCTTATCGTGCAGAAAAGTCTTCACTACAAACACCCGGTTTCAGAACGTCATCGGAAGAACAAAGGGGATTGAATGTCGTTGGCAACGGCGTTTCCGAGCGATATGTGATTATCTAGCCAAACAAGCAAGTCCTGATTGTTATCTTCTATGCAGCCCTACGGAGTTTTGTACGGTACTCTTTGCTTTTTTTTGTACAGTTTTGTACGTGGGATCGTGCTCATTAGCAATAGAAATTAAGGCATTCAAGAAGATTTCCTGATCATATTGTTGACGTTGACTGCAGCTTTGCACTCGGTGGTATCAGACTTTATTCGACTGACGCTTCGACGATTTCGCCTTCTTCAGAGTCTGAAAGAGCCAAATCCAGTTATGAAAATACACGATCAAACGCCGTAGCGGTAAACTCTCTGAAGAGATTCGACTCCCAAATTTCCAAACTGATAAACAGGAGAAAAGCTGGCTAAGTATCATACCTGATCACGTCCCTTTTAATGGATCAGTAGAAGTACGTAGGGGCACCGATGGAACAGAAATTTGACACCAAACCAAAAACGTGGTTAGATAGATGACACCTGTAGTAGCACAATCACCTTTCCTGCCATGAGGGCAAACACGCATTTTGGCATCACGAAGCGCGATGGCATTGGCGATTTCTGATCAGCTGACGTTTGAAATTATTAGGATGGATGTCCACCAAAGCCACCAAGTTTTCTAACCCCTCTTTTCGCAAGCACTTTCTGACGTCGCTGCTTGCCTCATCCGATACGAATGGTATTACGAAGGAACTTTTATCTTTGGGCGGTCTATTTGGTCCCTGGGCGAGTCGGGGTCTTGAATAAGTTGCCAAACAGACCACCCAGCAATTAATTTTTCGTGAACACTTACTAAACGGTGCAAAAGAGATCGTTTCGTACAAAAATTGGATTTTGAGAAACAACCTGCTCCACTCTCATCTCACCCACCATTTGGGTATGAAAGTCATCGTAATAAGGAATCATAGTGTTGCAGAATGAGAAATTTGTCCAGAGAATCACCAGGAGTGGAGGAGGCTTTCAAACTGATACTGAGAGACAACGGGTACACGAAGCCTGAAGCAAGGTTCTGGTGACCAATCTTCGTGGAAAGTGAAATATCACTGGTGCTAGCGTGATTAATTTAACGAAGACTACGCTTGATGTGTGAACGACATCGTCAAAGCACCCGAACTTCCATAAGTTATGGAATCCATCACCAGAAGCCTCAGACCTTTTCGACGGTTCGCGAAGAAAGGTGCGTCCGAGATTGTTGCACGCATTTAGCTGCAAATAAAATATCACAACATGTACGTACGATGGCTCATAGAGTCGATTATGAAGGTGGTAGAAGGCGCCTTTTTGGGAGGACTCGTATAAACGACCGGATGGGCATGTAAGGCAAGGATGGGTTAGTGGACACAACGAGGCTAATCATTCAGGTAGTGAGAAGAGATCAGCCTAGCTCTTTGTCACTGCGTGGTTATTTTATTTGAGCTGGCAAATCCAATGGTACAAAGTGGTGAGGGCTCACATTCGAACACGTCTCGACTTGAGCATTACGTCCCTGCTTGCAGCATGTACATAGACTCTCTTTCATTCCAAGTGAACTCATGTTTTCGATTATCACAGCGCGGAGCGGTGGCTTTTCCGTCGGAACCTCCTTATCACTAATTATATTTCCCCGAGTCCCACCGCTACGCTGTTGGTGATAATCGAAATAGGCAGGTCACTAAGGATGTACCAGAGCTTACGTCGACTTTAATTCGGGTACCTGGATTTATAGGTTAAAACCGTCCAAATTCTCCATGCTTGCTGTTGTAATTGCAGTATCTTTGGTAACACGAAGGTTGCATCGAACCAAAAGACAACGAAGGAGTTTAAAGGGGAAGGAAGTCTTTCCTAAAAGTTACAGGGAAATAACTTCGAAATCATGAGACTTCGTGGTGACAGCATCTCAACACACTGTTCCCAAAAAGGTAACAACTTTGGCATTTATAAGCGTTTTCAAGACATAGCTTGCCATTCGAAGTAATGATATGAGCATATCCTCTGGCTCGGGCTTGAATTTATTGTGTGCCATTGTGGACTAGCGCTGCGGACACGCGATGCATAGGTTTCGTACGAACTTCCGCGCCCACTCTCGTCAACCGATAATATAGGCTTTTTCATAGTTTTCCCAGTTCTCACGTCATTTTTCAACATTTTTTGATCTTGAAATGTTCTGTTTGTTATATAACGACCGTTTGCTAAAGTTTTATTTCCAGGAATAGTGAAAATCGTTCACGTCGGAATTTTCAGCTAAAAAAATCGGGCATGACCCATTTTCAAGGAAAAAGGTTTTGGAGAAGCAAAATAACAAAAGCACACATCATAAGATTGGTTTCAAACAAAAAAAAGTTTAAATGAAAAAAAACACGTAGTGAGTTTCCTCAGAGATTCGGGCCAGCCCGAACAATAGAAAAATTCTGAAAAGATTCACGATCAATGAAAATCTTGCTGGAGAAATCAAAAGTCGCCAACGATTACTGAATACTTGTTCTAATCGGATAACACCACGAGAAAAAAATCATGGAAAATTAGCGGTTCCGATTCGTTGCCGACGATTCCCGCTGTTCCTGAAATTAAAACTTTAGCAAGCGATAGTGATAGTGCAGTGACACACACTAATTTTTACTCAGAACCAAAAAATATTGCATCATAAGTTGTTAACTTGAAAATGGAGTTAGGAACCCGTGAATCTCTTAGCAGTGATCACTCAAACGCCTCATCCGCATTTCCGTTCTCCGCAGTACACGCAACATCAATTTACAGTAAAGCGGCAAATGTTTTTTGAACAACGGCTATTTATTAGTGTGCGATATCGTTGATACCTGTTTCCCTCTAACATATAAAATTGCAGATAATTGCATTGCGTGCGTTCTCATTGCTCCTGCCGTCTTACTTCCCCATAGATAGCCTCTTGTATGTACCCAGCGATTTTTCAAGAATCAAGGTCTAATTCAAAATATCGATAGCATTCGCTAATAAAGCAGTGATGAGCTCTTCATGTGTCCTCCTCAATACAAAATCACCTGAGAGATGCGATATGGCATCGACGCGACCCAGTTCTGAAGCATATTCTTCTCAGTGCCAAGAAATGCTGCAAATGTGGTCCAGGACAGTTGTTAAAGGTCTTCCCGGCCTGTGGATTTTCTTGATCAGAATATCCTAGAGGATTTCTGTTTAGTTCATGACAGAATAGTCCATCGTTCATTACAAGTTTGTATTCTGATGGCGACTGAACCACTCTGTGGCTGAAGTGCTGCAGTGGATGCTAGTCTTATATTATTGTAGTATGCACCGGAACACTAGATGTCCGGCCTGCCTGGGTACAGTGAGTGCCTGAACTCTGATGGCCATTTGGTAGTTCAACTACGCAAGCTCAAACGGGATCCAGCAAAACTGACTAGATCCACAGAAGGAATTGCTTCAGATTCGGGGTACTCTCTGTACCGGAGCAGCCCAAACATTGGAAGTGGTAGTAATCTTGTATTTTAAAGGCAGTGTTCACAATAAATCTCGTTCTCGAGGTCTCGGTGTGAAACACTAAGTTGGCAGGTGCTGTAGAGGATAGAGTCGAAGAAAGCAACGAAAACTGGCCAGAATTAAATACAGACGGCTTTGAAAGCTCTCCCGGTGCACCTACCTATCCCGGTCCGCCCCCCAATCGGACGAGCTTGTGGCGCCGCACACGTTTGGATGGCAAATCGCCAAGCAACTCTGCCGCAGTTGGCATAATCGATTCGCCCAGATTTCGCGATTAGCGTGCGCTTGCCGGAATCAGCAGCGCCCATGATTCTCATCCACGCCCTGAACTTAGAAACCGTTATTTTGACTTATTCTGGACATTTTTCTTCCATGTTTCTTCACTACTAGTTACCTCACGACCAAACAATCCCATTTTTGGGTCGAACTCGAGTGCGATATTCATCGTGAACGCTGCCTTTAACTCGTGTCAGCCACGCATTCTTGATCGTTGGTTGGCTACGAATCAGAGCCTAGCCGCAAACTAATTACTTCTTTGACTAGGAACAGCCCTGTATTCTGGTGCTAAGTATCTGTAACTTGAAGGCAGTGTTCACGATAATCTTCGATTGCGAAATGGTCTTTCAGGTCGATCGCTTGGCCCCCAGTACAGTTGAAATGACGAAAGAAAATTGGGGAAACGTATCGGAAGAACACGAAATCGTGCACTTCCGCTCCGCCCCCGTTCTCCAGTGGAGCTGTTGATTGTGAAAATGGTATCTCTTATAGACCCAGGATTTAGAGTTCTCTACTTCTTACAGTATGCGTGAACGGGACGATTCCAGATTGAACCGAATAAAGAGGTGAGAAATGGCCCATGTCCGCATCATTTTGTAACTGCGTCACTGCTACAATGAAGTTTTGGTGGTTCAAGTTTCCCTACATCTTTTATTGCAAACAATGCACATAAGCAACTAAAGCAAGCATCTCAGTCAACGTACAATTCTAAATTTAGACCAAACGTGCTTCTTTTATTCTGAGACATTTCAGTAACATCTACGCTTTCATCCTACACATTTTCTTCGGCCAGCATTTTGATAGATTACCCTGTTACTGTTGCCTATAAAGAGATCGGGCCTACTTAAGCTCAAAAGCTGCAGCTCACCATTCTCTCTACACTAACCTATTAAGAGTACTGGTCTACCTCAGCCAAAAGACTGCAGCGTACATTAATACTACGTGTTCCCTTTAGCCGCATCTGCTGCTGGCATTACCCCTCGGAAGCTGAAGCTTCCCGGTCCATCTGTGTAACACAGAGACAGAGCCAGCCCCTTTCTCCCACCTCCCCTGCCTTGTTTAAAATCGAATACCCAGATTCTTTGAACTGCAAAAAAAGGCTGTTCCAATTGAGCGATGTGGAATTCGATCTACCGAGGAAGGGTCAACTCTTTTCTTTTTATGTAATAGGCTTGCAACCCATGAGTTGGGGTTAATCTTGTACATAAATGAGTGGAAGAAAGCGAGCCTAGCTCGAATTCACACAAGCTTTCTCAATCTTAGTAGTTTGAGGTGCGCTTCACAATTCGATTTAACGCAATTGATTGTTTGGTGGCAGTAAGGCTCAGGCTGTCTGGTAGGGACAAGAATTACTAAAGGCTGGGCCTTTTGTTGTTCATAATGCTCTTTTGAGTTGTGCATTTTATGCATTTTTATGTACATCGCTAGGATCTATAGCATTCGGTTATTCATTTCTTGTCTCTACATTCTTTCTGAAATCTTCTCTAGTTCCGTGTACCTAGCATGATATTGCGCGCTAGTAGTAATTAAGTAGCAAATCCCAATAAATGCAGAAAGGGCAATTAAATCCTTTTCGTTAATCTCTGAAGTACCCATGAGCCTTCATTGTTTTCACCAACTAATGTCGTAGATCAGACTTTCCGAAGTGGCATTCTATGCAATAAACCATTTTTTATCTGTTCTGTGACAATATCCAGTCCGTTTTGATGAAATGTAGTCAGGGCAGGTCAGTATAAAAACTAATTCATTGGGTTATGGCTCTGGATTAGTGCCTTGGAACACTTTCGTGGAAGTTCCGGCTTGCTCAGGACTTCATCAGTGGTTCTGGGTTTGCATGTTCCGAAGGCTGAGAACATAGCCGGATCGTTTCTTCATTGGATGTCTTTCTACATGACCATTGCTGCTTTTCACATTCCGTAAAATGTTCAAGTTCAGCAAGGAACCATGGAAATGTCCAGATAAAGACTCCTTTTTTTTTGATTTCAGGATGCGCGAAGAGTTCTCGATACTCTGTCAAGTGGTCTCCTCTTTTTCTATATGCTTCAACTTTTATCTGATCTATGTCTATTTTCGCTGCCCTGTGAGAGTAAAGTCCTACAAGTACTTTTTCCTGATGACTGCGGTTCAAGATATCATTCTATCAACTACCATATTCCTCCTAGCACCGGTTAGTTTTCAAAAACTAATGTCATTGCATAGGTGTTCAAGACAGAACAGGCGCCTAAAATTGGGATCCGACAGAGAAACTGAACAAGGAATGGGAGCAGAAGTGATTACACCCGATCCATCTGTGAGCTAAACCATTTGATATTTGCTCTTGCCGGATTTTCTACTAAGATCTTGGATCTTGGCACATCTATCACCTGGCGAAGTTAATTTTCCTCCCGCTACTTCTTTCACTAGAAAGTTTTCTGCTGGTAAAATGCCCACCACAGGATTTTGCTACACAACTCGACACATGATGTCATCAACGATCTACCGCAGTCGAATATGAAAACTGAACAACCTCCCTTTCAAACTCATGGAGTGCGGCTTTGATGACTCAAGCAACATGGGGTCTGGCGTTCTCGTGGCGCAAGATGACTTGTCCTTAGCGATCAGGTCTTTGCAGTTGCGTTGCATCATTTACGCGAAGCAGTTGGGCAATGTAGAACTTCTTGTTAACCGCTGCGTTTCTTTTGAGAATTTCCCAGTGTACCGTACCTTCCCAGTCCCACCAAACGCAGGTCATGGTCTTTTTCGGGTGGACGTCTTGTTTGACTCTCGGCTTCGGCTTGTCTCCTTGAGCGTTCCACTCTTTTCTTTGCTTTATATTGACGTGCAAACAGCTTTTGCAAGCGCTGTTTATAGCCGCGTGCTGCTCGATGGTGCGCGAGGTGTTGAGGAGCGATTTGAAGAGTGTTCCATTTCCAAGGCTGAAAAATATGAAAAAAATTAAATTATACGAAAAAAATACATTAAACAGTCTTGTAGATGAGAAAGAGCACTTTCTAATAAATATAAACACTTTGCTGAACGGAGAAACATTTCATTCAAGTAAAGTTCTGAAGAAAACCGAATGAACTTATTCCCCAACCTAATATTTGCCAGGGTAAACTCCTTGCGAGAAGCCATACTTGGCGAAAAAGAGGATATTCTTATACGACTTCTGATTTTTTCCGGAACTGTTGCTGGGCGTCCCAGTAGAAGACAGGGTTTGTGATGAAACAAAAGACAGGGTTCCCGATCATAACGGTTCCTGCGATATCCTCATGAGAAGGTAGATCTGGCCATAAAAAAATTAAAATCTAGAAATCTAAATGCACCCAAATTCTGTGAATCAGATAAACGGACAACTTCGAAAAAAAAACATCAGCGTAAACGAAACAACAACGAAAATAAGCATAAAAGTTTCTAGAACCCAGCTTTTTCAGATTTGTGCATGTTTTGTGAGGACGCAAAATGGTGTCGAAGTATGGCTTTGCTTGAGCGCGATGCGTCAAGTTGGCGCGATATACATGGGAGAGCAAATCACATCGCGCACGATTACGGTGGCGTTTCGGTTTCCATTTAACGCTGCTCCCACAACGAATCCTTTGCTGTTCGAAAAACACATACATTCCTTTTCATGCAAGTATTGTTTCCTCGGAGACATAGGCGATTTCTTATTTGGTCGTGCAGTCGGGGATGGTTTTTTGAAACGTTTCAGATGCACTTGGCGAAAAACATCAGCTCAGCAAGCTCATACGCTGTCAATCCTCTTAAAGGCAGTGTTCGCGCAGAATCATGGATGACGAGTTTTCTGAATATGAAAAACCGGGGGATCATAGAGACGATTGTGCAAGAAAGAGCAGCGAAGAGGTACCTGAAACCAGAACAGCACCAAAACAGGATCGCTTTTGTGACGTTTCATTTTTTTGCAGCGAAAGAAGATTCCGAGGAGTGAACTACTTCATGTAATAAGAGTGATACACCCAAACAACTATCACATGTCAGCGTTAACTGTTTTGATAACCAGCTGTTTATCTGACGAAGGCTCTCAAAAGAGGTACTAGTCTGATGGGCGGGCTGCAGCAGTGAGTCGACTGCTGCGCACGATTCTGACCCACTTTCTAGCCGTTTTTCACCGTTCTTTTTTGACTCCTGATACGGAAGCTGCCGAAAGCTCAGGATTCTGCAAAAAATGGTATTTGTTTCATCGCGAACACTGGCCCTTCGCTTCTCTTACGAACCTCCGCAATGTTGCCTCTTGGGGTCCCTGATGATAATTTCTCGGAAAGAGCTACCATTGTCGCATGTCTGCAAATCAAGTATTCTTTCGCCAGGACTCGCGCTCTCGCAGTTACGCGTTCCTCAGTGTTCCCTAACGTCGACTGAAGGTCGATGTCCAAAAAGACACGGGCGATCATTTTCTGCCTGCGGTTTGACCGACAACCTTTTGACCTAATGGTCAATCACTCAAACCGATTACCTGGCTGCTTATTTACCATGGTTTGTCATTATCGAGATGGGGATTCTTCATAGGTCGGCGTAGTTTCGGAGCAAGTTTAAAACTTAATGCGTCAGGAATGGAGCACAAAGCTTTGACTTTGTTGCTTTCCTCTTGGAGCTTGAGCGCGCAAAAGCGAGCGTAAGCGCAGGAAATCAAGTGTTCTCGATGACCAACGATCTTGCGTAATCGCGCGCTCTCGCAAGGAGTGGGCACTGCTTGAAATCAAACACAAACCTTGATATTCTGATGTCCGATACTGGAATATTCCGAGTCGGAACCGGACACAAAATCTTTTATTTCCGAACCTTCGAGAGCGCTCTACGATTTTTCATCAGGTGGCTGTGTGTGAGGATTTCGGTTTCGTGTTCGTCGCGACTGGACTACTCCATGGACGACCAGTTGGGCAAGCTTTGATGTGGTTTTTCGTCTTTGGATTCATAACATCTTTTCTCCTAGTGGCCAATAGCTTTATCTACCGATATCTTCAAGTTTGCAGGTAAATAAAGCAAAACGTTCTCATATGATCAGTTGTACTGCATAATCAGGATTATTTTGGAACTGTTCCAGAACCAAATTCTTCCAACAGTATTGCACACCGAGGAATGTGATTATCGTCATTCTGATCAACATCCTGATCCTTTTCAACTGGGGTGCAATCGTATATGTAGCGTTTTGGCCAAGTACTGAGTTCATGCAGGACTTCCGTGATGTTGTAACGAGAATAACGGGATTGGATTCAATGCAGTGTGCTCAATTGGGAATCTCCCTACGGGTAAGTGGATGCGTAATTCGGTTGACCCGAGTTCGTCTATTGTCTTAGTGCTGAACTCATGAGATTGTTTCTATGACGAAGAATGTGAACTTTTCTAATGCAAATGAGAATTTTTCCTGTCTAATTGAAAAACAAACGCTTAGGTTCTGGGCGGATACCGAAGGTGACGGGCTCGTTAGGAAGACGGGTTCGGGATCCTCTCAAAATAGTTGTGATGCAGGAACTTTTCCTGAAGTTCTTATTAAGTGTGGAATGGGTGTGTGATGCCAGGGCGAAGCTTACAGATGAGAAGGTCGTTAGGAGGAGTCGTTTTCTAACACACTTTTTGAAGCAGCTCTGAAGCAACGTTTTGAACAAGCTCAAAATGTTACTAACCATAGACCTGATTAGAATTTACCCTGGACTAGCCATGCTGTGAAGAGCCTGTAAGTTGCTGCTGATTATGTAGTAAACAGCAAAGCAGGAGCATCCCTAGGGAGCGCTTGACTTCGCTGCTCCAGATTTTATGCGGTAAGCGCGAAACACGAGGAGGAAATATGACAATGGATGTTGCTTTTAATTTTTGCTTAATAATTCACAAATCTCGAACCTATTATCTATCTCCGGCTATGCCCGATATTTCAGTACAGTATCAGTGTACTTAGTAAGTCGCTACTCGTGGATGTGGTGATTATTATGGCCATAACTGGTAATGTAGCTGTATACTCAGCTTTGAAAATTAAAAAAACACTGAAGACTGGCACATTCAGCGAAAATCTTAGAAAGCTCCACAATCAGATGTTCTCCCTCCTCTTATTGCAGGTAAATGACCCCTTGTCTCTCATTACATAATTGAATATGTTTTCACTTTCAGACTGCCTGTCCGGTCGTATTTCTTCACGCACCCTCTTTCGTTGTCGATTTTCTTCTGTTCACAGGATTCAGATCCCCAGCTCTATTCTCCTACGCTTACACCATTCTGATGTCATTGTACCCGCTTTTCAGCCCTGTTATAATTATCGTTTTTTTAAAGGAGTATCGGATGTACACATTAAGTAAGCTTTCACTATGCAAGCAGAAGAGTCAGAGTGAGGTCACCTCTCTGGTCGTTACAAAGGCAGTAGGAGATCCGTAGGCGATTCAATAGAGAGAAATAAATCGTTGTACATTACCAGTTCTTCACAGGTAGACTTTGATGAGGGGTATTCTCTACGGCTCGCACCAGACTTACGGTGTTCAGGGTAATTAGTTTGGATGTTACGGTAAGTTAAAAGCAGTGCTCACGATAATCTTGAATTTTGAGATTATTCGCAAGATGGATTAATTGACCCTCGGGTAAAACTAAAATGAGGGAGAAAAGGAGAAAAACGGACCAGAAGGGCACCAAATACCAGGCCGTCCAATAATTCCTGTCTGAAAATTTTCAAAATTCTATAATTTTCCTTAGAAGTGTTATAATATCACGCAAGTGTAAGAACCTTCTAGAAGAAACTCCAAAGTTCTACGCTAGTGGTATATAAGGCGCAGTCGGCGCGTCTAGCTACCAGTACAAGCTAAAATGGACCAAGGTCGAATTCGTATGTTTGTGTACTACGAGTGGCTGCTGGGCAACGGCACGGGCTCCGCGGTCGCCAACATCTGCAGAGCGTGCAAGGAGAATGCAGTGTCCCAACGCACAGTCAGCCGCTGGTTCAATCGTTTCGAGAGCGGCGACACGAGCCTCGAGGACAGGGAGCACAGCGGGAGGCCTTCTACGGTGGATGATGACGAAGTCCGTCGCTGTATCAAGGAGAAGCCGGAAGCCACCACCCGTGAACTGGCGACTACGCTCGGCTGCAGCAAGTCCACCATTCACAATCGACTCAACTTACTCGGCTACCACAAAGTTCTGGCCCGTTGGATCCCCCACCGTCTGACGGACGCCAACAAGCAGAGCCGCGTGGCCGTTTGCCAGTCCCTCCTCCTTCGTCCTCATCGCAAGGAGTTCCTCGAGGACCTGGTCACTGAATGAGAGCTGGGTCCTCTACGACAACGTCGCCCGCCGTGCCGTCTGGATCCCTCTCGGAGGAGAGCCGCCGACGACGTCGAAAGCCGACCTGCACCCGCTGAAGATCATGCTCTGCTGCTGGTTGGACACCAAGGGCATGCTGTACTTCGAGCTGCTCCAGCAATGCAGGACGGTCACCGCCTCCATCTACACCGATCAGCTCAAGAAACTAGCCGCCGCCGTCCGAGAAAAGCGTCCCCGACGGGCCTCGGTCCACCTGCTGCACGACAACGCTCGCCCCCACGTGGCGACGGAGACCCAGCAGAAGTTGGCGACGCTGGGCTAGGAGACGGTTGCCCAGCCGCCGTATTTTCCGGACCTCGCCCCCTCCGACTACCATTTGTTCCGCCCGCTGAAGCACCATTTGGCCGGAAGAAAATTTACCAACTACGACAACCTCAAATCTGACATCGCGGACTTCTTCGAGTCGCAGCCCCCGGAGTTGTGGGCGAAGGGCATCGGCGACCTGTCCAATCGATGGGCCACTGTTGTGGACAACTGCGGTGATTATATTGTTGATTAGACTTGTTTTTCAATAAAGTTGAGACAAATTAAAATTGGTGAAATTTTCGGACAAGAATTATTGGACAACCTGGTACTTTACTCTCACGCCGCCACTTTACTCTCACAGGAACTGTTCGTTGTGACAATAAGATACTTTGTGGACCCATCCTTTGCCATTTTTTGAATTCTGTCACCCCGTCTCTTCCTTCGGACCCTGAGTAATATGTTTTGCCTAAAATATTTTTCCATTCTCGACTGACACCATTTTTCACCGGTCACAACCACCGCGAACATGTTCATCCAATCTGACAAGTGGTCCAGGCCAGATAATAATGTCACTGAAATACGACATTTTAATGCGTTTCTCGCCGTTTCTTCGTGATTTTGGTTACATTTGGAGGCCAACGCTTTGTTTTATGTGAAAAACTCGGAAATGAAAATCATAGTGAACACTGCCTTCAAGACGAGTGTGCGATAGTCTCGTCAAGGTATCAGTGTCAGCTCACAAGTTCTCTGTGGGGGTTTTGTGAGGCGCAGAACTTGAATTTGATGTACATCCGTCGATTTTCTGGTCATTAGGGTAGGCCGAGTCTTCTTATGGTGTCGCACGCGCAGAAAACTATATATTATGTTTCATGTTCTTGTGTGGCTTGATCTCTCTAATGAACGGAAATGCCGAAGGGCACTTGGAAACTCTCTATATCTAAGGGAAAACCAGTTTGAATGCGCTGTGAAAATGAATTCAAAGTTAATCTTTAGAAAATCTGTACTGAAATTTATCTACATTCGGAGATCTGGTCAATGTCATTTTTGAAGTTTTTCTGCGGTCAGAGTTTTCGCCATGATTGTGTTCCATGTTGTTAGACGGTCGCATCAACATTCTTTGAAAAGGTGCTAAAGGATTAACCCAAAAGAGCTTAATTATCGATCATACAGCCGTTTCCAGCCGGCCATGAATTTTACCGGGTGCATTTTCAGAGCCTCTAGTTTTCTGGTTGATGCCAGCGACCCGAAATCGTCGATTCTTTCTTCACATAAGGCGATTAGGAAGTTTCGGTTCGAAGAAGTCATTTCCGGTAATTTTTTCGCGTTTTTTAGACGTAGCTGATATAAAGGTTACTGAAGCTTCTACCATATATGTAGAAAAACCACAAACCCAAAAGCAAAACCTATCGTGAACTGTGCCTCTAAGGTTTCTACATAACTCCTCAAGAATCAGAGAGCGTTTGAAGAGCAGCAACTCTCACGTGTAGAGCTAGAAGAGAATGTCCATTGTTTACTGCCGTGTGTCCCTCTTTTGGCTAACGAAGGAGATGGGAATAGAGTCGATTATTGACAGAAAACAAACAATTTAACTTAGTGGAGGCTCTTTGAGACTACAAACGAAAGTGGCGCGGACGCGCAAAACATAACTCCGCTTGAACCATGATTTTATCGTCTATGTCAATCGAGGATGAAGCCAAGCTCAGCTATTAGGCGCGAAATGATTTGATCAATAGCCATCTTCTCTTCAGTTTTCAGCAATTTTTCCCGCCAAGGAGCGTCGCGGCATTCCCCATCCAGTGATTCACTATACGTATTTGATTTGATTTATTACGATGCTCAAGACAATTCATGAAAGCAAGAAAATCGGGACTATTCTAGACGGGGGGGGGGGCACTAAAGATTCAAGCCACAAATGACGTGAACCACCGATCTATAACGCTTTCAATCCAAGTATTTCTATAGAATTTTATCAACAAAAATGATTGATAGCAGCGTCAAGCATCTTTTACCAGGCTTTACATTCATTTCAATGAAAAAAACCTTGGGTGCCCCCCGTCTAGGATAGTCCCAGAATACAATAATAAGATACATCACAAAACAAAACATCCAAGTTTCGGCTCTATACTAGACAGGTTAGTCCAGACAACTCAGGGAACTGCACCGACGAGAAGCTTGGATTAAGCAAAACGCTTGAAGCTCGAGAGCTCCATTGTCTCGGAAATCGAACTCATAAGCGCATTGTGAGCTGACGCGGACCTAATGAGAAAAGAGTGTGCTGTAGTGTTAGTTTTTGTTCTACTTATCCTTATTTTCAAGTGAGGTCCTCTCGTCCTCGCTCGAAAAAGCTCAAAGAATTGTGAGAACTTAATTCTAACTTTGAAATTCAAGCGCTTGTACACCATGCACACATCAAACAGCTTTCTTCTGGATTCAGTTGAAGGAAGCTTGAACATGCGATTCCTTGCCTTAGATTTGGGGATTCGATTGTACTTTATCCCACCCCTCCTAATGTAATGCCTCCGGGTTATTCTGACACTTTTCTATACTATCGACATAATCTCTCCTGCATTCATTGAAAACTGCAGTCCCACACTCCAAAATTGGTCTAACATAAACTTTGTGAATCTTTAATAGAATGGTGACATTGTTTGTAGAGAGGGCCTTGAATAAACGAAAGGATTGGAGATGTGCCTTACCCTGCATACTTGCAATATGCTTTGAAAAATCCAACTTGTGGTTGTATAAGATACTAAGATCTTTAACAGCGTCCACTGGGACAACTTGATTTTCCATGACAAAGCTGATACATATCAACCTCCGGTATTACCCAAATGCATGTGAATGGTTTAGTGAGGTGCTCAAGGTAGATGACATTTATCTGACCACTGCAGCGCAGCTGAAATCGCATCTTGGATTTTATTACAATCACTGAGTGAGTCGATTCGACGGTAAAACTTCAAGTCATCAGCATATTGCTTGCAGACTACACCAGCCTCGGGGAGAACTGTGATCATTTCAGCCACAAAAATGTTAAACAGAACCGGGTAAAGTACACCACCCTGGGGGACCCAACTTTTCGCATAACGAAAAGAGGAAAGAAATTATCCATGATCGGTCGGGGCATGTCGTGCTAACGCTCCACGATTCAAATTCAGATATGGCTTTGCGGAATCTAATCATGGGCGACACAAAGAGCATCATTCAAAGAGCATTTTGAATTATTGTAAACAATTATTTACTAAATCTACTAGCTATATACCCTTAGTCTATCCCTGCATGTACACATTTGGGTCAGGCTGAACGCGTCAGTAATCCATGTCGGCTAATCGCCAAGGAGTGAGACAATGGTCGTACCATGAGTGTATTAAAAAGAAAGAAGGGAGGACAAAGATTAATCCAACAATCTGATTTGAGGAGCATGAAATCACTCGACGCGTCCCACACTCTGAGCAGCTAAAATTTTCATTACTTGCAATCTCTCACAATATTCTAGTGACTGTTCTACTTTGTTGATGCAGTCTGAATAGTACGAGAAAGAGAGATCATACAGGTTCACTGTTACTGGATTCCCAGAGTTACGTCAACAGTGGAAACAATTTGAAAGCCTCCTTCAAACTTTTAATTGCATTAACAGAGAAAATTACTACAGATTAATTTCGCAGTTCATTGTTGACTGCTTTATGTATCCTCTATTTCGGAGGTGAATTTAGTTTTTTCCTCGGCGTGCTTGTGCGGGCCGAGGCTAGAGACAGGGAGAAGCCTGGTGGAAGGAAGAAGCAGATTACGCACGCTCACGCACGCGATCGAGACTGTAATTTTCATTCCGAAATGACGAATATTTAGCTGTAGATGGTTTTCCGTAACTCAAGTAAAATGATAAGGGTCTATGTTGTGAATTAGTAATGCCCATTCCAAACTACCCAATACAAACGAACACCATCAAAACAAAAAACAAAACAGCAGTGGGCCTAAGAGACCTATCGTGTCAGGAAACAGCAGGCTTTGTCGGAAATTTAGAAAATCGCTCTTCCTCGGAAAATGAAAAGTTCGAAACCAGCCAGAAATCGCCAAGATCGAAATTTCCAGAGGAAGCGCGATTTCTACGAACCTGAGATTACGGATCAAAACTTTTGCCACACCCTTATTCCCACGCTGAAGTACGTCCCATAATAGAAGCACGTGGCGTAGACAGACAAAACATTTGCCGCATCCCCGTTTCCCCCTACAGCAGCACGTCGTCCTATAATAGAAGCACGAGGCGCTGGTAGCGGGGTCCTACCTCTCCGATGGGAGCGGGTCTCCCCCAACAAGGATGCGGTCCAAGTAACGGTCCGCACCAGAGGGTCACCCCTACAGCAGTCCGCGACATCCTCTCGCCACGGTCGAAGGAGCTCCCCTCGCTGAGGACCGTGGAGCAGCTTCCCTCAGAGGTCAAGAATCATCCGTAATGTGGCTCGCAGTCACCCACCAGGGGCCGCCACGAAAGGCCCGAACTGCATCGCAATATAATCGAAAGCGTGTCATGGCCGAGTGGAACGCCTTTGTGTTGCGGCACGTGCTTCTCACTTAGACGACGATTAGGCCACGTGACGCTCCAAGAGTACAGGGCCGTACCGCCGTCCACAGCGCTTTGTAGTTGAATCGCAAGCCTATCGTGGCCGAATCGGACCCACCAGTCGTCTGAGTAGAATGAATGAAGTTCGATTACTTCAGTCTACATTAATCGAATGGACGAATAACGTTAAAATTTCGAATGAATTTCTCTACGGGGCCTAAAGAATTCAGAGTTTTGCGAAACTACTGTCATGAGGGTCCAGTTTTCCAAAATGTCGAGAAGCTTATGAACTGCTCAATATTCTCAATATCCCACCAAGGCAGGGGTCATAAGTGGCAGTGTTGCGAATCGGTGGTTTTCTAACCCGGGTCCGACACCAGTCCCGATTGAAATGTCAGTCCCGAGCGATCCCATCAACAGACTCCCTACAGATAACATAACCGACTGTACCAATTACCCAGGCAAGCTGTATACTGTAATAAGGGCATAACCACGATATCATCATGTAATGCGTATTTGACACCTGTACCACCAACTAAGACTTCCCCGGACTGATCAAGACAGATCCCACCTGTATTATGGGCATTACAAAACATACGGCCCTTGCATACTTTCGTTCTCCAAGCCAATTTCGGGTCCGCAATTACGGACTACGGCTGTTCCATCATGCGACACTGATCATCCTGCTGGGAGAAGGGTGATTCGTGACGGTACCAAAAGATCCCATCACGATTATCACGTGTCGCATGATGCAATAGCCATAGTCCGCAAATGCGGGCCGGAATTTCACCCAGAGAACGTTAGTACACGACAGAAAACCAGCTAAATTATACTAGTTTATGTTACCAGAGATGATTGGGTAGGTCCTGGAGGGAAGTAAGAATGGAAATAAGGACCAAATATCACAAGAAGAAGAAGCGCCGCTGAAATAGGCATCACGATCGATAATACAGGCCATGGCCACCGACCTGTCCATTGAATGTGCTCTTCGTGAGCCAGCTGCATTACAGGTAGAATAACGATGTTCTCAAGGGCAGAGGCCCCAAAACAAAGCACAGCAGCGTTGAGGAATAAAAGAGCAGCACAGAGCTGCAGTAGGGAAGACCACGCTTAGTCGCGGCAGGGGCAGAGACTAATGACTCAGACTGAGCCGCCCGAACGAGTCCGAGGGCGTCTTTACCGTGCTTGAGGTATTCGTTGCGAGACCGACCGTGCCCAGGCCTCCTTTAGGAGCGATAGCAGCACGCTTTCCCGACAGGTAGCACGTAAAATCGATATGCATCGTTTGAATTTTAACAGCAGTTTGATGCCACCCACCACGGCCCTAAGGCGAGTATCGTACTTACCAAGGCCAGCACGTCACGCGCGGGCGTCGCTTCAGGGTATGTCTGACCTGAGGTATTGCCCGCGCGTCACACGTATACCGCCCTCTCCGCCATAACGGCGCCGCTCGTACCGAGTTTTTCATCGTTTTCTTAACTATTCCATCATCGATTCCTTTCCAATTCAGAATAATTTATTGCGGTTATACCCATCGCTAGCATTGTGGGGGATGGGGGACGGATGTTTCGAAATCGTGAGCGCTGAGGTTAAGGAGTGCGAATAGCCTCAAAGGCGCCGATAATACCTAGCAAACATCCGCAGTGGCCAGCCTCTCATAACTTCTTAGCAGGAATCTGTCGTCGCCGCAAACTATCAATAATGCCTCAAAGGAACCGTTAGCTCCTGTGATCTCGTGATTTCAGCTCACTCAGCCCACGTTATCTCATTACACAATGGAAGTGAAGCGGTCGGGCATGAAGCCGGTCAAACAAGAGTGTCCGTGCTGCCAGGAGTTGTGTGAACAATGATCTTTCAGCAACTGCTTTACTTCTGCTCTATTCCGAGATTATATCTCTACAGTAAAGAAGTTAATATGAGGATTACACCACGATACCTAATTAAAACATGGTTTACTTCAGAACAAAAAAGAGAGAGACCACTGATCGAATAGGGGCAAGATAAGCGGAGAAAGGGGCGAATGTAATCACGCGTAGTCGCGGCTGACATTGCCAGCGTAATTGTCCTGGAACCCAGAGTAGTCCTGGTGTAACTTCTGTGGAAGGATACATTAATGGCTGCGTCGAATTATTTGAACATAAGCATTAGCACAGCTAAAACCTCATGATTTCTACTCGTGCTGATGCGGAGCGGAGTTATAGGCAACGAGAGAGCGCATGACAGACGGAAGGAACAGCATCGCGCGCACCGCTTGCGCCATGAGCTATGAGAAACGCAATTTTCAAGAGGATATGCTCGAAGATCAAATATGTTGTACGAATAAACGTCAGTGTCGATAGGCAACTACGAATAATAGTCGAAGGTCGGGAATTTTCGATGGTCGAATTTCCATAATAATTGAATATCCGAATTTTTTGAATACTCCACAATTCGAATAACTAATCGGATAACTTATTAAAATGTTTATTTAACTGCAATTATTAGAGCCCAACTGTTTTACATATGGTGCGGTACAGAGAGATAGGTCAGCCCCGATTAGGCCACGCACTTCTCACTTTTTGTTCTATGAACTGTTTAATCAGGACTGCTGAAAATCTTATTAAGCAGGATTTTAGGGAATCTAGTCCACTCAATGGGAAGTTCTGATTGTTCTCTCTCTAGAACTCCTGCATTTCGCCGTTTGTATCGCGTTAAAGACAGGGTTTTTGATAGAATCGGTTTATTTATTTATTCTCTATTGCGCTAAAGACAAAACAATCATGTTACGCAGACTTCAGTTGTCATGAAGTCAATAGGAGGAGGAAAAGAAAAAATGAAAAACTTTAAAAACATGATGCACGAAATAGAGCTGTTATGTACAGCAGCAAAGCCTAAAGTGGGAATTTGTACTAGATCAGCTAGGAAGGGCAATGTGGAGGCAGCATTGCAAGTGGCAGGTAAAACGACTCTGGATACCGATTTAGTTGATCCGCTATTTTAGGAAAAAAAAACTTAGTTGGTTGTTGAGCTATCCTCATGGAGAGGTAGATCTGGCCGTCACAAAAGTGAAAATAAGAGAAAAAATCGGAGTCAAAAACGCTTAGGAGCAAGCTATTGCCCCTCTTCCCCCTCCCCTAGTTATCCAGAAATCTATGGAAGCCTGTCCTTCCGTCTTCTGTTTTCCTTCTAGCGCTTTTGGAGACTACTGGATACCTTAAGAGCAGAATAAATTACGGAAAAACAAGCATTCATGGAAATCTCGTCAATTAGGTGGCTGGCCGACACCAGTAATTAGCCGTACTGGCTTGTTTTTGCGTGTTTTTTCCTGCAAATTTTCATTTTTTTCTTTTGCTTTTCTTTTGTAATTACAATACCTACGTTTTCATGAAGAGAGCTCAAAAATTCTTTTTATCACGGACCCTGCCTTTTGGATAGTTTCTCGCTACTTGCTAGTGTCTGTTTCTCGCTTTACGGTTCTTTATGTGTTGACAGATGGCCTGCTGTCTGTTTGTAGCGTGTCCACTGAAAGACATGTAATTTCATTCAATAGATAAATAAACATGGTAGGTATCGTAAGTGTTTAGTCAATTCTATTTGTCTCGAGCGAGATGTCAGCAACCCTCGGTTCGACATTCATATAAAACTGCTAAACCATCCATACTCTGCGAAAAAAAAACCAACCCTGGCATGCTTGACTCTGCAAGAAGGTCACTATCGTGATCGATGCTCTCGTCTGAAAGTCAGTTTTCCATAATTTTCCAACAGCAGCTCTGCTCTTGAACTCATGACTTTATACTAGCTACTTTCTGTCTTATTGAAATTGTAGTTTGAATGCTCCACAATCTCAACGCACTGAACCTATTAGAGAAATTGTACTGCGAACATGAATGACACGAGGCATGAGCCAAGCATCACAACTTAACAAAGCCAAAGTCATCTAGGTTTTTGTTCATGGTTCCACTTCCCCCACTCAGACCTCATTTTGTATTCGATAGTTATGTGTCCCCTTACGCGCTTTTTCTTTTGCTTTGGGTGACAGAGTGCTCCTTGGAAGATCCACTTAAATAGTGGCAAGACTCGATAAAAATATCAGCACTCTACTTCTCTTGGGACATGAGTTACAAGATTCATGCGAGTCCGAGAGTACTCATCGCGCTCACTAAACGCGAGCGAAAGTACAGCTTCGCACATGTGCATTGTTCTGTGTTGTATGGATCTTTTACGCGGTAGATCCCAATACCAATTCACCAAGTCAGAGTTTTCTCTTTATGAGATGTTGCTTCTCACTCAAAACATTTCCATCTGGTGCACTGAGTACTCTCAGTGACCAAACACAATCAGTGCGAAAGGTCTTTCACTGTCAACACGGATCGGCACCTATTAAAAATGTACCTACAATCATTGCTCTGAAGACCTGAACATTGTAGTTTGTTGACCAGAGACCATATGATCCTCATAGGAGTGGCACTAGTCTTTCAGGTGCACACGAAGTGGTGAGACGCCTTCATTCGCGCTTAACCGAACTACGGCACGCGACACGGCTCGCAACATGAACATTCCAATTAACTGACAAGGTCTCATCGCGTATCCTGTGTTTCCGAGTAGAATTTATTGCCGTTCATCGCGTGCGTCCGCGTTCTAACGCTGCGTCTCCTCCTCCCCGTACTTTCTCGCTGTCTCTACCCTCGCTCCGCACAAGCGCGAGAGGGAACCGAGTTAATTTGCCTTGGAACCCGAGGTTATGTGTGCCCGATTTCCCCCGTCGACTGTGCCACTTTCTCTTTACTAACTTTACTTAATTACTCACTTCGATGGTCCATTCAGCTGGCGATCTTCTCAGCGTGGACCACAGCTCTTCCATTCTTCGCTATTTCTGGCCACTTGCAACCAGCACGGCTGACCACGATCTCTGAAATGTTTCGAGATCGAGTCAAACCATCCTCATGGAAGTCGTCCCAGCATCTTCTTTTAGTCTCGTGGGAGCCATTCTGTAATTCGGAGTTTCCACCAATCATTGGTTCTTCGCAATAAATGGCCGGCCTAGCGATGCTTCGATTTTGCCAGCGGATCCTTATAACGCGACTTCTGCCTCATTTCTGTACTTCGAATGCCTTGTCGCCACTGCTGGCGTCTGCTCGTCTTAAGAAGGCACCTCTCCAGAGCACGATGTGTTGTTTGCATGACATTGAAGATAGTCTGCTTGTCAGGCCAGGTCTCCATCGCGTAGCACACATTGCGGCCAAAACAGCAGCGTCGAAGAAAGAAGCCCTCAAGTCGGGATCCACAATCTGATTGGTCCCTTCCCGAATTGATCCGAGAGCTGCCCACGCACCGCGTCTCCTTCGTGGTATTTCGGGGACGATGTTGCTCAGCATGTTCATCTCTCTCCCCAAATATACATATGAATCCACTTTCTGAAAAGCGACTCCTTCCAGCTCCACTGCCCCCACTGTCGCACCACTGATTCACTTTCATTTTCATTTCGAACATGTTCATTTCCAAACCAATCCTCCGATCAGCCGTATCGAGTTCATTGACCATTGACTCAATTTTAGCCGTACTGTTAGAATTTAAACGATATTGTCGGCGACGCGTAAATTATTGATCTTTCTTCCATCGATGGAGCACCCTCTGTCGTCCCACTGCAAGTCTACCATGGCGTCTGACCACCGAAACGATTCATATCTAATTAATAATTTCGCGTTGTTCACAAATTATATTTCTAACAAAACGGCTATATTATAAATTATTAAAACCGATAAATAAATAAACATATTAATAAAATAAATTTCAAAAAAGAATTGAATGATAATTATATACGATATAAGGGTGAGTGATATTTTCTCAATTAAGAATTAATACTATTACCTACTCCTTTCACACTCCTTTCTAATTGGCCTGCTGTAACGATTTCGCATTTCTTCATGGGGTGTTGATGGAATGCACAGCGCGGGAGCAGTTCGGCTGGCTCACGTGATGCACGCGTTGGAAAACCGCTTCCGTCGTCGTTGGAGCGCGTTAACCGACCTTTTTTTTTTCTTTTTGACCGAGCTTTTTTTTTCTTTTTGACGGACTCACGGTTAACGCTCGACGACGTGCACGCATGGGTTTTCCGCCAATCTCGTCACGTGTGCCAGCCCAACTGGTCCAGCGCTCTGGATTCGATCAACATCCCTATTTTCATCACCCCTCCGTCTTTCTCCACAATCAAACTTACTTGCATGTTTGCAATAGAGCTCTCCTAACACTTTATCGCTACCGCTGAAGTGGCAAACCTCATAATAAAATTCTTGTTCTTATTCTAGTCGAAAATCGAAATGTGGATGGCTCATTGCAATATTAGCCCTATACGGCTTTAATTCCGCTTGTGCAAAGCTTTCCGTAAGCACAAATTATGACCACCCCCACCCCTCCCAGAAAGCCCCTCTTCTGAGTCTATTTTATTTTTTACGCTAATAATGCAATGAGTCACTTGCTTTTTGATTTTTTTAAAGAATAAGAGGACGAGTTTTACTGTCGGCAGTGCCTATAAGGCAAGGAGAGGAGAGGTATACTGTTTCAATTTTTCAGAGTTTTAGGATGAATGACAGACTTTCACTGCTATGCGAGATCCTGTCAGCGATGTCAGTTTTTGTCAACCTCTGCTTCATCTACATCTATTTTCATTGTCCATTAAAAGCTATCAAGTCCTACAAGTATTCATTCCTATTGACAGCAATACAAAACATTGCCTTATCTATCAGCATACTTCTATTAGTGCCGGTGAGTGGCATACAGGGATTCCTTCTGATGTTAAGGCATCTTCAATTGTTCTCACTGCAAGCGCGGCACGCGCGTGGCGCTCTGGAAACGCGGTGGACCATGAAGTTCTCACCCCGCCGTGCCGCCCATTCAGCACTGCTGTAGTGGCACCGCCCAAACAGTTCCACCATTTGAATCAATACACGCTTTTTAGTTTCGGGCTACTACAGTGCGTTCGGAAATGATAGGGACACCTCTAAAAAATGAGATTTTCAAAAAAATTCTGGGAATGGTGATGAATACTGTTCATCAATGAATTCAGCGTGATAAAAAACCTCTGTTCGCAACTTCCTTGAAACCGTGCCTAATTTCATAAGATTTTTCCTTTACATTTAGAAAATTTCACCGTTCGGAAATGATAGGGACACCTTGCAAAAAATGAAATTTTTCACTTCGAACATAATTTCCCGTTACAAGTTCACAATATGAACGCAACACGAGGACACCCAACATCTTTATTCCAATCATGGACCGTGGTACATCGCTTACTGTTTCCGAACAAGCCCAAATACGTGCCCTCAACGCTGCCGGGCTGAGCCAACGTCTAATTGCCTCCCAGCTCGGACGTTCCCCCAACTGGATCAGCCAGTTCCTACGAGATCCAGACTCCTACGGCTTGGCGAAGAGTCCTGGACGCCCAAGAAAGGTCAGCGGCAGGGATGCACGGAGGATAAGCCGACTCTGCTCAAACAGTAGTCTGTCTCTCAACCAAATGGGGGCTCAGTTGCCGCTCAATGTGTCGAAGACTACTGTTCGGAGCGTCGTAAACGCAGACGAAAACATCGTCCGCCAAGTGATGAAGAAGGCTCCATCACTCTCAGAAGCCCACAAAGTAGCCCGACTCCGGTTTGCAAAGAGCAACATGGCAACAGACTGGTCAGAGGTATGGGATTCTCTGAAAACCCGATAAAATTAAAAAAAAAGATAAAGGCGACATGTTCCAGGTAATTTTCCCCGACGAAAAGAAGTTTAACCTTGATGGACCTGACGGTGCTCGATGCTACTGGAGAGCTCTTCCCAAGAATCCGATGGTATTTAGTCGAAAAAATTTCGGAGGCGGTTCGCTGATGTGTTGGGGAGCATTCTGCAGCGAAGGTGTTTTGGAAATCGCCTTCACTTCGTGTCGGATGGATTCGAGGGAGTATCAAGAAACACTGCGTGCGCATCTTCTGCCGTTCTTCACTGGAAACAGGCGTCAACGCTACATTTTCCAGCAAGATAACGCTGCGGTCCATGTCTCCAGATCCACAAAGGCGTGGCTTCAACAAAACCGAGTTCGCGTGATGGAATGGCCCGCGTGTAGTCCCGACTGCAACCCGATAGAGAATATCTGGGGAATAATTGTGCGCCAAATTTACGCGAATAACAAGCAGTATGGGACCGTATACGAGCTAAAGGCCGCTGTACTCGAAGCCTGGAGAAATTTGGATAAAAATGTGATATCCAATTTGATCACTTCTATGCCGAATAGAATTTTTGAATTGATTTCCAACTCTGGAGGTGCGATATCATATTAGATTTCATGTATGTGTTGATCCTTGTTTGATAATTTTTGTTTTTGATAGTGTCCCTATCATTTCCGAACGACGAATAACGTGATAATTTAAAATAAAATATTACATTATTATGCTATTGTTATAGAAACAAGTGAATATAGGTTACTTGCCTTGCTGAATTCATTTATGAGCATTACCGAACGCCGCACGCAATTTAAACATAAAGGCTGTGGTTTTCAGGGGTGTCCCTATCATTTCCGAACGCACTGTATAACATATGATCTAGTTCCGCATTCGCGTTCAGTCCGCAAAGTCTCATTATCACAATCGTAGAAGCGAAGCGGTTGTTTTGAGAATGATTCTAGTTGATTTTTTCAAAAACAACCGCTTCGCTTCTACGATTGTGATAATGAGGAGTGAACGCGATTGCGGAGCTGAACTATAAGTAATTCTGCGACTATCCTACGCTACCGTATGCGCAATTGGAAGCCAGAAATTTCTGCACCGGTCACAGTTGAGACCCAACCTTAACCCGGACCGCCCTGGTGGTGCCGCTGGGATTTCAAAATTGTTTCCCTAGCGTGCCGCGCGCCGAAGTGTTTCATAGACCATCGCTCATCCCGCGCATCACGATCGTGCCGCGCTTAAGGTGAGAACTATGAGAGATGCCCAAGGGCATTTTGACATTAGCGCAAGAGCTGTGACCGCATACATAACGTAGAGTATGGCGAATGCACAAAGCTAGATACCCTCCAAACTTCATAAACTCTTGTCAGATGCTTCTAGGAGCTAGCTACAAACTGTTTTCGGTATTTTTCTGCATTCGGAGTTCAAACCATGATCATTTACGGTATTTTCCTCTCTGTGGAGATCTTGCCAAACTTGTTTTGAGTGTTTTTTTTTCTGATTTTATGAACATTGTGAGAGAAAGTGATAGATGATTGACCCAGGAGCTAAATTGTAGAGCCTTCAGCTTTGTTCGTTCAGCCAGCATCAATTGTCCAGTCGCACTATTTTAAAAAAATTAGAATATCTCTTCGGAATGCATCTTAAGTCATAACTGATTATCATTTTCAGGTGGCGATATCTGAGAACTTCGCATTTGTGTTCATCGCCGTAGGGCCAGTCCATAGGCCTCCTTTTAGCCATATCCTTATGGGATTATTCTGTTATGCTTTCATTAGCTCTGTTATACTCACTGCCAACAGTTTCATCTATCGTTATCTTCAACTTTGCAAGTGCGTCAATTGGAAGTCTCTAACGATTTACAAAACGATATTGGATCCACATACTCTAAGATTCGCACGAGAGTCGGATCAGGAAATATGTCTATTACACCCTTCTTCGCATCCCTTTAGGATCCCATTGCCGCCCAGAACGGTTCATATAATAGTGAACTGGAATCATGGAAGGCCAGCTGTGCGAGTTTGCTTAGCTTGGCTATGAAAACAGGAGCAAACCCGCGAAAGTAAGGTTTGGCATTCAATAAGGGAGCCATGACCTAGCTCAGCGTTTGGGGTTGGCATGCGCAAAAAAAGAAAGGCATCGTCACTCTCGATGGGATGGTTTTGCTCATTGAAGATGAGTGCGACTTTTCGACTGACACGCGATGATGAAGACCGGCGGAGCTGAGATCGGAGAGCGCGGAGCAAATTAGAATAACCCCGGTACTGTAAGGCGTCGTTCATACCCCGCCGCCGAGCGGCGCGGCACAGTGCATTTCTGTAATATTGGTCACGCAGCGCGGCGCGATCGATATCGTAAAACTGCACTTCGCAGCGCCGCTTGGCGGCGGAAGTATGAATGACCCCTAATTCACATGAAGCCGCGCTGGACGCGTTGCCGTGCCCGCCCCCCAACACCACACGGTTCTGTCATTACGGGTGTGACTCTACATGGTTCGCTTAGTTGAAAGGCCAGATTGGTATGGCATACGGCATAGAGTAGCTTCTGAGTGGTTCAGTGGCCTTTTGTGCGTCTACTGCTGTTCAGTTGCATTGAGGAAACACCCTGAGACGCAGCTTTTACATAACCTCAAACTTAAGAAATCAAGAAAGTAACATGGTTACAAAACTATTTATTTATTTATTTATTTATTATACGCCGTTGCCGACGTGCTCATAAGCTACAGAGTAGTGAGTTGGAACCAGGGATGAGCGGAATAAAAATATGAAATTTCGGAAATCGGTTTTCGGGTTTCGGAACAGAAATGTTTTTCTCGGGTTTCAGAAATCGGGCGCGAAACGCCTGAAAATGCGCGGAAATGCGGTTTTCAGAACGCGAAACACGGAGAAATTCAGAAATCATCTAGTGTTTTCTCACATCTCAGACGGCCCGATATTTTCGCCTTCCGCGGCGTTTCCTGCGGGTTTCGGAACGCGAAACGCGGAACTCCGCTCATCCCTGGTTGGAACCATGGAAATGAATACAAAAGCAAATAAAGACTTAGAGCAACGATTTAACTGCCGACCACAAGACCATTGTTGAAATTATAGAATAATTGAAAAGGCCACACTGGATAAAGTCAGGAGCCATGAAAGGTTGTGGGGGCAGAAAGAAACAAAAAAACCCGAGTAGTGCTAGAAGCATGAAACTGACCAGTGTTTCTCGGTATGGGAAATAAATTCATAGTAATCCGTCTCATATTCAAGTAACTGTGATGGAAGCGACCCTACCCACGCGGCTTCCTAGGATGAATATGGTCCTCCGACCGCTGTTAAGTATCTGGGTGATGTATCTTAAGAAAATTCCAAATGTCAGTGGCTGATAGTGTAGATGACAGGTGAAGATAGTTCAGTTTCCAGCTGCAGGCCTATAGCACTAAACTTGAAATGGAGGGAAACTAGGATGCTGAAGGAAGAAATAAATATATGGCTCCGAACCCAGGTAGCGACAACCTTATGAGATATGAGATGGGAACTTGGTCAATGATCGGCATAGTTAAATACGTTGCTGTAGAACGTTATTAAACCGCGAGAAGGCAATACAAGAAGAGAAGATCGTTTTAAGCTAGGTAGTAGCCACTGGTAGTTGAGTAGGTCGCCATGAGAAGTTATAGAATAGCATTAAACAATGTCGGTGACGCCGATATCTTGAAGAACATCAATTCTCTTCAGAGCTGCCTTGAACGTTCTGGAATTATCACAAGCCATAATATTCCTCGGTAATTGATTCGGCCAATTAGTTGTTCTGGAAAAAAAGCTGTGAAAACAAACAGCGTTTACTCACTCCCAATTTATGGGATAGAGCAAAAAGTCCACCACGACGACCCTTGGAAGTACGGAAAATCCAATACTTCGACGGATTTATCCTGAGCTCTCCTTTCAAAATTTCAAAAGCCAATACAAGGTCTGCTAGAATTCTTCTGTAATACAAAGATTTCAACTTGAGATCATGTAAACGGCTTTGATAAGATGGAAGAGTATATGGATAGCTAGTATCTGGAAAAACGTGATAATAAAGAATTCTGGTGAAAGTTTTTTAGACCATTTCGATTTTCTTAAGATCCTTAACAAGGAACGGACTCCAAACAGAACTGCCGTATTCAACTAGTGGCAAAATGAAAGTTTTATAAAGTTTCATCCAAACTGAAACATCCGAGCAATGGATATTCCTGAATAGGCAGTGAACAGATTTCATTGCTTTCACCGATATGTAATCAATATGCAAACCCCATTTTGAATTTTTGGTGAGCATGACTCCTAAGTCCTTAATTAAATCTCATGAAGACATGGCTCCATACTGCGGACATTGCACATCAAGGGATGTGTTCCCAATGGAGAAAAGATGACTCTTGGGAAAATTACCCTTCAATTTCCACATTCTAGTCCATTCAAACATTTTCTCAACGGCATCGTTTGAACAGGATTGTGCATATCATGTGCATCATAGGTAGCGTAAAGCTTAATATCGTCTGCATGCGCTGCCACACTTATACTAGGGTGAGTTTTAAGAGCAGAAAAGAGCTATACATAATCACGTTCGACATTTCAGCAGTTAGATGAGAGTACATGATAGAGGGAAGCCTATTGAAGCTGTACAACACTACGGTGTTTACGGTGCACGATTGCTCGTCAGTGAAGGACGAGAGACGACCAGCGACAGAGAGCACAAGCACATAGCAGCGCGCGCGGTTGGGTCAGCGAGGGAGAGTGTTTTCCTAGGTAGCCACAAAACTGCGGCAAAGAAGGCGGAGTTCCGATTGGCCGCGGCTCACCGATCGTTCCACGATATTGGCGAACAATATCGACAGCGTCAGCATCATATTCCCGATTCCCAGACTGCTCTCTGTAAACTTGATTCGGAAAGTGATACCAGCGAAATTCGGTCAATTCATTCCGCACTCATCAACATTTTGGTCGCCGTGCTTTTGCCCACCCGAAGTTGCTGTTTACCTCCTTGGCAACACCTGTGCGAATGTAGGAGTACCTACGGTTCGGTCTCCCGTGTGGTAACATAGCGGTGCATTGTTACAGACAGTCCACATAGTAGAGCCCTGAGGAGCAAATACCTGATTGGTTGTTACCACTCGGTCGGGGGTGAAGAGGTTAGACGTGCACTCCAAAGGGGACGCTTCTTCTCTCTTCCCTCAATCGAGTGACGACGATCAATCTCTACTCCTCGGGAACCTCACAGTTCTACTCGGGAACCTCTTCGCTCTCTCCGCGAGTCTGACCGTTCTCCCCTCGAATCAATCATTACGGAGTACGTTATAAACAGCTGAATGGGAAGCGGACGAGGAGAGCTTCCTCCACAGTAATACCTTTGGTCTCCCCCCCCTCCCCCGAGCATGATGAGTGCGAAAACAAAGCCGTAACGTGATGTAACGTCTGCATAGATCCGGAAGAGACTTTGCGTTCACTGTTGAAGGTTGGCGCAAACTCGGTGTCATATGCTATAACATAGGTGCACCGAGTTCGCGCCAACCTCCGATGGGGAACGCGAAGTATCTTCAGGATTCATGCCGATCATACAATGCCCAGTCTTGAAATGGTCTCGCTTTTCGCATTTCGTAGAGGCATAGCTGCCTCTCAGGAGCATACCTGATGTGGTAAATTCCCATCGTCGTCCCCGACTTGGGGTATGTTGTATAGAAGGTTTTCCACCAATGTAAAAAAAATGGTCCTAGCAGCTGACCAATACAAGCCACGCACACTAGTCGTCTTACTTCACCAGTATGAAAGCGTTCCAGTAATAACAACACTTGGATCTGTTTCAGGGAGCGTATTTTTGCGTGGTGCTTCACACTGCGCGGACTCGCTGTTTTCTTCTCAATTAATACACTCATCTACCTCAACTGGGGTCTAATTGTTTACGTAGCCTTCTGGCCGAGTGCTGAGCATATTGAGGATCTCAGTCAGTTGGTCCTGGAGACGACAGGTCTAGTATCTAGGGATTGTGCAGAACTTGGCTTCTCATTCAGAGTAAGTTGTAACAAACCTCACCCTTCCGCTTTATGTCTCTGACGAAAATCGTGTGATTTTTTGAATAACGGACAGTATGATTATTTCAGCGTGGTTTCACCACATTGAAACTTGTGCTCATTATCGAGATGTTTGTTGTGATGTCAATAATTGTGAGCCTTACCGTCTTTTCGGCCATGAAAATCGATACAACTCTTAAAAATGGAACAATGAGCAGGAATCTTCGGAAATTGCACCGACAAATGTTTACGCTACTGCTAATTCAGGTATGACTTGATTTTCTCAGTTAATCCTCAAGAGAATAGCACATTATTTAGGCAGCATGCCCGTTTATATTTCTGCACTGTCCAACATTCGCTGTGTATTTTCACCTTTTCGCTGGTTTTAGCTCTACGACTGGTTTCTCGTATGCAGTCCCTATTTTAGTCTCGCTCTTTCCTCTTTTCAGTCCTATTATTATTGTTGGTTTCCTCAGGGACTACCGTGATTACACCATTGCAATATTTCGAATGGAAAAATGCTCCGCTAGTGTGAGCGTAGTACAGTCAGCAGTTGCGGTACAATCTGCAATGAAGTCGGGAGCACAATAAAGTTTTTAGTAAAAAAATTATGAAATGATGTTACCTTTATCTGGAACGCCGTGATGTTGTCGCTAATCTCTTCACTATGGATCCGCAGAGAGGCTACAAAGAGATCGTGCAAGAGAACAAGTGGGGTGATAACAAGGGTAGATTCAGCTATTGAGGGGTTTTTAGGAACTCAAAAATTGAGATTCCGAAAAAATCGATGTTTTACGAGGAGTATACTGATCTCGAGCGACAATGAGAGGTCGACTCCAACTTTTTGACCATATATTATGAAGACCACCAGATCGTCTTGTACAACGCGATCTATGTATGCTTTCAAGTCCTGCTTGGAAACGGCGAACGTGGGCGAAAGTTCTCAGTGAACGCAGCAAAAGAGTATTTAGAGTCACGTGGGCCAGTAGCATTTCTCAGGAAAGTGGGAGCTACCGGCTGTCACTGCTTGGCTACTGGGTCAATCACTTCTCGACTATCAATGTTAACACACCGGCATACTCAGACTTTCGTGGGGATGTTCCTGAGAACGACAACGGAACTTCCCTCGAAACAACTGGGGAACTTCCCCCAAGTCGAGAGGAGGCGCAGGGGACTTCTGGCCAGCAGTTTTTCCTTTGATCTCCCGATCGCCGGTCTTCCCCATGCTGTCACAGCCCAACACCCATTGTTCAATAATTGATCAAAAATAAGCTTGCCAAAACTCATTATGTTCAACAGTTTCCTGTCCTTTAAAAACTGGAATAGGGTCAAAAATATCGACCTCTGGCGTAGGTTACAGAGAAGCTTGTTATCTCCCCTGAAATCCGGACAGAGATACCTTACACAATCCTCGAGTGACAAATCTGCCTGCTCAACTTGCGAAGTGCCAGACCAGCTTGAGACTAGCCAGTTTGTATTACCGTATACGCTGCGGCTTTGTTTTCTGGTACATCATGCTCGGGGGGAAGTAATGGGAACAATCGTAAAGCGAACTTCCCTTGTTTTCTCCCCGAGTCGACTGTTTTGAACGTCATTCGTTGTGTATTAATCGAGGGGAGAGGGGCGAGACGTTCCCTCGGAAGGGGACGCCTCGCTCCTCTCCCCTCGAACGAGTGATTACGACCAAATCAGGTCTATTTCCTCGGGAACTCCCCCCACAAATATCTGAGTAGAGATGCTCACGCGGCGCTCTAGTTAATGGACGTTGTAGTTAGTCACCTGGCAGCAGTGTACGTTCTTTCATGAGTTGGCTGAGTGCAATAAAATGGTGGTTACTTTGCTCACCGTCGCAGAAGAAAGAGAAATAGCGCGCATTGCAAAGAGGGGTTCGCTCGATGCCGCGGGCATGGGGTCGTGCACGTCCAAGAGTGACGACTTCTTGAGGGAAGCGCGCTCTAAGTAGGGGTAATAGAGCACTGCAAGTCCTTTGCGAACTGACCACCACTTATCACCCCAACACAGCAAGATGACTACTTGCATTATCTAGAGGCGACAAGGGAGGTTTGCAATCGCCGGCTTTCAGCTTTCCAGCTCCGCTTCCAGTTCATAGGAATGACAAGCGAAAGGTATGAAGGTTCAGTTGATGATTCCATGAATCCTGGCAAAGATTAATGCGAGATTTACGTCGTAATGTACGTAGCTGTCATGAATACGTCTTCTTTCAATGATTTCACATGCTTTACTCCCATTCTAAGCTCAACTTCAATTTTCTAGAAGTTGCTGTGGCTATAATCATTTTCAAATTTCTTTCCGATAATCGCTAACTACAAATAAAATCAGATATGCTAAGGAAGCCATCTAAGAAAGATGGCGAAATGGTGTCGTGCTCGATAACCTGTACGATCCACGTATACTACTCAGGTAAAACTAGTTGTCGAGAATCGGACGAAAAGTTGTCCTGCAGGCGTACGAAAGCAGGACAACTTTCGCAGTCTCTGGAGAATTCTGGACAACTTTTGGCCCAATTCTCGACAATGCCCGACAACTTCTCGACTAATTCCCGACAACTCTTTGCCCGACTCTCGACAGTTAACACACTTTTTTAACACATGTACAACAGTATGCACTTTCAAAAAATTGGAGTTCCTGCTCAACCGATGATAACAACGGTCGGCGAGGCTCACGGAGATGGTTTCACACCACTCCGTTTGCCGCATTCCCAACGTGGCTCGCTTCATCGACGTTTGGCAGAGGCAAATTGTGCATCGTATATGCTGTGGGTCTACAAAATCGTTCAACATGGGCCGCTATTAGCCTTGCCCAGCACCAGTGCGCTATCAGTGTAGTGGTCTTCGGAAGTACTCTAAGACAGTGAAAGTTTGAATAGAGAGTAAATTGAACACGCTGGACTCGAATATCCTACTCTCGTGGCTCCTAGTTTTCAAAAATGTCGACTTCCGGTGGGACCACACCTGAGATAGGTGTTAGCCATTATACCGTAGCGGTTTTCAGCCTCCATCTTAGGAGGTGGAAGTTTGTATGGAAGGTAAGTAGACCCCCATAACCTCAAATATCCTACTTTCGGGACCCATACTTTGCAAAATGTGGATTTTCAGCGAGTCCACACCTGCAGCCAGCGGCCGAACCGCTGGCTTCAGGTGTGGACCCGCCGGAAGTCCACATATTGTCCATTAATGCAATGATAAACAATCATTGCAAGGTTTAGAGTTGCAAATTTCGGTCAGAACTGAATCATTCGAGATTAATTAGAATTAACAATCTTAATTACAAACGTTGTTCTGATACTTCTTGAGTAAATTCTTTAGTATTATATTTTAAATCCGACTGCCGCAACTACCGATCTTCTTGAAAGCTCGTAAACTTTCAAAATTCTTTGACTAGAAAATCCCTGTTTCGGTATGTTTGCTATTTTGAGAAGATGAAAATTTAAAAAAGCGAGTTTGATATTCAAGAAGTTGGTGAAATATATTATAATTGATAACCAGCTAGAAGAATGGAGAAAAAAGAAAAAAACCACAGAGGACCCACATGAAAAGAAAAGAACAAAAACAGCAGTCGCAATAATTAAAGACAGTGGTGTAAAGAGGGTTCTGAAGTGATGTCCTGAATTCTTGGGAAACTTTCGACATATTCGAAACATATTCTCAATTTCGGAAGGTGTCGAGAAATCTATTCGAATTCTCGGCAAACACTCGTTCCCCCGAATTCTCGGCGACTCTCTCTGAAATTCTGAACGAATCGGCCGCAATTCTCGACAAATACTGCGAATCTCAGAATTCTCGACAACTTCTATCAACTTTCCTGACAACTTCTCGATTGTCGACCGATTCTCAACAACTATTCGTCCGATTCTGGACAACTAGTTTTACCTGAGTAGTTACTAAATTATATATAATTGTTAATCTCAGTGTGATTTTCGTCTGAACTTCGTTTTCCCCTTCTATGAACAAGTTAACTACTTTCTATGTAGACTCGGAAGCGTGAAACAAACTAAGGAAAAAGTGTGTCCATAAGTCAAAAAAATCCTTTGAACTTTTGGTTTACCTTGCGAAGAGAAAACACGAAGGTGCCTTCTCGACAATCACCATGGTTAATAAATCGCTCTATCTGAAACACACATGTGCACGCCATATTTACAACCGCTAGTTCGATCGAACTTCTAATGAATACGAAGAACTGTGGCGGGAATGTACGCAGGAAAACAGGAATAGTGTGTCTCACACACGTGTACATGTGGGTGTAACCGGTGCTGTATTGGTTCAAACACTTCGAGCAGTAAGAGTTTCGCATTCAACACCGCTCTTGGGAAACAAATCTCGTTTCAAGGTAGCAACCATAGAGGAAATCCGGGTTGGCTGCCTCTTCAAAGTCACCACGTCAGGGGGATTGCTACTTGTTCTGACATCAGAATACAGTCCCCTCGCGATATTTCACTTCGCAAGAAGTGTAAGGCAGCGTCCATAGCAGACGTCCTTGCGTCAAGTGACCGTTAAGTGACGCTGGGGATTCGCATTTTCAGCATTTGTTATTGATCTGACTCCCCAGCGACTCCACAGCGACCACTGCATCCGGCCAGTCGCATACGGTGGAGGCACAGTGACCGTAACGGCTGTCACTAATATTATCGACACCATCGTTAACCACGTGCCATCCTCGGACATGTTGAATGCGCAGCCGTCGAGCGTCATGCGTCAGCGTTTCAGCGTTGGCGCATGATGCTACGACGCCTCGATGCTTTGCCGCTGGTTGTCTGCTATGGACGGAGCCTAATAGCGATGGGTGGATGGATTTTGTTCATACTGTAGCTCGATGCGCGCGGCTGACCACTATGCCAATGATAACAAGTAAGCCGATTCTGGGTGTGCTAGTCGTTGTGTGTGGCTGTGTGTTGGTTTGGTAAGAAACCAATGGTGCCACTTTTGAAAAAATCTGTGTTTAATTTGGCATTTTTCTGTTTGGATTTAGAATGAGTGGTTTAGGGAGCGGAGAGTAAATGTGACTGGGTTTTGGGGATGGGTAGATTTTTATTTATTCTTGCCTATACTAGCCCTAAGGCATTTTTTTCGTTCAAGAAACTTGCTTGCAAGTACCAAATTAGGCAAATGACGGGGGGAGGCAGGAAAGTTCTCAGTAAGAAGGCTGCGTGTGAGACAATGTTTCTAAAATCCCTATAAACAGTTCAAAAACTTCAGTTTTAACCTAATTTTTTCTTGGAAATTTTGATGGGTATTAAGGTTTTTTGTGGAGATTGAAGATGGGGTGGGAGGAGCAGTCGGTGGAGGGGTCGCTATTTCCAAATCTTCTTCAAACGACTCTGAAGCACTCTTTCCATAAAGATTTTTCCATATATGTATGTCAACAACCAGCGCAGGTGGGGTGGAGAGTGTAGGTAAGGTGGGTGCGTGGGAAGATGGGGGTGACGTACTGTTAGAACCTTCGTATAACAACCCAAAAACATTCTTCAGCCACATCATTTTCTGTGTACCTGTAAACTGGGCTCGCAGAAAAAAAGTGGGACTTTCGATGCAGCCAGGGCCTAGCTGCTGCAGCTGGTGACAGCTTGTGAGCTGCCTTTAATTCAACTATTAGAGTGAATAAAAGTGAAATGTAACTTCATCTATATTCACTTCTTTGGTTGAGTGGTAGCAATAAAGAATAAGGTGTCGGTCAAACTCCTAGCAATCATGACAACCGTCTAGAGGAAGGACATCAATGTAATTATTTATTATATTCAATCAAATGTTATTGCTAATAAGTACATGTCTCTAACACTGTACAATACACTCCATTGGTCATCAGTCATACGAACATCTGCGGTTGCTGCCGTAACGACGGCTTCCCGACACATCTATATAGACCCATGCTATCAAAGAACTACCCATATTGAAATTGAAGCCATCCTTTCTTGAAAGGGGAAGACTAGATAAAAAATGAGGCGTTGCGTTTCGCAACTGTAATCGTTTATAATCGCGGAGGTGAATTGCTTTCCAAATGGAGGACCTCTAATAACTGAAGCACCGGCAATGCTTCTTCTATCTCACAAGGAAAGTGTTTATGGCGGTAAGCGCATCTGCAAAAACAACTTGTGTCGATTGGGCCTCACTAGTAAAATTGCACAGTATTCCGCCCTTAGGCGCTATTCATACTACTCAACGCCAGCGCGGCACGCGTGTGCCGCGCTGGCGTGGCGCTTGAGTATGAATACTTTCTACGCGCGTGCCGCGCCTACGGAGACTATGAATACTCCAGCGGCGACGCCATGGCGGAGCGGTGAAGCTGGAATGAATGAGACGATCGATAAATAATATCAGTGGATGAAAACGCCAAGGCGTTTTGGGTGGCAGTATGAATACTGCAGCGGCGACGCCATGGCGGAGCTGACGAGCGTGCCGCGCGGGCGGGGCGTCAAGCCATTCATACACAAACGCCACGCCAGCGCGGCACGCGCGTGCCGCGCTGGCGTTGAGTAGTATGAATAGCGCCTTAGCTGCAGGTTCCATGAAGTTATTAGCTCGAAAGGGTCACTTTTTGCACTTTTTGGACCCTCCAAAACGAGAAGTAATTTTTCGAAAACCTGGAAACAAACCTCTTTATAGTGTTCAGCGACCAAAATAGCCCCCTGGAAAAAGTTGGGCTGGAAGCACATTCTTGACAAAGCTGTCAGTCCATCTTTTGCACCAGTATTCGTATTCAAGCGCGCGCTAATGGCGAAATGTGGGCGAATCGACCAGGCTGTACGCGGCAGAGTTGCTTAGCAATTTGCCATCGAAAATGTCCGCGGCGACACAAGCTCGTCAGAACGGGGGCGGATCGGGCTAAGCAGGTGTACTTGCCTAACTTGTACGAATCGTTTATTGACCATTTCTTCCAGCAACTTGGAGGTTTCAAAGGCGTTTAAATTAATTTTCAGATTTGACTTAAAACTTCCTAGCAGGGTAATTTGGTGAGCTTATCACGAATTCCGAGCTTAGTTGTCGATTTTCTAAATGTTTCGACTAAAGTCGTTCAAAGCCTTAAATCGGGGGAAATTTGAAGGCAAAAGCGCGACTTTTTAGAATTTCCAGGACGCTACGATATAAATTTCTCTAAGTGTCCTTTTAGGTGTTGTTTTGGGGTGCTTAACACTAATCCGAGGTCAATTTATCGATTTTCACAAGCTCACGGCAGATTACGGTGGTTAAACGGTAGTTCGATCAAAGTCCCATAATTGACTCAAAATCTCTGTGCGAGGTTTATTCGGGGTACCGAATATGAATTTAATGTTCATCTGTCAAATTTCGAAACGGTAAGGTACTTTTAACGGTAAAGTGCGTCTTGCTCCCTAAATGACATTGTACCGACCGTAGCCTAAAGTAAACCTCAGAATTTCGACAAACGGGCCCAGGTTCGTTTTCAGCACCCTAGATTACCTCTACATACAAGTTCAGAGGGAAATCCAAGAAAAGCTTGCGAAACACCTAAAAAAATGCCTTTTCGCGAAGCTTGAAAAATGCTTATAACTTCTTGGAACCTGCAACTCGAGGTGGGATTCTGCGCAGTTTTTCTATTGACGCTCAATAGATACTAACATTGAGAGCACCCCCCGTTTAGGATAGTCCCAAAAGCCCTTCCCTTGTCAGAGAAAAGGTGGGAGGTAGTTCGCGCTCACAGGCAGCAGATTAGCTTCCTCGGTAATAGAAGGTTGATGCCAAAACCCACTGTCTGGTTGTTTTGAAGTACTAAGAGCGAGATGTGCGGTCGAGCTCGCCTCTGGATGGCTGACTGGTACAGCGTCATGCATAATTCGGTAATAAATAGGCCCATGGCCGGTACTCCAGACTTTACAGGCAAGAGCTCTAAAACGTCCCTATGTAGCCGGTCTTATTCCTAATGATCATGACTGTCGCGAAAATGGTGACACCCGGTCGCTGTTCATCTTGGGCAAAAATCTAGCCAGACCAAAAATAGTGAAAACGAAATCATGATAATCTTTCAGCAGAGCGGTCACAATAAATGGAGAGAAGAATGGCATCAGAGCCTGTAATACGCCGATTATAAATGTTGTTTCTGGCGTAGTGTCCATCCCAGTTAGCATCAATACGTACGTTGCCCAGCCTGGTGTATGAAGGAAAAGGGCAGGAGAGATACTCTGAAAAGTACAATTTAGTTATAGTCAGAGGCTCTTTGTAAAGTTCATTTGTAGAAATTAGTCTAGCGAATAGACGGGGCTGCGACGGTCGATCTCCCTCACAATCAAAATCTTGCTGGATGTTGGTGTTGAGAACGCCGCCCGGTCCGCCTCAATGATCGCGCCCTGTCCTCTCCGTAGACTAAACTTGACAGGAAAATCTAACGCCTAGCTTGCTCAGATGAGCCCGGGCGGAGTAAGCAGCGGAGCGGTGAGTCATGGCGAAAGATAACAGTGATAAGCAGTTTTAGCCATGATAAACCCAATAAGCCTTACTTCGGCCGGCTCAAAATGAGGGATCTAGGCTATATGTCGAGTCGGGCCATCTAGTCTTGTTATCGACTGAAACAGTGACATCGTGTTATTCGACTATTCGATCATTCGAAATTTTGGAAAATCGGGATGTTCGAAATCCAAATTACTCGAAAATTTAGAAAACCGGGCTCCGAGTTAGACGAAATCTTGACTATTTGATTACTGAGAAAGCGTTTTATGTTAGTCACAAACTCGATTATCTTAAAATCAAGATAGTCGGAAACTTTAATATCCAAAAAGTTTGGGAAAATGGGGCTAGTCGAAATTTGGACTATTCAAAAATGTTGAGCTCAAAGTTAGTCGAGAACTCAAATATTCGAAATTGGAGAACATCGAGTTAGCCGATAACGCGATTATTCAAAAATCTGAGAAACCGAAATAATCGAGAACTCGGTCATTCAAGAAAATGTTCGAGTTCTCGAAGTCTAAGCTGTTTACCTGCAGAATAAGTAATGTATACATTTTCTTATGCAGCTGTTTAGTATACGTGCTGATCGAAGATTGTTTTAACGTCATATGAATTCGTAGCGCCGTTATAACACCGATACCGGCTAAGACGAACATTAGTAGAAAGGTTTCTATCACTAGAGGAGCCGACACCCATGTGTTTGGGTACTGAAAAAACAGCATTGGTCAGGAAATGACGAGTGCATTGATGTCTGCACAAAAAACGCAAGATCGTCTCTGTTTGAGAACGATGCAAAAACGTTCGAAAACAGAAAATAGCGAAAAAAGTGATATTGAAAGGCAATACCTTCATAGAGAATCCGAGGAATGAAGTCTCCCTCACATCAAGGTCGGTTATGTTCAACACGGTGCGCCTCATTGTGTACAGCAGTCCTTTATTCGGCCACAGAGAAAAGTGAATCATAGCAGTGTAGTTGATGATAATTGCTATGTTTCCTAGGAATAGCAGCAATATCCATCGTTTCGAAGAATAAATGACGTGGAGTTTGCTCCTTCAAAGGCATGCGACATCGTTACGTATTTTTAAACGTAGTTTAGTTATACCTCTTTTTAAGGTATGCAACAGATTATTCGTTGGAGATGATCTATAATTACCTGCTTACACTTATAAATCTGTGGATGAAATTGTTAGTAATTATGAGAATGGACGATATGAAAGATATGCTAAATAAAAAGCATAATATCTCGCCAAACGGTGAAACTCTCAGTGGACCACTGGCAAGGAATATGAAACAACTATTGTGCGATATCGACATCTGGAAAGAGATAACAATCATTAGGTGTGACGAAGTTCAGCACTTCTTTCAAGTGTAGCAGAGGATTTGCCGCCAGAGCATGGGTGACGGGAAAAAAAACCTCGAAGGGGTCGCCTCACACTTTTCACTCTGAGGAGACAACGCTATCCACGGTTAAAGGCAGTGTTCACGATGAGATTTGTTTCTCTGCTTTTTTGACTATCTTGAAGACGGTTCCATGCTGATTCCAATGATGTTTTTCAAATCGTACAAGACCTTCTGGGAACGGAGTTATGGTTCCTCAAAAATTGAGCTAAGGAAACATGGTGGACGAGTTGTCCGAGGCTTGTAACTTCCGTATTTTGCAGCCGATGTATGCGAGCTGACGTGAGTAAAGAGCTTGAGAGTGAAGGGAAGAAAGGGGCTACTGATTGGAAACATTCGCTCATCTCACAATCTCGAGCATTCATTTGTTCACGTCGGTGGACGTGGAAAGTGCATCTGAAGTGTGACGAGCTGACGGGTGTTCAACTTTGGGGCCGTAGGGGACAGTACCGAGCTAATTTTACGTAGTTTTTTTGAACGTCAGGATTGCGGTAGGACCCGGAGCATGGTTTATATCGTGGACACTGCCTTTAATCGGAACAGGGGACTGACGCGATCCGACGACATTCGCTTCAGTAAGGCTTTGAACTGAATTTCTGTTGTGAATGACCATTTATCAGAAGACCATGAGGTCCCTAATGTCTGCCTATAATCTACAGTAATGGAAGTAGGACCTGGTGAGGTTGCGGCCTCGTCCTAACATACGGTAGTTTGTTAGTGGTATCACTCATTTTCCGAAACAGCTGTGATAGATTGGTGAGACGGTGTCTTCACCGATATGACTACATCTGTGGAAGCAACAAAAACAGGCGAAAATGTGAGAGTGGAAACAAAACTCACCGAAAAATCTTAGCTATTTCGAAAAAATGAGCGATAACACAATCAGGCTACAGTATGTTAGGAAGAGTCCGCAACCTCACCAGGTCCTACTTCCATTGCTGTAGACTATACATATATTGCAAATTGCTTGTAGTCCTCGTGGATTTTCCAGCGATAGTAACGATGAATCTTGATTTTTTTCTGAACTTAAAACAAAAAATTGAAATATTGGCGTGAGTTGGCAGAGTCGACGCGCGTTCCCTGGAACAAAACAAAAATGGGCAGGGAATAGGAATTGTTGCCAGCTACGTTGGAAGAGATGTTAATCCGTCATAGACGTGTGTACAACCATTGTGAGCTAGAATTAACAGCATGTGTGTTCCTACTGCAAGCAGTGGATGTCACCATCTCACTTTTTAGACGACTACTCATCGATTCTGAAGCTACGCCAATTTGTGACACTGAGGAAGGAGTTCAGATTTGTGTTGAGAACGAGATGGGAAGAATCGCGCGAACGATGCCTTCAGGACTAATCTCCTTTTCCGCGAGTCACGCTTTCAGTCCGATAGGCGTGATTTCTTTAAAATCAAACGAGGAAACTAAGAGTCTCCATTCCAAATGAGGTCTCCTTTTCTGAAACCATTTTTGAATGTGGAGTCGGAATATGGCCCTCTGAGTTACCTAAAACCACTCTGAAAATAAAGCTTTAGACGTTTTTCCCAGATTTTCGAACCCAATGCACCCTCTGAAACGCGGTGCAATCTCTCGAAAATTTGGAAACGGACATCATGATTATGATTTTCGGATGTTTCTTTTATGCCGTAACTGCTGTTCAACGTCGCAGTGCACGTTATGGTATGTTCTACACAATGTGTTAAGCTGATCGCAAAACGCTAGGCTCCGAGCGAGACTAAACCAGCATATTTCTCTTAGGGGGTGAGGGAATATGCTGGTTCAATCTCGTCCAGAGCCAGGCGTTTTGCGATCAACTGAACACCTTGTGTAAAATCATGAATGGCGCCGCGCCGCGGTGGAACTCTATAAACCCCCTTTGGATAGCCCAACGCGACCCTGAGGTTCGTTTATCGACTTTTTTCTCCTCAGACTACGGTAGATTACGGTGGGTATACGATAGTTTGGTCAAATTCTGAGATTTGATCCTTAATTCCTATGCAGAATTTGTTGGGGTTCTGAATACGAATTTCATGTTCATTTGTCGGTTTTCAAATTATTAAGATGAACTTTGCACTCTAAGCGATGTCGCACCTACCGTAATCTAGAGTAAACCTCTGAATTCCGATAAGCGGTCCCCAAATTCTTGCTCAGCATCCTGAATTTTCGCTACATACAAGTTTGGGTGGTGGACTTTAGGACAAAATAATTATAGCCTACCTCGTTAACGATGGTTCGCACCTGCCCATAGTTTGAAAAAGGGGAGCAATGACTTATCTCTCGCAGACCAGCTTGCCTTGGCTTATGATTAGATTAGAATGCTTTAGGAAGTTCTTTGAAGGCTAAACCTGAACCGGAGGTTTGTTCCGATGTTTAAAGAAGAGCAAGGAATGACGTTCACATATCGACAGAAACTATATTTTCTTGCAATGAACCAACAGCTCACAGTGAATGGGCTCATTTCCGTCAGATTCAGGTGGACCATTCTCGAACTGGGCTCTTGAACAGGAAGACTTGGTTCTATTCATGCTTTTATTGATTCTAAGAGGGGCCTCTGCCGTGTTTATGTTTGAGTGGAGCTCGCAGTCTGAACAAAGTGTACGTATGATCTCTTCTCAGAATGTAGTGTAGTGAATGAACGGGGCTGCGCCGGTACATCGAAACTCTGTTAACCGTTGGTGTCGTGAACTCCGCACGGCCCACCGCAATTTGTGCACCTCGTCCATCCGCCAGACCATATTTAGCATGGAGCCATTACCTACTATAGTATTTTTGCAAATCTGTACTCTGGTCTACTTATTCCAATTCTAATGCTCTATATATTTCTTGTCATAGACTATTTAAATTACAGCACATAAAATAATATCTTGTTGGGCTACAGTCAATCAGTGAGTGAGAGTTGCCTCATCGTCACGATATCTACCGTGTGCTACCTGAAAATACGAATTTAGAGCAGCATTAGTCTGCTTTCTCGGTTTTTGTCGTGTATCCAAATAACGTATGAAATGAGAAAGAAGATTTAGTTTTTATTGGGAGGAGATCTCCTCCCAGCAAAAGATTTAAGACAGTACTGAAGGCTGAACAGATTAGCAGTAGGGTAGGTACATGCACCCACCATGGGTGGTTAGAATCTATCAAGGTAAACGTATTTCCGATTACCCGATTTCCGATTTTCCGATTTCCGAAATTTCGAAAGAAGAATTCTGCTCATCCCTGATATAGCACATATTTCACCGAAGAGCAGACTTTGGCTCAGTCGGAAGGCAGCCTTAGATGGAAAAGAATTTGTGCTTTTGGCCGGTTTCTCGCACTTGGCCAAAGGACCAACGCCGAAAGGTTAAAAACTCGTCAAATTCAAGTGACGGGAAACCTTCGCTCCAGCCTAACGTTATCCAAAAAAAATGATCAAGCGGCAATGAAGAAATGATCTAGTTTACAAAGGGACACTCTTGAGGTCTCATGATGTAACGACTTGTGTGTTATTGTATTAATCCATTTCTACCACCTCCGTTATCAATAGTGGCGAGGTATTGGTTTGCTTCTGTGTTCCAGTGAGCGGCGAGGCGCAACCTTCCTCGTGGAGGGCGCCTGTACAACTCGTCCGAGCCCTAGCCCTCTTTGCCACTGCGCGATCTTGGCTGTATGAGGTCCCTCGCTATTGCTCAGGAGGAAGATTGCTGTTGGCAACCTTGACGAGGCGGGAGATGGCGTGTAATTACTTCATACTATAATGATTTTGACCTAAAGGCACCCTCCTCTAACACCCTTGAGCTTGATTTTCTGTCGCTTCTTCATGAAACTAGAATTCATTATCATGGTAGCTGGAAGACTCGTACTCAAAAGAAGTCATATCACTGTTCGGCATAAACGACGCACCTTTATGAGAGTTCATTCCTAATGAAAATTTTGGTTTTAGATTCCACTGAATTGATTGGCAGTGGATTAGCAGTGGGGCGCGAACCACGCTCAGGTGTTAACTAAACTGAATTGCGTGGATTCAAATACATTGGATTAAGCTTTCTGTGAGGGCCGACCGATTCGTATATAGAGTTAGCTCCGAGTACGTCAGCTCAGTTGGTCCCAAACAGGTTTCAGTCAAGCAAGTGAGATTTCCTTTCATTTTGCGCTCCCTACTGTGGTGTTAACGTGTGTTTGTGAGATATTTGCCCACACATTTGCCTCATGTTGTTGATGATTTAAATTATCATTACCTTTGTTCCCCTGAGTTTAGTACTCCTTACCCGTATCCTCACGTAAGTACAATTTTTGTTTTACTCATATGTGGTGCATTACAACAGACATTCTAGCAACTCAGTGGTTCGCCTTGGAAATGCTCCGCGCATATTGTTTCTATTTTTTTGTAGAACTAGCTGCAGAGCGATATCGCCAGAAAACAAACTTATTAAAAATTATGGTGATCATAAACGATGAGTCACATTTCACAAGATGAAAACGATGAAGAAAAAACAATTATGAAAAAAAGTGCTAAGAGAGTAAGATAAGATCAATAGATGCGTGTCGCGGTTAGAGCCATGAGCCCTTATGTCGCAAACGAAGGGCACCGAAAAAGTTGTATGTAAATTGAGCAAACGAACTCACCGGAACCATTGTTATCATTACAACAGAATATATAACATCCTGCAGAGCATTGATAAGGATAAAGTATTTTGTGGAGTTAGTGGATTTCAGTGGGCACCGGAAGTAAACGAACAGCAAGAACACATTCGACGCCAAAGAGATACAGGATATTAAATGAATAGTCAATGGATACGCTTCTACCATGCGTCGCTATCAAGGTGCTCTCCTGCAACTGAGGAACCTTAACTCTTATCAGAGGTAAGGCGGAAATCTAACAAAGAAGCGACTTACAGAAAAAGATACAATTAAGCGGTTGCGTGCATGGACGCCTATGAGGAGGGCGGGAAGCCGCTCCACTCCCTGCGCGCGAAACGCCGGACCAGAGTTGACGCGAAGCCCATGCCGTCTTCATAGCATGGTGGCGCAACGTCACTACGCACGGCCTATTACCCGTCTTGTAATTTGAATCAGATTTCCATTTTGCTGTAAAATTTCCAGAAAAATGGGCTGTTCCACATATGGGAAAACTCGAAGAATTGCGGTTAGGTAGGAAGTTCGCCGTGCGCAGAGAAGTTTAATCTCTACGCGACTGGGGCAGCAAATCCCATCTCTGACCCGACCTTTTGCGCGTAGGTCACGGAGCGTCTTTCTGCCCTCCTGACAAGCGTTCATGCATGCCGCCCAGGAATCTTTTTTCCGGTTAAAGGCTTGTAGCTTCCCTGAAAGGATGCTTTCACTTTGGTGGAATCGTCCCACCAGCGTCTGCTCTGCTCTCGTTTGTCAAGGTATTTGCACAGACAAGGAACTGCTTTGTCCACCCCGCGACCATTTGCAAAACAATGCTGTTGCTGCTGTAGGTCTGGGGCAGTGCATAAATGAATTTTCGCTCGAAATTCTCTAAATGATTGTGGGGATTCCAGAAAATGGCATTTTCATTGAAAAAAAAGGTATGGGTACCCATTAAGGAATTCTCGGGGTGCTAAAAATATTTTCGGATTCGGCTCAAAACTTTCAACAGGGGGGTTATTTAGGACGCTGAACCTGAATCATCTGGGGTCTGTTTGCTGCCAGACTCAGGATTACTGCAGGTTACGGTAGACTCAATGCCTTTTAACTGGCGTTACTCACCTTATAAATTCGAAAATCGAAAATGGACCTCAAATTCGTGTTCAGCGTCCCAAATAACAACCACAGCGGAATTTTGAGTCAAATATGAGACTTTGACCCTTTGATCGAGTACCGTATATCCACCGTTACATACCGTAATCCAAAGAAAATCAGCAAGCCGGTCACACATTTGTGTTGCGCAGCTAAAATGACCCCTATGTTGAGACGATTTCACAGAATATTATCATTCTCTCGAACGGTATCAAAAAATGCTCCTTTTTTTGGACCGTCCAGAGTTGTTTCATTCTTTGTATGGTGAAGGCAAACACTGGTGTGAAATCCGGTCCGGCGAGGATTTTGGATGGCTCTAAACGCCACGGTGCAGGTGTCGTAAATCAACAAACCAAATGAAGCTGGAACAATCGAAAAAAGTCCGTCTAAAGAGCGAGAAGATAATGGTGCTTCAATATTTCCGCTCCGCACTCTACGGAGCCGCTTTAAAGCGTACTGTAAAGACCATTAGTCTAACGATTTCGCGTTCTTAGTCAGCGCAGCCGCCTCCAGATCGAATGACTCGGATCATACACAGAAAGTGAAATTATCGTTAACCGTACAATGCTGAGATGAGAAGAAATAGTTCACAGCGAACTCCGCTTTGCTCACCTGCAGATTCTCTATTTTTGTGTTAACTTCAATCTAAAGATGAAAATATTATAAACTCTTGAAAGAATAGAAAAGAAGAGGACTGCCTCTAATGATGAAGGCAGAGCTGCCTCTGATGATAGGAGTACACTCGTATTGGGCTCAATTAAATCTCGACGTGGCCGAGAATCACACCGGTAATTTCTCTCATACGTCAGCAGCAGAGGGTATAATTGACAGCCTCCTAACGGCGACACTCTTTGGATGATTCATTAGTATGTTATTTTATCTTGGTGATAGCATCCCGATTTGCATTTAATAGTTGATTCTGAAATGCTTTTCAGAATATTTTTTTCATATTACCACTGTTTCCTGTGGTGTGACGTTCACTATTTAGGATTTGAAAGCAAAGAAAGCGCGCTCTATTGCAATTCGCGAGCTCTGTCTCACTGGAACTCAGACAAGCAAGACTGTGCGGCAGTTCGTTTCGGGGTTTTTTTTCTTAGGCATCTTTCATAGTCATCACTGCAAGCGCCGCACGCGCGAGACGCGCGGTGGACTATGAAAGTTCTTGCCGCGCGGCACGCACGGGACGCGCTGTGAGGAGTTTCATAGTTCATCAGCACCGCCATAGCGGCGCCGCCCAAACCGCCGTGGCGGTTTTACCGTTTCAATCAATACTTGCTTCTCAATATGAGTCCACCAAGACATAAATAATTCTGGGACTATTCCGCGCTACCGCATACGCAAATGCAAGCCAGGCATTTCTGTGCTTCTCACAGTTAGGGTCCAGCATTTACCCGCACCGCCATGGAAGTGCCGCCGGAGACTTCATAGTGGCTTCCGCTAGCTCCGCGCGTGCCGCGAGGGTAAAAGCTTCATAATCCACCGCTCGTCCCGCGCTTGCGGTGAGGACTATGAAAAATGACTTGAACTTTTGTCGTTTTTAGCCCTTCCGTCCTGCATCCGTTAGTTATTTCTTTTCACCGTGAAAGCCAGGAAAATAGAACTATTGGTTCAAAAGTGACGCCAGACGTGCCCAACCTTCAAATGGCAAATATGTATGTGAAGTAAAACAATCGATGCAAGAGATAGTTTGGCCTTACTTCTCACAGCGATAGTATGCAACATTCAGTTCACTGATGTTATTTTGACTTGTTCGAAATACTTGTTGTTTGATGGATTTTATCCCACGTAGAGGCATCGGCAGTTTCGTTTCCGAGTTTTTCGAAGATGACTCTCTTGCCTTCGTGTAAGTCGCCTACGTTGCAGAGTCCGCGAAGAGATAAGTTAGAGCTGATTTTTCAGACCGGACTAGAACCACTCTTGATCAGTCGGCGGCTTCCGGGAGTGAGAAGGTCAATCGCCAAGCCGAGATGTAACCTCTTAATCAAATCTGGAGCAACTTTCTTCCAGGTGGTTTGTGAGGCATGGGAAGTTGATCGATACGTCTAGAAAAGATAGCCTTCACGTGATTATACATAGGTGATCTTTAACAATCACTGTAGTCTCGTCCAAATAAGAACAGTTATCCGTTTCAGATCGGGCTATGTCCTTTACCTCCAAACCTCTGTGTTTTGTTTTTTGACCGGATTTTTCAGTTTCGTTGTCATTTTTTCAACATTGGTTCTGTTCCGTGCTTATTTAGTGCTATATTGTGCACGTCGGTAACAGTAAAAAATATATTATCAAAGTGTACATTTACGATTTTCGATTAATCTTGGCTTAGAAATTGTCGACACAATAGCAAGGTGTCTTCTATAGCTTGATAGCCGGTTTCAGTGCAGCTTTATTCGACTAACGTTTTGGCGTTGTCGCCTTCTTCGGAGCCTGGAAATCGAATACATTCAGAAACTACTCGATCAAGCGCTAATTTTTTTCCACAGACTCATTCAATAGGATATCAGCTCACGAAGCAGCAAACCTTGAGCTATGAGCCGAGAAGCTACCCTAGTCACCCTCAGATCGACACAAACGGGAAAGGAATGAGCCAATACTAAGGACTAAGACAGATGGCCTTATATATAGCACTAATCACCTCAAGTTACTGCCCGTGTTGGACTAGTTACCTCAAGGTACTGTCTGTGGCGGACTTATTACCTAAATGTACTGTATGTGGCGGAGTAATTTCCTTAAGATCCTGCATGTGGCTGATCAGTGTCCCGTACGGGTCAAAGTAAGGAAACAGCTCTTGAGTAACTGCGATGCACTCCTCCTTGCGATTGATATTTTGATTTTTGAACGCAATCCAAAACGCTTTGAGAGTTCTACGAGCAACGATGTCAGACTCACGTGATAAAATCGTGACCGCCACCTCAAAGCATGCATTTCCGTAAGCACGCACTTTGTGGTCTCCCAGAGATGTGGCGGTTTTGGATGTATAGAGGCCCCACCTAGATGCTTCTTCGTTCGCACAAGCAAATTATCGGGTATACAACGCTAGATTTCACAAAATCGCCTTCGTTGCCAAACGGGCATGTCAAACACAACGGTGTAGTGCATAGGCAGTCACACAGACGGTCTCGTACAAACTGCTTCTTAAGATTAGCAGGTGGAATTTCTACTAACATCACCTAATCTTGTATAATCTCCGTATTTGACTAGTCCGACGCATGGACCAAGCCGCCGGCCGTGTTGGCGGCATCACTGGACAATGGGGTTTCGGTTAGTTCGCGGCGATCTACCGTTGCAGCTCCATTCATTCATAAGACTAATTCATTATGTAAACTCTGAAATGGCTCCGCGAGGGCAGGCACGAACTTTTGTTTTCAAAGCATCCGACAAAAATGGCAGGCAAAATTATACAACATTTCCGCCCTTTCGATGGCGATGGAGAACGGAACGTCGTCGCTCTGATCTGATCTTTCACACTGACTGATCGCATCAGCTCTCTTTTGCTATACGTCCAGCCATTTTCATCAAAGTCTCCTCCTCTTCTGATCTTGAGAAACAACTTACACGAAACCGCTTGAACAACGGCCTATGCAATACGCCGTCGTGTGTGATATACCCGTTCGGCAACGTAGGCGATTGTATGATATCTGGCGTTGTATACCTGATATTTTCAGCTATGTGAGGAGCAATATATAAGGGAAAAGGGCAGACCGCTACTAAAGGAGCATCTAGATGGTCTCTATAATTCCAAAGCAGCCACATCTCTGGGAGATCACCGGGTGCGCGCTCAAAGAAAGGCATGCTTTGAGGTGGTGGTCACGATTTTCTCACGTGAGCCTGACATCGCAGCATGCAGAACTTTTGAAGCGCTTTGAATTGAGTCCAAAAATCTAAATATCAATCGTAAGGATGAGTGCATCGCAGATACTCAAGAGTTGTCACCTTACCTTGACCTGGGTGGGTTTGGGGCACAGGTCAGCCACAGGCAGCACTTTGTGGTAATTACTCCGCTACATGCAGTATCTTGAGGTACTTAGTCCACGACAGGCAGTACTTTGAGGTAATTAGAGCTGTATATTGAACTCTGCCTTATGCCCTACAAAGGCTCATTCCTCTCCCATTTGTGTCGATCTGAGGGTGATTAGGATAGTTTCTCGGCTCGCAGTCTAAGGTTTGTCTTTTTTTTCAGATCCACGTTCTACTTTACTGGGTGATCTGGTAGCCTATTGAACGAGATTGTAGAATGAAATAGCGCTTGATCGAGTAGTTTCCTAAATGTATTCAATTTCCGGGTTGCGAAGAAGGCGAAGCAGAGCAGAAACGTTAGCCTAATACAGCTGTACTATACTCGGTTATCAAGCTACAGAAGACACTTCACTATCAAATAAATAAATATCATGTCTTTTTTCGAGTTCCTTTTGTCAGTATAATATCACCAGGTTGCGAAACGAGGTGTGATACAAGTCAACTCCACTCCGACACCCCCTCCCTCTTAATCCTGTGATTTCCTTAACTGTGAAAAGTTTGCGACGACGACCGATGGACAAATGTCTTCAAATCTCCCACGACTGAGAACCGTACTGATCGAAATGTCGAACATTTGTTTCATCACTGAAGTGCAAAAACATCTCTGCCAAGGCGTAGCTAGATGCCTCCGAGGGCGCCGCCTGTAGCGCCGCCCCATTCCATGTAGCGAAAATTGACTGGTTTTAGGTACGATAGCTAAAACCCGCATATTCTTGTGTCGAGGTACAAGGGTGCAAATTCAACTTATACTCTACGTGAAAACGAAGGCTAGATTGGATACATTGATCTCTCTGTCGCTAAGCCCGTATGTTCTCGCAATAATTTTGTAGCAAGAATCTACGGATTTTGCGACAGCCTGTGTTGAAATGCAATCTTAAAGGCAGCATACACGCTCGCAAGCATAGTCGAGATAACAGCTTAGATAGGTCCGCACGGCCCGCAATATGTCGTCAACTACGTTTGAAGCGCTGAAAACTGTCCAGGATGACAATATTTGACAATGTTTGAGCAATCTTGCCTTCCACGCCCGTATTTACACACCCCTTCGAGTAAGAGAATGAGAATCGATACTTGTGAAACGTGTGATAATTGAGAGTGATAGCACTATCAAATGGGAGTGCACGAGAGAAACAGCTTGGTATACTTGAGTATAACATGTCTGCATGCCTATTGACTCTCGTCCACTTTCGAGAATGCCACTCTACTTTGGCTGACCTCTTGAAATGGAGGATTTTATCAGTGTACAAGCATGTTATATTGAGGTAAATCGAGTTTTTTCTCTACTGCACTCCCTCTTTATAGTGCTATCATTCTAAGTAATCACATGTTTTCTCAAGCTTCGATTTTTATTCTCGTACTCGAATGGGAGTGAAAATACGGGCGTGCGAGACAGGATTGCTCAAACATTGTCAAATGTTGTCATCCTGGACAGTTTTCAGCGCTTCAAACGTAGTTGACGACATAGTACGGGCCGTGCGGACCTATCTATGCTGTTATCTCGACTATGCTTGCGAGCGTGTATGCTGCCTTTAAACCGGCGCTGGCTACGCGGAATGCAGGGACGCCGTTCGAACAGTGTTGGTTCAGTCATCTTACTGAGTGACTACTCGACACTCTGTGGCTGGCCGTGGAGGGTACCCCGGTGTCGCTCTCTGGGAGACCATGGTAAGAATAATTTTGACCATTTGGATGCTGCAGGCCGTGGGGAAGAAGCGGCGATGCTGTCGATCGCAGCTGTAACTGCCTTTCTAGAACGGATCAAGACTGGGTGGGTCGATCGACCGAGTGCTGTAACGAGAATATGCGGGTGCCATAGCGAGAATTCACGTAGAATATGCGGACGCTGCAGCTAAAATTTCACCAACTGAGGCTGAACTTTCCGTAATTTACGTAAAATCTCGGGCCAAAATTAGACTAGATGCCTCCGAAACCGTGGGCATCTCCGGTTTCCGTGTGAGGCATCTAGCTACGCGCTGGCAGAGATTCTTCTAGCGATTAAAAGGTCAAATGTTTGTCCAACGACAGAACATTTGTCGAAGATCTGAGGGCAAGGAGTTTCATATAGGGTGAGAACTGTTTATGCACAACAGCAATCACCCGGAAATGGGCATGATCAGGCAAGCACGAATCGGCATTAAATCCAGTTAAAGGCAGTGTTCACGATATAAATCGTTTCTCTGTTTCTCCGCCTATCTTGAAAACGGTCCCATGCTGATTTCAATGGTGTTTCTGAAATCGTACAAGACCTTCTTGAGACAGAGTTGTGACCCCTCAAAAGTTGAACTTGGTAAGCATGGCGGACGAGTTCTCCGAGGCTTGTAACTTTCGTCACTTGCAGCCGATGTACGCGAGTTCACCTGAGTAAAGAGAGAAATTGAGAATGAATGGAAGAACGGGGCTAATGTTTGGAAATCATCGCTCATCTCGCGATCTCAAGCATTCATTTGTTTAGGTCGGTGGGCGTGTGTTGCGCTTTAGGGGTCAGTCTTGCGCTCGAAGTGGCAACTTCGTGCTTTTATGGAACTTTTCCTGGCTCCTTTTCATGCGTTCTTTCGACGTCAACATACAGTGTGCCCCTCCACTACCCATTCCTATAGGAAACCGAAACAGATTTTTTTCGTGAACACTGCCTTTAATCCGAGTCCTTCTCAAAATTGAACTTCGAGGTCTTCGAATATTTGATGCCTTTTTATAACCTTGAATACGGGCACAAAGTATCACAAGGTAGTTTTAACTTGGGGATCAACAAGAAAAAGGGCGGGGCAATAGCGCATGGAATGGTATGGTCGTAGAGGGATGCTTATTGCTTTTTTCTAGACGTCTTTCTTTCAATGGATGTAGTTGCAGTGGTCTCCAGAGGATTCGATTTCCGAAAAATCGGGAACAGCCTCTATCGCGAACACTGCTTGAGAAAATCAGAGCGAAAAGTAGTTGGGAACTGCATTCGAAATCACGCCATATCGATTTTTGAACAGTTACGTCGGGTTGAAGGCTATTTGTTCAGTATGAGATCGTGACCAACAATTAGTGATATATGACTGGTAAAATTTAGTGGTTCCAACCTCCCACATCTATGGAATGGTTTACATAATTCAGCATTGTTAATTATTCTGCAAATGGGTGAAGCAAGTTTGCCAATAATTAAAATTAGATGAAATAAAACCTATGTAGCTTTGCTGCGAAAACCGATGTCCCAATCCTATTAAACGGTTTCGAAACGTAACAAAAAATCCTGACGGTAATTGAAAGAAACATTGCATACATTTCTATCAACTTTTCTAATTTGTGGTGGAGCTATCTAGCACAATTCTTTGTAATAGACTTTAGAGCTTGGGAAGACACTTTCGTATCAACGATCGGTCAAAGGTAAGTTTCATCCGCATTCTTCACAGTTCCTCTAGCTGAACACCCTCATCTCGCAATCTTGATTACCCTTGCCCATTTGGTTTGTCGCTGATGAATGCGGTGCCTGGTGAACTGGGTCCTTGAACGCAAACATTTCAGCTTTCCCAGTGTTTTCTTATTCTCCTAATTGGACAATTCCATGCGTGAGAACTGTGTCTTTCCAGCTTAATGCCTCGATTGCAGTAAATAGTGTTGACGGCAGTGGGTGTGGCCTGTGACCACGCACACACACACATAAGCATACACACTCAGATGTACCGCAACTATACTTCGACAGGATGAAATTCGTCTTGCCTAACGGATTTATTCTCTATGTGCCTGAAATACTCCCAGCTTCAGATACATTCCGAACCTGGCCAGCATTCAAAATTCTCTTTACGACTGAACCAATTGCCATTTTGGTCGCTATTCCAGGAGTCATCCTACTGATTGGAGCGCTTGACAGGTCTGTGCAGATGTTCCACAAGAACCTAATAAGGACTATTCAGGTGAATGCCTTCAGAATTTCTTCCTACTTCCGCAATTAGACCCTCGATTAGCGCTGTGTCAGCCTTTAAGCCCAAGCCCCTAAGGGTAACATTGGTCTGTCTTGCAGATATTCCTACCCTACATTGGATCCGACTCATTGAGGATAATTGCAAGAATCGCTCTTTTCTGCTTTACCGTGAATTGAAAGGTTTACAGACTAGGAATGCTTACGGAAAAAATCTGGACTAGAAAGGCAGAACGATTTCAACTTTTTAGTGACTACTTATAATGAGTTTCGATTGGAAAACCATCTTTTCTCCAAGCATCAAGTTTAAGGTGAAGAGAATAACAGTTTTTGCTGTTTTCCAAAATAAGCCGGATCCAAAGTATAATTTCTAGGTGCTCCTTGAGGACGATCCTGGTGTAGCCCCAAAATAGGGCCCTGGTAAACTTTCTTCTCGAAAAGTATGGAACCTTTCTGAAAACATATCTGTACAAATAGCGTGGTGTTCCCTTCAAACCAAAAGGAATAGTTTGATTCTATCTATCTGAGAACACTCTTATTCTATCGAGTTTTCGAAAACCAAACGACTATCGGCTCTCAAGGTGCCTGGTCCAACAAAATCCTGGAAACCAATCTCGTTGTTAGTACCGGTAATGTCTCCATCCGTCCCTTGTGCGAGCCGTGAATGACCAGGGAATCCTGGTGGTTCAGGAATGCAGGGGCCTGTATACAATTTGTCAAACTAATGAGTTTAGGAGACAGACCATCGTGTTAAGGGAAGGTCGAATGTGCGCTCAATGGCAAGCCTTGTCCAATCGGAACAGCTGTTGTGGGTGGTTGCCCTCAACCTAGCTGACCTTCGAAGGCGTAACAACTGTGGTCGCGTGCCTTATCTTCGACCGGGCTGCGTCACTAAATACTCCCAAACCTCTCTCTAACTTTTGCTCTTCAAATTTCGTCTTCTGGTGATCGCAAATATTGTAGTCTTGATAATCTTCAGTATTGAATGATTAAGCTGCTCGACTATCAGAAAAGGGTTAATCTTCGTTTTTTTACTCGTGTCTGCATGATGAACATATTGCACCTCAATCCCGCAAAAAACACTGTAAGACTACAGTGATTTTTATCGAGTTACACAATGCAAAAAAACAGACTTTTATGCATTGCACCAGCGAAAAAAACTTTGCTTTTGCAAGCAACCAAATTCCATTAGTGTGAATTTGGAACAAAACATCAAGCCTTTATCGTGATCTGCATGCGTTAACCATGTAGACAATATCCACTTCTGCGATAAAAGCCTTCATAGAGAAGAATTAAGTTTTCTATTTGTGTAACGAGTGTAACATTAATAAACAACAAATTCATTAGCGCTGAAATATTCCGAAGAAAATTAAGAACTTTTGTAAGCTTTTTGTGAGTCATCCTTGAATTTCCGCTCACAAACTATTCATTAAAGTAGGCACAACACTCTGCTCATACGGCATGATTGCTTGAAACCCATGAACCTGTAATCCGTACCGCCTACGTGGCCTATGCCAAGTATAAACATACTTGAATTGTGTCTATCTAATTGTGTTCTTAGGGGAGATACGCACTAGACTCGTTGTCAATGTTGTAGCCCAATATGGCAGATATATGATGAACTACCGATTGGAATAGTAGCTAGTGTTCTTTGTGCGCTTTGCAAGCTACTACAGGTATTACATTTACAACGAGTTCAACATTTTGCGCTTATAACATGGCTTAACGCTCACTATTGATGGATGACGACTGAAATGTACATAAGATTCCCAATGACAACAAGGTCACATTTGAATCAATACATAAGTCAAGCGCTGAACGCTTTTGAGACTACACTAAGGACTGCACATTAGGCTCCGTCCATAGCAGACGTCCTAACGTCAAGTGATCTTAAAATGACTCTAGTGGTTTGCATCTTCAGCATTTGTTATTGATCTGGCTCCGCAGCGATCACTGCGGCCAGCCAATCGCTGAAGGTGGAGGCATAGTGACCGTAACGGCTGTCACTAATATTATCGATACCATCGTTAAGCACGTGATGTCCTCGGACTCGTTGAATGCACCAGCCGTCGAGCGTTATGCGCCAGCGTTTCAGCGCTGGCGCATTATGCTCTGACGCCTTGACGCTTTGCCGCTGGTTTGCTATGGACGGAGCCTTAGAGGCCGAATAGAGTCTCGCCGCGCAGCGGCGCGGCAGCATGGTGTGCAGCCGTATAGATCACGCGGCGCCGCGAGGCGGCGCGGCGGGTCGATTAGACTGGATCAAGGCAGAATTTGGTAGCGGCTGCCGCCGGCGGCTGCCGCATGGCCAGGCGGCGTCGCTTTGCAACCTCGAGCGGTGCGGCGAAGTGGCGCGGCGACAGCAGATGGTCGAGCCCGCTTCCCATGATTAAGTGATCACTTATGTATGATTATGAGGTGAATGTCTGTCTTATTATGTACCTAAATCGAGGTCACTTTTAGTCATGGGGTTTTGAGCTCGTGAAACTTGGTTTTTGAAGTGTTTTAAAGAGTTCGACACCAATTCAAATGCTAACTTTTTACCAAACTTTGAATCCTAAATTTCCCACGTAAATTCTCAGCTAAAAGCCGATCTTCCGTGAACAACTAGTTTTCGAAAAGGTAGAGTTGACACGATAAGTAATAGTGAGTACAAGATTAATTCATTTATTCAATTCATTTAATATTTCATTCGAAAACTAGACGCTAGTTTTCGAACGAATTAATAATTCCATTACCATGTTTCAAGAATACGCCGACTGAATTTGGAATTCGGATGATCATTTTTGCAAGAAAAGTCTCGGGTTAATGAGTTTTTGTTTGAAGAAAGCTTTTTTTAAATAAATCATTGAATGAAGAAATGTATTCGAATGAGGGATTTTCTTCAAATTTCCGATTGAATGAACTTCGTCAAAAATATTTCGAATGAATGGAAGTTGCCGAAAACTTGTCCTCTATTCTATTCGAATGATCGGGAAATCCGTCCGTATATTTAAATAAAAATTGGAATTTCGGATTTATTACGAGATATTACTCGAGTGTTTTCCAAATTTTTCAGTGGTAAAGAGTATTCGAATATCGTGACCCAAACCTGTTCGAATATTCGGAAATCTTCATATTTCAGTTTTTAAAAAAGCGAATATTAGAAGAACCGGGTAATGTGAAATCTAGAATGAATCGAATATACGAGACACTGATTAATGCTGAATTTCGAAACAATCGATCACTAGATAGAACAAATAATTTATTCCCCCAGGATGAACCGAAGGCCAGAGGAAATTAAGAATCCTGATTCATGGACGATTCGAAATGAAAATAAATTGCGTTCGAGGTTCTTGAATAAATCGAATATTTCAATAGTTCAAATATTCTTCGAATAACTTTTCGATTCGGTCCCAAGTCTAGTTAAAACCTTAAAGGCATCGTACACGATGAAAACCATATTTGGGTTTTTGATGTTTTCGTGTTGTACTATCCCTATAGTGACTAACGGTAGCAAAACGCCCCCTCAAAAACGTCAACTTTTTGAGAAAAACCCATTTATAGAAAGTTCATAGCAAATTTGAATTTCGCGCCGGCATCAAATTGTGATAGTTGCGCAGAGAATGCAAGGAACAGTCTTACGCTTCGTTCCTTGGCGCAGCGTTGGAAGCAATTCATCGAGGATGCCGCTCAACTACGACTTCAGCTGAATTAAAATGGGCTACCCACCTGCTGCGTCCAGTGCTGCCGGCTGCTTTCGATCGATGCCGAATTCGAAATCGACTGGCGTGTGTATTGCGCCCTACGACGCATCAAGGCACGCCCGCCGTCGGCAACCCAAGAGTTTTGTTCCTTGTAACAACGGATCGACCCCAAGGCCGGCCCCCCAAACCCAGGAAGCCATTTTGAGGTAAGCGAATCTCCACTCAGAGACGGTTTTGTAACTCCAAACTTTCTGAGTGACATTGTCATGGCCCACTAGTCCGAATGAACGCATAAACCCAAATTCGGTTTTCATCGTGGACGATGCCTTTAAGCAAAATGACTCGAAAAAATTAATACAAAAAAAGTGAAGGGTGCGACTAGATCACTGAATCTATTTTCAGGAGAGAATTCTCAAGTTTTTAAGTAGCTATGATCGCCAACTGTTCCTTGTTAAAGACTAATATTATATTGCCTTCTTATGTGAAACTGTGGACAGGGCTCAAACCGCAGTGAAATTAAATCTTCCTTCAACTTTGCCAATCTGAATACTTCTATAAGCTAATTCGATATTTAGATGTCAGGTGCATAGCTCTGTACGTAGTACGCAAAAGCGCGTCGCCGCTCCAGTTTGCCGCGACCCGTTCATAGCATTTGGAGATCGGCTGCGGCGCGAAATCTTGTGCGGCGCGGCACGCCGCGCCGCCCCTACCTCCGCCGCTCATTTCAGCGGCGGGGGTCTATTCGACCCCTTAAAGGCATCGTTCGCGATGAAATTCGTTTCTGAGTTTTCAATATGTAATGGAATCTCTGGTACCAACTACGTTGGCAAAACCACACCGCTTGAACTGCTTTTCCGAATTCTTCCTTCTCCCTTTGTAGGTCTCATTTACCCGACATTTGAGAAAGGAAGAGTCGTTTGCTAGGAGTCGCTGTGCCGAGCCGTGATCTCTCGATCAAATCCCGTTCGTCTTTCTTTCACCTGAATTTCAAGGGAGAAAAGGTTGAACAATCAGTGCAGAACGATTTCATCCGCTTCCACTCATTTGTACTATATCACTTGCTAATCAATTGCTTTATTTTCTCATTTGGTGGAGGGACGTAACAAAGGATCGACCCAAAGGCCAACCCTGAACCCAAAAAGACGTTTTCAACTGGAGAAAACTTCATTTTTGTTCAAATTCAGGACTGCAAATTTCGTGAATGACTTTATCCAGGTCCACTTGAATGATATAACACAAAAATAGGACTATGGTCATCAGCGCGTACGATGCCTTTAAAGGCACTGTCCTTGATAGAAATCGTTTTTCTGTTCCCTCTTGAGAACGGTCCCATGCTGACTCCAACGATGCTTCTGGAATCGTACACGACCTTCTGGAAGCGGAGTTATGGTCCCTAGAAAATTGAGCTAGAGAAGCATCGTGGACGAGTTTTCCGAGGCTTGTACTTCCATCTGTAGCCGCCGATGTATACGAGCTGACCTGAATAAGGAGAGAAGATGAAAATGAAGGGAAGAACGGGACCAATCATCGGAAAACATCGCTCATCTCACGATTTAAAGCTTTCATTCGTGCACGTCGGTGGGCGGGCAATGCGCTTTTGGGGTTTGCCTTGCGCTCAAAGTGGCAGCTTCGGGCTTTTTTGGGGCTCTTCCTGGCTCGCTTTCGTGCGTTCTTTCGTCGTTAACGTTACAGAGCGTCGCTCCACTACCCATTCCTAGGGGAATTTCAAACACTTTTTTCATCGTGAACACTGCCTTTAAAGGTCTCATGTGGGGCTCCATTAAACCCATGTTCCGAAGTTCCGGCAAATATTGCATGTGTCATAGCTGACTGACTTGGCCAGCACTCCTTCTTGGATGACTATATATTACAATTTTTCGCATATTATTTCACCGAATTAGGTTACTCTGACGTAAAGCGAACTACAACTAGAGAATGTGCGCGAATCCGTGGGACCATGGTTTTTTCGCTGGTGTCGTGCTGTTTTTTTTTTTGTTTCTTCTTTCCTATTTTTTTGACTTTTTGACAGCTTTCTGTTCACTGCTCAGTTCTTTTACTGTGCTGACGGGAGCGTCCGGGGGGGGGCGTATTAATAATAAATATCTACAAAACTTCGGTTGGATCTGAGTGTAGAAACCTCCCTTAGCAGGAATCGTCTCCTCAGTTGGAACAGTTTTACACCATGTACATATACCTGAGTGGTTAAATTGATGGGTGCAGCTTCCTCCGAGAAAATTTGGCAATCTTCGCGATACAGATCCTTTGCGCACGAGAGTTTGACGCGGAAGAAGATACGGACAGTAAACCAGTGCCTAATCAGTGAGTCAAAGCTCTGATGAGGAAAATATGGGTGCGCTACAATTCCAATTGTAGGTACAACTGGGAGTGGTGAGTAATGAATGAACATCCCTAAATTTGTATTGTTCTAATAGCCCAGATAAAGAACTCTGAACTCCAAGCATCAAAGCAATAGTCAGCATCACAGATCTTTTCACCTGCTTCTAATTAGCGATCCTATTCCTAGATCTACTAATTGGGGCTCGCTGACTTATTGCCAATTTATGTTCATGCTGCTTGTGCGAAGAAAACAACGTGCAGGCAAAAACTGATTATTTGAAATGTTCCGGACTATAATGTTTTATTTGTGTCTTACCAGTTGGGGATGCACTCTTGCATTTGCATATCAAGAGCGAATAAAGTTTTTCAACACCGATAGGATGAAATTAACACGACTTTTTTCAGGTGCACTTGATAGCCGTTACCGTATCTGAAGCGTCACGTTTCCTAATTGTCCTCTATGAAGTTGAAATCATCAAAATCACAGGTACTCCGCTCCTCACCCTTATCTTCACAGATTGAGGGTTTCAGTGTGTGGTTAAATTGTGTAAATCAAACCTTCCAATCAAGTTATTATACTACATTACGAGGCGTTTCTGACTTTTTGCACATACATACAATGTATGTACCACCATAATTAAATGTCTGTTTGTCTCGTGTAAACAGATAGGTACTCTTATGACTAAGCACGTGCCTACGAAAGATTGGTAGGTTTGCCTCTATGAATGCTCTCACATTGGCATTTGCAGATTTTAAGGCACAGTCCAAGCTCAGGGCCGAAATCTGAGATTTTCACATAATTTTGAAGTAGACCCATCCTGTATACCACTTGCCAAGTGCGAGCTCTCAATTCCTCCGAATAAGGGAGATATAGGAGGAAGCCAGCCTGGGGCGCCCTCCGCGGGTAGCCACTTTGGCACGCCCCTTTAGACCGAGCCCAACAGTTTAGAGATGAGCGATGCTCTCGGATGAAAAGCCCCGTTCTTCCCTTCATTCTCAGCCTCTCTCTTTCTTCAAGTCGGCTCGCATACAGCGGTTGCAAATGACGGAGGTTACAAGCCTCGGACAACTCGTCCACCATGCTTTCGCAGCTCAATTTTTGAGGGGCCAAACCTTCGTTCCCAGGGAATCTCAAACGATTTCAGAGGCATCATTGGAATCAGCGTGGGACCGGTTTCAAGATAGACAAAAAATAGAGTACCAATTCTGCGGTTGGACTGTGCCTTTAAAGGCACAATACACCCTCAGATATGAATTTCGAGATTTTTATGTAATTGTGTAGAACACCCCTCCTGTATAACACGTGCCAACTGCGAGACCTCTGTTCCTCCAAATAAGCGAGATATAAGCGACCACCACAGGCCCGACCCCCTTCGCTCACCACCACAGGCCCGACCCCCTCCGGATTTTCGACCTCGATATCGGCTGGATGGATGGATGAATTCTCAACAAACCGCCGTTCTTCAGTCCATTGCAGGACTGTCTCCCTATCCCGGCTCGCTCTCGCGCAACGATTGCGAACGAAGAGAAATACAGGTCTGAGACAACTCGTCCACCAATTTTTCACCCTCAAAATCTTGGCATCTTTCAAGAGCCATAACTCTGTTCAAAGGGGATCTTGGACGATATCAGAGATACCACTGTGATCAGCGTGTGACTCTCCAAGATAAGCATTAAATCTGAAAATTAATTGTTTGTGTGTCCTGTGCCTTCAAGAAGGGAGTGAAGTGCGAGTACGAGGTCAAAATTTTACTCGCTTCAAGAATACCTATCTCATTTCAGAGCGTGGATTTGATGTTTGGTTGTTTGTGCTAGTGGCAGCGCGGTTCTCCCTATTGTGTTCTATGATTACACTGATTCCGGCGATCATAGCGGAGCGATCATTTGCATCGCGTTACATAGCGGACTATGAGAAGACGCCTAGACCATGGATCGCAGTTCTTGTTAACGTTATCTCGCTGGCAGTGGCTACCTTCTATTATTCAATAGCCTTGTTAGGTAATTTTTGTTATGCATAATCCGCAAATTACCACAACAAATCTGCACAAATGATAGGATGATTCAAAGAACCTGAGTAGATTATTGCAGATTTCCGCAAACAGGGATTATTTTCCACAACTCTCAATTTAAACATGCTTGGTCGGGCATAACGAAATAGCGATTGTATGCGGGATTGTGGAAAGGCGTTTCAACTTCAGATGCTCACTGATCATTAAACAGTCTCTAATTGAGAAAGTGTTATCAAGATAAGAGACGATTGTCAATGCCAAAGAGATGACACATCTTTTCTTTAGCGGATGTACACACCGGCTTGAACAAACTCGCAGCATAGCGGCATAGTTGTGCCTCATGGTACATCAATATTATGTGCCGTATACATTTCTAAGCGTAGTTCAGGACGCATAAAACTTCATTTCAAAAGCTGATTCTTGCGCTACTCTGGTCAGCACTGCTGTCCATTTCGGTCAATCCCTGTCGCCGTCGTTCATTGTCACCGTGCCACTATTTTCTTCCCAAGGAGTTTTCATTGGTGTTCCCAATGTTGCTCTAAAACTATTTTAGCAATTTCTTGGTTGAGGTGAGGAGAGCACAATAGAAAGAACTAACTATAAACAACAGCAAACAGTAGTAGATTATTCTGATGCTTGAGCACTAACTAGGGACTGCTTTGAAATTTCCGTGGAGATTTGGAAAACCATGTTCTTGTTGCTGTAGGTCTGTGACAGTACATAAATAATCCGTGCTTGAAACTCCCTAAACGGCTGTGGGGATTCCAAAAAATGACATTTTCATTGCTTCAAAGCAAGGTAAAGGGGGCATCAGGGATTTTTTGAAGTGTTGAGAAAATTTTTTTTCCGAATCGGCTCAAAACTTGCATCTGGAGGTTATTTTGGGTGTTGAACATGAATCTGGGGTCTATTCCTTGCCTGACTTACAGTTACGGTAGGTTACGGTAGGCGAAATGCCTTTTAGCTGACGTTACTTACCTAAAAATTTCGAAAATCGAAAATGGACCTCAAATTCGTGTTCAGCGTTCCAAATAATACCCACAGTGAAATATTGAGTCAAATCTAAGACTTTGACCGAGCTACCGTATACCCACCGTAATCGAGCGTTTTCTATCGAAAATCGACAAACGGGTTGCAGATTCGTGGTAGGCAGGCCGAATAACCCCTATGTACAACTTTTAAGGCTATTTGATCCCAGCATTCTCGAAATCGTCAAAAGTGGCGTTTTTCCAGCAAAATTTTCTCCATTTTGAAGCTTCGGACCAAATTAGATGGAATTTTTCAAATATTGAGAAAGGAGTACCAGATTCGTAATCAGCACCCAAAACAACCCCCAGAAACAAGTTTTCAGACCAATCCGAGATAACTTTTTTGAACATCCTGAAAATTGTCATTTGTGTACCCCTTTTATCTACAAAAAGCTTTGGAAATTCCAACTTTTGGAAATCTTCTGTAAATCTCTGAGGTATTTAGGGGATTGGCAAAACGGATTATCAATGCTGTGTCCCATCCACACAACTATTAACTCATGGTTTCATAAATGCCCACCACAAATGTAAGGCAAGCCCTAGTAAGAGCCACGTTTTTTATTCTTCTCAATCCCGGGACAAGATCAAATTGAATAAAAGTGTGCTCGAATGAGAATGGCGGCCCACGCGGCCGGCGTTCTAGGCTGGCGGCCGTCGCATGTGCCGCCCTCGGACGAGTGTTAGATTTCAATGACGGCCATCCCCTCTCCCTCCGTCTGCAGAGCTGATTGATCGGCGCAGCTCTTGCTGCCAGCCGGTGCCGGCCCGGTTCGTAGTCGATGGCGGTGGGGACTTTTCGAATGCTCGTCCGAGAGCGACGAACGCGACGGCCGCCTGCCAAGCACGCCGGCCGCATGGGCCGCCATTCTCATTCGGACGCACCTTATCTTAGTTCGCAATTATCTCAACTTCCAAACCTGTTTATTAGGAGCTTTTTGCTTTCAAAGAATTCTGTAGAGAAAAAAAAGTATCAGACTTACGAAGATCGCTGCGGAAGATCGCTTACTTACGAAGATCATAGTCGACGCTGCAAATTCAGTTACACCAAACACCCAAAATGTTTTTGGTAGACATTTCATTTGTATTGAAAATACTTTAAAAGAGTTTTTTTCAGAAATAAGGTTGTTGTGGAGCCTTCTTGCCCACTACTCTTTTCCCTTGCCTTACCTGCGCAAAAACGTTAGAAATAAGACAAGATTTTGGCGCGCGCGCTGGTTTTAAAGACGTAGAACTCCTGAGAATTTTGCAATTTGTGGGTATCCGTTCTGTGCCTAATCAGCAAACAACATCAATCTATTGGTAATGAGATCATTCAACTTATGACATCACCTGCACCGTCATCTTGCTGAATAGAATTACGACTTGTGTATTTCATGTGTTTTCCACACGTCTGTGTTGACTCCTACTTATTGATAATGTGTTGCTAGTTTGCGAACATTTTCTGTACATGGTGAATGTCAATGGCTTCAAGGTAATACGAGCTTTCTCATTAGTGAGATTGATCTCTAACCACAATACAAGCAAACAAAAGACTAGTTATTATTGTGAAGGTAAATAAAGAAACACCGACCTGAAAGTCATATCAATTCATTATTCAAACAATCAAAGATCATGGAGCAGAGTGATACAATATGAGCAATTCTTATCCCAACAAGGCGCTTCTTTTCCAGGTTCCAAAGCATATCAACCATGAAATACCAAAAATTAAACCTCTAGAAAAACAGTTTAAAATATCGTCATTTGATTCCAACAGTGGTCTAAAAGTTTCAAAACAAAAGAAAAGAAACTAAGTCAGACATTCGTTCGTTGATCAAGAAACCAACTTGATCTACACATCAAGGTCCAAAATTTAGTGTAAGTCACTCAAGCGAGTTCATAAAACAATCGAACGGTTGAAGTATGATCTTGAGAAAAAAGCAAAGGTTTCAATAATATCTTTGTACCGGAACATACTCATTCACTCATGCGAGTGAAGTGCTCGTTTTCGCGAGGATTGTGAGCCCCAGCACAACTTCAACTCGTCTCATTCTCTCGCACTCGTCGGCTGTGATGGAGATCGGTTTCATCCAGCCATAGGAACAGAGAAAATAAGCCTTGAAGTAAATAAAGGCTGTTAAATTGCGAAATTCTCATGGTTTCTACGCGTGCTGGTGCGGAGAGGAGGTTAGAGACAGTGAGAGAGCGCATGACCGATGGAGGGATCAGCATCGCGCGCCGCCGCTCGCACCATGAGTCGTGAGAATTACGATTTTTCACAGAGGATAGGTGCTGTTTAGCTGCACATCTATAATGAGGCTGTCTCTCAGACCTAAACACCCAAGAAAACAGCTGTTCCTTATTGTTCATCTTCCTTCGAATCTCTTCCAATTTAACAGACCCATCAAAGTCTTAGTCTCAATGCGTGTTTCACTTGAACCCACAGATGCAATACATATTGTTTCCGTTTTCGATCTAGTCTGACGCATAGACAAGGCGGCTGGTCTTGCGGGGTTTGCGGTCTCACTGGAGAATGAGGTTTCGATTCGCGCGGGGTGATCTACCGTCTCAGCACCTTACATTCATCAGACTAGAATGTTTGCGCGAACTCTACATGTTCATTATAAATCTGAACTGCCAATTCCGGCTTAGGTCTGAGTGCTCCGAATGCGCTCCATAGGACTTTGCTCAAGCACTCGGTAAGCAATTTGCAACGATCTCGAGGCAGATGGTGCTTTGGCTACCGTTTGGGCTTCATAGTCAAGTGCAGAAAGAACTGTTCTGCAGGGAGGACCTACAGGTAGTATAATTTGATTTTGACCAATCGTCCATGCTGGTACGAACCAGCTTCACCTACGGCACTGGAAAACTTTCTTTCCGACGGTGTTACTCGGCTGTCGTCGATCGAACAGTGTAATCAAATAAATAACCGCATTAAGTGGTTCATCTCTTCCGTTCTCCCGCGTGTTATTCAATCGCCCTGTGCTGATAAGTGGATAGGCCATTCATTTTGAGTGAACTGTGAGCTAAATGTTGCGGTGGTGGAGCAGCGGGCTTGTAACTTCATCCTGATAAAAATCAGGAGACTCATTAATCCTCTGTTTAAGAAACCAAGCAAATCTTTAAACTATTATTTGAAACTCACCTTGAGACGAGGTAATTTTTACTTCCCCCATTAGTTCAGAAACAAGCGGTAAGTTTTTTTGAAAGTCGAAAAGAACTTGTGAAAGCACCGAATCGTCTCATCCTTGCAGGGGTGTTTTGAGAAAGGCAATTAAGGGTAGTGTGTTAGTTTATGCGTAATACCGAGTCTAAAGCAAATGAGGATAAGCCCGAAGACGCGAGTGAAGGAATGGTCTGCGTAAAAATCAGTCTTTGGTCAGAAAATTGTGTTCAAACTTTATATGTCAATGTGAGGCATGAGGAATTATTGACAAATTGAAAAAAAAAGATTCTAGTCAGATGTGATGTAATGTTATAATTAGAGATGGCATGATTCCAGCTTGGCTATCACCATTTTATCTGCTGGGCCTGACTGTATTATCGTTATGCATATTGTCGCTATCGTCGCTGACAATGTTCATGATACATCGCCGCGACGCGGAAAAACTGATCGATCTTGGTAATGAAACTGGACAATCGAAGATTGACTACACTCTTAGTCTGAAGTTCCAGCTAGCCGAAAATGTTCGTGTTACCAAGGTACGTTGGAACAGTATACGAGAATAGATATTAGTTATTGGAGAACTGTCACTACAGTAATTTCGTGTCGTTTTTGTGTGTTCATACCGCATTTCTTAATAGTTACCACTAGTGATATACTTACTTGAAGACAGTGTTCGCAATGATTTTCGATCCCGAGTTTTTCACATAAAACAATGATTTGGCCTCCAAGTGTTACCCAAACTACGAAGAAACGGCGAGAAACGCATCAAAACGTCGTATTTCAGTGACATAGGATTAGTTGTCCGGTTGGGTGAACATGTTCATAATGTTTGTCACCGGTATAAAATGGGGCTAATCAGAAATGGAGGAATAATTCAGTCAAAACAGTATTAGCTAGGGTCCGAAGGAAAGCACGGAGCAATAGAGAGTAGGGAATTACAAAGGACGGGTCCGCAAAAGATTCCATTGTCACAACATACACTCCCTGTGATACTTGAAAGGCGGGCTGATACTCGAGGATTTCGGGTACTTCCGGTGCGTTTTTTTAATTTCTTCGTCGTTTTAATTCTACCCGCGGGCCACTTAGTCAATATAGTGAATAATCTCGAAATTGAAGATTATCGTGAACACTGCCTTTAAGCACACGAAAACTTTCCCACCATTTTTTGCGTGTAGCGCTCTTTGCATTTTCCAGTTGCTGATGTGTGCTTCAATTGGCTTCTCGGCATGGTCTTTTTTCTGTAGCTGTATTTGTGTTTGCGCTTTAATCATATTCGATGAGAGTCACGCTCTCGGACAGCTGTTTTACGCACTGATGGACAACTACATTGCCGTGTGGGTTCCGCTTTTGTCAACATTCTTACAGATACTTGCAACCCCCTTTACTATATATGGACGGAGGAGTGAATCAGTGAATGCAATTCGTCCTCAGTGCATCGCATGTCAACCAATGCAATCGTAATCCTTCTATCTTTCTTGAAAGCCATTCCCGAAGGAGGTCTGCAATGCACTTCTAAGGCAGAACTCAGCTGACAACACCATCGTCAAGTTCAGTTACCCAATTTTGTGGTGCCGCCCAGGCATTGGAGGCCCGCCCGACTGCTGGCGACATCGTGTTGGCCGCGTCGGGTGCCGATTTGCCGGCCGCGTCGCGTATTTGATGTACCGACCGCGTTGCTTGTCTGTGTGTTGGCCGCGTGGCATATAGGCGCGGGCCGAGTCGGCTGGCAATCCAATCCCCATTTACGGGCTTCAACGAAAATACCTCATTAGACTAGTGTTTGCTCCTTGAAATCAATTTTTCGGTCGTTCAATTTGATCGATGGCAGTTGAGAGAAGTGGATAGGGCGCGCTCTGCAGAAGGCCGCATAAAACGACTTAACCAAAGCACGGGTGTTGCAATCAAAATATACAGCTTGTCTGGTACTACTCTGGTCTGGTAATATAGCGGCCGCAGCTTGTCTGGTACTCGGCTATATGTCACAGTTCATTTTTCAGGTCGTTCGCTGCCGTGGTATGGTACTTGCTGGCAAGAATGGGTGAAGTTCGTCGATTGTTGCGATTTTTCTCAAAGTTTCTTCTTTGCAGTCGTTGTTCCTCTCTTCAAATAAATCCTGAGGAACATTCGACCATCGCAGAGGGCGATCCCCTACGAAGAACTGATAAGCATTTCAGCCAACTTCGTGCCGCTTGGGACTATGTACCGCGGACTTGATAGATTAAGAGCACTTTTCATTGCCTCATGAGTCATTGGATCATATCGCTGCCTTACTCATCAATATTCAAAGTTGTGCCGATTGTATATTATTTTGAAATGAATATTCCATTACTATTCTGACTACTTCCATACACCTTCGGAGCTCAAGGCGGCTCTCTTAAAGGAACAGACAAACCTCGAAATCGAATTTTCGTTTTCTCGTTTTTCTTGAAGAAAATTTCAGGCTGATCACAATGCTGTCTCCGAAATCGCTCAGAACTCTCTACTAACGGAGTTATGGTTCCTCAAAGATTCTAAATTTGAACGGCGAGAATTTCGCGGCCGAGTTGTCTCGAGCCTGTTTTTTCTCGTCATTGGCAGCCATAGTCGCGAAACAGGTCCCAGTATAAAGCCAGACCGAAACTAAACGGTATAACATAGATTTTGAATATAATCAATCGAGTTTCTCTTCCTTATTGAGATCGGAAGCATGTCGGTGGGCGTCACTCATTTTTTTGGGGGCGTGGTCGAATTTTCCTCCCTTTTCCTCGCTTCGTTGACCGAATTGGAGTTTCGCGCTTGGCAGGGTTGCCATACACGGCGGCCGGAATATAATATCAAAATTTACCCCTGAGCTTGGAATGTGCCTTCAAAGGCATAGAACACACAGATAATTATTTTTCAGTTTTCATGCTGGTCTTTTAGAGAGTCACACGCTGATCACAGTGGTATCTCTGAAGTCGTCCAAGACCCCCATAAACAGAGTTTTGACTCCTCAAAGTTGCCTTTATTTTAAAGGCCGAAATTTGGGGGACAAGTTGTCGCAGGTGTGTCATTCGCAGTCGCCGCATGAAAGCGAACCAGAATGAGGAGACAGTCTGGCAATGTACTGAAGAACGACGACATGTTGAGATTTCATCCATCTATCTAGCCGCTATCGATTTCGGAAAGAATTCTGGTGGGGGCGTGGCCAGTGGTGGTGAGCGAAGGAGGTCGGGCCTTTGGTGGTCGCTTATATCTCGCTTATTTGGAGGAATTGAAATCTCGCACTTGGCACGTGTTATATAAGAGAAGTCTACTACCTAATCAAAGTAAAACCACAAAATTCATGTCTGAGGGTGCACTGTGCCTTCAAGCCACTTTTCGTGCGCCTGCAGACTCAGCTTTCTTGTTGCAACTGTTTTGCCTTAATAATACACTTTCAGATGCCATAGAAGACCTTGGGCAGGGGGGGGGGGTGGGACCAAGTATTATTTAGTATCGAGAAGTGGTCACTGGCTAAAAGCATGTGAAAATTTTTCCCGCTACGCAGCGTCGCGGTTTCCTACTCAAATTACACAGGTCATAAGTAGTGCCTTGCAAAGTGGCCGAATCCAAACCACCTGCTTCATAAGAGACGGTGCAAAAGAATTATAGTAACATCGAAGTGTGGTTTGTATCCTAAAGCCGGTATACAGCTTCGGGGATCCGTTTGACATGAAGCATATCCCTATTGACAAAGGTTATCTGAACACGGTAACAGTCAGATCGATTGATATTATTTGTATAGGAACCGTCTTGTTCCCCTATGCTATACACCGCTAATCGAATACTATCTCTAGGAAGCCGCGATACCATTTTCTTTTCTCAAAACCAAACGCACGAGTTTTTCGATACACTTATCATAGCGGCGTCGCAGCTTCCCTAATTCAGAGATTTATGACAGGATTGTCTTGCTGATCTCATTTTATCCATAGGCCAGTGATGATTGTTTTCTCTAGTAGGATGGCAGTTTTAGCAGCGTTGTGTGTATCATTCCACATTTTATTTGTAGCTTGATGTCAGACATCAGCTTGACGATACAAATATTGGTCGATACTGTGGTAATTAATCAAAACAAAAATTAGAGGAGTATTTTTAGTAGCAGAGACTACTGATGTTTGAGCTCTCCTTCTCCACAATCCACATAACATCTCCACAAAATTTACCCTACAGCATGACGTTTCTTCTCGATCATACCGCGTTCCCTAGGCGAGAGCACATTCAATTGATTGATCACACGCTGTGGTTGCATCAACGATCATGATTGGAAAATACGAGATCAGGTGTACAGGCTATGAAACGGCGGAATTCACATGGTTTCTACGCGTGCTGGTGCGGAGCGGAGGTTAGAGACAGTGAGAGAGCGGAGGGCAGACGGAGGCTGAGGCAACGAGCGCGCCGCTCGCGTCCCGAATGATGTGAATTATGACGTTCTATAGAGGTAGGGACTGCTCCTAGTAAGAGTCAGAACAAATTGCGCTTTGTTATGCTCTGCTACCCATCTAATCAATATCAGCTTCTGATAACTTTGATCTTTACAAGAACATTGCGATAAATTTTTTGCAGATAAACATAAAGGAACACACATATAGGTAATGGAGTCGTTAAACCAGCTCTATCCATTTTGCCCGAGCCGTTCTGGCGTTTCTCAGACTATGACCTTGTTAGAGACTGCCTGGGGTATTTAGCGGATTCTGAATATGGGATATTGGAACACTCTCCTCCCCCTAGAACATATCAAAATGGCATCATGAAATTCAATTTGATGCTGTAAGCCTCTTGTAAGTGTCTCCTGTATGAGAACCAAGTCGCAGAAGATAAATTCATACCCATTGTTGACAACTATCAAACTTAGGTAAGAGTAATAGAGTTTTTAGTAACAGAAAAAACCCACAATCATTTTTGCGTCGACGGTCACACCTTAGATATGGATATTACGTAGTTCTCACACCAAATAAAGCAGCTAGAATTCTTAAAACTCGACATTTCGTTACAGAAACAAGGTCATAGTTTTGCTTCGAGAGTCATAGTTTTTCTTCAGTACTGCTAAAATATACGGATCAATGTTCCCAACAAGAGGTAGAAAATTGATCAATATGCACTTTTGTACAACAATTTTAGCCCGACGATGATATAAAGCAGTCGCAAAAAATCTCGGCATTAGGACATTATTTTGACGTGTATTGCAACTTTGCACTATAGACGGTATCAGACTTTCTTCGACTGGCGTTTTGGCGGTTTGCTTTTTTCAGAGTCTAAAAAGTCAAATTTGGTTATGATAATACATGATCAAACACCGTAGCGGTAAACTGTCTACAGAAATTTGACTACTAAATTTCAAAACTGCCAATCAGGAGAAAAGTAGGCAACGTATCTTACCTTATCAAGTCCTCAAGCGATCGTGGATAGGGAGTAGGTAGGTGCGTCGATTGAACAGAAATTTGACCTCAAATCAAAGGGTAAGTCTGATGTAGGGCTGGAGTTCCCGGGTTATATATAGGCCCTCATTCTTCCGGTTGACCTTGGGGCGTCTCGCATGGATCCAAAATGCCTCGAGAGCTTTTCGCGCACCTTTCGTGGCCTCTACCGCACCTCAAAATCTTCCCCTGGTGGCAATTAATTCTATAAGTCCCCAGTGCAGTGTGGCTACGCGACCTTTCTCTTCCATCTAAGTGCTCTTCTATACGCACATGCAGTGGTCGAGCTCTCTGTCCGATATATTCCTTACCGCAGCTCTGGCGTGTGATGGCATAGGTGGCACCTGTAGCAGCAAAATCACTTCCCCTGCCCGAAGAGCAAATGTCGCCTTGTGGGATCACACAGGCACGATCTTATAGGCGATTTCTGATCAGCTGACGTTTTGATCTATTGGGTGGGATATCAACGCCATTGAGTTTTCTAACCTCGCTGTTCGCAAGCACTTTCTGACGGCGCTGCTCACCTCATCCGAGATAAATGGTATCATGAAGGGAATCTTATTGCTAGGCTGTCTGTTTGGTTCGCGCACGCGGCCGGGTTTGGACGACGTTGAGTGAGGTTCATGTCCGCTAAGAAACGCAATTTGGCTCGAGAGCCTTTTAGACTCCCGCCTTTCTTGTTCGCCCGATCACGCATTTATTGTGGTGCTGAACATATTCCGGAAAACTGCTCTTTTAGTTTGGGTGGGATGAACAGACTGCAAATGAATTAATATGTTCTTGTTTGAGAGCTTGCGATACCAGTTTGTGATTTTCCTATCCCCGAGAAGTTGAACCTGAACATTTAAGGGAGGCAGTCAGCTATCGCAAGGTTTTCCCCAAGTTAGTTTGCTGTGTTCGGACTGGGCGTTCATTATTTCGAAAAAGTGGACAGGTGTAACTTTGTGTTGACAAAGGCAAAGTCATGCAAATAGGCGTCATCGAGAGTTCGTTCGTTCCGTTGATGTAATCAAACACTGTGCGGTACTAATAACCTTGGCTCGTCTCCCCAATGTGAGTATTCATGTGTGGCGAGAACAATCGTATCTGGCGGTGGTACCTCGGCGGTTTTCTCATCGCGCATCATTCGGAAGTCATCTTTCACTCGATCCGAGCACTCCTTCTGCAAGACATGCACCGAGAGAAAACAAGTGAGTTGATCTTCTTTCACGGTGATTATCTTATTCAAACGGCCGTCAAACCGATGCACCTCGACAATCGCGTCATCTAAGCGTTTGAGCACAACAACACTAGCTCCGCTCGTGATTCTAGGGTGGCCATAATACAGGGCTTTGAAGCCTTTGCCAATTTCCTTGAGCTCACTAGCCAACTATCTTGTCTCTAGTACTGCACAAAGTTCAATGCGTCAGAGCAATCGCACTGTAGCCAAGTCGTTCGAGATGCCTAACAACTTGCCCACATTCAGCGTTGCAACGCAGGTCCTGGCAACGCCAAAGGGTTTTCGGACTAGCTTGGCTACTTTATGGTTAACGTCCTCGCATCGAGGGCCCTAGCATAGTTACACCACTCACCCGGCTCTGCAAGTGAGCATCGGTTACGCTGAAGTTTTTCAGTGCATCCCTTAGTACAATTCCGTGTGGTGCGACAATGATATACATCACCAAAACTGTCGCACGGGCGCTACGCCCTGGTCTGTCGCCCAAACACGAGAGTCCGCGTTCAGCTCACCTCGACAGATTCAAGATGTTTCAAATGGCACCAACGTGGCGAGCAGTGCCAATGTACAGTCTTGGGGTCCGTTTGGCCCATAAAATTGAAACATAACCTAATCGATTTGGTTTGATAAAATTCACATATGAGCCATTTGGCTCCCCCAAAGCTATCTACCGCATTTCTGAGATAGAGCAGACTGCTCCACCTAGCCACAGCTACATGCAATCCTGAATCGATGTGCCCATAACTTGCTTTACAGGCAGCCGTGAAAAATAGTCATAGTTTGCTTCACTCGAAGTTTACTTTTGATCTTTAGTCTACCGGGATAATCTTTGTGTACAGAGCTCCTAATTGATCATTCCCGAAGTCTGAACAACTGATCAAAGCCATTTTCCATATGCTGTAATGTGATTATTCATGCGATGTTTGTGGTGTCTTGATACGCCAGACATAGGCTGAGAGCAATCTATCTAACCGCTGTCCAAGTACGACTTTCAATAAATCTCGGCATTGGCAACGTTGATATTGGCAGATCATACTCGGTTTGAAGCTGCACATAACATCTGCCAATCTATCTAGTCCTTCTTGCTCCTTGTTCGCTAAATCTTTATTCAAATTATGTCCAAATTACGACATACATTCTCTAAATTGTCGAGGTTAGGGTCAACATAAATCTTTAATGGCTATTTTCTCAGCCACCGCATCGCTTTTTTGTATATTTGATCGCGGCGCTTTTTCGCCAAATCTCTCTGACTGCATACATTCAAGCTTAATGGGAAGAGAAAACAGGGGTGCATTTGTCGCCATCAGAATTATGACACTAAAGCTGTAACTCATTTCAAAACAAAAACTTGAGGGTTTTCTCATGCGTGGCTCGACAGCTAAGTGAGAATGTAAAGTACATGTTGAATCTGTAGTTATCGTTAAAATTTTATTTTCGCTTGTAGAAAAAACGGCTGAACCAAAGTAGGGAGCTTTGACAGGAAGTATTGGTTCCTATTGACAAGCGACCCGGCGATGCGTAACAGACTTGTTGACGTTCTGAAACCGGACTCTCCAACGATTGTACCCCGAGTATAAGAGCGCAGCAGGGCATACAGTTTACCGCAATGTCGGAAGGACATGGTGCGGTTGCGGTCACACACTAAAACTACGGTAGAAGACGCCAGATTTCATTATCGATCGATAGCACAGCTGATTTTCCGGGTGAGTTACAGTTTCTCTTCTTTCTCTTGTTTGCTTCGGCATTATTTTTGTTTCTGACTCTTACAATATTGCGAATAGATGCATTTACTAGTGTGCCATAGGAATTTGCCATTTTTTCGGATTTAAAAACAGAATGTTGAAAGAAACACTACGAAGCCCGAACCAACGGCTGATTTCCCTCACGCACTAAGAATAGCCCCTATTCGCAATCTTTAAACTGTTAGAAACAAAAATAGTTCCGAAAGAAACGAGAAAAAGAAGAAAAACTGTAACTAACCCAGAAAATCAGCTGTACTGTCGATCGACAATGAAATCTGGCGTCTTCCACCGTAGTTTTGATGTGTGACCGCAACCGCACCATGTCCTTCTAAACTATAATCATCCGCATATCCCGACGCAATGCGACGGTCTTACTCTGATTTGCCCTTGTACCCGGGGTATAACGATTGACGAATCCGGCCTCTGTAGGTTTGAATGATAAATGATGTTGGGTACGGAAATCCCCTTTGCATGCTGTCGATAATCCGCAAAACTCTAACGTTGCCTACGTTACCATTTCGTGAATCAATTCCAAGCCGATGACGGATGTTGTCCGTCTTCATCTTTCGCAGGTATTCAGCCTATGGCAGATTTTCCGTGGTTTCACTCCATGAATTTACAGTAGCTGCTGAAGAGGTGGTCTAGATCTTCCCTCGGTCACCCCGGATTTCGTTGCTCTATTTTTCATCCAGAAAATCGCACCTGCTATTTGTGGTCCTTGGCCTATATATATATATATATATATATATATATATATATATATATATATATATATATATATATATATATATATATATATATATATATATATATATATATATATATATATATATATATATATATATATATATATATATATATATATATATATATATATATATATATATATATATATATATATATATATATATATATATATATATATATATATATATATATATATATATATATATATATATATATATATATATATATATATATACAACCAGTCTCTTATGTATAGTGAGGTTCCAGCCCGCTGGAAACCTTTGTTTGTTACACCAATTCTGAAAAAGGAACCCGCTGCTGATCCAGGAAGTTATAGACCAGTTAGCATAAACTCACTCTTCTGCAGACTGTTTGAGAAGGTCTTAAAAGAGCACATTGTCCTACATCTGTTTTCGAACAACATCATTCCCAGGAGCCAACATGGTTTTGTACCTGGAAGATCGGTAGAAACGAACCTTTTGGAATGCATAAATGATCGGACCGAGGCCCTTGACAAGAAATGCTGTTGCGATGTCATTTATTTTGACTTTGCAAAGGCATTTGATCGTGTCACGCACTTGAAACTGCTTTCAAAACTACGGGATCTGCAATTTCATCCGATTTTGACAGACTGGCTTACCAATTTCTTATCTGGTAGAACGTTTCAAGTGAGAGTCGGGGATTGTTATTCCGAGGTGAAAAACATAGAAAGCGGAGTGCCACAAGGGGGTGTATTATCACCAATATTGTTTAGCATTTTCACAGCGGACATTCCCAGCATTTTTCCAGACAAAAATGTTTCTGTGAAATTTTACGCGGAGGATATAAAGCTCTACAAAGTCATTTCTGAGCCATTAGACACCCAAGTGCTGCAGGAGGCGATTAACCTGATGGTTGACTGGGCGAAGGAATGGGAGCTACCTCTAGCTCCGCAGAAAACCGTGTTTATGCGGGTTCATCTGAGTCCGGCGCCCACGACCCATTCATATACATGTGCTGGTGTCGCGCTCACAGCGGTAGACGCGGTTCGAGATCTTGGTTTTAACTACGACAGGAAGTTGTATTTTTCTGAGCATGTCAAAATCAAATGTCAGTCGGCTCACAGGCGAATTTTTCAGATTTATAAGGGAATCTCAACTAAAAATAAACAGGTTCTGCTTCGAGCATACAAGACTTATATACGACCCATTGTGGAATCTGGAACAGCAGTTTCTGTCCGCACAAGAAAAAGGATACTGACGCGCTCGAAAAAGTCCAGAATAGTTTCACTCGCAAGCTGATGATTCGAATCGGTGGTTTCCTGAATTCCAAAATACCCAGGTCCCACATAAGGAACAAATATCTCGGGTTACCAACGCTGAATTCTCGGCGCAGAGTATTTGACCTTTGCATGGTTCACAAACTTCTGGAAAACAGCGGTATTTTCAGGCTTGCACCCTATTTCAAACTGGTCAAGTCGAAAACCAGAGGTGAAAAAATGAAAATATTCCTCAGTCGTCCAATTACCAGTGTTAGGGTTAGATCTTTTCCACATAGGGCGGGTAGCGCATACCTGAAAATCGCTAGAAGAGTCACCGGCGCTACTTCCTTGGGCCAGTTTAGGCGACTAGTATCCCAAATAATTCTGAGCTACGAGACTTAACTTTTTTCATTTGTTGCTTCTTTCTTGAGATAGATCTTTGTTCATTTGACCGGTAGGGTGTACAGAATATCAGAATTTTTGCTCCAGTTTTTATTTGGTTGGTTTTTGCCTTTTTCCCTGGTTTAGTTGATATAACGTTGTCTACTCTCCATATCTTCGTTGTATTATCACGCATTTGCCTTAAGTGAGTGTAATAAACATAAACATAAACATAAACTTCTCTCTGCACTCTTTTCTCCATGTACTATCTTATACCCTTATACTCCCGCCCTGCACAAAGCTTCCTAGGAAGCATTGCGAAAATTAATAGTTGTGTACGAGCAGGTTGTTGTTATCTTTGCTGTTGTTGTTAGTTCTTCTCAATAAACGCCAACTCGTTGCCATATGCTATAACATAGGTGCATCGAGTTTGCGCCAACCTTCAACAGTGAACGCGAAGTCTCTTCACGATCCATTCGAGGCCTGTAGCTAAAAGCCAAGTCAGCTAATTTCTTCTGCAACAGAGTGTTTCGCAAATTCCGATCACTGTTGCAAGCAAATGTGCTGACTATGTCCTCCCATGCGTTTCGGAAATTTCTTAATCGTCATCAAGAACTGTTGAATTCGTATGTAACCATGTTTAATTGAAGGATCGCCATTGTGTTGCGGTGTTTGTTTGTTGATTGTTTCCTCCACGCGTGACTAATTGTCCGCGTCCAATAAATAAATAAATAAATCCATGCCGATTTCATGTTCATATCTAAGTGAGGTCCGCACTTCCAAACAACCATTGTTGCAGCCCAAAACTCAGAGCAATCCTTCCGGGATCAAGACTAGTCGTAATGGGATCACGTAATCCCTGCGCAAATTCAGCATGCTGTGGTAGAAGCGGTTTACAGTAGCTTCGGGTTGAAACTTCCGCTCCGCTATGAACAGCATCGCGCTGGGGATTGTGGATACGGTTGATGACACTATTCCGCTGCAGATTCATTGCAAAAGGACCTTCTACAATATTTAGTCCATTTCATTCGCACTGCTTTTCCTTCTCAGACTAAACATGCGAGTCCACTTGGAGTATGAACACAATCAAGTTGTCCTGACGCTTTTCAAATAGTGAAGCCAGCAAGCCTACACTCTGCGAATAATAGTGGTTTCGACCCTTAAACCCATATAAGCGACGCGTACACAGCCTTTCTTCCAATTTTTGAGAGCTCTTTCATGAACGAGCTCGCTGTGTTCTTTCGTCAAAGAGCGCTGTAGAGGTTCTGGCACTGCACAACATGTTCTAGAAGGCAACGCCGAAATGCATATGAGCAGGCAGTTGTTATGTTAGTTGTAAGTTTTCATCCAAAGTTTTATCCATGGACAGTAAACCATTTACAGGCCAGTAGCCGGAGCAGCCACCCTTATCGTTATGACTTCGCCTAATTACTATGAAGAGAAGTGTAACGATAAAGTTGTGTTTAATAGAGCTCTATTCGACCCTGTCAATCCCAACTATACCTCGGATGTTTTCTTCATAGCAACGACAGCAAAATAACAACGTTAAAGATTATTGCTCCAACTACTGTTCTCTGGTTGTTTGCCTCCTATGGATGGAGACCAACACTCTGCGCTCTTATTGAGCTCTTACTGCAAATTCTAGGTGTGCACATCACATCTTGCAAAGACTTCATTCCACCTGTCACTCCGATACAGTTGTTGTCGTCAGTTAAGTCGCAATGTTACAGACATTGCTTCAAGCTTTCTCCCGGGAATTGGTAATTGAAGCTACAAAAAGCAGGCGATACGCCAGTAAGCCAGTCAAAACATGGAAATAACTACTATTTTCAGCTGCATAGTTTAGGCGCTGGCGCTTGGGCTCTACACCATAATACGTACAAATATATAGCTCTCAGTCGTTGATTTATATTCTGTCAGCGACGTTGCCGACTTTTCAAAGGCAGTGGTGGCTATCGAATATGCTTGTCTTCTTTTCCTCTCTAAACACTTTTCTGGGTTTCGAGTTGTAGGACCTAGAAGAAAAAATCGGGAAAAGTGCGCTGTTTTGGGCCGAATTTGAAGCCTGAACTGTCTTGTCTTTTGGAGGTGGACCAGCTCACTCCACATCGTCAGCATCGATGATCTATAATATAAAGTATATCAGGTACCGTGAAATTGAATTACAATCAATGAACATTGACTCATCTCGTCAAAAACATTGATTGAAGTGCTTTGCTTTGATTGTTCAACTGTTCTTATTCGGTAAATTTGCATTTATTTCTTCCTCTGTGTCAATGATTTTTGACTGCTCGGCATGAGACAGCGATCTTATAAGGCGGCGCTGTGCACGTGTGCACGAACTGGCATCTTCGGGCTCTATAAACTCTAACTCTAGCCCCTTTCTCACCGCTCTACCTTCTTTTCAGCTGTTTTTGATCTAAGCTGATTTTTGTAGTCTTTTCGATGACGTTTTTCATTGTGACCACTGTCTTTAAGAAGCCGATGACCTATTCATTTGTGGCCTTGGCGTTTGACTGTGAAGTTTCGCAGTATTTAACTCATGCATAATTCATGGTTCCTCGCATGGTATGCTTTCAGTTGAAAGCCGTCTTCAAAACATCCATTTCCTCAATTGATGTGTTGTTGGAAAAAAACCTCGTATTGCACAAATCGTTTCTGTTTGCGGCTGGAAATCGTTTAAAAATTGGCCAAGCCTTAAGCCCCTTTCATAGTTTGCCGGGCGACGTCGGACGACTCTTTATCAAGTCTGATAAGTCAAGATAGATAAGATGGATAGGGTAGGGCAGATAGATATTACACATTCGATTACGAGTCGTCCGACGTCGGTCGGGCAAGTGTGAAAGAGGCATTAAACTTAACGTTTTTTTTTCCAGTTTCCAGCGCTTACATATACCCTACACCTGTCTGCTTATAGAAACTAGATTGTATGACCAATCCACCGTGTAGACGCGCCCCAAAATAGAAAGTTGCACCTCGAATACTGTGTCGCTGTGGGACCTAACACAAATAGGATGAAACTCACAACACGTTGACCACGTCTCAGCCATGATTTGTGGCCATGCGATTTGCAGAAAGGGCATTTAACCATGGCTATGCCAACCATTGTTACAACGTGGTTATCGATGTCCCGTCTCATTTTCTCGTCTTTTTTTTTCGAATCGTGTTGTTTCCATTCCTGTCCTTACGTGAGAAGTCTTCTAATCTTCCCCGTAGTAGCCATCTGGAAAGCGCAGTACAAAGTTTCTTACCTGAGGCCGAGCGAAACTCGCGAATTTCAAGGTGCATTGCTCATCAAGTATGCGCAGACTTCAGAGCATGCAACGCTATTGGTTACACTATGTCAGGGTTATCGATGCGATGATGACTGCTAATCCTGAATGTACTGATTCCCGTCTGTCAAGGGAGAAAATCGAATTGCGATGAAGGTTTTGTCCTGAGATTTTGGTATTGTCCGCATCGACCATATGAGAGGCAACAACTTTACGGTGGTGCTACAATGGTAGCGAATTTCGGTGAAGCTTGGTATCACTACCTTGTTCGAGACAAACCATCAAGAAACTGGCCTTGATGTAGGGGTGACTGGCGAGCAACTCAAGAAATGTGCAAAACCGCGCCATTTTTCGAAGGCTGCTGGTGTTCGTCTTCACAAGACTCACAACCTGGGAGTTCAAAATCAGTCGTTAGCACTGTCACGACATACACGAGCGCTCCCCGACCTTCAGAATAATCTTCTTCTACAGCCCTAGCGCGAGTCACCGGGTTACAATGAGTTGCACACAGCTTCCTTGCAGCTATAGTCTCACAACTACGTGAATCTAGCAACTATTTGAACGATACTGTCTACGAATTGTATAGAGGGTTACGGTACTTCTAATCTTACCTGCAAATTGATTTCGTTTCTGTTCTCTGTCTTCCAGTTCGAATACTAATCTTTTTATCATGAAAGTATCACGTCACCGTTAGAGTTAACATAGCTCAATTTCATCTGCTACTACTAATATTACTGTTGAAGGCCGGTGTTTGTAGTGGATGTAGCACCTGCTATAATATATCTGTTGAACGATTTTTCAAAGATCTGTTTTGTTTTTATCGGACACCGCTCTCGCCTCAGTGAAAATCCATCCAATTGGAGCTCAAAAATTGATCTAGAGAAGCATTGTGGACGAGTTGTCCGAGGCGTGTAACTTCCGTCTTTTGCAGCCAATGAATGCGAGCTGACCTGAGTAAGGAGAGAAGTTGAGAATGAAGGGAAGAACGGGGCTTTGATCGGAAACCATCGCTCATCTCACGATCTCGAGTGTTCCATTGTTCACGTCGAGGGGCGGAAAGGGGCCGGACTTGCTCAAAGCGGCGGGGTTAGCCCACATTTCTAAGCTGTTTTGAGGCTCCAGGGTAGCTTTTCGTCTCGTTTCTTTGACGCTGTTCTGCTTCTGAGAGCCACGAAAAGCGTTTTTTATGAAAAATTCGAGGATGAAGTTTATCGTGAACAGGGCCTTAAAGAAGTATACTCTAAAACTAAATAGACTTTCTACTGTCTGCTTTGCCAACTGGCGTTTTGAGCTGGAACCTTGTTTACGGCCTATTGTTTCGACTTCAAGTCTTCTGACCTAAAAAGACCTAAAATGTTTGAGATTTATCTACTCGTGTGTCTATTCTACGAAGTACCTCCTCCCCCTGATAGTTCTGTCGTTCTGTCCGGAGCGATGCAGAAATAACGGAAGTGTAGGAAAACCTGCCTAGTTAGTCCAATATGTGAGCGAAAGACGTCCGCTACCACTCTGCTAGAGAAGTGGTAGACGCGTGTGTGTGTGATCGCTACACCGTGCTACGTAATTCTTGCCGCTCTGCATTACCAGCGCAAACATCTGTAGCCGTATTAAATGTATTCTAAACGACGGCATGCTTAACAGCTCTCGGATGAGAAGATGTTGCTCGGAGCAAGATATTCTTCGAATTGTGGATGTTGATCGCATTCACAGCGCGGCTGGGGTGAAGAACCAATTCGGCCGGCACACGTGACGCACGCCACGGAAAACCGCTCATTCACGTCGTCGTTGGGGCGCGTTAACCGAGCACCAACTAGTTTTTTTTTTTCAGGAAGCCCAAGCTCAAAGCGCATCAACGACGACGTGAACGCAGCGATTTCCCTTCGCACGCGTCGCGTGTGCCAGCCGAACTGCCTCCTTGCCCCACCCGCGCTGTAAATCTGATCAACATCCCTTTGAACTGGGCTCACAGTACCATTTTACGCTAAGTGGTATAAGATGTACAACGCTTGCGAAAGCGGAACATCGACCAGAAAGACGTTGGAGGCGTTTTGGAATCATGTAAAGAACCCACAACTGAACAGCCGAATAAAATATATCTGAATACCAGCGGCTTCTGCTGTTTACACAAGGTTGCGAGTTATGATTTCTTCCTTCTTGAGCTATAGTGAAGCATAGGAAGCGCAGTTACTTGCACACGCGCCTGCTAGCAGCGGAAGTATTCTGCTAGGAGCACGGAGGTACAGAGTGGTTTTTGCTACCTTTTCATGTTCTCTGCGTTCCCGCAGAGCATCAGAACTGTCAGGGAGAGGAGGCGCGTGGCACGATGGGTTTACGAATGAATAAATTCTAAACCACTTTTCAGATCTCTGAAGAAGATACAAAGTCGAAGCGTCAGGCCGTAAATAAGGTTCCACGTAAAAGTCTCGTTTGATATGGCAGTATGTAAAAAGAGAATTTGACGAAGCCTAGGTTTGAAGAAAGGAGAACCTGGAGAGTTCTCGAGCTACTGTGTTTTGTAAAAGTTGATTGTTTCCCAGATGCTTAGTGATTGAGCTTGACTGACACTTCCAAATAGGTTTTGCAGAATATCAACTTTTCACAAACATTTAGGCTGATTGGATGAAGGACGAGGGTAAGCAAGATTAAGATTTCATATGTAGAGTTCGCGCAATAACTTTAGTCGGATGAATGGACGGGCTGCGACGGTAGATCACCCCGGGCGAATCGAAACCCCATTCTCCAGTGAGGCCGCCAACCCAGCACGACCAGCCGCGTGGTCCATGCGTCAGACTAAATCGAAAACGGAAACCATAGCTCTAAAGGGCAATATAAGAGTCTGTTAAAAGAGGCATCACAACCCTATTATGTGCACAGGTGCACAGCTCCGCACAAAGAATACAAGTCAATAATAAAACAATTCACTGGGGAACACAAGCACGAGAATGTATTGGGTAACACAAAGGAAGGAAAAAACCGTAACAAGCCCATGCTGTGTGCAGCAAAAGTTCATCGATATCCACAGCCAGAAGTGGGGCCGGATTCATATCATAAATCAATCCAATGGGGAACACAAGCACGAGATTATGGATTTTACGTAAGCCGAGAGAACGAAAACAATCCTGCCAAGTCAGTCCGATGACCTCTAGTCATTGATTCAGTCTCTCGTAGTGGCCAAGCACTATTTCGGAACAATAGGACTAACTTTATAGACAAACTGACATAAGCAAGATCGTATGGCAGTTTGGAAAGCTAACCTTTAGTGTGCAGACGAAAACATGCAAGATATGCAGTCACAGCTTTCTCAAAATATGGATTCAACCCCTATTTTGAGGCTGCTGTCACTGCAGATCATCGATCTGGATCATGTGAGCTTGTCCACCTTTGAAAAACCTGCGAAATCAAGGCTCTTGAATTCACTCAAACTGACGCTTTCTCCTCAGCTTTCCAAGCAGGATCTACAACTCTGAATCCAGACAAGGTTCAAATGGATGAAAGTTAAAAACTATATTTTATTTCAAACCGTGCCTTTAAAAGTTACAAGAGTCCCAGTCTCAGCTTTGACACTCTACGTCAGCAAGTTTTTATTTTTTTCCCAGTGAGGCTGCATTTATCATTTTCTTCTGCTTAACAAGTTCCGATAGATTCCTTTCACACGTGTTGTGTGGTGTCGACAACCTTTCTCCCGTGTGAACCTTACATGTTGACTTACTTCGTCACAATTTTATACCACCAACGTACACTGAGACTTCTCAGTCAGCAGTCAACAATCCTCACATTCGTATTATCAATATCGAATTGTACCGTTTATCTGTGCAGAGATGTTGACACTCATCTGCATTTGCATTTGAAAAAATTCCAATTAAAGTGTTTTCTTTCCGTTGTCCATCCTGTTAGAATTTGCTGCAGTTTTCAGCGCACCCGTTCAGACGGTAGAATGCTTTAACGTTGCTTATAATTCCCTCTCCTCCCCAAGCGTATCATCAGAGCTAGTGATAAACAACAATTTTCTGAGTAATGGGTGACAAATCTCCATCATTGTGTCTAAGCCGTCTGCGCATCAACACAACTACAACATTCACTCATTTGAATTTTGCGTAATTAACCTGACTACGCTACTTGTAAATACCTCACTTCAATGTGCGCTGTTTCAGTTATCTCCACACGACTTAGCAAAAGCGAAAACTATTCTCACATAGAATTATGAAGATCAACTACTCAATTACGGATGCGGATCCGCTGTTCCCCATCGTTTTCCCTTCCGACGATTCGCTGAAAGCGTCGCCCATTTTCTATATTTGCTACTGTATTGAGGGCATAATTACTGTTCTCGCCCTCCCCATACTCGTGCAATTTTGTCGCACAATTAATCGATCGGGTTTATTTCACCGGAATCTTATTATTATTACGCAGGTGAGAGAATATATTGCAAGAGCATGCGCCGTTACTAAAGGTATAACCTTTGCTCGGAGACCATCCTCAAGCTCGATATTGGGATTGAGCTGTTGAACAGCGATGTTTTTGCGGGCAGTTTTAACGATAATTTTGAATCTCGAATCTTCCAAAGAAACCTAGAGTCGGTACCCCCACATTTACCTCACACTTTCACTGTCAGAGATACTCATTCAATGCAAGGATGAAATCCTGAAACTATTGGAATTTGAAAATAGATAGATAGAACTCATTTATAAAAAAAGTCAAGCACACCTGGGGCGGCATGCACGTACGCGGCGGGATAGGTTGGGGTTGGGCAGGGTTTAGAGCGTCGGCGCGTTTGATGATAGCAGCGCGAGGGCCGAGAGGGGGGTTGGGGTAGAATGGAAAAATCGTCAACCCTACCTAGGCGGGTGGGGCAGCCGAAACACCGCTGAGACACCAATTATTGATTATCTCCAGCAATCGCCGAGCAATCGTCAAATGCGCCAACGCCCCAAACCCTGCCCAACCTCAACCTGAACCGCCTCGTACGTGCATGCCGCTCCTGGGTTGTGTAGTGTAGAACGAACCACCTAAGTCTATTGGAGCAGGTAACTAGGATGTATCAAAGACCCATCGCGGGGCAGCGCTAGCTTTCGACGGGCTGCCGTATCGAAAGGTTGCGACGATCAATCCATACTGCAGTCCATCATATAGTCACACCCCGATGCCACTCTGCACGACCCCTTATTTAGCCACAATTCATACAACGCGGGTGTTGCGTTGGAATATGAATGGCCTCACGCCATGCGCGCGTGAAACGCGCGTGACGCACCGCTCCGTCATGACAGCAACGGTCGTTGCTACTTGTTCATCGTTTTCATTATATATCCATCATCAATTTCGTTTCATTTCAATATGATTAATTCCATTACTATCCTCTGTCACCGAGATGGTGAACGCGTGTACAGAATTTGCTTGTTCAGTAAAGTTGAGGCAAACTTTTTTTCGCTCCGTTATGGAGTCGCCACATTCAGAGCCCCTGCAAGCGCGTGACGCGCATAGAAAGTACTCATACACTCGTGAGCGCCAGCTCGGCTTGCGCGTCACGCGCTTGCCGCGCTGGCGCTAAGGAGAATGAATAGCGCCTTATGCATCCTACGATAGCACCTCCGGAAGTCTTCCGCGACACGCCTGGCAATAGTCTGCTCCACGAATGACGGATTCCAACCGTCATTCGTGTGACAGAAAGTTACAATCAATAATATCACAACAACCAATCAATGTGAACTAAGGAGGTTCACGCCTTTTTCAGAATTGCTCACGTCTAATGTTAGTTGAACAAACTTAGTTAGACATTCAAAGCGTTATGTCACAAGTGAAATTTCTGATACTCATTATCTGTGAATCAAGCAGCTTCCTTCAAAACAATCAGTAACGTCCGTGTCCACCAATCAATAAGCATCAATGCGGCAACATGGTACGTGTATGAAATTCGGGATAGTGCTATCAATCAGAAGATTCGAAATCACAAAGCATCATGACGCCTTTTTGATTGGACGACATGAATGATGAAATAAAGCAAAACTGTTTTGAATCTAGCGCACAATTTTGATTTGATTTGAAAACCGGGAAGAACTACCCAGAGCGCACTGCATTTTTGGTTGTTTCGACACTTTCATTTTTTGTTGTTTTCTTCAGACTGACTAATTATAATTCTAGTTTGTATTTGTCATGATCTCTCGCTTCATTAATATTGTTTATCGGATCGCATGTAACGATGAGCCATCCGTTGTTGTGAACATCTATGTTAGTGAACTGTTTCACTGAATGCCGATGTTTTTGGGTTATGATACGCGTTAGACATACAATTTTTCCAGCGTGATGTTATTAATGAAGATTGTGAGTGCGAGGATAGTCATGACCAATGCCTTTCATTCTGTATTCAACCACATTGTAAATTATGTTTCTAATGAATGTCTAACAGTGTTACTTGAGCAACTTTCTCAAACACTCATGATACTAGGAACGCCGTTTGCCTTAGGAATGTTTCTATTGGATAGCTTGAAGTTGTTAGCTTACATGGGACCAACAAAAGAGTGTCCCAATGGTGTCGAAAGCAAGTAAGCAGAAAACTGTTCTGCAGTTGTAAGCGTAATGTTATCAAGGGCGAAATTGAATAGAAAGAGCCTCGTTATAGTTTCGTGTCTTACCCATGCTTTCACGTCGGACCAAGGCGTAAGTCCGACATGTGTAGAAGCTGCTGGTGTTGTTCCTTACTTTATGCCTCGTATTAGTCGAACACACTTTTGTGGCACGCAGAGCGTTGAAGGCAATAATAACGGTTTTGTTATGGGGTAAAAGTGGACGAGTTATGATTGAGATATCAAAGGCGATAGACTATTACAACCTGTTCTAGAAAACTCATCTCGTTGTTAGCATAAAAAACCAGCCAGAGTGACTGTATTTGTATATTGGGGGTGGGGCGGAGTTGTCGAACGTCATTGGCGAGGTTAAAATTTTTCGATTTGTTCTGCTCTATTTTAGTAGTTTTGACTCGTTTTTGACTCTTCCAACGACGTGAGCGTTCTACTAGGAGCCATGCAACCCAAGTAACGCATTTATCTGAACAACCTTTTCCATCGAATCGGCTGCCGTTAAAGGCAGTATCCACAATTGAAACCGTTTTCCAGTTTTTAACAGAAACAAGGTTTGGGTCGTCCTTGACCCATTAGTAGAGAAAGAACCACGAAAAAGAAATGGAAAAGCTCAAATGGTGGTCCCTTCCTTCAATGGAAGATTGTGATGGTGAACAGTTGAGCGTGCAAATTCGCACTTTAAAACGAACGCGAATCGAGAAAATTTTATCCAAAATTCGTTCTATCGACAATATAAAAAATGGATGAGGGTAGAGCGTTGGAAAAATATTGATGTACAGCAAAGAAGCAGGGCAGCAATAGAAGGAATGCAAGGATACAAAAAAATGCAAAACTTCAAGTTGCACGGACGCGCCACACTGCTAAAATTCGTCCGCGCTCGCATTCTGAAGCTATCTACGAAACTAACCAAACTCGCTCACGGAAGTCTCGACCGCGAGCGAAACGCCTAGCACGACCGGAGTTCGGGGTCATATAGGGCTCTTCCGAGCTCTTTTCGGTAGCTCTTTTACGATTACCGCTTCAATCAGACCCTGGATATCCGATTTATGGCGAAAAACGGAAACGAACTTTTTCGCGGACGCTGCATTTAAGACCCACAGCAAAAGTCGATGAGGAGGGTCGAGTGCTCAGAAAAGCCAGCTGCGTTGAAAACCGAACTCTGCATCTCTTTTAGTTATTTCACGACGTTTGATGTGTAGCTCAAGGGTGATATGCCCCAAAACTTGGCACACAACACGCAGTAGAGAACTTCCTCTGTAGTTCTTATTTTAGTCTGTTTTGTCAATTAGCTCCTTGTGATGAGATGCCGTGAGACATGTCTCCACGAATCGGGTATTTTTCCCTCATCCATATTACACAAATGCTTTCAGCCATTTCTCAAATCCCAGGCAGAGTAAAGGCCCCATATGTATAACGTTGGCATGAATCGTGAAGAGACCTCGCGTTCACTGTTGAAGGTTGGCACAAATTCGGTACCATATGCTATAACATAGGTGCACCGAGTTTGCGACAATCTTTAACAGTGAACGCGAAGTCTCTTCACGAGCCATGCCGTTGTAGTAGGACGCGATAAAGAGAGTATTCTGATTGTCATTTAAGAAAGATTCCACGTAAGCCTGAAAACAATATCGGAACCTGTTCTTTCCAGTGCCACTATTGCTCATTCTACGTGTCGTTGTGCAGCCGCCTTGTAATAATTCTATACGAATTGAGTCTCCTTAGCGTTGGAGGTATAGTTTTCTTACCGTTTTTGCATTGTGTTTTCCTTTAGTTAAGCAATGGTGTGCATTATTAGCAGTGTCCATCAAATGATTTAAATTCAGACGGGTACCGCCGGACCCCTGCGTTTGTCGCAGTGTGTTATGTGAACCTATTCTGCAAAAGCAGCTCAGTTACCGTGTTTCCGTCTACACTCGTCGAACGTTATTTTGCATCTCAGTTTATTGACGATTATGAGGCTAAATCTCGACTGTGGGTGGCTGCAGTCGTTGTCATCATTTCCAGCATCCTATCCGCTTTCTACGCTACACCTCTGGTTTTCGGTGCGTTATTTTCTGCATCATTGCAAGTAATATACTCTATGATACGCTTGTTTTTAGGGTTAGTGCAGATCGATAAGCTAGCAATTTTCACTATTGGGCTCTGCTTCGTTTGCTCTTTGTTATATGTGATGATATATCGACGCGATAGGCTACGACTAAGGCAGCTCGCGACGGGAACATATTTTTGCTATCTCCTAAGCACAAAATTTCAACTCGTCGAAAACCTCCGTGTTTTCAAGGTAGTCATAGTACAGTCCTTTTTTTCCATTGAGTGTAAACCGATGCCTTGCGTAGTGGCCCGCCGGACGACGGCTGGTGTACGGCTGTCATCCGGAAGATGGTACCAGTTCCTTTGGTCTTGAATTTCTGTTAAATCTTGACAACGGCGATTCTAGATAGTCATGAAGGCCACGGTGATCTACAGCACATGGGTGGCGCTGCCCTGTGCTTTGATAGTGTCTGTGTTCTGGTATTTTCAACCATCCACTCTGAATGGACAGCTTGTGTACGCCATTTTCGAGCTACTGCTGTCAATGTGAGTTCCAGAGCGTCACTGTAGATGTGTGGAAACATCTACTACCAAACTGTCGTTTTCAGATCTATTCTGATGCTGTTTTTATACTCCGTATCTGCACTCGGTGGTGCACCGAAAATGTTTCCAGCGCTCAACTATCGGATGCCCAGGAATCAGTACGAAAAACCGAAAGATATCAACGTGGTAACTGATCAGTACTTCCAACACCTGGCGTCGGCTTGGAACTAGCTTTGCTCCTTGACTGTTTCACTTGGATAAAGTTCTTTTTTGTTCTATTATCAAAATCCCGGAATTCTTGTAATCATTAAATCTTAGGCGACTGTAAATTGTATAGTCTCTCACACTGAATGACCTTCATCTGTATTGAGAAAAGCAGCAAACAGTGGACAAGAATCACCTTTGTTTACCAGAAAGAGTCCACTTTGGTCCGGCTGTCTCTTCAGAATGGAGTTTATCGAAGAGTAAAATGCTTGAAGTCTCTAAATCTGGCCTCCAACTACAATGGTAGCAGACGCGCTACGTCGAACCTGGAAGGCGCATCCCATCAGTTCATGACTTCTTGTCAATTACCGAATAAGGCATCTTTCATAGTCCTCACCGCAAGCGCGGCACGCGCGTGACGCGCGGGACGAGCGGTGGACTATGAAACTTTTCACCGCGCGGCACGCGCGGGACGAGCGGAAAGCCACTATGAAATCTCCAGCGGCACCGCCGTGGCGGTGCTGGTAAAAGTCGGGCCTCAACTGAAACTCGTACAGAAATTTCTGGCTTGCATTTGCGTATGCGGTGGCGCAGGATAGTTCCAGAATTATTCATGTTGGAGTGGACTCAAATCGAGAAGCAATTATTGATCGAAACGGTAAAACCGCCACGGCCGTTTGGGTGGCACCGCTATGGCGGTGCTGATGGACTATGAAAGTTCTTACCGTGCGTGCCGCGCGGTAAGAACTTTCGTAGTCCACCGCCCCTCCCGCGCGTCACGCGCGTGCCGCGCTTGCGGTGAGGACTATGAAAGATGCCTAAACCAATACATCACCCATACGTGACTTTTGATTATGCCGCTGATCAAGCATGCCGTGGTCGATTCAGCACGCGAAGGTTCCCCTTAGTAGACGGAGGCTGGCGAAGGAAAGCTCGTGCGCACATAGTCAGTTATGAAGAACAATGTGCGTATCACATACCCGTACACGGATCGAGTCGCATCATCAAAAAAGCAAGCCAATTTGAAGCTATCTTTACTGTACTCTACATAGTAACCACATAATCATTCAAAAGAATCAGATATCACTTGATATAGCCGTCTTTATCTTTGATGACTCCTCGAAGACGATAGGCATCCACGGCGGCCCGCAGCGCGTCCTGAGGAATCTCACTCCAGGCTTTCTTCAATGAAGATTTGAGTGCGCTGATACTGATGTGTTCTGTAGCGCAGACTTTCTCCTCCAAATTGCTTTAGACGCTGTACTCCAAATTGCTTTAGACGCTGTAGTCATAACGTTGAAATCTGGAGAGATTGCTGGCCATTCAGTCGCCATTTTCCCCATACTCCTAATGGCAGTGCGTTCAATAAGTCTCTTCAGAATTTTTCTTAGACGACTTGTGGCTATAGATACCGGCCGTAGTGGACGAATACGGTCATCAAGCTTACCTCGATTGATTGCATTGTTAACGATTCGGTGGGGAACTTTGAGAGACGAGCGATCCTCGAAGCTGAATGTCCGGCACTTCTGAGTTGAAGAATTGCGGCTCTTTTTGGATTTGAAGCTACCATGCTCTAAAAAGCTAATGTGAGAACCCCCAATTTCGTGCAGGTACCGGAAAGGGTTAAGCCTAGCAAACTCATCACAAGCAGGTCAGGAAAATCAAAACCTGACCTTCAAATGCGCCCACCAAAAGTGTACGGGTGTTCAATCCTGTATACTCCTCCTACTTATCATTCAGTTATGAATGACTTTTATCAATATTGAAGGCATTTTACAAGCGAGGCAGGGAATTAGTGGGTTGTCGACATATGATTACTTATGCAGGGTCATTCTGACTCATCTGCTGATCTTCCCAATACGTGAACGTTGTGGTGCAAGGTTTACGGGTCTTGTAGTCAAGGTGTTAATCAGTTTCTATTAGCAGGCGCTGACCAAACGTTAAGCAGGTGTTCAGTGGCCACTGGTTACCGCTTTCACTCTTGGCGACCAACGCTTTCAAGGTGGGCGGAGAACTCAGATTTACCAGAGATCGATAGAGAGCCAAGTACGTCATTCCCCATAACAATGTATTCGCGACACTGTTGCTCCAGCAGAATATGCTAATGGAGCTGTAGCGTGCTCTTTTTATTCTTTCGTACTCATTAGTTTCAGATCTTAATCTAGGATGAGGATCTGAAACCACTGAGTAGGAAGGCTTACAAAAGGCTCGCTACAGCTTCATTAGCTTGGCAGAATATATGCACCAAAAACAGAACAGTGACAGCGGCGGCAGTTCGGACTTCTTCGGTTTCAAGTATGCAAAACAAGCGCAATTTATGAAGAATTCATATCGCCACAATGTTTACGCTCTTGGGAAAGCGATCTTGTTCTTCCCACCAGGAATGAAAGCTGTGGCTTTTGATGCAAGCTCTTCGCCTCAATCATTCAACGCCATCTCTGAGAATGTTTGCATCGCTATGACATCGTAATAATCCACATTTGGCAGTGTCATCGTGATAATCCACATTTGGCAGGCTATTCCGATGCCACAAGTGAGTTATTTCAATGTCACATGTGGGTTATGTCGATGCTACATCTTAGGCAATTCGGTATCAGCAAGCGGCTAGCAGGACAGGCGCAAGGGTTATGTCATTCCCTCGCTGATGAAAAAGAGGCGTTCCTTGAGCGTTTACATGCCCCTTGCATGGGCGGCATTCAAGGGAGGTGAAAAATTCACAAAGCATCGAGTCGTAGAATTTAGCAAGGGGGTTATGTTCCAAATACAAGGGGCCTGCAAAGACTCGTGATTTTTAGCAAGGGAGTCATCCTCGGTGAGCAAGGGGGCTATGCTTCAAGTACAAGAAACCTGTGAAGACTCATAATTTTTAGCAAGGGAGTCATCCTCGGTAAGCAAGGGGTGTTCAAAAGCTATCGTATATTAGCAAGGGAGGTCATGTCCAATCTATCCATGCTTCTCCTACCTTGTTAAAATTTTCTCGTCTCCCTTGCTACTGTTATGTTGATTTTTTAGCCCCGGTTCAAAAAAAAGAGCTTTAATCATGCCCCCCCGTCACTCAATTAGATCTCATTATACAATGAGAGCTCGTTCAGGCAGCGTCCATACGTGGCGAGAGCGGGCGCTCCCGCTGTTGTGCGCCTCTCGACGCTCCTCAACGCTGCCTGCAAATTAACACAGGCAAACACCCCTGCCTCGTATTGATTCGATTGAAAACGTTTGATCGGGTGATCAATCGCTCAAATCGTCGCAACGGCTGATGATTTCCCACGGTTTTCAACGTCCGTGGAGAGATTATGAAAAACAAGGGGAGTGGTTTTGATACAGGTTTAATGTCACCTGCTTTAGTAAGCTTGAAACTTGCTGCTTGCTTCGTGGTGCTGGCGCAAGCGCGCGAGAGCGAGAGGGCGAGGGCGCGCGAGAAGGAGCGCCTGTGAGCGGCTAGCGAATCGTGTGCCCACGATGACCATCGATTTTGCGTAATCGCACGCTCTAACCACGTATGGACGGAGCCTCATCCTCTTTGACCTTCACAACCACACATTACACAAGCATTTAATGATCCGAAAGAAGGTACACAACCACCCATTACACAAGCATGGCTAACTTTAAATGCGAAAAACAAAGAACAAAAAAACAAGTGAAACAAAGTAAGAGTAAGATTTATAATATAGAAACAAAAAACATTACAGATTTCTGTATCCTTTACAGATACCAAAGGTGTAGATATCATGAGCATATGTATTGGCACTGCCTTTTCGCGGATACTTTTTTTATATCTTTCCCGGCCTGGGCTTAGCAATACTTGATGAAACTTTAGTATGTTGTGGGGTATCACATGCCTTGCTTTAGAGATACACAAGCCTAGGATTTTGAGGTCATAGTTCTTAAATATGGAATTAATTTATAATCCTGTGGTAAACCTTCAAAATAGAACTATACCCTTGAAACATAGCTATTAATAACCCAATTCTGTGGCGCATATTCTTCATTAGAAGCTCTTCTAAACCGTTGTCTTACTTTGTGAGAAAATAATCTCTACCAGAATTTTTCTCGAAATGAATTCGACACGAAATTATGCAATTTTGCATCAAATAAAGGCAGTGTTCATGATAATCCTCGATTTGAGATTATTCGCTATATTGATTAAGTGACCTCAGAGTAGAACTTAAATGACGTAGAAATTGAGAAAAACGATTCAGAAGTACGCGAAATCCTTACGTATCACCCCGCCTCTTAAAGGCAGTGTCCACGATGAAAATCGTTCTTCTGTTTTTTAGCCTATCTTGAAAACGGTCCCATGCTGATTCCAACGATGTGTCTGAAATCGTACGCGACCTTCTGGGAACGGAGTTATGGTCCTTCAAAAATTGAGCTAAGGAAGCATGGTGGACGAGTTTTCCGAGGCTTGTAACTTCCGTCTTTTGCAGCCGATGTATGCGAGCTGACCTGAGTAAAGAGAGAAGTCGAGAATGAAGGGAAGAACGGGGCTTTTGATCGAAAACCATCGCTCATCTCACGATCTCGAGCATTCATTTGTTTACGTCGGTGGGCGTGTGTTGCGCTTTTGGGTTTGCCTTGCGCTCTAAATGGCAACTTCGGGCTGTTTTGGAGCTTTTCCTAGCTCGTTTTCATGCGTTTTTTCAACGTCAGCGTTACAGTGTGCCCCTCCACTACCCATTCCTAGTGGAAAATGAAACACATTTTTTATCGTGAACACTGCCTTTAAGTATCCCTCCTCGAAGTTAACGAAAAAGGGCCAAATTCGTGTACCAGTTGTACTTGGTCAAAGTCCATAAAGTACATATTTTAGATGGGTTGTCGAGCAATTAATTTTATAGGGGTAAATTTCAAAAACATGCCATGATCTGTTTAGTTTTCGGTCTTCAGAAAAATTTGGATAGAGATTATCTTCTCACAAGGTTATACTACGAATCAGAAGATCTTCTGATGGCAAATAACTGCTACGTGTTTGGAATTGTATTATCCATGTTTTGAGGGAATAGTCAAATATCAAAAGAAAAATGCAAATAATTTCCATATTCAAGAACTGCACATGCAAAACTTAATTAAGCTTGCTATGTGTTAAGCAAGGATTGTGATGCCCTATAACATATCGAAGTTTCATCAATTTTCTCTGAACCTTGGCGAAGGAATGTGTAAAAACAGTATCCACAGAAATGCAATGGCAAAAGATTCATGACCGCTACTGTAGCAATAGTAAAGAAAACCCAAAAATACACCTGCACATGGGATGGGTACTATAAGATAACAACATTTACATGTAGAGAAACATCACTGAAGATGAAATAACATTGTTTACAAGTAGAAAAACTACACTGAAGCGAAACCTGGGGTCGTTTGCACATCTTCTTCTTAAACACAAGGATATCCCAGCCGGGGTTAGAATCGATGGCTACGGAATGGACTCTAGAGACTTTCTGTAACCATGTTATCTTCGTTTTATATGAAGAAAAACTAAGAGAAATGGCTTATATACTTAGCTTTCCCCCCTTGCTCTGTGGTAAAGGGATGTTATGAGGCTATAGCCGCAGTGTTTAATCATCGGTTTTCTACAGAAAAGCGGATGATAACACGATCACAGTAAAGTTGCTGATATTCATTTCATAATCATCAATTCTATCCCAGGCAAGGATATCCCCTCGTGCTTCAGGGGAAGCAACACATACGGCCTGTTACCAATCAAGAGAAAAGTGTTCGACACAAATGTCTTAGAAAAACATCGATCCATTACCATGGCTTTGCACTTCCCAACGGCCCATCTACACTACTCAGTTAGAGGTCTCTTCTGGAATAGTTTTTTGGAATTAATTGCTCCGTCAGAAAACAGAGCTGGTTATTGTAGCTAAGGTACTGCAGAAGGTGGTGTGGAGAAGGCCTCACTCAGACCTCCCATAGAAGGGTAACTTGCTCAATTTTTAGCGATTTTCCGATATCCCCCTCCAGAGGCGTGATTTGGTCAAATTTTTAGCGATTTTGACAGTTTCTTACGACCGTGACTTGCTCTGTTTTTTTTTCTCGGTAAACTTTGAAGAAAGTATAAGGAATGGTCCACTTCGTCTCCCGGCTGAACTCAGACCCCCCCTCCCTTAACGCCTCCGCAGTTCAGACCCCCTATGAAGCTCCACACCCCACACCGGATCCTGTTCCTGGTTTAGGGGTTTGGTATGTTTTGTCGCTGTAATGAGCGACAGGCATGCAATCTAGTACAATTCGCGGGTGCTCTTATTTGTCGCGTGTGGGTTGCAGCGGAAGCCTGTCGCTGTGTAGCGCACTGCGACAGCAACAGGTTTAAAGAGCGGGAGTTCGGTAACAGGCGGTCGCTGTCGTTGTGCCGAGCGACGCGACCGTGTGTCGCAGAAGTATGCCATACCCCATAATAATTATACGGAGATTCTGAAGACTGCACTACCCCAACCAATCCACAATATGCGATTTCGAGAAATTGCACAATCCGAAGAAATATTGTCGTTATCCGAATGAAGTTCCGGTCCGAAATTGCGAACAGCGACTATTGCACCAAACAGCTAGAAGATAACCGTCTCGAAGAAGAAAATCTCGGATGTGGCGTTTCACCCTCAAACTGCCGAAAACTTTGGTAAATTGACAAATAACCCGTTACTCTTTCGCAATAGACGAACCACTAGAGAAATTTCCTGAGAAATGAGCATTCCACTAGAGCAGTCGAATGATTTAGTATTTTTCAAACACACTGAACTGTTTGATAAGACCAATCGAGCGGTCGGCCACGTCCAAACAATGCTAATTCGATTGTATTCTTTAGTAGGTCGTCTATTTCGAAAGAGCAACAATCAACATCTTATTCGTGATTGGCGCCCAAAAAAACCCCAAGGAGGGAATTGAAGTCGAATCCGGAACATTTTTCAAATCGCTTTCAAAACACCTAATTCATATAAGTGAGCGCTCAGCCAAGAATCCGTACAAGTCGAAACGCTGTAAGTCTGCAAAAAGTTCGGAAAACGTGCTTTTGCCCAAACTTTGCTTTGGTTGTTTTGGGCGCTGAACGCGATTATGAGGTTCGTTTCCAGGTTTTCGAAAGTTTACAGAGCATTTTGGAAGGTACAAAAACCACAACAAACCACCGTTTTGGGCTCATAACTTCTCGGAACCAGCGGCTCGGGACGGGGTACTGCGCAGTCTTAAAGAGCTTTTAGGCCTCTTTCAGAGTTCGATCGCTGCGCGACGCGATAGGATGATAATCATGAGCATCGATCGAGATCGCGTCGCACGTCGATCTGCATTTAAAACATGCCATCGTGGCGACCAGCGATTGCACTCTGAAACAGGCCTTAGAGTGGCGTCGATGCGAAATTCGCTACCGCATGGCTTGTCCAAAAAATGGGGAGTGCTACGCAGTACTATGTAGCACTCCACATTCTTTGTGCAGGCCTTGCGACAGCGAATTTCGCAGCGACGTCGCTCTGAAAGCCCCTTTACTATATATGCCCAAAAGGTACTAGCAATACATTTCGTTTCCGCAGACCCGACCTACGCTTTGCATACTTCCCTTGTAAGCTTTGGAACTCGTATAATCAAGTGAGGTTTCTTAATAGTCCAGACAAAAAATCCGTAAAAATAAACCCAAAAATTGAAATAAGTGGAGATGGAAATCACTAGAAAATACCGAAAATTAGAACAAAGAAAAAAAGGTAACCTCTCGTAAGTACCTTTTTCCACAGCCATGTGCGTACCGAAGGCCCTCAAGAACAGTGCTCTGGATTTCCAGGTCGAGTAGTTCTGCAAATTTGAAAACGTGAATGTCCAAAAAGAATGGAATCAATTACATTTTTGTACGTTTAGGCGGGCGGACTCACTAAATGGATATGTATGTATGAAAAAGCAGAGGTATGGCAAAATCAATGTGGTAATCAAAGATGTAAAAGAAGGATTAACCCGTAATGTATAGGTATACTGCAGCGACACTATCTTTGTAGAACTCAAAAAGGCACATTTCACTTCCTGTAGGGGAAATTATGTAAATACGTATTGTAGCAGAAATAGAGCAAGTGCAAAAGTACATAGACTTTACTTCAAAACAAGATTTACTCGGTGCATTGCTAGAGAGACAAAAGTCGAGAATGAGTGGTTGATCAACGGAGTCGAGTAGCGGATGGAATCGAGTGCATTTCGAGTTCGAGCAGTCGTGTCAAAGACAAGTCAAGACAAGACATTGACACGACTGGACCTGTTTACAAATGACGCACGAGTTCGAGCAGTCGTGTCAACACAAAGACAAGTCAAGACAAGACATTGACACGACTGGACCTATTTACAAATGACGCACGAGTTAGAGCAGTCGTGTCAACACAAAGACAAGTCAAGACAAGACATTGACACGACTGGACCTGTTTACAATTGACGCTCATTTCAATTGATCATGACGACCACGACCATAATTAGACGCCACGATCAAATCCGAATTCTATCCCGAGCGCGCGAGCACCGCATTTCAAATCTTTATAAGGGCGAATGGGTGGTGAAAAATGAGCTCCGTCTCCGAAATTTCTCGGTGCCGAAGCGCCGTATCGTTCGCACTGGGTTCTTAATTATATTTCGCACTGCGAAAGCAATGCGAAAGCTATCGCAGAGAGGGGGGAGGCTACTTTGGTTTCGTATTTGGCCACGCCCATTTAACAGTGCGCCACGCAATTCAAGCTCCTAATCAGGAAAGTCGTTACCACATGGAAAACTGGGTGCGGCCACGTACGATACCACAGTGCCCCCTTTGCAGCGATAGCACCCTAATTCTTGTTCAGTTCGGTAAATTCAAGTCATATAAATCACTTCATTGAAATCAAACTGCTTTACTCTGGACTAAAATGGGGATGGGGAACGATAAGGACGTTAACAAACATGAATACTTAACAGGCCTACCTACAGAAACTGGATTTGCCCAGAAATAATAAAGAAGATTATAGGTTAGAGCGAAAGAAGGTTAACTAGAACAGGATGACATCACACGACGCTAATCGTTAGCGTAAATCATCGATTTTTTTTTCAGTCACGCCAGCGGCAAGGGGACCGCAGAGCCGAATTCGCTGCGGGACCCCTCTACCAACATCAAGGGGCCAGAAGTCATGGGAGGGAGAGCGTTGCAATTTATAGGGAATATCAAGGGAATAGGAGAGACAACAGCATCAAGGGAGGTGAACTCTTCCTATTGGCTGTTCCGAAAGCAATATTAGCAAGGGGGATACCTATCCAAATCCGGAATCAGCAAAGGGGCTGAACTGTGACAGCAGCAAGGGAAGTGTGCTCATCGAACCAATCACAGCGCAGAGTGGGTGGGGTTAAGACATCATCGCGACGCCTCGTCTAGCGCTGCAAGAGCAAGGGAGTAGATGTCGAGCAGTGGTCATTCTGAATCAGCAAGGGAGTCTAAATCTCTAATGGACAGACACGCCCCCGACCAATCACGTGCGACCACACACCTAGCAGCAGTGCTCCCTTGATCGGCCTTGAGCCTGCATCGAAGAAAATGGGGCGGAGACTGGACTTTTGCTAGTCCCTTGCTAATATCAGTTTGCCTGAGATGTGGATTATTCCGATGGTTCCCACCACGGTCTCCGTGTGCGGGACCCCCCCCCCTGCCGTGGGGACCATCCCCTCAGCTGCCAAAAATTATTCTTCGGCCGTTGAGTGATCTTCAAAGATGATTTGAAAGGTAACAATAAAGTTCGTCTAAAGAAAGGGTCGAAACGAACTTTATTGCCTATTGTAAAATACTACTTCTAAATTACCATTCCCCCATACCATATTTACTTCGAATTATTATGACACCTTATGATTAATGTAAACATCGTCACACTAGCATCATTTTAGAAAATGCTCTAATTGAAGTCATCTTCCAGGATCGGCCTAGAAGTGCCGAGTGAGCATTCGGTGAGATGGAGCGCATTCTATACCCTTCAGTTTGTTTACTCTGAGCTTGATACTGATACCACAAAAGAACGCAATTCTTAACAAGTTCAAGATTGCAAGGCCATGGCGATGCCACAGCGATGCCATAGCAATGCTATTTCGCGCACCACATGATTTGCTATGCCATAGTGATTCTATTTCGCGAAGAAGCTGCATTTCAATGCCATAGTGATGCTATATAGCGCAAAAGCTACATTTCAGTGCCATTTCGATGCAATAGCCATACAAATATTCTCAGGGATGCGAGTGTTGTGAGGTCACGTCCGACGACAGTAGGCACCGACACTGCTACGAAACACAGGGTTATGGACCGCCAGACATCGTGTGGGTCGCCGGCCGAGATCTGTCAGTTAACCCTTGTAGCGTACAGTAGAGCGTAAATACAGTAATAATGTACTAATTCCATTTGTACAGACTGCTTTATGAGACAGCAGTTTGCGAAATGGCTAAATATTAGCTATGAGTCCCTGCTCTCCCCAACATATAATTAGCAGCAGAGATAAACAAGGTCTGTCTTACGTCTCTATACTCATGAGACTGTGCAGTCATACGCATTTGCTCGCTGCGCAAGTAACTCCCCTCAAATGATCTGCTCGCGCGCACCAGCTTTCAAAACAACAACATATTCGGGTATCGGGTTCAGCTGACTTCATTTGATGTGCTAGCTGTGTCATATGAAAATCAACTATTCATCTGAGCGTCAATTCTTTCCTTTCGTCTTCCCAACGGATGGCTCACTCGCGGCTTCGCCCATTTTCTACATTTGTTATGCTATTGAGGCGTCGTGTGCAGTTGTCGCCGTCCCAATACTCGTGCGATTTTGTCGCTTACTGCATCGATCCGCATTGTTCCACCGGAATTTCGTCCTCGTTACACAGGTCAGTATATCCGTACTCCTTGACCAAGTTTCCCTACTGTGTGCCGCATCGTGGCACAACACGCTTCTCGTGGTAAATCTATGGTTGTTCCTCCTAGGTGTGGCATAATTACGTCAAGGCCAGGGAATCTAGCTAGCCGCTTACTCTTTACAGATAACATGACCGGACTGTAATAATTACCCCAGCAAGCTTCATATTGTAATAACGCTGTAATTACGTTAATGCCACAAAACTATTGACTTCTTCGATGCACAGACTCCTGGATTCTGGGAAAAGGGAATCAGCGGCTTCTGAGGTTGTTAGGTTGTAACATCAGTCTTGGAATTTTTTTTACTCTTTTTCTAATCTTTATTGCTTCACACATTCAATCCACAATATAATTACCATAACTATCTACAACCTTACTCCATCTAATGGGCAAGTCGCTGATTCACTTTCCCCAGAATCCAGGAGTCTGTGCATCGAAGAAGTCAGCGACTGCCAGAAATACATAATCAAGTTCAGAATATTTTTTCTCGGCTAGGAACGATTTTAGAGGGTCGAACAAATGATAGTCAGAGGGAGCTAGATCAGGAGAATAGGGTGTGTGAGGGACCGTATCTCAGCCGAGCTCCGTTAGTTTGTCCGGCGTGACATGAGAGATGTGCGGGCGAGCGTTGTGATGCAGCAGGTGTACCGCAGTCTTTCTCAGCCGCTTTTCTCCTATTGCTTCCTTCTACTTCTGAAGCTGCTCACTGTAGACTGTTGCGGTAACTGTCTGACATTCCGGTAGTAGCTCATAGAAAAGTATACCGCGAGAATCCCAGAAGCAACAAAGCAAAACCTTCTTGGGATGAAGGTTCGGTTTAGACTGAGTTGGCGGCTGCTCTCCTCGAGAAAGCCCGAAGGCCCTGCGTGCGCCCGCGTCGTATAGTATCCAATTCTCATCTCCAGTCACCACATCCTCCAGAAAGTCCTTCTTGTGGAAGCGGATGAGAAAATATTCTAAACTTGATGGTGGCAGTCGCTGATTTCTTCGATGCACAGACTCCTGGGTTCTGGGAAAAGGGAGTCAGCGACTTGTCTATTAAATGGAATAAGGTTCTAGTTGCAAGATATGTATGAGGATAATTTGGAGCAGTAGAGAATGAAGGAGGGAAATAAATGTAATAGAGGAAGGAAGCATTACTGAATTACACGTTACAATCGATAATCAGGGAATATGGCGCCAGAACTGCTCATCAAAATTGGTCACTGTGAGTTACTGCATTACAGCATGTGTAGTAATGTTTTAAAGACTAGAGACCTCAAAACAAAGTATGGAACTCCACGAGTTAAAAGGTGTCACGAAGTCACATAACGAACGGCCTCACTCGGTCCCAGCTGGATCCATGGCTGATGACTCCGATCGCACGAACGGCAAACGAAACAGCAATTTGCACGACGTCGCGCGCTGCATTCTGGAATGATCAACATACCAACATGGCGCTGTGAGACAAAAGGCGCTTCGCCAAGCACCTTCAGGACTTAAGCGTGCACAGACGGCATGACTCAACGCAATCAACGCCTCTGTACTGTCGAGCGACCAACTCCGCTCTACGGCGCAACTTCTGCAACGGGGCTAATCGGTCTTCTGCGATTGCTATTCTATTTCGAACCGCTCAGAATGGCCGTCTTTAAAACTCACGAGACCGCGTGTCCACACTGCGCACCCACACAATGATCTCGATTCTTTCGTTCTACTTCGAGGAATCGAGTTTCATCTAATCATTGCAGGAATATCAAAACCTTTTACAACTTGCATAACTGGTATGCAGATAATAAGCGCCGTATATCTATTTTGTCAATTTGTCATTTACAACGTCAGTTAAAAACTCACTGAAATTTTTGGCCGCGGAACGCACGGTCTCTTAGGTGTTACAAGTTTGAAATTTTGGGCTATTCTATTCGAGCGAAGTGGTCCCAAGTAGAACTCGGATTGCGAGAGCAAACCACCTTCTGTGCGTCTGTGTTCTGATTCTAACTGCCTAAACCAGTCTAACTTTTCAGTGTCACTACTGCTTCCTCTGCATGGCATTGTGCTCTCGTTACCCAGTGATGCTCTACGCCTTGGGCTTCATAAGTATTCAAGGTTAGCAATTGCATCGCTTGTTGAAAATCAGGCGACCCGATTTGTGTCCGCTAATGAACTTTATACCGAAGCGAAAGCATCGAATGAAGAGTAGTAGGTGTAATAACCCTCGAATACATCATCTATACACCGATCCCCAAGGATGCAGCGACGTTAACTATTCATAGTATATGCTGCTCGTTACTGTCCTCGTCGAAACTGTTTTCATGCTCGTGTTCTACACCACATACAAAACCGCTCGCAGGATACGGTTAGAAGGAGCGCAAAGACGCGCTTTCGCCTCTTTTTCGTCCTGTTTGAATAATTCGCTTCAAACTCAGCTTTCAGCGAAACAAGGGTGATATTCATATCCACTAAAGATCTCGGTGATTACCCTATGAAGGGCGGTTCTATCCTAGACGGTGGGGAGGCACTCAGGATTTATTCATAATGTTGCGAATCGGTGATTTTCTCCCGCGGGTCCAGCCGCGGCCGTAGACCTGTACATCGAATATGCTCTTCGTGAGCCAGCTGCATTACAGGTAGAATAGTAGTGTTCTAAAGGCCAGAGGCCCAAAACGAAGCACAGCACAGATAGGAATAAAGAGCAGCACAGTGCTGCAGTAGAGAAGACCACGCTTGGTCGCGGCAGGGGCGAAGACTGATGACTCAGACCGCGCCGTCCGAGGCAGTCCGACGGCATCTCTACCGTGCGTCGACATTCGTTGCGGGATCGACCGAGCCCAGGCCTCCTTAAAGGGCGATAGCACCGCGCTTTTGCGACAATAGGAGTTGAAATCGAAAATTTTTGAGTATTCATCCATCCATCCGACCGCGATCAATTTCGAAAACAAGAAAAGGGGTGTAGCCCGTAGTGATGACTTAGGGGGGTCGGGCCCGTGTGGGTCGCTTATGCTGTGGGCTCATTAGCAGTTGATGTCTTGAATTTGGCACATGTCCTGCAGGAGGGATCTACTAAACAACTACATGAAAATCACAAAATCTGACGTGAGGGTGTACTGTTCCCTTAACACGACAACTCTGCATAGATCAGGGGCCGATAAGAGTCTCACATCTGAAAGGCGCGGCAGCATTCAATGGAGGGGAATCGATCGTGCGGCACCGCATGACCGGAACTCCTCCAATTTAATGTCGGCATGGATCCTAATGAGACTTTGCGTTCACTGTTGAAGGTTGATGCAAACTCTGTGGCATATGCTATAACATAGGGTGCAACGAGTTTGCGTCCATGCGGATGTTATGTTGCCGCGCATTATAGCGGCGGGACCGTAATCGCACCCTTATGGCATGTGTTCAGAGGATATTCGCAGCAGTCCGGCTCTTATCGCGGTGTGCTACATTAATCTATTCTGTAAGGCTAATTCGTTCACCATATTCCCTTCTATGCTCATCGAACGCTACTTCGCTACGCATTTTATCGACGACTATGAGGCTGAGTCGCGTTTATGGGTGGCCGCAATTGTGATAATAATTTCTGCTATTCATTCTGCATTCTACGTAACGCCCATGATTTTTGGTGAGTTAGGTACTGCATTCGAGCAACTCTATCTAACATTTCAAAAAAAGCCGATCTTTATTCGTTTCAGGCCTAGTACAGTATGATAAGATGGCGATTTTCGCTGCTGGACTCTGCATCATCTGTTCCATTTCCTACGTAATGATCTATCGACGTGATCGACGACGACTCATGAAACTTGCGGACGGAACTCTTTTCAATTATCGTCTGAGCACCAGATTTCAACTCGCTGAAAACCTGCGGGTCTTTAAGGTACACGCGCTCGGCGTGGTTTCACTAGAGAGTCACGTTCAGTCGAAAACGCTGTTCCCAACAGAATTCATTCCAATTCCTTTTTCAAATTCACGTTTGTAGAGTCCGTGTGTTAAATCTGGTCTAGTGAATGGACGGGGCCGTGGCGGGAGGTCGTTGCGTGCGACTGAAACCACAAGACATCAAAATCAGGACTCTGACAGGCGTCATTGTCCACCGTCGCAGATGATCGTTGCGCGACCACCTCGTCAACCCCTGGCGTCAAGTCAGGTACATTAATCCAGCCGGATGCAGTGATTGTGTACAAATGAGGCAGGATTGCTATCAAAAATGGCTATTTTTTCAAACTGAGTGGGCACTCCTCATAGATCCTTCTACACATTTTTGTCCCTAAATGTGAAAAAAACGTTAACCCAATTTTAAGGTTTGAATGACGCATTAATAAAAAAAACTTGCTTACACAAAGCTGTTTTAGGCTTAGTAAACTGCCCTATACCTTGCCTCCTTCAACGAACACCGGCGGTTTTCTATGCGCGACTTCGAGATTTTGGCGTACGAGTTTATCAAGCCAATACGCAAACAATTATAATATTTTACTATTATCATCATTATTATTATTAAAAAAAAGAATTATGCTAAGGATTTATTTATTATCAATTTTTTTGAAAAAGTTTTAATTCATTTATTTATTGATATACAACACTTAATCCATCTTTTCCCGATGAATTGATTAATTATTACATTTTTCTCAAATATTATTTATTCATTTTTCTCTTGGAGTGATTTACTATTAGGGTGAGTCATTAGTTCTTGGAATTTTTCAAAAATTCATATTAATTCGCGCGTGAATAGATCAAATGCCACTCGTACGCGGTTGTTTGCTAGGTAGATCAAACCTCGTCAATCAATACCTGCCAGCCCTCGAAACGACATTCGTGGCTCAGTAAAATGTCGGAAAAAGAGCACGCTCGCGTACTGATTCTTCACTACTTCGAAAGAGGTTTCACAGCTGCTCAAACTGTTAAGGAAATAAGGGCCAACGAAGGAAGGTATCGAATTGCTGCCAGTACTGTGTACAACTGGTATCAAAAGTTTCGCTCCGGCAGCTGCTCTGTGAAGGACAAGCCGAGATGTGGAAGGCCACGAATTCACGACCCCACGTTGGCGGCGATTGAGCTGGAGAAAAACCCGCACCTTCACAGAAGAGGTCTCGCCCAGCTTACAGGGAGTTCGCAGTCGACCGCAGTTCGCCAGCTACACAATATGGTACTGAGACCGAAAAAGCCGTCCGTGATTCCTCACACTTTATCCGACACCGACAGGAATCGCAGGATGGCCATTTGTCAAGAACTACTGAAACGGCACCACAAAGGAAGTTTTTGGTCGCATCATTACATGTGATGAGAAGTGGTGCTACTATAACAATCCTGACCTGTCTGTGCAATGGGTTAAGCCCTTTGAGTCGCCAGATCCTGTGCAACGTCGAGATATCCACGGAAAAAAGAGTCTACTGACCGTTTTTTGGTCCACTGATGGAGTTTTGTTCTGGAAATTACTTCCGCCAGGAAAGGACTATAGATGCTGACCACGTCTGCCAAGAACTATAGGAAACGGTCACCAACGCGGAGAAAAATGGACGAAAACGTGACCAGATCCTACTGCTCTGGGACAACTGCCGCCCACACATAGCGAAAAAAAATCAAGAAAAATTGAAGGAGCTGCAGTTGGAAACTCTCCCTCATTCAGCCTACAGTCCAGATATTGCCTACAGTCCATCGGACTACCATTTATTCAGAAGCCTCGAACACTGGTTGAGGGGAAAGCAGCTTGAGACCGAAGAGCACTTGAGGACCGAGTTGGACGCTTTTTTTTGCATCGAAGCAGCGCTCATTCTACGACTACGGTATTCGAAATCTCGCTCGTCGTTGACAGAACATTGTTCGTTGTAATGGCTCTTACTTTGAAAAAATTTGCTACCTTGTGTTTAAGAAAAAATAAAAATATAAAATTCCAAGAATTTATGACTCACCCTAATAATTTACTTTTTTTATGATTGCGTGTGGCATAACTCATTCCATGTTTGTAAAGCACCAATTTTATCGATTTTCGATAGAGCATAGTATCCTACGGTGGGTATATGGTGGTTTTGTCGAGGTGCTCACACTTCGTTCGGAACCTATCTGTGGAGGCTATTTGGGGCACTGAACACGTACTGTGCTTCTCAGGGCTAAGTTCCCGTCCGCAATTGCGTCTCGACACGCTTTGCGGCCGCGCGCTTCCGAGTCGGAAGTGTTTTCAGCGCCGCAACCGCCGATCTGTTGATTCTAGGTGGGTTTTGGAAACTGGAAATTTGAAAAACATTCGGAGGAAACTGTTTAAGAAAAGCCACATCGAGTCGGCGCTGGCGCTGGAAACTCGACTGACTCGAGCGCGTGCGGCCGTAAAGCGTGTCGAGACGCAATTGCGGACCGGAATTTGACCCAGAGAAGCACTGTACAGTAAGGTCCGTGGCTTGCCTCCTCGAGAAAAAGTAATTAAATCTCACCCACGGCTGATACGGGTGGTTCAAATCTCCCCGGCTGCCGGCGATATGGTGAGCTGATCAGCTTCGCTCTTCTCTATGCCTGAATCGATTAGCGGGCTGGCGTACGCGACCGCCACGCCAGCCGCGGGTGAGATTTAAATGTTTTTTCTCTTGAAGAGGCAAGCCGCGGACCTTCACTAGAGGAAACCCTTCATGAATCGGTTAGGAGAGGTCTTCAGCAGCTACAAGCACAGATTTGAAAACGGTATTGGAGGTACACCAACTGGTCTGAAATCCGTTGGGAATGGCGTTTTCAAGCAATTGTGTCTCCGCAGTTAATCTCATGGAGCGCTATCGAGACATCATACACGCTGTGATTGGGACCTCCAATGGATCCGAGAGCTCACGCCTTTGAAGCGTCAGAAATGTGTCCAATTAACGTACTGTGCTTATCTGGGCCAAACTCCGGTCCGCAATTGCGTCTCGACACGCTTTGCGGCAGCACGCTCCCGAGTCAGAAGAGCTTCCAGCGCCGCAGCCGCCGAACTGCTGACTCTAGGTGGGTTTTGGGAACTGGAAACTAAGAAAAATTGGAGAAAATTGTATAAAAAAGCCACATCGAGTCGGCTTTCGGGCTGGAAACCCGGCTGACTCGAGCGCGTGCGGCTGCAAAGCGTGTCTAGACGCAATCGCGGACCGGAATTTGGCCCAGATAAGCACAGTATGTGAGTCATATTGAAACACCAAATCATGACACTCCGCCCACTTTCTATATAGTTCCCGCCCCTCAATACAAACTCGCTCAACCGCGGCGACGGAGTTCTGTGCTTCTCTGGGCCAAATTCCGGTCCGCGATTGCGTCTCTACACGCTTTGCGGCAGCACGCTCCCGAGTCAGAAGAGCTTCCAGCGCCGCAGCCGCCGAACTGCTGACTCTAGGTGGGTTTTGGGAACTGGAAACTAAGAAAAATTGGAGAAAATTGTATAAAAAAGCCACATCGAGTCGGCTTTCGGGCTGGAAACCCGGCTGACTCGAGCGCGTGCGGCTGCAAAGCGTGTCTAGACGCAATCGCGGACCGGAATTTGGCCCAGATAAGCATAGTATGTGAGTCATATTGAAACACCAAATCATGAGACTCCGCCCACTTTCTATATAGTTCCCGCCCCTCAATACAAACTCGCTCAACCGCGGCGACGAAGTTCTGTGCTTTTCCGGGCCGAATTCCGGTCCGCAATCGCGTCTCGATACGCATCGCGGAAGCACGCGCTTGAGTCAGTCGAGTTTCCAGCGCCAAAGCCGACTCGATGTGGCTTTTTTATACAGTTCTCTCCAATTTGGTTCAGTTTCCAGTTTTTGAAACCCACCTAGAGTCAAGAGATCAGCCGGCGGCTGCGGCGCTGGAAACTCTTTCAACTCGAAAGCGCGCGGCCGCAAAGCGTGTCGAGACGCAACTGCGGACCGGAATTTAGCCCAGAGAAGCACAGTATGTATACTAGGGCTACGCCAAATAAAAAAACTAGAACAGTCATGCATTCATAATGTCAGATTCCTGAAGCCATCGGTATTTTAGATAGTTACGAAGGCGATGGTGATCTTCTGTCTATGGATGCTTACGCCACTGGCTATGGTAGTGGTGTTGTTCTGGTACTCCCTGCAATCAACCTTCTCGGGGCAACTTCTATACGCTAGCCTTGAGTTATTTATCACGCTGTAAGTCTAAGAAACGGCAACTATCGGTCTCATCAATGTAATCTATTCAGTCCTTTTCAGATCGATCCTAGTCCTCTTTATGTACTCAGTGTCGGCACTTAGCATGACCCAAAAGGAAAACCGAACGATGCGTTTCAACAGTCGCCTATCCTTAACTCGTGATAGAACGCTAGAAGACCATACTCAAATAACTCAACAGTATTTTCGTCATCTGCTATCGACTTGGAATCCAACAAAGAAAGATTCACTATGACCTGTCACACATCAATAAATAGATTCAGCCGTTATCACAGACGGTATACTCTGTTTATCTTGAATTGCACAAAACTTGGTCCGCCAATAGTCCTCTAATTGGCCCGCTAGTACCGTAGTGTACGACCTGGGCAGACCCGGGTGGCAGGGTGGGTGGCCGAGTGACGGCATTGACGAATCGATTGCTCTGCACACCGGGTGCACACCCGGGTCTGCCGAGAACGCGTCGTGGACGTACACTACGGTACTAGCGGGCCAATTAGAAGACTAATGGCGGACCGTGTTTTGTGCAATTCATGATAAACAGAGTATAACTCGGGCAGAGCTGACAAGGGAATGACACTTACACGAAGAGGCCATCCGAATTGAAATGTTCGTTTCCAGAACAAATTTTTAGGGTAGAATTCGAATTTCCATATAACAATTGCTGAACATTTCCCCAGACGGGAGTTTTGTGTTATACGGCGCCTTTTGAAATGCATCGAAGTGATTCCTACACCAGGAAACGGCCCATTAGGTGTTTTACGCCGCAACAACAACGCGTCCCCATATGCCAAATCAAGAACATGCCAGCTGAACGGCATTGCGGAGATGAATTGTATAGAAAACGGCTGAAAACGGGCCATCAGGGTGGCTTCTAGGACGGCACACCCCTCAGACGATTCTCTGCTCCAAGCCGCACCGGATAGGAATCGGAGCCGCCTGCAGTTCGGCTCGATCTCCGGCCCACTGCTGTTACTGTTCAAGGGAACTGGAGGAGCCCGGACAGCAACAGAAGCCGACTGCCAGATTGGGAAAACGAGCTGCTGTCTGGCCACTCGGGACTAAGAATTCGCCCGAGCCCGGCGATGACGCGGACGACCACGCCAGACGGATGCCAGCAAAGTACGTCACAAATAGGCTATGTACGGCAGAGGCAGAGTAAATTCATTTTTTTCTGCACTCTCGAAGTGTGAAACAGATCAAATATCTTCTATTTCGAAGCCAAATGTATCCTGTTACTGAGCGCGCGTGTGCAGAGCGAAGGGAAGAAGGAGACGCAGTACACGCGCGCGCGCACGCACGCGACCGACGAAATAGAAGACAGTTGCTATTTATGTGAACTTGGCTCGGAAAAAAAATAATTTTTACTAGAAAAACAGAATTTCCTTCAAAACAAATAAAACAATGCTAACGAACTATAGATAACAGATAAAAACAAAAAAGCCTCCTGCATAACCATTTACAATGATTCTGTGCCGAGGAAAAATCGATGGAAACTTCACAAAACTATGTGGGAACCAGAGAGATCATATTCAACAGCCGAAACTTAAATCCTAATCCCAGAACGCACGCGACGCATACGCACGCCTAAGTGTTAATGTCGTCTCAAGACAAGTTTGAAGAATCCTAATCGTTTCTGGGATCACGATTTTCCAAATTAGCATTATTAGTAATGTCCTTGAGACGGGTAAGCTCGTCAGCAGCCTGAGCCGTGCTCATAGTTGGTGCAACAATACCTCCTGGAGGAGGAGGATGAGCAGGAGAGGTTTGAACATGAAAATCCTGAGCGAGATGAGCATGAGTATGAGAGAAACCTAGACAGGCAGACTGATCAGTTCCAGCATGAGAATGAGCGAAGGGAGGAGGTCCAGATTCAAAGCTTGGACGGAAGGCAAACTGTGGAACATTATGAGCGGAAGCATTAGGATTGGGAAGAGACTGAGAGGCAGTTTGAGTCCAAATGGACTGATTAATGATGTGGACAGCGAGATAAGGATTAAGATTAGGAAAAGGTATATCGACAGAAGGACAATGGGTGTCCCAAAGAATTTTTAGAGCATCAGCATACGGGTTCAGAACCTTAGATGGATTACGACACAAACGACAAGAAATAGCATGTTGGTGCCCAGAGTTAGGGTCGAGAGCAGACTGAATCAGTTTATGCAGAGTAGGGTCAGCATAAGCAACGGGATTTGAACTGGTAAGCTTTAAAGTCTGGATAAGCTGTTGAGGAGTGGCAGGTGGACAGAGACAAAGGAAAGGAGGAACCGTTACCGCAGATCGAGAGTAGGGAGAGAAGGCAGACCGATGAAGACGGGTAGGAAGAGACGGGCTAGGCACGTACTGTGCAGGATCAGAATGAGGGGGGTATTGGGGAGTCGGGCGAATAACGGTGTCCGCGACGGGAATAGCCGTCGGAACATCCGTTCCAGCATCAGCCTCCGAATTAAGAGCAGTAGGAGCAGCCTCCTCTGGAGCATCAGTATTATGGCCAGATTCATCAGAATGAGGGGCGTGTTGGGAAGTCGGGCAAACAATCGTGTCAGTATCGGGAATAGCCATTGAGTCATCAGTTCCAGCATCAGCCTCCGAATCCCGAGCAGTTGGAGCAGCCTCCTCTGAAGCATCAGCACTATAGCCAGATTCCGAGTTTGGTATCGCATCTTGACCGGATTCCCTCTCGCCCTAAAAAATTCTATGAAGCATTTTTAGGCGCTATTCACACTACTCAACGCCAGCGCGGTACGCGCGTGCCGCGCTGGCGTGGCGTTCGTGTATGAATGGCTTGACGCCCCGCCCGCGCGGCACGCACGTCACGCTCCGCCCTCTCCGCCGCTGCAGTATTCATACTGCCACCCGAAACGCCTTGGCGTTTTCATCCACTGATGTTATTTATCGATCGTCTCATTCATTCCAGCTTCACCGCTCCGCCATGGCGTCGCCGCTGGAGTATTCATAGTCTCCGCAAGCACGGCACGCGCGTCACGCGCGTAGAAAGTATTCATACACAAACGCCACGCCAGCGCGGCACGCGCGTGCCGCGCTGGCGTTGAGTATGTAGTATGAATAGCGCATTAAAACTGTATCCAATGTTAAGGTAATGAAGAGTGCCCTCTTCAATTTTCGCCCATGAATTGTGAGTCTGGGATTCTTCTGGGTTGACATCCAGAGTCCATCCAAATGAGACTGTCCGCCTACGCGGCCGGAGTGCGTGTCGCGCAGCCGCCGCAAACATTTTTGGACTGACAGATAGATTACCTGAAATACTTCGCGAAAAATGAATCCCAGTCAGCTGTTTGCAGCCGTTGGAGGGCTAGTCTGAAAAAGATCCCTTCGCGACGGGCGCATGACACACACGTCGACCGCGCGCGCGTACAGTCTCATTCGGACAGGCTCTGTGTGAGACGTTATCCGTGAGATGTTCCAAAGACGCACTGAAGGGGGTCCAATTTGGCCACAATGCGCATTATACCCAAATAACCTGTTGAACATTGTTTGTAGCAGCACGTGCTCCCAGGCCAACTTGCATAGTCATCACCGAAAGCGCTGAGCGGTGCGGGTAGTTATGGGCAATATCTGGTTATGCACAGAAATTCTAGGTTCTCATTTGCTCGTATTGCGCGTGCCGCGCTTGCGGTGAGGACTATGGAAGATGCCAAATGAACAGGCGCGCGGGCCCCTACGCGGTCAGGGCGTTTCAAGCCCGCCCCTCCCATGGGGGAGGCGAAGCCTACCACAAGGATACGGTCCATCCCACAGGGAGGTTCCCTCGCTGTGGGCCAGACGAAGACCCCCTCCGCAGTCCGAAATTGAGCAGAGTGATTGAATCTAGGGGCGACTCTGAAAGGCCAACTATTTAGGAATGGGGACAGGGTCAAGCGGGGTCGCGTCTCAGCGCAACCGAGGGGGGGTCGTGAAAATGTGTTCGAGTAGCAGAAGTTTTACTCTTTTTTTTCACTTTTCCTGTTTCAGTCTCGTTAAAAACTCTCCACCTAGAAGACCTAGGGAGAATTTTAGAAATTGTTTAAATTTTTTGGCCACCGGGAGGGGGGTCGTGGTACCGATGAAGCTCGGCGCAACAATCTGCTGGACACTGAACTCCTCAACTCCGTCTTAGAGGCAAACCCATCTCGCATAGGACCCTAAAGTCGTTCAAGCTCCAGCCGTCTGCCCCCAAAGTCAAACGGTCACTATTTTCCGAGACAGCAGGCTTGGAAGGGGATCGCTAGAGTTTTCACCAAACGATAGAAATTCATCGCTAAGATCGTCAAAATGTTGGTCTAAGAACGAAAATTCGGCGGAGGATCATGCAATTTTTCGCGAGTTCTGATCGGTCGCAGCTTCGCCGAGGTTTCAGACAGGGGTGTGGGCTTTTCGGCATTTTCGTTTCTCGAAACTTTTTAGTAATTTTAGAGCTCTGGGCGAAGTGTTAAGTATCGTCGCGTGGAGAATTTAACAGAAAATCTGAAACTACCTTCAGAAAAACGAAGATCAAATAAATGAGGAGGATAAAATTTTTTACTTACTCCCCCCTCACGACATGAACCGCTCAACCCGCCCCTAACCCAGCGCTCAAATGCACAGTCCAAGCTCAGGTGTAATTTTTGATATTGTATTCCGGCCACCGTGTATAGCAACCCTGCCAAGCCCAAAATCTCAATTCGCTCAACGAAACGAGAAAAAGCGGGGAAAAAGTCGACCCCGCCCCCATGGAAGAAAAAATGGGTAACGCCCACCGACAAGCTTCCGGTCTCAATACTGAAGACAAGCGCTATCGATTTTGATCCAAATGTATGTTCTTCCGTTTTTTTTCGGTCTGGCTTTATACTGGGACCTGTTTCAAAATTATGGCTGCGAATAACGAGAAAAAACAGGCCCGGGACAACTCGTCCGCGAACTTCTCGCCGTTCAAATTCAGAATCTTTGAGGAGCCATAACTTCGTTAGGCATCTTTCATAGCCCTCACCGCAAGCGCGGCACGCGCGTTACGCGCGGGATGAGCGGAAAGCCACAATGAAATCTCCAGCGGCGCCGCCATGGCGGTGCGGGTAAAAGTCGGGCCCCAACTGAGACTTGTACAGAAATTCCTGGCTCGCATTTGAGTATGCGGTGGCGCAGGATAGTCCCAGAATCATTTATGTTGGAGTGGACTCAAATCGAGAAGCAATTATTGATTGAAACGGTCAAACCGCCACGGCGGTTTGGGCGGCGCCGCTATGGCGGTGCTGATGGACTATAAAAGTTCTTACCGCCCCTCCCGCGCGTGCCGCGCTTGCGGTGAGGACTATGAAAGATGCCTTAGTAGTGAGTTCTGAGCGATTCCGGGGACACCATTGTGATCAGCGTGAAATTTTCTCTAACAAGGGAACCACAACAAGTCATAGTGACCATTCCAAATGAAATGTACTTTTCTAGAACCATTTTCGGACGAAAAGTTCGAATATGCCCATCGCAGCTGCCTAGACCCACTCTGGAAAAAGTTGTGAGCGTTTCTTAAAGCCACCGCGGCAAGGTAAGGGTTTTTGTTTTTGTTTTTTTTTTGTTTTTTCATGGAGTTTTTAGGGTGTTTTTGAATTTTTCTACGGATTTTGCTAAAAACATGTACGTAGGGGTGAACTGGGGTGCTGAACACGAATCTGGGGTTCGTTTGTCGAAATTTTCAGGTTTACTGTAGGTTACGGTAAGTAACATGCCATTTAGAGGGCAAAACCTACCTCAAAATTCCGATAATCTACAAATGGACATCAAATTCGTATTCAGCACCCCAAATAACCCCCACATAGAAACTTTGAGACAAATCTGAGACTTTGACCAAACTACCGTATACCCACCGTAATCTACCGTAAGCTGAAAAAAATCGATAAACTGACATCAGATTCGTGTTCAGCACTCCAAATAACCCACAGAGAAATAATTTGAGCATGATCTATAGTAGCACTCCGGAAATCGTCAAAAGTCGCGATTTGCCATCAAATTCTCTCCCGATGGGAATCTGTGAACGAATACAGTCGAAAACTTCGGAAAATCGATAAATGAACCTCGGATTCGTGATCAGCACCCCAAATAACCCGACAGAGCGAATTTTTAGCCAAACTAGTGACCCTTCGGGTCCCTAGCCCGGGGCAGCCACTTGACTTGGAGGCAGCAAACCCTCTGTTTCAGAGTCAAAATCACTAAGGTGTATCGCGCGCGTGTGCGCGTATGCTGCTACTCAACTATTCCACACTCGCACTGTCTGTATCCCAGGTCCACCTGCGCACGCGAAGGAACAATAAATTTTACTCCCTAATGTACGGTACAAGCTCCTAAACATGCTTGTGAAAGCAACGTGAATAGACCAGTACGTCTACAACCATGTGGCCAGCGCCGCTCCAAAGACCGAATACCACGACGACAGTAGTATAGTTGTCCTTTGAAAAATGGTCAAGCAAGCAAATAAACATGACGTCAAAAAGCCTTTTAACTGCTCAATGTTTTCAATTCTCCAAACATGCTGCGCTCTTAGGTGGCGACACGCAAGATCGGTACGTATCATTTGCATCCTCGCAGTGAGCAGGCTTCGCCGGCCACCCACCGTATAGTATTCGTTCAGCTTCGCCGAACGGTAGGCCGGCTTCGCCGGCCACCCTTTGTGAAGTATTCGTTCGGCTTCGCCGAACGATGGGCCGGCTTCGCCTGCTACCCTCCGTATAGTATTCGTTCAGCTTCGCCGAACGAAGGGCCGGCTTCACCGACCCACCTCCAATCACCACGCGTAGTATTCGCTTGGCTCCGCCAAACGATGGGCCGGCTTTGCCGACCCACCTCCATTCACCACGCGTAGTATTCGTTCGGCTTCGCCGAACGATGGGCCGGCTTCGCCGACCCACCTCCATTCATCACGCGTAGTATTCGTTTGGCTCCGCCAAACGATGGGCCGGCTTTGCCGACCCACCTCCATTAACCACGCGCTGTATTCGGTCGGCTTGGCCGAACGATGGGCCGGCTTCGCCGGCCACCCACCGTATAGTACTCGCTCGGCTTCGCCGAACGATTGGCCGGCTTCGCCTGCTACCCTCCGTATAGTATTCGTTCTGCTTCGCCGAACGATGGGCCGGCTTCGCCGGCCACCCTCTATGTAGTATTCGTTTGGCTTCGCCAAACGATGGGCCGGCTTCGCCGGCCACCCTCTATGTAGTATTAGTTTGGCTTCGCCAAACCATGGGCCGGCTTCGCCGGCCACCCACCGTATAGTACTCGCTCGGCTTCGCCGAACGATTGGCCGGCTTCGCCTGCTACCCTCCGTATAGTATTCGTTCTGATTCGCCGAACGATGGGCCGGCTTCGCCGGCCACCCTCTATGTAGTATTCGTTTGGCTTCGCCAAACGATGGGCCGGCTTCGCCGGCCACCCTCTATGTAGTAATCGTTTCGCTTCGCCAAACGATGGGCCAGCTTCGCCGGCCACCCTCCATGTAGTATTCGTTTGGCTTAGCCAAACGATGGGCCGGCTTCGCCGGCCACCCTCTATGTAGTATTAGTTTGGCTTCGCCAAACCATGGGCCGGCTTCGCCGACCCACTTCCATTCACCACGCGTTGTATTCGGTCGGCTTGGCCGAACGATGGGCCGGCTTCGCCGGCCACCCACCGTATAGTATTCGTTTGGCTTCGCCAAACCATGGGCCGGCTTCGCCGGCCACCCTCTATGTAGTAATTGTTTGGCTTCGCCGAACGATGGGCCGGCTTCGCGGACTCACCTCCATTCACCACGCGTAGTATTTGTTTGGATCCGCCAAACGATGGGCCGGCTTTGCCGGCCACCCTCCATGTAGTATTCGTTTGGCTTCGCCAAACGATGGGCCGGCTTCGCCGGCCGCCCTCTATGTAGTAATCGTTTGGCTTCGCCGAACGATGGGCCGGCTTCGCCGGCCACCCTCCATGTTGTATTCGTTTGGCTTAGCCAAACGATGGGCCGGCTTCGCCGGCCACCCTCTATGTAGTAATCGTTTGGCTTCGCCGAACGATGGGCCGGCTTCGCCGGCCACCCACCGTATAGTATTCGTTTGGCTTCGCCAAACCATGGGCCGGCTTCGCCGGCCACCCTCTATGTAGTAATTGTTTGGCTTCGCCGAACGATGGGCCGGCTTCGCGGACTCACCTCCATTCACCACGCGTAGTATTTGTTTGGATCCGCCAAACGATGGGCCGGCTTTGCCGGCCACCCTCCATGTAGTATTCGTTTGGCTTCGCCAAACGATGGGCCGGCTTCGCCGGCCGCCCTCTATGTAGTAATCGTTTGGCTTCGCCGAACGATGGGCCGGCTTCGCCGGCCACCCTCCATGTTGTATTCGTTTGGCTTAGCCAAACGATGAGCCGGCTTCGCCGGCCACCCTCTATGTAGTAATCGTTTGGCTTCGCCGAACGATGGGCCGGCTTCGCCGGCCACCCACCGTATAGTACTCGCTCGGCTTCGCCGAACGATTGGCCGGCTTCGCCTGCTACCCTCTATGTAGTATTCGTTTGGCTTCGCCAAACCATGGGCCGGCTTCGCCGGCCACCTTCCATGTAGTATTCGTTTGGCTTCGCCAAACGATGGGCCGGCTTCGCCGGCCACCCTCGATGTAGTATTCGTTTGGCTTCGCCAAACCATGGGCCGGCTTCGCCGGCCACTCTTGATGTAGTATTCGTTTGGCTTGGCCGAACGATGGGCCGGCTTCGCCGGCCACCCACCGTATAGTATTCGTTTGGCTTCGCCAAACCATGGGCCGGCTTCGCCGGCCACCCTCCATGTAGTATTCGTTTGGCTTCGCCAAACGATGGGCCGGCTTCGCCGGCCACCCTCTATGTAGTAATCGTTTGGCTTCGCCGAACGATGGGCCGGCTTCGCGGACCCACCTCCATTCACCACGCGTAGTATTCGTTTGGCTCCGCCAAACGATGGGCCGGCTTTGCCGACCCACCTCCATTCACCACGCGTTGTATTCGTTTGGCTTAGCCAAACGATGGGCCGGCTTCGCCGGCCACCCTCTATGTAGTAATCGTTTGGCTTCGCCGAACGATGGGCCGGCTTCGCCGACCCACCTCCATTCACCACGCAAAGTATTCGTTTGGCTCCCCCAAACGATGGGCCGGCTTTGCCGACCCACCTCCATTCACCACGCGTTGTATTCGTTCGGCTTTGCCAAACGATTGGCCGGCTTCGCCTGCTACCCTCCGTATAGTATTCGTTCTGCTTTGCCGAACGATGGGCCGGCTTCGCCGGCCACCTTCCATGTAGTATTTGTTTGGCTTCGCCAAACCATGGGCCGGCTTCGCCGGCCACCCTCTATGTAGTATTCGTTTGGCTCCGCCAAACGATGGGCCGGCTTTGCCGACCCACCTCCATTCACCACGCGTTGTATTCGGTCGGCTTGGCCGAACGATGGGCCGGCTTCGCCGGAAACCCACCGTATAGTATTCGTTCGGCTTCGCCGAACGATGGGCCGGCTTCGCCGGCCATCCTCTATGTAGTATCCGTTTGGCTTCGCCGAACGATGGGCCGGCTTCGCCGGCCACCCTCTATGTAGTATTCGTTTGGCTTCGCCAAACCATGGGCCGGCTTCGCCGTCCACCCTCGATGTAGCATTCGTTTGGCTTCGCCAAACGATGGGCCGGCTTCGCCGGCTACCCTCCATGTAGTAGTCTTCGTTTGGCTTCGCCAAACGATGGGCCGGCTTCGCCGGTCACCCTCGATTTAGTATTCGTTTGGCTTCGCCAAACGATGGGCCGGCTTCGCCGGCCAACCTCCATGTAGTATTCGTTTGGCTTCGCCAAACGTCGGGCCGGGTACCCTCTATGTACCCTCTATAAAACGTCGTAATTCACATCATTCGAGGCGCGAGCGGCGCGCGCGACGCATGGGCCTCCGTCTGGCCTCCGCTCTCTCACTCTCTCTAACCTCCGCTCCGCACCAGCGCGCGTAGGAACCATGTGAATTTCGCCGTTTTATAGCCTGTAGTATTCGTTTGGCTTCGCCAAACGATGGGCCGGCTTCGCCGGCCACCCTCCATGTAGTATTCGTTTGGCTTCCCCAAACGATGGGCCGGCTTCGCCGGCCGCCCTCTATGTAGTAATCGTTTGGCTTCGTCGAACGATGGGCCGGCTTCGCCGGCCACCCTCGATGTAGTATTCGTTTGGCTTCGCCAAACCATGGGCCGGCTTCGCCGGCCACTCTTGATGTAGTATTCGTTTGGCTTCGCTAAACGATGGGCCGGCTTCGCCGGCCATCTTCCATGTAGTATTCGTTTGGCTCCGCCAAACGATGGGCCGGCTTCGCCGGCCACCTTCCATGTAGTATTCGTTTGGCTTCGCCAAACGATGGGCCGGCTTCGCCGACCCACCTCCATTCACCACGCGTTGTATTCGGTCGGCTTGGCCGAACGATGGGCCGGCTTCGCCGGCCACCCACCGTATAGTATTCGTTTGGCTTCGCCAAACCATGGGCCGGCTTCGCCGGCCACCTTCCATGTAGTATTCGTTTGGCTTCGCCAAACGATGGGCCGGCTTCGCCGGCCACCCTCTATGTAGATGGGCCGGCTTCGCCGGCCATCCTCTATGTAGTATCCGTTTGGCTTCGCCGAACGATGGGCCGGCTTCGCCGGCCACCCTCTATGTAGTATTCGTTTGGCTTCACCAAACCATGGGCCGGCTTCGCCGTCCACCCTCGATGTAGCATTCGTTTGGCTTCGCCAAACGATGGGCCGGCTTCGCCGGCCACCCTCCATGTAGTATTCGTTTGGCTTAGCCAAACCATGGGCCGGCTTCGCCGGCCACCCTCCATGTAGTATTCGTTTGGCTTCGCCAAACGATGGGCCGGCTTCGCCGGCCACCCTCTATGTAGTAATCGTTTAACTTCGCCAAACGATGGGCCGGCTTCACCGGCCACCCTCTATGTACCCTCTATAAAACGTCGTAATTCACATCATTTGAGGCGCGACGCCTGGGCCTCCGTCTGCCCTCCGCTCTCTCACTGTCTCTAACCTCCGCTCCGCACCAGAACGCGTAGGAACCATGTGAATTTCGCCGTTTTGTAGCCTGTAGTATTCGTTTGGCTTCGCCAAACGATGGGCCGGCTTCGCCGGCCACCCTCCATGTAGTATTCGTTTGGCTTCGCTAAACCATGGGCCGGCTTCGCCGGCCACCCTCCATGTAGTATTCGTTTGGCTTCGCCAAACGGTGGAAGCGGCTTCGCCGGCCACCCTTCATGTAGTATTCGTTTGGCTTCGCCAAACGATGGGCGGGCTGGCCCGGCCACCCTCTATGTAGTAATCGTTTGGCTTCGCCAAACGATGGGCCGGCTTCGCCGGCTACCCTCCATGTAGTAGTCTTCGTTTGGCTTCGCCAAACGATGGGCCGGCTTCGCTGGTCACCCTCGATGTAGTATTCGTTTGGCTTCGCCAAACGATGGGCCGGCTTCGCCGGCCAACCTCCATGTAGTATTCGTTTGGCTTCGCCAAACGATGGGCCGGGTACCCTCCATGTACCCTCTATAAAACGTCGTAATTCACATCATTCGAGGCGCGAGCGGCGCGCGCGACGCATGGGCCTCCGTCTGCCCTCCGCTCTCTCACTCTCTCTAACCTCCGCTCCGCACCAGCGCGTAGGAACCATGTGAATTTCGCCGTTTTATAGCCTGTAGTATTCGTTTGGCTTCGCCAAACGATGGGCCGGCTTCGCCGGCCACCCTCCATGAAGTATTCGTTTGGCTCCGCCAAACGATGGGCCGGCTTCGCCGGCCACCCTCTATGCAGTATTCGTTTGGCTTCGCCCAGCGATAGATATGTAGTATTCGTTTGGCTTCGCAAAACGATGGGCCGGCTTCGCCGGCCACCCTCCATGTCGTATTCGTTGGCTCCGCCAAACGATGGGCCGGCTTTGCCGGCCACCCTCTATGCAGTATTCGTTTGGCTTCGCCCAGCGATAGATATGTAGTATTCGTTTGGCTTCGCAAAACGATTGGCCGGCTTCGCCGGCCACCTTCCATGTAGTATTCGTTTGGCTTCGCCAAACGATGGGCCGGCTTCGCCGGCCATCCTCTATGTAGTATCCGTTTGGCTTCGCCAAACGATGGGCCGGCTTCGCCGGCCACCCTCTATGTAGTATTCGTTTGGCTTCACCAAACCATGGGCCGGCTTCGCCGTCCACCCTCGATGTAGCATTCGTTTGGCTTCGCCAAACGATGGGCCGGCTTCGCCGGCCACCCTCCATGTAGTATTCGTTTGGCTTAGCCAAACCATGGGCCGGCTTCGCCGGCCACCCTCCATGTAGTATTCGTTTGGCTTCGCCAAACGATGGGCCGGCTTCGCCGGCCACCCTCTATGTAGTAATCGTTTAACTTCGCCAAACGATGGGCCGGCTTCACCGGCCACCCTCTATGTACCCTCTATAAAACGTCGTAATTCACATCATTTGAGGCGCGACGCCTGGGCCTCCGTCTGCCCTCCGCTCTCTCACTGTCTCTAACCTCCGCTCCGCACCAGAACGCGTAGGAACCATGTGAATTTCGCCGTTTTGTAGCCTGTAGTATTCGTTTGGCTTCGCCAAACGATGGGCCGGCTTCGCCGGCCACCCTCCATGTAGTATTCGTTTGGCTTCGCTAAACCATGGGCCGGCTTCGCCGGCCACCCTCCATGTAGTATTCGTTTGGCTTCGCCAAACGGTGGGCCGGCTTCGCCGGCCACCCTTCATGTAGTATTCGTTTGGCTTCGCCAAACGATGGGCCGGCTGCGCCGGCCACCCTCTATGTAGTAATCGTTTGGCTTCGCCAAACGATGGGCCGGCTTCGCCGGCTACCCTCCATGTAGTAGTCTTCGTTTGGCTTCGCCAAACGATGGGCCGGCTTCGCTGGTCACCCTCGATGTAGTATTCGTTTGGCTTCGCCAAACGATGGGCCGGCTTCGCCGGCCAACCTCCATGTAGTATTCGTTTGGCTTCGCCAAACGATGGGCCGGGTACCCTCCATGTACCCTCTATAAAACGTCGTAATTCACATCATTCGAGGCGCGAGCGGCGCGCGCGACGCATGGGCCTCCGTCTGCCCTCCGCTCTCTCACTCTCTCTAACCTCCGCTCCGCACCAGCGCGCGTAGGAACCATGTGAATTTCGCCGTTTTATAGCCTGTGGTATTCGTTTGGCTTCGCCAAACGATGGGCCGGCTTCGCCGGCCACCCTCCATGAAGTATTCGTTTGGCTCCGCCAAACGATGGGCCGGCTTCGCCGGCCACCCTCTATGCAGTATTCGTTTGGCTTCGCCCAGCGATAGATATGTAGTATTCGTTTGGCTTCGCAAAACGATGGGCCGGCTTCGCCGGCCACCCTCCATGTCGTATTCGTTGGCTCCGCCAAACGATGGGCCGGCTTTGCCGGCCACCCTCTATGCAGTATTCGTTTGGCTTCGCCCAGCGATAGATATGTAGTATTCGTTTGGCTTCGCAAAACGATTGGCCGGCTTCGCCGGCCACCCTCCATGTCGTATTCGTTGGCTCCGCCAAACGATGGGCCGGCTTTGCCGGCCACCCTCTATGCAGTATTCGTTTGGCTTCGCCCAGCGATAGATATGAAGTATTCGTTTGGCTTCGCCAAACGATGGTCCGGCTTCGCCGGCCACCCTCCATGTAGTATTCGTTTGGCTCCGCCAAACGATGGGCCGGCTTCGCCGGCCACCCTCTATGTAGTATTCGTTCGGCTTCGCCAAACCATGGGCCGGCTTCGCCAAACCATGGGCCGGCTTCGCCGGCCACCCTCTATGTAGTATTCGTTTGGCTCCGCCAAACGATGGGCCGGCTTTGCCGACCCACCTCCATTCACCACGCGTTGTATTCGGTCGGCTTGGCCGAACGCCGGCCACCCTCTATGTAGTAATCGTTTGACTTCGCCAAACGATGGGCCGGCTTCACCGGCCACCCTCTATGTACCCTCTATAAAACGTCGTAATTCACATCATTTGAGGCGCGACGCCTGGGCCTCCGTCTGCCCTCCGCTCTCTCACTGTCTCTAACCTCCGCTCCGCACCAGAACGCGTAGGAACCATGTGAATTTCGCCGTTTTGTAGCCTGTAGTATTCGTTTGGCTTCGCCAAACGATGGGCCGGCTTCGCCGGCCACCCTCCATGTAGTATTCGTTTGGCTTCGCTAAACCATGGGCCGGCTTCGCCGGCCACCATCCATGTAGTATTCGTTTGGCTTCGCCAAACGGTGGGCCGGCTTCGCCGGCCACCCTTCATGTAGTATTCGTTTGGCTTCGCCAAACGATGGGCCGGCTTCGGTGGTCACCCTCGATGTAGTATTCGTTTGGCTTCGCCAAACGATGGGCCGGCTTCGCCGGCCAACCTCCATGTAGTATTCGTTTGGCTTCGCCAAACGATGGGCCGGGTACCCTCCATGTACCCTCTATAAAACGTCGTAATTCACATCATTCGAGGCGCGAGCGGCGCGCGCGACGCATGGGCCTCCGTCTGCCCTCCGCTCTCTCACTCTCTCTAACCTCCGCTCCGCACCAGCGCGTAGGAACCATGTGCCAATTTTGCCGACCACCTCCATTCACCACGCGTAGTATTCGTTTGGCTTCGCCAAACGATGGGCCGGCTTCGACGGCCACCCTCCATGAAGTATTCGTTTGGCTCCGCCAAACGATGGGCCGGCTTCGCCGGCCACCCTCTATGCAGTATTCGTTTGGCTTCGCCCAGCGATAGATATGTAGTATTCGTTTGGCTTCGCAAAACGATGGGCCGGCTTCGCCGGCCACCCTCCATGTCGTATTCGTTGGCTCCGCCAAACGATGGGCCGGCTTTGCCGGCCACCCTCTATGCAGTATTCGTTTGGCTTCGCCCAGCGATAGATATGTAGTATTCGTTTGGCTCCGCCAAACGATGGGCCGGCTTCGCCGGCCACCCTCTATGTAGTATTCGTTCGGCTTCGCCAAACCATGGGCCGGCTTCGCCGGCCACCCTCTATGTAGTATTCGTTCGGCTTCGCCAAACCATGGGCCGGCTTCGCCAAACCATGGGCCGGCTTCGCCGGCCACCTTCCATGTAGTATTCGTTTGGCTTCGCAAAACGATGGGCCGGCTTCGCCGGCCACCCTCCATGTAGTATTCGTTTGGCTTCGCCAAACGATGGGCCGGCTTCGCCGGTCACCCTCGATGTAGTATTCGTTTGACTTCGCCAAACGATGGGCCGGCTTCGCCGGCCAACCTCCATGTAGTATTCGTTTGGCTTCGCCAAACGATGGGCCGGGTACCCTCCATGTACCCTCTATAAAACGTCGTAATTCACATCATTCGAGGCGCGAGCGGCGCGCGCGACGCATGGGCCTCCGTCTGCCCTCCGCTCTCTCACTCTTTCTAACCTCCGCTCCGCACCAGCGCGCGTAGGAACCATGTGAATTTCGCCGTTTTATAGCCTGTAGTATTCGTTTGGCTTCGCCAAACGATGGGCCGGCTTCGCCGGCCACCCTCCATGAAGTATTCGTTTGGCTTCGCCAAACGATGGTCCGGCTTCGCCGGCCACCCTCCATGTAGTATTCGTTTGGCTCCGCCAAACGATGGGCCGGCTTCGCCGGCCACCCTCTATGTAGTATTCGTTCGGCTTCGCCAAACCATGGGCCGGCTTCGCCAAACCATGGGCCGGCTTCGCCGGCCACCCTCGATGTAGTATTCGTTTGGCTTCGCCAAACCATGGGCCGGCTTCGCCGGCCACCTTCCATGTAGTATTCGTTTGGCTTCGCAAAACGATGGGCCGGCTTCGCCGGCCACCCTCCATGTAGTATTCGTTTGGCTTCGCCAAACGATGGGCCGGCTTCGCCGGTCACCCTCGATGTAGTATTCGTTTGGCTTCGCCAAACGATGGGCCGGCTTCGCCGGCCAACCTCCATGTAGTATTCGTTTGGCTTCGCCAAACGATGGGCCGGGTACCCTCCATGTACCCTCTATAAAACGTCGTAATTCACATCATTCGAGGCGCGAGCGGCGCGCGCGACGCATGGGCCTCCGTCTGCCCTCCGCTCTCTCACTCTCTCTAACCTCCGCTCCGCACCAGCGCGCGTAGGAACCATGTGAATTTCGCCGTTTTATAGCCTGTAGTATTCGTTTGGCTTCGCCAAACGATGGGCCGGCTTCGCCGGCCACCCTCCATGAAGTATTCGTTTGGCTCCGCCAAACGATGGGCCGGCTTCGCCGGCCACCCTCTATGCAGTATTCGTTTGGCTTCGCCCAGCGATAGATATGTAGTATTCGTTTGGCTTCGCAAAACGATGGGCCGGCTTCGCCGGCCACCCTCCATGTCGTATTCGTTGGCTCCGCCAAACGATGGGCCGGCTTTGCCGGCCACCCTCTATGCAGTATTCGTTTGGCTTCGCCCAGCGATAGATATGTAGTATTCGTTTGGCTTCGCCAAACGATGGTCCGGCTTCGCCGGCCACCCTCCATGTAGTATTCGTTTGGCTTCGCCAAACGATGGGCCGGCTTCGCCGGCCACCCTCCATGAAGTATTCGTTTGGCTTCGCCAAACGATGGTCCGGCTTCGCCGGCCACCCTCCATGAAGTATTCGTTTGGCTCCGCCAAACGATGGGCCGGCTTCGCCGGCCACCCTCTATGTAGTATTCGTTCGGCTTCGCCAAACCATGGGCCGGCTTCGCCAAACCATGGGCCGGCTTCGGGCCGGCTTCGCCAAAATGGGCGGCTTCGCCGGCCACCCTCGATGTAGTATTCGTTTGGCTTCGCCAAACCATGTAGCCAGCGCTTCGCCGGCCACCTTCCATGTAGTATTCGTTTGGCTTCGCAAAACGATGGGCGGCTCCGCCGGCCGCCCTCCGTGTAGTATTCGTTTGGCTTCGCCAAGCGATGGGCCGGCTTTGCCGGTCCCCTGGATGTAGTATTCGTTTGGCTTCGCCAAACGATGGGCCGGCTTCGCCGGCCAACCTCCATGTAGTACTCGTTTGGCTTCGCCAAACGATGGGCCGGCTACCCTCCATGTACCCTCTATAAAACGTCGTAATTCACATCATTCGAGGCGCGAGCGGCGCGCGCGACGCCTTGGCCTCCGTCTGCCCTCCGCTCTCTCACTGTCTCTAACCTCCGCTCCGCACCAGCGCGCGTAGGAACCATGTAAATTTCGCCGTTTTATAGACTGTAGTATCCGTTTGGCTTCGCCAAACGATGGGCCGGCTTCGCCGGCCACCCTCCATGAAGTATTCGTTTGGCTCCGCCAAACGATGGGCCGGCTTCGCCGGCCACCCTCTATGCAGTATTCGTTTGGCTTCGCCCAGCGATAGATATGTAGTATTCGTTTGGCTTCGCAAAACGATGGGCCGGCTTCGCCGGCCACCCTCCATGTCGTATTCGTTGGCTCCGCCAAACGATGGGCCGGCTTTGCCGGCCACCCTCTATGCAGTATTCGTTTGGCTTCGCCCAGCGATAGATATGTAGTATTCGTTTGGCTTCGCAAAACGATTGGCCGGCTTCGCCGGCCACCCTCCCTGTAGTATTCGTTTGGCTTCGCCAAACGATGGTCCGGCTTCGCCGGCCACCCTCCATGTAGTATTCGTTTGGCTCCGCCAAACGATTAAGCGGCTTCGCCGGCCACCCTCATGTAGTATTCGTTCGGCTTCGCCAAACCATGGGCCGGCTTCGCCAAACCATGGGCCGGGCTTCGCCGGCCACCCTCGATGTAGTATTCGTTTGGCTTCGCCAAACCATGGGCCGGCTTCGCCGGCCACCTTCCATGTAGTATTCGTTTGGCTTCGCAAAACGATGGGCCGGCTTCGCCGGCAACCCTCCATGTAGTATTCGTTTGGCTTCGCCAAACGATGGGCCGACTTCTCTGGCCACCCTCCATGTAGTATTCGTTTGGCTTCGCCAAACGATAGACATGTGGTATTCGTTTGGCTTCGCCAAACGATGGACCGGCTTCGCCGGCGACCCTCCATGTAGTATTCGTTTGGTTTCGCCGTCACCGCGATCACGCCTTCTGATGCGCTGCTGAATTCCCACGGCACCCCATCACGTCTTCTGAAGTCCTATTAAATTCCCACGGCACCCCGAACACGTCTTCTGAAGCCCTACTGAATTTCCACGTCACCCCGAGGACGTCTTCTGAAGTCCTACTGAGTTCCCACGTCACCCCGATGACGTCTTCTAAAGCCCTACTAAATTCCCACGACACCCCGATCACGTCTTCTGAAGCCCTACTGAATTCCCACGTCACCCCGATCACGTCTTCTGAAGTCCTACTGAATTCCCACGCCACCCTGATGACGTCTTCTGAAGTCCTACTGAGTTTTCACGTCACCCCTATCACGTCTTCTGAAGCCCTACTAAATTTCCACGTCACCTCCATCACGCCTTCTGAAGTCCTTCTGAGTCCCCTCGTCACCCCGATCACGTCTTCTGGAGACCTACTAAATTTCTACGTCATGCCGATCACGCCTTCTGATGCGCTGCTAAATTTCCACGTCACCCCGATCGCGCCTTCTGAAGTCCTACTGAATTCCCACGTCACCCCGATGACGTCTTCTGAAGCCCTACTAAATTCCCACGTCACCCCGATCACGTCTTCTGAAGTCCTACTGAATTTCCACGTCACTCCGATGACGCCTTCTGAAGTCGTACTGAGTTTTCACAACACCACGATCACGTCTTCTGAAGCCCTACTAAATTTCCACGTCACCCCGATGACGCCTTCTGAAGCCCTACTAAATTCCCACGACACCCCGATCACGTCTTCTGAAGCCCTACTAAATTTCCACGTCACCCCGATCACGTTTTCTGAAGTCCTACTGAATTCCCACGCTACCCTGATGACGTCTTCTGAAGTCCTACTGAATTCCCACGCCACCCTGATGACGTCTTCTGAAGTCCTACTGAGTTTTCACGTTTCCCCCATCACGTCTTCTGAAGCCCTACTAAATTCACGACACCTCGATCACGTCTTCTGAAGCCCTACTGAATTCCCACGTTACCCCGATCACGTCTTCTGAAGTCCTACTGAGTTTTCACGTCACCCCGATCACGTCTTCTGAAGCCCTACTAAATTTCCACGTCACCCCGATTTCGTCTTCTGATGCCCTACTGAATTTCTACGTCACCCCGATCACGTCTTCTGAAGCCCTACTAAATTTCCACGTCACCCCGATCACGCCTTCTGAAGTCCTACTGAATTCCCACGTCACCCCGATGACATCTTCTGAAGAAGCCCTACTGAATTCCCACGTCACCCCGATCACGTCTTCTGAGGTCTTACTGAATTCCCACGCCACTCCGATGACGTCTTCTGAAGTCCTACTGAGTTTTCACAACACCCCGATCACGTCTTCTGAAGCCCTACTAAATTTCCACGTCACCCCGATCACGCCTTCTGAAGTCCTACTGAGTTCCCACGGCACCCCCATCACGTCTTCTGAAGTCGTACTAAATTCCCACGTCACCCCGATCACGTTTTCTGAAGTCCTACTGAATTCCCACGCCACCCTGATGACGTCTTCTGAAGTCCTACTGAATTCCCACGCCACCCTGATGACGTCTTCTGAAGTCCTACTGAGTTTTCACGTTTCCCCCATCACGTCTTCTGAAGCCCTACTAAATTCACGACACCTCGATCACGTCTTCTGAAGCCCTACTGAATTCCCACGCCACCCTGATGACGTCTTCTGAAGTCCTACTGAATTCCCACGCCACCCTGATGACGTCTTCTGAAGTCCTACTGAGTTTTCACGTTTCCCCCATCACGTCTTCTGAAGCCCTACTAAATTCACGACACCTCGATCACGTCTTCTGAAGCCCTACTGAATTCCCACGTTACCCCGATCACGTCTTCTGAAGTCCTACTGAGTTTTCACGTCACCCCGATCACGTCTTCTGAAGCCCTACTAAATTTCCACGTCACCCCGATTTCGTCTTCTGATGCCCTACTGAATTTCTACGTCACCCCGATCACGTCTTCTGAAGCCCTACTAAATTCACGACACCTCGATCACGTCTTCTGAGGTCTTACTGAATTCCCACGCCACTCCGATGACGTCTTCTGAAGAAGCCCTACTGAATTCCCACGTCACCCCGATCACGTCTTCTGAGGTCTTACTGAATTCCCACGCCACTCCGATGACGTCTTCTGAAGTCCTACTGAGTTTTCACAACACCCCGATCACGTCTTCTGAAGCCCTACTAAATTTCCACGTCACCCCGATCACGCCTTCTGAAGTCCTACTGAGTTCCCACGGCACCCCCATCACGTCTTCTGAAGTCGTACTAAATTCCCACGTCACCCGTTTGCAGTATAAACAAAGCAAAAAAAAAGAAAGAAGACGAGTCTGTGGTGAAGGCGCTGAATAACGCGCCCCAATCGGCTCCTCTTCGAAGCTGCCCCACCACTATGCAGGCGCTGTGCTGAACGCTCACCCTCTCCTTCGTGGCACCCGCTAAGCACAGCGCCTGCATGGTGATGGGGCAGCTTCGTAGCCCCCTATAGCCCCATAGTCAAGATTATTTTTCTTGCCCTAGCGATTCTTTTTATATAGGACTAGTGACCCTTCGGGTCCCTAGCCCGGGGCAGCCACTTGACTTGGAGGCAGCAAACCCTCTGTTTCAGAGTCAAAATCACTAAGGTGTATCGCGCGCGTGTGCGCGTATGCTGCTACTCAACTATTCCACACTCGCACTGTCTGTATCCCAGGTCCACCTGCGCACGCGAAGGAACAATAAATTTTACTCCCTAATGTACGGTACAAGCTCCTAAACATGCTTGTGAAAGCAACGTGAATAGACCAGTACGTCTACAACCATGTGGCCAGCGCCGCTCCAAAGACCGAATACCACGACGACAGTAGTATAGTTGTCCTTTTTGAAAAATGGTCAAGCAAGCAAATAAACATGACGTCAAAAAGCCTTTTAACTGCTCAATGTTTTCAATTCTCCAAACATGCTGCGCTCTTAGGTGGCGACACGCAAGATCGGTACGTATCATTTGCATCCTCGCAGTGAGCAGGCTTCGCCGGCCACCCACCGTATAGTATTCGTTCAGCTTCGCCGAACGGTAGGCCGGCTTCGCCGGCCACCCTTTGTGAAGTATTCGTTCGGCTTCGCCGAACGATGGGCCGGCTTCGCCTGCTACCCTCCGTATAGTATTCGTTCAGCTTCGCCGAACGAAGGGCCGGCTTCACCGACCCACCTCCAATCACCACGCGTAGTATTCGCTTGGCTCCGCCAAACGATGGGCCGGCTTCGCCGACCCACCTCCATTCACCACGCGTAGTATTCGTTCGGCTTCGCCGAACGATGGGCCGGCTTCGCCGACCTACCTCCATTCATCACGCGTAGTATTCGTTTGGCTCCGCCAAACGATGGGCCGGCTTTGCCGACCCACCTCCATTAACCACGCGCTGTATTCGGTCGGCTTGGCCGAACGATGGGCCGGCTTCGCCGGCCACCCACTGTATAGTACTCGCTCGGCTTCGCCGAACGATTGGCCGGCTTCGCCTGCTACCCTCCGTATAGTATTCGTTCTGCTTCGCCGAACGATGGGCCGGCTTCGCCGGCCACCCTCTGTGTAGTATTCGTTTGCCTTCGCCAAACGATGAGCGGCTTCGCCGGCCACCCTCTATGTAGTATTAGTTTGGCTTCGCCAAACTCAGCGGCTTCGCCGGCCACCCACCGTATAGTACTCGCTCGGCTTCGCCGAACGATTGGCCGGCTTCGCCTGCTACCCTCCGTATAGTATTCGTTCTGATTCGCCGAACGATGGGCCGGCTTCGCCGGCCACCCTCTATGTAGTATTCGTTTGGCTTCGCCAAACATGGCTTCGCCGGCCACCCTCTATGTAGTAATCGTTTCGCTTCGCCAAACGATGGGCCAGCTTCGCCGGCCACCCTCCATGTAGTATTCGTTTGGCTTAGCCAAACGATGGCGGCTTCGCCGGCCACCCTCTATGTAGTATTAGTTTAACTTCGCCAAACCGCGTAAGCCGGCTTCGCCGACCCACTTCCATTCACCACGCGTTGTATTCGGTCGGCTTGGCCGAACGATGCAGCGGCTTCGCCGGCCACCCACCGTATAGTATTCGTTTGGTTTCGCCAACCATGTAGCGGCTTCGCCGGCCACCCTCTATGTAGTAATTGTTTGGCTTCGCCGAACGATGGGCCGGCTTCGCGGACTCACCTCCATTCACCACGCGTAGTATTTGTTTGGATCCGCCAAACGATGGGCCGGCTTTGCCGGCCACCCTCCATGTGGTATTCGTTTGGCTTGCGCAAGCGATGGGCCGGCTTCGCCGGCCGCCCTCTATGTAGTAATCGTTTGGCTTCGCCGAACGATGGGCCGGCTTCGCCGGCCACCCTCCATGTTGTATTCGTTTGGCTTAGCCAAACGATGGGCCGGCTTCGCCGGCCACCCTCTATGTAGTAATCGTTTGGCTTCGCCGAACGATGGGCCGGCTTCGCCGGCCACCCACCGTATAGTATTCGTTTGGCTTCGCCAAACCATGGGCCGGCTTCGCCGGCCACCCTCTATGTAGTAATTGTTTGGCTTCGCCGAACGATGGGCCGGCTTCGCGGACTCACCTCCATTCACCACGCGTAGTATTTGTTTGGATCCGCCAAACGATGGGCCGGCTTTGCCGGCCACCCTCCATGTAGTATTCGTTTGGCTTCGCCAAACGATGGGCCGGCTTCGCCGGCCGCCCTCTATGTAGTAATCGTTTGGCTTCGCCGAACGATGGGCCGGCTTCGCCGGCCACCTTCCATGTTGTATTAGTTTGGCTTAGCCAAACGATGGGCCGGCTTCGCCGGCCACCCTCTATGTAGTAATCGTTTGGCTTCGCCGAACGATGGGCCGGCTTCGCCGGCCACCCACCGTATAGTACTCGCTCGGCTTCGCCGAACGATTGGCCGGCTTCGCCTGCTACCCTCTATGTAGTATTCGTTTGGCTTCGCCAAACCATGGGCCGGCTTCGCCGGCCACCTTCCATGTAGTATTCGTTTGGCTTCGCCGAACGATGGGCCGGCTTCGCCGGCCACCCTCGATGTAGTATTCGTTTGGCTTCGCCAAACCATGGGCCGGCTTCGCCGGCCACTCTTGATGTAGTATTCGTTTGGCTTGGATGAACGATGGGCCGGCTTCGCCGGCCACCCTCCGTATAGTATTCGTTTGGCTTCGCCAAACCATGGGCCGGCTTCGCCGGCCACCCTCCATGTAGTATTCGTTTGGCTTCGCCAAACGATGGGCCGGCTTCGCCGGCCACCCTCTATGTAGTAATCGTTTGGCTTCGCCGAACGATGGGCCGGCTTCGCGGACCCACCTCCATTCACCACGCGTAGTATTTGTTTGGCTCCGCCAAACGATGGGCCGGCTTTGCCGACCCACCTCCATTCACCACGCGTTGTATTCGTTTGGCTTAGCCAAACGATGGGCCGGCTTCGCCGGCCACCCTCTATGTAGTAATCGTTTGGCTTCGCCGAACGATGGGCCGGCTTCGCCGACCCACCTCCATTCACCACGCAAAGTATTCGTTTGGCTTTGCCAAACGATTGGCCGGCTTGCCGACCCACCTCCATTCACCACGCGTTGTATTCGTTCGGCTTTGCCAAACGATTGGCCGGCTTCGCCTGCTACCCTCCGTATAGTATTCGTTCTGCTTTGCCGAACGCGATTTAGCGGCTTCGCCGGCCACCTTCCATGTAGTATTTGTTTGGCTTCGCCAAACCATGGGCCGGCTTCGCCGGCCACCCTCTATGTAGTATTCGTTTGGCTCCGCCAAACGATGGGCCGGCTTTGCCGACCCACCTCCATTCACCACGCGTTGTATTCGGTCGGCTTGGCCGAACGATGGGCCGGCTTCGCCGGAAACCCACCGTATAGTATTCGTTCGGCTTCGCCGAACGATGGGCCGGCTTCGCCGGCCATCCTCTATGTAGTATCCGTTTGGCTTCGCCGAACGATGGGCCGGCTTCGCCGGCCACCCTCTATGTAGTATTCGTTTGGCTTCGCCAAACCATGGGCCGGCTTCGCCGTCCACCCTCGATGTAGCATTCGTTTGGCTTCGCCAAACGATGGGCCGGCTTCGCCGGCTACCCTCCATGTAGTAGTCTTCGTTTGGCTTCGCCAAACGATGGGCCGGCTTCGCCGGTCACCCTCGATTTAGTATTCGTTTGGCTTCGCCAAACGATGGGCCGGCTTCGCCGGCCAACCTCCATGTAGTATTCGTTTGGCTTCGCCAAACGTCGGGCCGGGTACCCTCTATGTACCCTCTATAAAACGTCGTAATTCACATCATTCGAGGCGCGAGCGGCGCGCGCGACGCATGGGCCTCCGTCTGGCCTCCGCTCTCTCACTCTCTCTAACCTCCGCTCCGCACCAGCGCGCGTAGGAACCATGTGAATTTCGCCGTTTTATAGCCTGTAGTATTCGTTTGGCTTTGCCAAACGATGAGCGGCTTCGCCGGCCACCCTCCATGTAGTATTCGTTTGGCTTCCCAAACGATCCAAAGGGCTTCGCCGGCCGCCCTCATGTAGTAATCGTTTGGCTTCGTCGAACGATGGGCCGGCTTCGCCGGCCACCCTCGATGTAGTATTCGTTTGGCTTCAAGAACCATGGGCCGGCTTCGCCGGCCACTCTTGATGTAGTATTCGTTTGGCTTCGCTAAACGATGGGCCGGCTTCGCCGGCCATCTTCCATGTAGTATTCGTTTGGCTCCGCCAAACGATGGGCCGGCTTCGCCGGCCACCTTCCATGTAGTATTCGTTTGGCTTCGCCAAACGATGGGCCGGCTTCGCCGACCCACCTCCATTCACCACGCGTTGTATTCGGTCGGCTTGGCCGAACGATGGGCCGGCTTCGCCGGCCACCCACCGTATAGTATTCGTTTGGCTTCGCCAAACCATGGGCCGGCTTCGCCGGCCACCTTCCATGTAGTATTCGTTTGGCTTCGCCAAACGATGGGCCGGCTTCGCCGGCCACCCTCTATGTAGATGGGCCGGCTTCGCCGGCCATCCTCTATGTAGTATCCGTTTGGCTTCGCCGAACGATGGGCCGGCTTCGCCGGCCACCCTCTATGTAGTATTCGTTTGGCTTCACCAAACCATGGGCCGGCTTCGCCGTCCACCCTCGATGTAGCATTCGTTTGGCTTCGCCAAACGATGGGCCGGCTTCGCCGGCCACCCTCCATGTAGTATTCGTTTGGCTTAGCCAAACCATGGGCCGGCTTCGCCGGCCACCCTCCATGTAGTATTCGTTTGGCTTCGCCAAACGATGGGCCGGCTTCGCCGGCCACCCTCTATGTAGTAATCGTTTAACTTCGCCAAACGATGGGCCGGCTTCACCGGCCACCCTCTATGTACCCTCTATAAAACGTCGTAATTCACATCATTTGAGGCGCGACGCCTGGGCCTCCGTCTGCCCTCCGCTCTCTCACTGTCTCTAACCTCCGCTCCGCACCAGAACGCGTAGGAACCATGTGAATTTCGCCGTTTTGTAGCCTGTAGTATTCGTTTGGCTTCGCCAAACGATGGGCCGGCTTCGCCGGCCACCCTCCATGTAGTATTCGTTTGGCTTCGCTAAACCATGGGCCGGCTTCGCCGGCCACCCTCCATGTAGTATTCGTTTGGCTTCGCCAACGGTGGAGCCAACTTCGCCGGCCACCCTTCATGTAGTATTCGTTTGGCTTCGCCAAACGATGGGCCAGCTGCGCCGGCCACCCTCTATGTAGTAATCGTTTGGCTTCGCCAAACGATGGGCCGGCTTCGCCGGCTACCCTCCATGTAGTAGTCTTCGTTTGGCTTCGCCAAACGATGGGCCGGCTTCGCTGGTCACCCTCGATGTAGTATTTGTTTGGCTTCGCCAAACGATGGGCCGGCTTCGCCGGCCAACCTCCATGTAGTATTTGTTTGGCTTCGCCAAACGATGGGCCGGGTACCCTCCATGTACCCTCTATAAAACGTCGTAATTCACATCATTCGAGGCGCGAGCGGCGCGCGCGACGCATGGGCCTCCGTCTGCCCTCCGCTCTCTCACTCTCTCTAACCTCCGCTCCGCACCAGCGCGCGTAGGAACCATGTGAATTTCGCCGTTTTATAGCCTGTAGTATTCGTTTGGCTTCGCCAAACGATGGGCCGGCTTCGCCGGCCACCCTCCATGAAGTATTCGTTTGGCTCCGCCAAACGATGGGCCGGCTTCGCCGGCCACCCTCTATGCAGTATTCGTTTGGCTTCGCCCAGCGATAGATATGTAGTATTCGTTTGGCTTCGCAACGACAAAGCGGCTTCGCCGGCCACCCTCCATGTCGTATTCGTTGGCTCCGCCAAACGATGGGCCGGCTTTGCCGGCCACCCTCTATGCAGTATTCGTTTGGCTTCGCCCAGCGATAGATATGTAGTATTCGTTTGGCTTCGCAAAACGATTGGCCGGCTTCGCCGGCCACCTTCCATGTAGTATTCGTTTGGCTTCGCCAAACGATGGGCCGGCTTCGCCGGCCACCCTCTATGTAGATGGGCCGGCTTCGCCGGCCATCCTCTATGTAGTATCCGTTTGGCTTCGCCGAACGATGGGCCGGCTTCGCCGGCCACCCTCTATGTAGTATTCGTTTGGCTTCACCAAACCATGGGCCGGCTTCGCCGTCCACCCTCGATGTAGCATTCGTTTGGCTTCGCCAAACGATGGGCCGGCTTCGCCGGCCACCCTCCATGTAGTATTCGTTTGGCTTAGCCAAACCATGGGCCGGCTTCGCCGGCCACCCTCCATGTAGTATTCGTTTGGCTTCGCTTAACGATTGGGCCAACTTCGCCGGCCACCCTCTATGTAGTAATCGTTTAACTTTCGCCAACCGATGGGCGGCCTTCACCGGTCACCCTCTATGTACCCTCTATAAAACGTCGTAATTCACATCATTTGAGGCGCGACGCCTGGGCCTCCGTCTGCCCTCCGCTCTCTCACTGTCTCTAACCTCCGCTCCGCACCAGAACGCGTAGGAACCATGTGAATTTCGCCGTTTTGTAGCCTGTAGTAATCGTTCGGCTTCGCCAACGATGAGCGGCTTCGCCGGCCACCCTCCATGTAGTATTCGTTTGGCTTCGCTAAGCCGCGGAGCCGGCTTCGCCGGCCACCCTCCATGTAGTATTCGTTTGGCTTCGCTAACGGTGGGAAGCGGCTTCGCCGGCCACCCTTCATGTAGTATTCGTTTGGCTTCGCCAAACGATGGGGCCAACTGCGCCGGCCACCCTCTATCTTAGTAATCGTTTGGCTTCGCCAAGCGATGCAGCCGGCTTCGCCGGCTACCCTCCATGTAGTAGTCTTCGTTTGGCTTCGCCAAACGATGGGCCGGCTTCGCTGGTCACCCTCGATGTAGTATTCGTTTGGCTTCGCCAAACGATGGGCGGCTTCGCCGGCCAACCTCCATGTAGTATTCGTTTGGCTTCGCCAAACGATGGGCCGGGTACCCTCCATGTACCCTCTATAAAACGTCGTAATTCACATCATTCGAGGCGCGAGCGGCGCGCGCGACGCATGGGCCTCCGTCTGCCCTCCGCTCTCTCACTCTCTAACTTCCGCTCCGCACCAGCGCGCGTAGGAACCATGTGAATTTCGCCGTTTTATAGCCTGTGGTATTCGTTTGGCTTCGCCAAACGATGGGCCGGCTTCGCCGGCCACCCTCCATGAAGTATTCGTTTGGCTCCGCCAAACGATTGGAGCGGCTTCGCCGGCCACCCCATGCAGTATTCGTTTGGCTTCGCCCAGCGATAGATATGTAGTATTCGTTTGGCTTCGCAAAACGATGGCGCCGGCTTCGCCGGCCACCCTCCATGTCGTATTCGTTGGCTCCAAGAACGATGGGCCGGCTTTGCCGGCCACCCTCTATGCAGTATTCGTTTGGCTTCGCCCAGCGATAGATATGTAGTATTCGTTTGGCTTCGCAAAACGATTGGCCGGCTTCGCCGGCCACCCTCCATGTCGTATTCGTTGGCTCCGCCGAACGATGGCCGGCTTTTGCCGGCCACCCTCTATGCAGTATTCGTTTGGCTTCGCCCAGCGATAGATATGAAGTATTCGTTTGGCTTCGCCAAACGATGGTCCGGCTTCGCCGGCCACCCTCCATGTAGTATCTTCGTTTGGCTCCGCCAAACGATGGGCTGGCTTCGCCGGCCACCCTCTATGTAGTATTCGTTCGGCTTCGCCAAACCATGGGCCGGCTTCGCCAAACCATGGGCCGGCTTCGCCGGCCACCCTCTATGTAGTATTCGTTTGGCTCCGCCAAACGATGGGCCGGCTTTGCCGACCCACCTCCATTCACCACGCGTTGTATTCGGTCGGCTTGGCCGAACGCCGGCCACCCTCTATGTAGTAATCGTTTGACTTCGCCAAACGATGGGCCGGCTTCACCGGCCACCCTCTATGTACCCTCTATAAAACGTCGTAATTCACATCATTTGAGGCGCGACGCCTGGGCCTCCGTCTGCCCTCCGCTCTCTCACTGTCTCTAACCTCCGCTCCGCACCAGAACGCGTAGGAACCATGTGAGTTTCGCCGTTTTGTAGCCTGTAGTATTCGTTTGGCTTCGCCAAACGATGGGCCGGCTTCGCCGGCCACCCTCCATGTAGTATTCGTTTGGCTTCGCTAAACCATGGGCCGGCTTCGCCGGCCACCATCCATGTAGTATTCGTTTGGCTTCGCCAAACGGTGGGCCGGCTTCGCCGGCCACCCTTCATGTAGTATTCGTTTGGCTTCGCCAAACGATGGGCCGGCTTCGGTGGTCACCCTCGATGTAGTATTCGTTTGGCTTCGCCAAACGATGGGCCGGCTTCGCCGGCCAACCTCCATGTAGTATTCGTTTGGCTTCGCCAAACGATGGGCCGGGTACCCTCCATGTACCCTCTATAAAACGTCGTAATTCACATCATTCGAGGCGCGAGCGGCGCGCGCGACGCATGGGCCTCCGTCTGCCCTCCGCTCTCTCACTCTCTCTAACCTCCGCTCCGCACCAGCGCGCGTAGGAACCATGTGAATTTTGCCGTTTTATAGCCTGTAGTATTCGTTTGGCTTCGCCAAACGATGGGCCGGCTTCGCCGGCCACCCTCCATGAAGTATTCGTTTGGCTCCGCCAACGACAAAGCGGCTTCGCCGGCCACCCTCTACATGCAGTCTTCGTTTGGCTTCGCCCAGCGATAGATATGTAGTATTCGTTTGGCTTCGCAAAACGATGGGCCGGCTTCGCCGGCCACCCTCCATGTCGTATTCGTTGGCTCCGCCAAACGATGGGCCGGCTTTGCCGGCCACCCTCTATGCAGTATTCGTTTGGCTTCGCCCAGCGATAGATATGTATTAGGTCTAGAAGTTAATTTCCGCCAAACGTTCTGGTTTGGCCTCCACCCATTCATCGAGCGATGTCTGGAGAGTATTCGTTTGGTGCGCCCACGATTTTCTTCGCTTCGGATTGTCGCCGGCCACCCTCTATAGTATTCGTTCGGCTTCGCCAGTTATGATGCTGGTAAAAAGTATTCTGTTCGGAATCGGTCCAACAAGATTTGTGAAGTTGTTTTTCTGCTCTTTGTTGCGTTCTGAGAGCTCATAGGGATCCATTTTCCTTTCCTTTGAATCTTCCCATTGCCTTCAATCGAATAGAAATTGCTTTTTGGGTGACGCTGAGAGATGCTGCGAGCTGCTCTGCGTTTGGAGCGAATCTGATCCAACAAAGCCTGAAGTTCGTCTTCGAACTTTTTTGGCTGTCCTGGTCGATCTTTTGTCCTTAACGTCAAAATCACCCGATTTGAAACGCTGAAACCATTCTGGCAGGTTCTTATGGATGGAGCAGCATCGCCGTAAGCTTGGGCAAGCATTTGGCTGCGCGTCAGTGGCTTTCTGCGCGGAAATTAACTTCTAGACCTAATAGTATTCGTTTGGCTCCGCCAAACGATGGGCCGGCTTCGCCGGCCACCCTCTATGTAGTATTCGTTCGGCTTCGCCAAACGGTGGGCCGGCTTCGCCGGTCACCCTCGATGTAGTATTCGTTTGACTTCGCCAAACGATGGGCCGGCTTCGCCGGCCAACCTCCATGTAGTATTCGGTTGGCTTCGCCAAACGATGGGCCGGGTACCCTCCATGTACCCTCTATAAAACGTCGTAATTCACATCATTCGAGGGCGCGAGCGGCGCGCGCACGCATGGGCCTCCGTCTGCCCTCCGCTCTCCTCAATTTCTAACCTCCGCTCCGCACCAGCGCGTAGGAACCATGTGAATTTCTGCCGTTTTATAGCCTGTAGTTCTCGTTTGGCTTCGCCGAACGATGGGCCGGCTTCAGCGGCCACCCTCCATGAAGTATTCCCTCCATGTAGGATTTGTTTGGTTTCGCCAAACGATGGGACGGCTTCGTCGGCCAGCCTCCATGTAAAATTCGTTTTGCTTCGTCAAACGACGGCTTCGCCGGCCACCCTCTATGTAGTATTCGTTTGGCTTCTCCAGACGATGGGCCGGCTTCGCCAAATCCATGGGCCGGCTTCGCCGGCCACCCTCGATGTAGTATTCGTTTGGCTTCGCCAATCCATGGGCCGGCTTCGCCGGCCACCTTCCATGTAGTATTCGTTTGGCTTCGCAAAACGATGAGCGGCTTCGCCGGCCACCCTCCATGTAGTATTCGTTTGGCTTCGCCAAACGATGGGCCGGCTTCGCCGGTCACCCTCGATGTAGTATTCGTTTGGCTTCGCCAACGATTGGGCCGGCTTCGCCGGCCAACCTCCATGTAGTATTCTCCGTTTGGCTTCGCCAAACGATGGGCCGGGTACCCTCCATGTACCCTCTACAAAACGTCGTAATTCACATCATTCGAGGCGCGTGCGGGGCGCGCGACGCGTGGGTCTCCGTCTGCCCTCCGCTCTCCCACTGTCTCTAACCTCCGCTCCGCACCAGCACGCGTAGGACCCATGTGAATTTCGCCGTTTTATAGCCTGTAGTATTCGTTTGGCTTCGCCAAAACGATAATACTTAGCCGGCCACCCTCCATGAAGTATTCGTTTGGCTCCGCCAAACGATGGGCGGCTTCGCCGGCCACCCTCTATGCAGTATTCGTTTGGCTTCGCCCAGCGATAGATATGTAGTATTCGTTTGGCTTCGCAAAACGATGGGCCAGCTTCGCCGGCCACCCTCCATGTCGTATCTGTTGGCTCCGCCAAACGATGGGCGGCTTTGCCGGCCACCCTCTATGCAGTATTCGTTTGGCTTCGCCCAGCGATAGATATGTAGTATTCGTTTGGCTTCGCCAAACGATGGTCCGGCTTCGCCGGCCACCCTCCAAGTAGGATTCGTTTGGCTTCGCCAAACGACGGGCCGGCTTCGCCGGCCACCCTCTATGAAGTATTCGTTTGGCTTCGCCAACGATGGTCCAACTTCGCCGGCCACCCTCCATGAAGTATTCGTTTGGCTCCGCCAAACGATGGGCCAACTTCGCCGGCCACCCTCTATGTAGTATTCGTTCGGCTTTCGCCAAACCATGGGCCGGCTTCGCCAAACCATGGGCCGGCTTCGCCAAAACATGGGCCGGCTTCGCCGGCCACCCTCGATGTAGTATTCGTTTGGCTTCGCAAACCATGGCCAGCTTCGCCGGCCACCTTCCATGTAGTATTCGTTTGGCTTCGCCAAAACGATGGGCCGGCTTCGCCGGCCACCCTCCATGTAGTATTCGTTTGGCTTCGCCAAACGATAGACCACTTCGCCGGTCACCCTCGATAGTATTCGTTTGGCTTCGCCAAACGATGGGCCGGCTTCGCCGGCCAACCTCCATGTAGTATTCGTTTGGCTTCGCCAAACGATGGGCCGGGTACCTCCATGTACCCTCTATAAAACGTCGTAATTCACATCATTCGAGGCGCGAGCGGCGCGCGCGACGCCGGGCCTCCGTCTGCCCTCCGCTCTCTCACTCTTCTCTAACCTCCGCTCCGCACCAGCGCGCGTAGGAACCATGTGAATTTCGCCGTTTTATAGCCTGTAGTATTCGTTTGGCTTCGCCAACGATGGGCCGGCTTCGCCGGCCACCCTCCATGAAGTATTCGTTTGGCTCCGCCAAACATTAGACCGGCTTCGCCGGCCACCCTCTATGCAGTATTCGTTTGGCTTCGCCCAGCGATAGATATGTAGTATTCGTTTGGCTTCGCAAAACGATGGGCCGGCTTCGCCGGCCACCCTCCATGTCGTATTCGTTGGCTCCGCCAAACGATGGGCCGGCTTTGCCGGCCACCCTCTATGCAGTATTCGTTTGGCTTCGCCCAGCGATAGATATGTAGTATTCGTTTGGCTTCGCAAAACGATTGGCCGGCTTCGCCGGCCACCCTCCCTGTAGTATTCGTTTGGCTTCGCCAAACGATGGTCCGGCTTCGCCGGCCACCCTCCATGTAGTATTCGTTTGGCTCCGCCAAACGATGGGCCGGCTTCGCCGGCCACCCTCTATGTAGTATTCGTTCGGCTTCGCCAAACCATGGGCCGGCTTCGCCAAACCATGGGCCGGCTTCGCCGGCCACCCTCGATGTAGTATTCGTTTGGCTTCGCCAAACCATGGGCCGGCTTCGCCGGCCACCTTCCATGTAGTATTCGTTTGGCTTCGCAAAACGATGGGCCGGCTTCGCCGGCAACCCTCCATGTAGTATTCGTTTGGCTTCGCCAAACGATGGGCCGACTTCTCTGGCCACCCTCCATGTAGTATTCGTTTAGCTTCGCCAAACGATAGACATGTGGTATTCGTTTGGCTTCGCCAAACGATGGACCGGCTTCGCCGGCGACCCTCCATGTAGTATTCGTTTGGTTTCGCCGTCACCGCGATCACGCCTTCTGATGCGCTGCTGAATTCCCACGGCACCCCATCACGTCTTCTGAAGTCCTATTAAATTCCCACGTCACCCCGATGACGTCTTCTAAAGCCCTACTAAATTCCCACGACACCCCGATCACGTCTTCTGAAGCCCTACTGAATTCCCACGTCACCCCGATCACGTCTTCTGAAGTCCTACTGAATTCCCACGCCACCCTGATGACGTCTTCTGAAGTCCTACTGAGTTTTCACGTCACCCCTATCACGTCTTCTGAAGCCCTACTAAATTTCCACGTCACCTCCATCACGCCTTCTGAAGTCCTTCTGAGTCCCCTCGTCACCCCGATCACGTCTTCTGGAGACCTACTAAATTTCTACGTCATGCCGATCACGCCTTCTGATGCGCTGCTAAATTTCCACGTCACCCCGATCGCGCCTTCTGAAGTCCTACTGAATTTCCACGTCACTCCGATGACGCCTTCTGAAACCCTACTAAATTCCCACGTCACCCCGATCACGTCTTCTGAAGTCCTACTGAATTTCCACGTCACTCCGATGACGCCTTCTGAAGTCGTACTGAGTTTTCACAACACCACGATCACGTCTTCTGAAGCCCTACTAAATTTCCACGTCACCCCGATGACGCCTTCTGAAGCCCTACTAAATTCCCACGACACCCCGATCACGTCTTCTGAAGCCCTACTAAATTTCCACGTCACCCCGATCACGTTTTCTGAAGTCCTACTGAATTCCCACGCTACCCTGATGACGTCTTCTGAAGTCCTACTGAATTCCCACGCCACCCTGATGACGTCTTCTGAAGTCCTACTGAGTTTTCACGTTTCCCCCATCACGTCTTCTGAAGCCCTACTAAATTCACGACACCTCGATCACGTCTTCTGAAGCCCTACTGAATTCCCACGTTACCCCGATCACGTCTTCTGAAGTCCTACTGAGTTTTCACGTCACCCCGATCACGTCTTCTGAAGCCCTACTAAATTTCCACGTCACCCCGATTTCGTCTTCTGATGCCCTACTGAATTTCTACGTCACCCCGATCACGTCTTCTGAAGCCCTACTAAATTTCCACGTCACCCCGATCACGCCTTCTGAAGTCCTACTGAATTCCCACGTCACCCCGATGACGTCTTCTGAAGAAGCCCTACTGAATTCCCACGTCACCCCGATCACGTCTTCTGAGGTCTTACTGAATTCCCACGCCACTCCGATGACGTCTTCTGAAGTCCTACTGAGTTTTCACAACACCCCGATCACGTCTTCTGAAGCCCTACTAAATTTCCACGTCACCCCGATCACGCCTTCTGAAGTCCTACTGAGTTCCCACGGCACCCCCATCACGTCTTCTGAAGTCGTACTAAATTCCCACGTCACCCCGATCACGTTTTCTGAAGTCCTACTGAATTCCCACGCCACCCTGATGACGTCTTCTGAAGTCCTACTGAATTCCCACGCCACCCTGATGACGTCTTCTGAAGTCCTACTGAGTTTTCACGTTTCCCCCATCACGTCTTCTGAAGCCCTACTAAATTCACGACACCTCGATCACGTCTTCTGAAGCCCTACTGAATTCCCACGCCACCCTGATGACGTCTTCTGAAGTCCTACTGAATTCCCACGCCACCCTGATGACGTCTTCTGAAGTCCTACTGAGTTTTCACGTTTCCCCCATCACGTCTTCTGAAGCCCTACTAAATTCACGACACCTCGATCACGTCTTCTGAAGCCCTACTGAATTCCCACGTTACGTTACCCTGATCACGTCTTCTGAAGTCCTACTGAGTTTTCACGTCACCCCGATCACGTCTTCTGAAGCCCTACTAAATTTCCACGTCACCCCGATTTCGTCTTCTGATGCCCTACTGAATTTCTACGTCACCCCGATCACGTCTTCTGAAGCCCTACTAAATTTCCACGTCACCCCGATCACGCCTTCTGAAGTCCTACTGAATTCCCACGTCACCCCGATGACGTCTTCTGAAGAAGCCCTACTGAATTCCCACGTCACCCCGATCACGTCTTCTGAGGTCTTACTGAATTCCCACGCCACTCCGATGACGTCTTCTGAAGTCCTACTGAGTTTTCACAACACCCCGATCACGTCTTCTGAAGCCCTACTAAATTTCCACGTCACCCCGATCACGCCTTCTGAAGTCCTACTGAGTTCCCACGGCACCCCCATCACGTCTTCTCAAGGCGTACTAAATTCCCACGTCACCCCGTTGCAGTATAAACAAAGCAAAAAAGAAAAGAAGACGAGTCTGTGGTGAAGGCGCTGAATAACGCGCCCCAATCGGCTCCTCTTCGAAGCTGCCCCACCACTATGCAGGCGCTGTGCTGAACGCTCACCCTCTCCTTCGTGGCACCCGCTAAGCACAGCGCCTGCATGGTGATGGGGCAGCCTCGTAGCCCCCTATAGCCCCATAGTCAAGATTATTTTTCTTGCCCTAGCGATTCTTTTTATATAGGATCTGAATTATTTTTCTAACACGCTTCGAGAACCCTTTAATTGGTATAAATAAACGCCCAACCGAAAATCCGTACACGTCCATAACGCTGTTGGTCTGCGCAAAGTTTGGAAAATGTTCCTTAACCCAAACTTTGCTCAATGGGGTAGTTTTGGGCGCTGAACACGATTAAAAGGTCCGTTTCCGGATTTTCGTGAAAATAATGCGCTTTTTGGAGGGTACAATAGGTACGAAAATCGGAGAAAAATGCCTATAACTTTTAATTCGAATCTGAGGTTGAACTGTGTCTTTAACATAAAGTTGTCGAGCCCCATGGTTCAGCGAGCAGGGCTGCGACTCGGCGCAACGGAGGGAGGGGGGGGTATAAATTTTGAAATTTTTTGAAAAAAAAAACGAAAATTTGAGGGAGCTCGCAAAATGTATGGGAAAAAAGAATTTTTCCCAAACCTTTTGGTAAGCCAAAAATAGTTGCCTTTTCCTACCACAAGTTGGACATTTTCCCGATTTGTCACCAAAAAAAAACAAGCAATTTTCCATCTCGAGAAAAGGATCGTAAAATGTCAACAGAGGGGGTCGCAGGAATTTCGAAAATTGACGCAACGGGCTGCACAACCCTGTCAGCGAGACGTTGTGTCTTACGACCCCCCTTTATGACCGAGACATGCGAGAGGCGTAGGAGGATTCTACGCTCCGCCTCCCGTCCCTGTACATGAAAACTTGACTAATTTTTCCGACCCCCCCCCCTCCCTAAAACTTTTACGTACATACCACCCTAAGGTAAAGTTAAGATTCCGCTTCTTGCGACGAACAACCGCGTGTATGAATTTCATTTCATAAAGATGATAAGCACGGCGTCGAGCCGCTTGTCGCGTGAAGTATGGAACCGACCTCATCAGCATCGTGACGTCACCCACTACCACAATTCCCCTTCCTTCGCAGGCCACACTAAGTAATAATACTCATCAATACACTGTCGCAAACATCCTAAAAAGCGCGTACTCGACGAATTAAATATAGTGTCCGGTCCGCAATTGCGGACGACAGCTGTTGCAGCGCGCAGCTAGACGATGATCGTGCAGGGACCTTGTGGTTCCAAGGCGATTTCCCGTGTTACCGGCGTGCTTTCGCGTGGTAAGCGTGTCGCAGCTGCGTACCGGGATTTTACCCAGACAAGAACAGTAATAGATCGAACCAAGAGAAAAATTACCGGAATCGTCTCGTTCGTGACGATACGCTTTTCCGCATGGTATCGATGATCGCGAGGGAGGACATCGGACAGCGTCGGCCAGACAGGTCTCTTTCTGGTCAATTCTTCAATACTTGGAACTTCTCGTATAGTGATCCTCACTGAAAATAATTTCATCATATCTAACTGGGAAACTACTATTGGGCGACTCCGGCATTTGTTACAAGATATGGTCTAATTAGGGCACTTCTTCCAGGCATACGTCTATAACTGTCACGGAAGGTCGACGATTTTCAGTTTTTCGAAAAACTATGGTAGCTTACTGTAGAAAAAATGGCACTTTTCTCTTGTATGTACTGTGCGTTTCTGAGCCAAATTCCGGTCCGCAACTGCGTCTCGACACGCTTCGCGGCCGCACGCGCTCGACTCAGTCGAGTTTCCAGCGCCAAAGCCGACTCGATGTGGCTTCCTTTGTACAGTTTTCTCCAATTTTTTTCTACGTTTCCAGTTTCCAAAACCACCTAGAGTCAACAGATCGGCGGCTGCGGCGCTGAAAACTCTACCGACTCGGAAGCGCTCGGCCGCACAGTGTCTCCAGACGTAATCGCGGACCGGTATTTGGCCCAGAGAAGTGCAGTCATTTTCTAGAAAAAAAACTGAAAACGGGCCTCATGTTCGCGTTCAGTGCCCCAAACAACAACCCCACTGAACTGAGTTTGGGCCTAATAAGTTTAAAGGCAGCGTTCACGATGATCATCCTCGTTGACTTTCCACAGTGGAATGATAGGCGAGAAGGATCCTAGGCTCCCAGTGTCGAAAAAAAAGTAGAAAACGAGCCAGGAGCGGCAAAATAACGGCTGCAAACAAGCGTTTTGGTGCCAAAGATCCGCCCGCTCGAAATGAACAAATGAAGACTCAGATTACAGGAATGATCAAGTCAAGGAAGTGCTGATAAGTGAGCTGATCGCCTGATTGCACTGATAGATATCATCCTTCTAGCGGTTAATTCCTCCACGCTCAAAAATCGACGTAAACAAGAGAGGGCCTATTTTGGCTCAAAAAGGCGTCTTCACTGTCCTTTTTAAGCATGCCCTGCTATATAGGGCACCAGACCTTCCGTAAGCCGTGGAGATATCGGAAGTGAAGTTTATCGTGAACACTGCCTTTAAATTTCTGAAATCCAGAAAATCACAATTGTCGTCATTTGTTCACCCAGTTCCCAAATGCGTTGAGAAAACCCCTATCCCCCAAAATTAACCCCCCCCCCTAAATAGTTTTTTTAATCTTCGTGACTAAGTAGGACTTTCGGGAATATTCTGCGACTCCTTCCCTCGAAATTGCGCGTAAAAGATGGATCAGCAGGGTGGTGCGACGTTGCCTCCAATTTTGCAATCCGAGAGTATGGCGCATGGGGGTCAGCCATGTAACATCGGCGTGAATCCTGAAGAGACTTTGCGTTCCCCATTGGAGGTTGGCGCAAGCTCGGTGCAGCTATGTTATAACATAGGGCACCGAGTTTGCGCCAACCTGCAATAGTGAACGCAAAGTCTCTTCCGGATCCATGCCGACGTTACACTGACCACCATCGGCTATCTTCAAGGCCAATATGTTCAAGACTGTCGCCTGGTACTAGACTATAATTACAAGATTTTCTCCTCCAGAAATCTTCCTTACTTTTCCAACACTAATAATTGGCAAAATGTATCGGGAAGAATTTTCAGGTCGAAAATGACCATCATCGATTTGAGGCAGCCTCCAGCAGTGTGGCGAAAGGACGCAACAGGGCACGGGGAGGGGGTCGTAGAAAATTCAGTCCAAAATACGATGATTTGTAAACTTGGGGAGGATACCGGGAAAAAATTTTCAGACTAAATCCTCATTTAAGAGGGGAGAATTCCCAGAAACCCCCGGGACAGGGACTCTCTACACACCGAGGAAGAAGTTTTTCCGCCTTTCGCGGCTCTGATTCCACTCGGGACCACTTCGCTCGCGTTGAATGGCGTGACGTTTCAAACTGCAAAAACGGGACAACTCCTCCCTCGGTGTGTAGAGAGCCCCTGTCCCGAAACCCTCGACTTTTTATTTAAAAACTCTGATTGCCAAGATGGTGGGGGTCGTAGCTCCGCCGATTTCGTTCGGCGCAGCGCCCAGCCGGATCCTGGTTCAGGGGTATGAAACAAGGTCGTGAAATCGAGCAAAGTGTCTTTGTCTCAGGTTGGGACGAAACTACGACCACCGCACTAACGAAAATTCTGAGAGGAAAGACCATTAATTCTGACAGAAAGGGTCAAGCTCACGTTGACCAACGATGAGCGTGAAGATCAGACGGTTGGTACGATTTCCCCGCCGTCATTGTATTAAGTCGGACCCTAGAATGTTAGCCTAAGAGCAGACGATGCGCGCGATCCCGTCGCCGCACGCAACGTCTATTTTCTGTAGATAGACCAGCACAGTCAGCCGAGAGCAGGGTCAAGCGAACTGTTGTGTGGGGCCTTGTTACGGACTTCTGGCTCTGACAACCGAACCTTCCGAAAATCCCTCAATAGACTGTCGTTTTTTAGCCGCAACTCTAACGATACAAACCAGAAATTTTCATTTCTGAGATCGAAATTTTACGACCTTCCCCACCACCCACTGAGATGTTACACAATTGTGCTTGTCCCTAATAGAATCTCCTTTTCCAAACTAAATTATTGATACATAGCGCCGCGCGACCACTCGCGCCTTCAGTCACATTAGAACGCGATTGTGCCGCATCAATGAATTCTGTCACTACGCCCTAAAGCCACTGTTCGGTCAATGGCATACTTCCCTCGACGTGCAACAGCGCATTCCAGCCGTATCGATTTTCGATCTATTATTATGAATATGATATTTACAAGACATGTCGCGTCGCCGCTCGCAGGAAGTATGCACTAGACTTTGCGTTTCATTGCCGCTGCAGATGCGTGTCTCGACACCCATCAGACTCTTTTCATGCTTTTTGTCGCCGCGATTTGTAAGGCGAAACTATCTGAGCCAAAAACACAGCGCGCGATGAGTATCCTCTACGTCAGAGTTGAATTCATTTCCGTTCACCGCGTACGTCTGCGCGCGCATGCTGCGCCTCTTTCTCCTCCTCAATATGTCACTGTCTCCGGTCGCTCCGCACATGCATAGTTGTTCTCTAGACGGGGGGCAGCAGCGCCGGATGCAATGTGGCGCCAAGTGTGGCGCGCCGCGAGCGACGAAAACGGAGCAACTGTTACGCTCGACACCATCACTTATTGTCCGGCTTGCAGTTTAGCGTAATTATGGAGCAACGTTCCATCTTATCTGATTCCCGCGATCCGACCGCGCTGACGGAAAGGATGGGTCGGGCCACAAATGCGGGACATAATATCGAACGTATCAAGCGTACAATGCCGCCTGATTATTATTACAGGATCGCACTGTGTTGCGCCATCACGCGGTGGAACTATAAACGACACCTACGACTGATGACTAGCTTGCCTGTTTCATAACTAGAGCTTGCTGACCAAATCGACAGGAAGGACAAAACCCCGGGCCCAGTTCGACTGGCTGAACGCGACATGCGAGGTAGCAACATAAACATGGGTTTAGGAAGCTTCACTCCACCACCACTGTCCTACTGGAGATTGTAAGCTATGCAGTCGATGGGTTCAACGCCAAGAAGCCTCTCAGAACCGTGGCCGCTGCCCTCGATCTAACCAAAGTATTTGATTCTAATAGGGACTTGTTGCGTATGCCGACGATATCACCATCATGTGCCGAAGCCGTGACATGCAGGTAGCCGCAAGCAAGATCAGCGACTATCTCGTAGAGCTTGAAATCTTTCTCGATATTATGATGCTGACAGTTTCCGCGGCAAGGACTTCTGTTTCGGTATTCACATCTGACCCAAAGGAACATAGCGCCCAACCTGTTGTCAGGTGGGATTGTGACCTCTTGCCTACAGCGAAATTTCAGAAACTGCTGGGCCTCGTTTTGAATCCATCGCTGAAGTTTCACAAAAATGCTGAACAGAAGCAGGCAATTACAAAGGCAAAGCCTAATGTGTTGAGAGCTCTAGGAGGAACGTCCTGGGGTCGCAGCAGAGAGACAATCTTGAAGACATATCGAGCTATTCTGCAGCCTGCATTGGAGTGAGCTGCACCTGTCTGGCAGCACATCGTGTCGGACAGTTCCTGGACCAAGATGCAGCGAGTTCAGAATGCTGCACTTCGAATCGCCACAGGATGTGCGAAAGGATTTTCGATTGAGCACCTTCATGCCGAGGCCCGCATCCTGCCAGTGAAAGAGCACTGTCAGCTTCAGGCTCAGCAGATGTTCGTTAATGTCCTTGAGCAGCCTCATCATCCGTCGAGGAGACTATCAAATCCCGTAAGAGAGAGAGAGAGAGAGAGAGAGAGAGAGATCGATCAGAGTGCCGTTTGCCGATGCTCCGAACAAAGTGAATGTAACATTCCATCAAAAAGGGGTCTTCCAAGCGAAAGAGGTTTGGTTGGCGTCAGAAACGTTCCAACAAAAAAGGATCAATAGGTAAGTAGAGTGATGAGAGTCTACAAAAAATGAACAATATTCTCTGGGACTTGTTTTCTTGGCCGATACTTCTTAACAGCGAAAACAAACCGTTGCGGTGTTCTACACTTAAACACTTTGTGGTTCCAAAAATGGTACTGACTACGCGAGAAGCGTTAAAATGTGTGTGCATGTAAACCTAATTTTTATCATCAGAATAGAAGATGATGTCGAAAAGACCTAGACAGACGACTAGGTCTAGCTGTAAGGAGAAGCGAAACTATAGAATAGAAATACAGCATTTAGCAAGAGTATTCCCGTAAAATCTCGTGAAACGAAAAGAAGCCCTTTTCCGAAAGACACTAAACTCTTTCTCGTGAAATGCCACAACGGTTTGTTTTCGCTGTCAAGAAGTATCGGCCAAGAAAATAAGTCCCAGAGAATATTGTTCATTTTTTGTAGACTCTCATCATTCTACTTACCTATTGATCCCTTTTTGTTGGAACGTTTCTGACGCCAACCAAACCTCTTTCGCTTGGAAGACCCCTTTTTGATAGAATTGTTCACGATATTTTCGAATAGCATGGATTGATATGACAATCAGTAAGTAATCAGCTTGTTGCGCACGCTACAAATGACGCTCGACTCACTTTCCTCGACATCCTGATGACGTCATCAGATGCCCTATGCACTTGCCACCACCTTGGCACGTCGTCCTGATGACGTCACCAGATGCCCTATGTACTTGGCACGACGTTCTGATGGCGTCATCAGATGCCATATGAACTTGGCACGACGTTGGGATGACGTCATCACATGCCCTATGCACTTTGATGACGTCATCAGAAAGTAGCAAACTTATTAGTCACTTTCCCTTCTTATCGAAAAGTACGACCTACGAGGTGTTTTAGCGGTTTGATCTACCAACTAATAATATCATTTGATATAATAAGCGGTACAAAGTAAAAGAAAGAAATTAATGATAAACAGTAACTATCAAACTTGTTAGTCACTTCCCCTAGCCATTCCCATCGGAAAAAGTATAGCCTTTAACGTGTTTTAGTAATTTGATCTACCGACTGATAATATCACTTGATATGATAAGCAGTACAAAGTAAAGTGAAATTAATGATAAACAGTAACTATCAAACTTGTTAGTCACTTCCCCTAGCCATTCCCATCGGAAAAAGTATAGCCTTTAACGTGTTTTAGTAATTTGATCTACCGACTGATAATATCACTTGATATGATAAGCAGTACAAAGTAAAGTAAGGAAATTAATGATAAACAGTAACTATCAAACTTGTTAGTCACTTCCCCTAGCCATTCCCATCGGAAAAAGTATAGCCTTTAACGTGTTTTAGTAATTTGATCTACCGACTGATAATATCACTTGATATGATAAGCAGTACAAAGTAAAGTAAGGAAATTAATGATAAACAGTAACTATCAAACTTGTTAGTCACTTCCCCTAGCCATTCCCATCGGAAAAAGTATAGCCTTTAACGTGTTTTAGTAATTTGATCTACCAACTGATAATATCACTTGATATGATAAGCAGTAAGAAGTGAAGTAGTTAATGTTAAACAGTAAGTACTCATTGTCTACCTAATCACCAGCCTGCTTATCTGTCCACATACCAACTTACCTACCTACCCAACTGATCGCCTGTGATCATTGGCAGTGGCCACTACTAAGGGTGCGTAACGCACGAGGAAGCAGGAAGCAGGAAGCAGGAACACTTTACACCACGAACAACAGGAATTTTCGCTAAGCATTCGCTAATCAAACTTTGTTAGTTTTGAACCGATTTGGCTCAAATTTTGTCAGCAGGTGCCTCGTGTACCCTCTCACCTATATCCCGATGGAAATCTTTAGAAAATTTGTTCTACAGGTTTTATTGAGTACTTTACAAAATTCTAAGTGATCACAGGGCCCGGGCAAAACCAAAACCTCTCCAGCCGCTTCGCGGCTGGAGCGATATGGAAATGTTACAGAGATGGACCGAGTCGAATCAAGAACGGATTCGTCTCTTGCTCGCGGAGCACACCCAGTTCGTGAAGGATCACCTCGCCAAAGCGGCCGTCAACCCTATTCTCGGTGCTGTGCCGGCTAGGGTATGTAATACCGAGTCCGAGCTCGGTAGGCGCGCCAAGTGTATCCTCGCTTAGTTGCGCTGCGGACATTCTCCTTTGCTCATGTCTTACCTGCACAGGATCGACAATAGCCAGCTTGATCTGGGGTGCAGAACACGAATCTAGGGTTTGCTTGTGGAAATTCTAGGGTTTACTGTGGGTTACGGTATGTAACATGCCATTTAGAAGGCAAAATCTTCCTCAATATTCCGATTATCGACAAATGGACATCAAATTCGTATTCAGCACCCCAAATAACCCCCACATAGAAACTTTGAGACAAATCTGAGACTTTGACCAAACTACCGTATACCCACCGTAATCTACGTAAGCTACCAAAAATCGATAAACCGACATCAGATTCGTGTTCAGCACTCCAAATAACCCCCAGGGAATCAACTTGAGCATATTCTATAGAAGCACTCCGGAAATCGTCAAAAGTCGCGATTTGCCATCAAATTCTCCCCCGATGGGAATCTGTGAACGAATACAGTCGAAATCTTTGGAAAATCGATAAATGAACCTCAGATTCGTGATCAGCACCCCAAATAAACCCCAGAGCGAATTTTTAGTCAAATCTGTATTATTTTTCTACAACGCTTCGAGAGCCCTCTAATTGGTACCCTCTATGAAACGGCGTAATTCACATCATTCGAGGCGCGAGCGGTGCGTGCGACGCCTGGCCCTCCGTCTACCCGACGCTCTCTCACTGTCCCTAACCTCCGCTCCGCACCAGCCCGCGTAGGAACCATGTGAATTTCGCCGTTTTATAGCCTGTGTGAATAAACGCCCAACAGGAAATCCGTAAAAGTCCAGAACGCTGTTGTCTGGGGCAAAGTTTGGAAAATGTTCCTTCAACCTAACTTTGCTTCATGGGGTAGTTTTGGGCACTGAACACGATTATGAGGTCCGTTTCCGAATTTTCGCAAAAAAATGCGCTTTTTGGAGGATAATATAAGTACGAAAATCGGAGAAAAAATGCCTATAACTTTTTTCAGGGTGGGTCTAGGCAGCTGCGATAGGCATATTCGGACTTTTCGTCCGAAAATGGTTCTAAAAAAGTACATTTCATTTGGAATGGTCACTATGACTTATTGTGATTCCCTTGTCGGTAGCTGCAAAGAAGAAGAAGAAAACGTGAGAGGCGCTCCAGCGAAGTATGCGCCGCCGCCACAGTGTATACGAGGCATATCGATTTTCGATCCCCTCATGACGGTACTCATCTGCCGATGGAGCCTTGTCCCAAAACATTTCCTCCGTTATGACCCATGTGGCTAGCTATAAACGCAAGACCACAAGGTAATTTTGAAAAAAAATGAAGGAAAACAAAAAAACTCACCCAAATCCTCTCTTTCCTGCTTTGGCAGACATGGCAGACAATTTGCTCCTGAAAAAACAGGGTCAATCGATGACGAGTTTCATAAAAGTTTACATCTCATGGTAAAAACCGCTCTGGAAACTCTCGAAGGGTCTTAAGGTCTCCACTGCAGGATGGGTTGCCACAATGGGGGATCAGAGTATGGCACGAGGTGTGGACAGGGCCTATTTTGCTCAGACCCCCTACCTCCAGGAGCAAGATTTTTGACGGTTTCTCAGACCCGCTGGCGCGCTATCAGGTCAGCTTGTTTAATGTAAAAAATTGAAGATGAATCGTATGTATCCTTCAATTCCCCGCTACTCGTAGTCATAATATCACAATCGTAGATGCGAAACGGTTGTTTTTCGAAAAATCCAACCGCGAGCATGAAGAAATCATTCTCAAAACCGCACCTCTTCTATGATAGTGATACAGAAAAATGCGAGAAGCGGGGAAATGAAGGCTATAATGTAATTATATGTAAAGAACTGAACGTAAGCAGTGTATACCCCAATTCAAAATAGTCCAATTGGTGTCCCTGAGAAGCTAGGACCTCCCCACAATTCAACCCCTGTGCAGCTCAAGCCTCTGTGGATATTCACACCCCACGTCGTACCCTGTGGGGGAATAGGGGCGGCTACGCAACCGCGTGGCTGCCCTTTATACCCTGACATTGCGGCGCGACTCCTCCGCTCGACTATAATCGGCACACTGTTACTTTGCGCTGCTTGTTCTGGGTTGGCGCAAACTCGGTGCACTTATGCTACAGCTAAAGCGCAACGAGTTTGCGCTAACGCACAATAAGGAACGCAGAGTATCGATGCGATCCGTGTCGACTATATGTGAAGTTCTTCAAAGCAACTACTGACAACGGAAGCACAATAAGTCATAGTGACCATTCCAAATGAAATGTACTTTTCTAGAACCATTTTCGGACAAAAGCCCGAATATGCCCATCGCAGCTGCCTGGACCCACTCTGAAAAAAGTTATGAGCTTTTTTTTTTCAAAGCTTCGCGGCAAGGTAAGGGAATAAAAAAAAGGTAAGGAAAAAAATAACCCCCCATGGAATTTTTAGGGTGTTTTTGAATTTTTCTCCTGATTTTGCTAAAAACATGTATGAGAGGGTAATCTGGGGCGCTGAACACGAATCTGGCGCCTGCTTGCCCAAATTTTAAGGTTTACTGTAGGATACGGTAGGTAAGATGCCATTTAGGAGGCGAAACCTACCTCAATATCCCGATAATCGACAAATGGACATCAAATTCGTATTCAGCACCCCAAATAACCCCCACATAGAAACTTTGAGACAAATCTGAGACTTTGACCAAACTACCGTATACCCACCGTAATCTACCGTAAGCTGCCAAAAATCGATAAACCGACATCAGATTCGTGTTCAGCTCTCCAGATAACCCCCAGAGAAATAATTTGAGCATGATCTATAGTAGCACTCCGGAAATCGTCAAAAGTCGCGATTTGCCATAAAATTCTACCCCGATGGGAAGTTGTCAACGAATACAGTCGAAAACTTCGGGCAATCGATAAATGAACCTCATATTCGTGATCGGCACCCCAAATAACCCCCCAGAGCGAATTTTTAGTCAAATCTGGAAAATTTTTCTCAAACGCTTCGAGAGCCCTCTAATTGGTATAAATAAACGCCCAACCGAAAATCCGTCAAGTCCAAAACGCTGTTAGCCTGCGCAGAGTTTGGAAAATGTTCCTTCCCCCAAAATTTGCCTAGGGGGTAGTTCTGGGCGCTGAACTGATTATGAGGTCCTTTTCCGGATTTTCGCGAAAATAATGCGCTTTTTGGAGGGTACAATAAGTACGAAAATCAGAGAAAAAAATGCCTATAACTTTTTCAGAGTGGGTCTAAGCAGCTGCGATGGGCATATTCGGACTTTCCGTCCGAAAATGGTTCTAGAAAAGCACATTTCATTTGGAATGGTCACTATGACTTATTGTGGTTCCCTTGTGAGCTGTGTAGTCGCTCCCTACTTCGTACATGTCGCAGGTCGATGAACCCTGGAGCCCCCTCAAAGTTCCTTTTAAAAGTCTGCTACCTCTACGACGCGACAGAAAACAGTGGGCAATTACAAAACTGCATAGCCGCCCCTTATCGTTCATTATACGGATCGCAACACGCAGAACTATAGTAGACCCCTGAGGTCAGATTTAGACTTCTATCACAGAGCGACGCGGAGGCATGCACTCAATACGGATTTACGCCCGACGCGATATTGATCGATACTCATGATATCGAGAAGCGCCGCGATGGTAGTGTCTTGTTCTTCTTTGCAGCAACATTGAGGGTTTTGTCATAGGTTGCGAAACTGGGCGACCAGTAGCGGATTCGTCCATAAGTCCAGTGTGAAAGTATCCATGGTAGTGTGAACCTAGGCTAAGACGTCGTTTATACTTCCGCCGCCGAGCGGAATGGACAAGTGAAATGACTCAATCGATACGACGTGAGATTCACTGGCCCTAATTCCACGTATGCCGAAGCACCTTCGACGAACGAATACGGATACGCACGTGACACGTTCGTGTATCCCTCGCCGCACGAGGCGTAAGGGGTCGTTTATGCTTCCGCCACCGAGCGGCGCGGCGAAGTGCATTTCTGTAGTATTCATCACGCGGCGCTTCACGATCGATTTTGTAGGACTTCACTTCGCCATGCTACCCGGCGGTGGAAGTATAAACGACCCCTAGCACGAAACTACCGCTCAATTATAAATTGCCACTGGTTTTCCTGCCAGGACCTAGCAATCTCAGGGTCCAGCAGGGCCACTTGACCGACCTTGGCGGAGTCAAGACTCCCCTTCGTGACCTAAATCTTTGAAAAATAACAGAATATTTGCCGAACTCCTTTGCTGAAGATGGAAATTTGATCCAAAATTCTTACGACGCTCCCCCTCCCCTCCAATATTACACATTTCAAATTTTAGGTCATAACTTTTACGATCCCGCCTCGACCCCCGTTGGATCCGTTCGCAAACCGCTGGACCCTAAGCGAACTTGTCTTTGGGGATAACAGGAAGAGATGTTTAGGATTTTTGAAGAAAACGGAATTTTTCATAATCAAAAATTTATCATAACAAGCATCTTCAAGCAAACGTGGCTGAGTGCGATGTCATGGTGCCACCCCCCCCCCGCCCGGTGGCGATAGCACCGTTCCTGCCACAAAGGAAATTCTATTCCGATACGGCCAGAAAACTGCTGTCTGTGCACTACTTCGTGTGCTATCAGCCGCAGTGGCAGACGGCTGTGAGCTGCTCCAGACCAGTCACCTTCACCGAAAGGTACATATCGAACCCATACAAGTTTTCCGTCCCCCAAAGCCTTAGGCCCCCGTCATAGTGGGTGGATCTACTGAGTCCCACCGGGTCGATACGCATCGAATTCGTGGAAGACGGGTGCAAAAAAAAATCAACCCACTGAGTCCGACTGCGACCGTCTGATGCCCACCGCGATCCCCCCGGTCGATACTGATGGTTCTCATGCGTACAAGGGCGGGGCCAATGCACCGACTGAGTCCCACTGAGTCCCAACGAAATGATCCTCACCCCACCCGGTCGATATAGGTGTTTTTCACGTGATTTGGGTGCATTTTTTCGGCCGACTGCGACCTGCCGAGTCCCGCCGCATCTCGACTCTCGCCGTCTGCGCTCTGCCCCACCTACTGCTGACACGGAAATCAGATTCAGATATGTTGAAAACAAGAAAAATCAGCCACCAAACACGTTCCGATTCACAGCTGAAGTGATAATCGTCACTATCAATTGCATGTTTCGCAGAGGAGTTGGTTGGCGCTGGGGGCAACCGGACTCAGTGGGACTCAGCAGGTTTTTCCACCCTGGACTCATTCGGATTCACCAGGTTTTTCGACGAAGTCTGACCGGGGCCTTAGGAGTATGGCATACTTTTGCGACACACGGTCGCGTCGCTCTGCACAGCGACAGCGACCGCCTCCCGCCATTTCAATCTGTCGCTGTCGCTGTCGCAGTGCACTGCACAGCGACAGCGACAGTGGTAGCGACAGGCTATGGCACATTTGCAATATGTCAGCCCTCCTCGACACGTCGTTGCGACCCACACGCGACATCTGTTCCTACGACGGCCATTGCCGTTGCTCCAATGCGGGTCCCGCCGCGATTTGTGTTAGATTGCATGCCTGTCGCTCATTACAGCGACGAAGTATACCATACCCCTTAGGAGCAGTTTATACTTCCGCAGCCGAACGGCGCGGCGAAGTGCAATATCATGTAGATAACCCAGCGCGGAACGATCAATATTATAGAATCGCAGTTCGCTGTGCCGCTCGGCGGCGTAACTGTGAACGACCCCTTAAACTGTGCTTATCTGGGACGAATTCCGGTCCGCAATTGCGTCTCAACACGCTTTGCGGCCGCACGCTCCCCAGTCAGAAGAGCTTCCAGCGCCGCAGACAGGGGTTGGGCAGCCTTGCGACCGGTCGCAAAGGGGGTCGCGAAAATTTCGGATTTTTTCGAAAAAAAAAGTTTGTGGGCGGCTCGTGAAATTTTGGTCACCGGTCGCAACAGCCTGCTCAACCCTGGCCGCAGATCAGCTGACTCTAGGTGGGTTTTGGAAACTGGAAACTAAGAAAAATTGGAGTAAATTGTATAAAAAACCCACTTCGAGTCGGCTTTGGCGCTGGAAACCCGAGTGACACGAGCTCGTGCGGCCGCAAAGCGTGTCGAGACGCAATTGCGGACCGGAATTGAGCCCAGATAAGCACAGTAGATAACAACAAGGGTGCTATCGCAGCAGGGGGGTGGGGGGTGGTCGCGCTTAATCAACGCGTTTGGACACACCCATTTTTCCGCGCCGCAACGACTTTCCTGATTCTGGAGTTGAGGGAAAGCCCGGGTTGGTGTTGTAACGGCGCGGCGGCACGAAGAAATGGGCGTGACCAAGTGGCCCCCTTGTTGCGATACCACCCTTCAATGAAATAGCGCACTTATATCGTATTGGTTTGGATAGAAGTTCATTACAAATAGCTAATTCGTTTCTTTTTCAAGATTTCGGCACAGAAAAATGAATGCTATCGCATCAGGGGGGGAGCAACTTGGCCACGCCCACTTATGCCCGCGCCACAACGACTCCCCTGATTTTGGAATTGAGGGAAACCCCGGGTTGGTATTATAACGGCGCGGCAGCACAAAGAAATGGGCGTGGCCAAGTACCCCCCCCCCTGATGCGATAGCAACGGAAAAGGGCTAGAATATATGGAAAACCTAGAAAATCAGGTGCTAGCGCATCAGGGGGTGGGAGGGCGTCAACCCGGGTTCTCCTCCCCTTCCAGGCAGAAGAGTGGCAGCGGGGCGGGAAAATGGGCGTGGCCGAGTGAGATGGCCAAAAGGCCCTATTTTGAAGAAAAAAACCCTTGACCACGAAAAATGGTGCAGCAGACGAGACGCCAATTTGGTGCTATTGCAGCGAGGGGGGACACTTGGCCACTGCACATGGCCACGCCCATTTTACCGCGCCGCAACTGCTCTCTCTGTTTTGGAAGGGGGAGGAGAACCCTGGGTGGTTCTCGAACTATGCGGCGGCGCCGAAAAATGGGCGTGGCTAAGTGGCGGTGCTATCGCAGCGGTGGGGGGGCACTGTGGTATCGCACATGGCCACGCCCATTTTTTCCTGCCGCAACGACTCCCCGATTTTGGCAGGGAAGGGAAACCCCGGGTAGCCGCTCAACATCAGTGCGGCACGGTAAAATGGGCGTGGCCAAACGCATCGCGCCACAACGCCCCCCCCCCGCTGCGATAGCATCGACGATTTTTCAGAATCGCTCTCGTAACGAACAAAGGTTTTGCCACCTCGGGCATCGAAGAACATGTCGAATGCAGCGATGAGCAGGCATGCCACAAAAAAATCAGGCCTGGTCCCGCCGCGAATAGGGATACTGTGGATCGGGGCAGGCTGGGATATTTTGACTGTTACAGGCTTGTTCATAACACCCGTCAATCTTAGGCCGGACCATACTCACAGCGGCGAGCAACGCGACGCAATCTTCACCACTAATATCGATCGGAAATCGATATGCCCGCTACACAATGTCGCTGTCGCTGGTCGCGGCAAGTATGATCCCGGCCTATAGCTATAATCTAAAAAGTAATCAAAATTGAAATATTTACTCACCATCTTCGTCCTCAGGCTCCATCTTCACCTTGTCCATCGATCGATAACAAATAACCTCCGCAGTGGAGTGAGGCTGGAATAGTCCACGTCAGGGCTGTGCGTAATTACGGATTACGATTTACGAATTTTCGGCCCAAAATCGTAACGAATCGTAACAAATCGTAAGAAATCGCGAAAATGCGATTAAGGGAGCAACTCAAGCCATTCGCGGCCCCGAGCCGCGTGACAGTTCGGCTCGCTCTCCCATTCTGCGATTCGGACTCTGTTGCTGTCAGGGCAACTGCTGTTGCTTTCCGAGCCACTGCTTCTGTTGTACAGGCTCTTCCAGTTCGCCCGAACAGCAAAAACAGTGGCCCGGAAATTGCGAGAATAAGCCAGACTGTGAGGTGTTCCAATTCCTTACGGTGCGGCTCGGGGTGGAGAACCGCCTGAGGATGGAAATTTGCTGCCTAAAGCATAGTAAAATTAACACTTTTTTTTGCATTCCTGAAATTTGGTAATTCTTTCCGAATTCAATTTTGAAACCTTTGCCCGAAATTTCCAGCCGGGCGTAGTCACCAGCAGATGGGTCGGCTATGGCGAAATATAATTGTTGATCACGAGATTCCGATACCTCTGAGAGAATACTTCAGGCTAGCACCGTGATGCTCCCGTGATCCGCGATAGTACCGTGTTCGTCTCCCCCTAATCCCGCGATCCGCGTTCGTTCCGCGATAGTTACGCAATTGACTCAGCCGTTGGCACTTTCGTTCTCGTACCGTGATAGTTCCGCGATCGTTGAGAGGTTTACCGCGCTAGTACCGTGGAGCACTCGCAATCCGCGATGGTACCGTGATCGTTTCCCCCTGGTCCCGCGTTCTCATGATGTGCAGATTTGTAGAGCAGCGCGAAATACGGCAAGGGCAATACCTTGTAGCTTTGTGTTGATCTGATAGGCTACACTCGCTCGGGTGAAACATCGAGAAGCCATCAAGAGGCTGGCAGAACCTCGCGACCGTCCCGCGATAGTTCCAGGCTCGTTTCATCGCGGATACGCGATCTAATGCCCCGAATACATTAATGTATAGACGCGAATCGCCCTCAGGTTTAAACTGGTAGGAGCTCGCAATCGTTCCGTGATAGGCACAGGCTCGATTCCTCGCGGTTCCGCGATGAAGCATCGCAAGAGCACCGATGAACGAATGCGGTACGCTCTCTTTTTGAGACTGACAGAATTTCGCGATCGTTCCGCGATAATCCCATGCTAGTATCCTCTCGGCCCCTACCAGAAACCGAGAGGATTCTATCCGTGAACGATCGCGGGGGGTTCTCTCAGAGACGATCGCACACTCCGTTGCTCACACCAGCCGGCTTAAACTTGTAATAGGGTTCCAACCTTGCTTTTATCCGTTAACTGCCCAGTTCGGTGGAGCTCAGCTCAACAATTATTCATCTCCATGGAATGTGGGAGGGAGAGTAGGCACTCCAATGTGGGGGGGGAAGGGGCAGGGTCAAGCGGGGTTGCGAAATTTCGCAACGGGTGGAGGAGGGGGTCGCAAAAATTCTTAACCTGAAAATGAAGGTGGACTCTGTTTCAGTGCAAGTGAACTCCTGTTTTCGATTATCACAGCGCGGAGCGGTGGCTTTTTTGTCGGAAACTCCTTATCACTGATTATATTTCAACGCGGCCCACCGCTCCGCTGCTGGTGATAATAGAAATTCATAGGTCACCAAGTATTTACCAGAGCTTATGAAACGGGGAGGGATCGCGAAAAATCTGGACCAAAAATTAAAATTTGGTAATTTCTTCCCATTCCGGCCTGACAGTTTTATCAATCAAATATTAATTGCCCAGAAATCGCGCTTTGGGAGGGGGGTCACAAAAGCTTTGGATTTGGGAAAAAATGTTGATGGTGGGGGGTCGCTATGATTTTGAAAAATTACGCAACGCTCCGCTTGACCCTGGGAAGGGGGTCCTAGAGCGCATGGCGCGGGCACCTTCTCGTGGACACCTTCCCGTGGATAAGAGAAATACCAGGCCGTCCAATAATTCCTGTCCGAAAATTTTCAAAATTCTATAATTTTCCTTAGAAGTGTTATAATATCAGGCAAGTGTGAGAACCTTCTAGAAGGTTCTCCAAAGTTCTGCGCTAGGGGTTTATAAGGCGCAGTCGCCGCGTCTAGCCACCAGTACAAGCAAAAATGGACCAAGGCCAAATTCGTACGTTCGTGTACTACGAGTGGCTGCTGGGCAACGACACGGGCACCGCGGTGGCCAACATCTGCAGAGCGTGCAAGGAGGATGCAGTGTCCCAACGCACAGTCAGCCGCTGGTTCAATCGTTTCGAGAGCGGCGACACGAGCCTCGAGGACAGGGAGCACAGCGGGAGGCCTTCTACGGTGGATGATGACGAAGTCCGTCGCTGTATCAAGGAGAAGCCGGAAGCCACCACCCGTGAACTGGCGGCGATGCTCGGCTGCAGCAAGCCCACCATCCACAGTCGACTCAACTTACTCGGCTACCACAAAGTTCTGGCCCGTTGGATCCCCCACCGCCTGACGGACGCCAACAAGCAGAGCCGCGTGGCCGTCTGCCAGTCCCTCCTCCTTCGTCCGCATCGCAAGTTCGCGAGTTTCTCAAGGACCTGGTCACTGGGGATGAGAGCTGGGTCCTCTTCAAAAACGTCGCCCGCCGTGCCGTCTGGATCCCGCGTGGAGAAGAGCCGCCGACGACGCCGAAAGCCGAACTGCACCCGCTGAAGATCTTGCTCTGCTGCTGGTGGGACACCAGGGGCATTCTGTACTTCGAGCTGCTCCCGCAAGGCAGGACGGTCACCGCCTCCATCTACACCGATCAGATCGAGAAACTAGCCGCCGCCATCCGAGAAAAGCGTCCCCGACGGGCCTCGGTCCACCTGCTGCACGACAACGCGCGCCCCCACGTGACGAAGGAGACCCAGCAGAAGTTGGCGACGCTCGGCTGAGAGACGGTTGCCCATCTGCCGTATTCCCCGGACCTCGCCCCCTCCGAATACCACTTGATCCACCCGCTGGAGCACCGTTTGGCCGGAAGAAAAAGCACCAACTACGACAACCTCAAATCCGACATCGCGGACTTCTTCGAGTCGCAGCCCCCGGAGTTCTGGGCGAAGGGCATCGGCGACCTGCCCAATCGATGGGTCACTGTTGTGGATAACTGTGGTGACTATATTGTTGATTAGACTTGTTTTTCAATAAAATTAAAAAAAATTAAAAATGGTTAAATTTTCGGGCAAGAATTATTGAACAACCTGGTAGTAATCATCTGGGCGGCAGTAGAGACGAAAAGGTAGCCAATAATTAAACGAATATCCAAGGCGAACGCATCGCAATGTAAAAGGGACTCTTTCGCGAGAAGATTCGAGCGCTCTGAGCTCTCAGGTCCCTCCCATTTGAGAGTGCCTCTTCGGGCGCACCCAGAAGAGGCGGGAGAAGCGGAGGAGGAGCGAGGTGGGTGATTGGATGAGAAACGGCTAGCGTCTAATTAAGCGCCTCGCTCCTCCCCTGTTTCCTCCCGCCTCCTCTGCTGTGAGGAAACATTATGACCACCACCCAGCTACTGTCTGCAGAAGCGGCTGTCTGCAACTGCGGGCAGGAATTCCACATCGATGTGAACATTAAATGTGGGGCTGGGCTCTAAAGATCTGGTTGGCTGCTGGAGCAAACAGATTGAGAAAAAATACGCGCTTTGTTGCAGAATTCCAAGGAGATCTCGAAAACAACCTTCGTCATGCATCCATCTCCAGCTGGTCAAAAGTCACCAGCAAAAAACTGGTATTTCGTGAATTGAAATCTACTGAGGGGTCGAGAAATATTTCTCTAGCCTAAAAACACTATTCGACGCAGAGTTTTGGGTGCTACAGGCCATAAAACGGCCAAAGTCTCACCGTCGACTGCGTACCACGCGCTGCGCGACCGCACGCGCGTCGGAAGCAGACGAGTTTTGGCCGCCGACGCGCGACGTTTCGGCCGCCGCGCGGAGGCCGGAAACGTCGCGCGGCGGCCGGAACTCGTCGCGCGGCGGCCAAAAACTCGTCTGCTTCCGACGCGCGTGCGGTCGCGCAGCGCGGTGGTACGCAGTCGACGGTGAACTTTGGCCGTTTATGGCCTGTATGTCGAAGGGGGCACTGTTGTATCGCACTTGGCCACACTCATTTTCCGTGCCCCAGTCACTCTCCTGATTTTGGCAGGGGAGGGAAACCCCGGGTAGGTGCTCAAATTTAGTGCGGCACAGTAAAATGGGCGTGGCCAAGTCCATCGCGCTATAGTGCCCCCCCTTCCCACAAAGCACCGAGTTTTGGGCTTCCCGAAATAACGTTCGATCGAGGTCTATCTTCAAAGGCAATTAAGCGTTGGGGGAAAAGTGGTAATTTTAAAATACGGTTCGGAACATTTTAACAAAAATATGGCTGCAAAGTCACCTAGGTATGTAAAACCGGCATGGATCCTAATGAGGCTTTGCGTTCCCCATTGGGGGTTGGCGCAAAGTCGGTGCACCTATGTATAGCATATGGCAACGAGTTTGCACCAACCTTCAATAGTGAACGCGAAGGCTCATTAGGATCCATGCCAACGTCATGTACCTTTTCGAAAAGGGTACTGAATGTTTTGGAATTGAGAATTCAAGAAAGTTCCAAGTGCAAAGGGAAGGAAAGCTCAGAAATTATTCTTTTTAAATCAGAGATTTGGAGGGAGCCTATACGTTCTTGCGTTTTGGATTCCTAAACAACCTTTATCTCTGGTACGGCTGTCTCCACCCCAGCAACCCCATGACTATCTCAGAGAACCGGGGGTCCTATTCGGCCACGATAGGCTCTCTATTCGGGTACCTAGTCGAGTTGAAAGGAACTTTTGCAGCAGCACGTGCTGCTCCGAGGAGCACGTGGCCGGTTCGATAGGACTACGTGGCGCAGCGAGGCAAAACCTTCTCCAAACCCCCGTTTCCCACGCAGCAGCACGTGGCCTGTTCGATATGAGCACGTGGCGCTGGGGGTGGGCTCCACAAGACGTTGAAGCTAGGACTTTTTCAGGCGTCACCGTCTACCGTTACAGACAATCGTGGCGGGACCACCTGAAAATTTACTGGCACCAAGCCAAGACATAGCGAAGAGCAGCGAACCGACGCGAAAGCGAATGCAGGGTTCTTGCAAACCTGTTCTGTTTATTGAGAATGACACAGCTTGCCTAAAACTTCTCCTTGGCAGGTACCTAACATGAATGCGAGTTTCTTACACTGATTTACGGGCAATTGTGTATACCTAGATGCATAAGGATGCTTACGCCTGTGACCCTAAATTTATCGGAAATTCACTCAGAAAAGTATTCTTCAATGCTAAGCACAAGTTTGTTATCACTTTTTTTTGCTAAATAAGGGTCTATTCTGTTGAGCATGTGTACTTTCCGCTCAGTAACCTGTTTTGGTCCATATTGCAGCCTTATACTTATGGTCTATTCGATTTATCAAAATCTGAGTAACTAATGAACTGCTGCCAAACAAAAAGGTTGGCCCAAAAACCCGTATTCGCTGTCGCAAGTCATTTTGTGGAGCATTCGCTTCGCTCCCTTCGCTTGCTGACTATTGATGGCGAAGCGGTCCCGCCACGATTGTCTGTAACGGTAGACGGTGACGCCTGAAAAAGTCCTAGCTTCAACGTCTTGTGTGGGCTCCCACACCTTCGATGGGAGCGGGTCTCCCCCCAACAAGGATACGGTCCAAGTCACGGACCGCAGTAGGGGATCACCCCCACAGCAGACCGCGACAGGGACATCACCTTCGCCACGGTCGACAGCGAGGGAGCTCCCCCCGCTGAGGACATTCAGAATCCAAAAACGTCTTCGTTCAAAAAAGTTACATGCCTCAGGTGCTTTTTTGCCAAGTTTGGCAGATGCTCCCCGTTTTTACAAAACTTAGCGCGGGTATTGTACTGTGCTTATCTGGGCCAGATTCCGGTCCGCAATCGCGTCTCGACACGCTTTGCAGCCGCACGCGCTCGAGTCAGTCGGGTTTCCAGCGCCAAGGCCGACTCGATGTGGCTTTTTTATACAATTTTCTCCAATTTTTCTTAGTTTCCCGTTTCGAAACCCACCTAGAGTCAGCAGATCGGCGGCTGCGGCGCTGGAATAAGACGTTGAATCCAGGGGAATTTTTTTTTGTCCCCGCGAGTACCGTAGCTAGCAGGAGCACAAATCCCGGCAGGACCCGCCACTAACCGCGACGCACATGCGGTTCGACAGCGCTGGCGCTTTGCCAGCCTTTCCGGCAATCACCGATTAAATGATAGCGGAAAGGCTAGGCCGGCAAGCATCGAAGGGGTAACGGAGTCGACAGAAGGGGTAAGAATTCGGTTTTGGTCATGCCACACTGGTTTTTTGGGTAGAACGTGGCTTGTATAAACAAAATTTCCACGGAAGAATCGTTCTAATCACCTAATTTTCTCTGATTTTAATCTAAATTTTAAAATTCTCCAACTTTATCATTTCCGGCATTACTTATCGTCTTTCTCACTTTCGTTCGATGTTTGTTTCTTTACTCACAGTTCTTTAAGTTTTCTTCTGAATTCCCTTTACATTACATAAATGAACATCGCTAAATCAATACGAAAGCCGGCTTATGATTATCCGCCAGGCGATGGGTCTACGCTGGCCGGAAAACAGTTGGCAAAGCGCCAGCCAGCGCATTCGAGCCGGATGTGCGTCGCGGTTGGAGGCGGGTCCTGCCGGGATTTGTGCTGTTAGCTACGGTACTCGCGGGGACGGAAAATTTTTCCCCTGGATTCAACGTCTTGTGGCGCTGGAAGCTCTTCTGACTTGGGAGCGTGCGGCCGCAATGCGTGTCGAGACGCAATTGCGGACCGGAATTTAGACCAGGTAAGCACAGTATATGAATGACGTTCACCGGAATTTCGAATTTTGATATTTTTCGATTATTCGATTTAGTCTGGTACTTGATATATTCGTCTCCTCAAATATTCGGTCAATTTAAGTTCACGACATTCGTTAGTTTGGCCGATGAAAAAAAAGGATCGAGTCGAATAATCATCCGAATATCTTACTCATGGATCAAAGAACTCAAATCAGTCAGGAACAGGGTAAAGCACCCTCGGTTAGCATAACCAAGGCTAAAGCAGCCCTGACACTAAGGAACATTCGGCGGCAAGTGTCTCCAGACGGGTGGCTTGTGTTTTGAAATGGCCCATACTCAGCCTAGTTTCAATAGCGGGCCTTTTGCGGCCGAACCAAGGACCATGAAAGCACGACGCAGATCGGGGTGGAATACTTAGCAGTCTTCCCATCGATGCTCAAGGGATACCAATCCATTGTCATTTTTGCAGACACGTTTAACGCCATAAACCCTTCCCTTAAGAGTGAGCAATGCATTACATGCGTATCGACGGGGCGGCCAAAGACGGCACAAGCGCGCTCAGTACGGGGTCTCGTTATACACAAGCTTCCTGTGATGTTCATACTGTGCTTCTCTGGGACAAATTCCGGTCCGCAATTGCATCTTGACACGCTTTGCGCCCGCACGCGCTCGAGTCAGTCGCATTTCCAGCGCCAAAGCCGACTCGATATGATTTTTTATACTGTTTTCGACCAATTTTGTTTGATGTCCAGTTTCTGAAACCTACCTAGAGTTAACAGATCGGCGGCTGCGGCGCTAGCAACTCTTCCGGCTCGAATGCGCGCGGCCGCAAAGCGTGTCGAGACGCAAATGCGGACCGGAATTCGACCCAGCTAAGCACATTAGATGCTTATAAAACGGGCTGGCTGCAGCCGACTGGGAGACTATTGCAAGCGCCTAATAGAACAAACGGATAATAATGAAAACAGAAATGAAAAACCGCACTCAGCAGTGACAGTCGCCGAATGACCTTGAATTCTGGTGCACGCGATCAAACGCCAAACGGTTGCGAAATCTGCTGATGAGGTCATGCAATCCAGACGGGACGCAGTCACCAACCGTACACCACAAGTAGCAACGACGGGGCAGATGTGGATTCAAGACTATTCGAAAGTACTCACGGGGAAACAACTATTACCCAAACTGGCCAATCAGATCGGAATGTACAATACCCGCGCTAAGTTTTGTAAAAACGGGGAGCATTTGCCAAACTTGGCAAAAAAAGCGTCCGATGCGTGTAACTTTTTTGAACGGAAACGTTTTTGGATTCTGAAAACGCTGTCATATTCACAGCTCGAATTCCTACATAATTATATACATTGTGGACCGAACTTCCCTAAAATAGCTTTGTTTTTGAGTGAAATTGTTTTTGCGATCGTTTCACAAAATCGTCGCGCGCGGCAAAGTGCGGCGAAACTTTGAGTAGTAAATGTAAGAGTAATAGAAGAGCAATCTCAATTTTTTCTTCGTGAATTAGATGAAAGTGTGGCTATCTCGAGATCTGTGCCGATTGAATTCCCAAAATCCTCCACTAAATATGCTCGGGAGATTCCAGAAAAGTCGGGCTTTTGTTGCGAAAGCCCCAGACCAACAAATGTAGGATTTCGGAAATTCAATCTGCACAGAACTCGAGATAGCCCCACTTTCATCTAATTCACGAAGAAAAAATTGAGATTACTCTTCTATTACTCTTACAATTACTACTCAAAGTTTCGCCGCACTTTGCCGCGCGCGACGATTTTGTGAAACGATCGCAAAAACAATTTCACTCAAAAACAAAGCTATTTCAGGGAAGTTCGGTCCACAATGTATATTATTAAGTAGGAATTCGAGCTGTGAATATGATAGCGTTTTCAGAATCTAAAAACGTCTTCGTTCAAAAATGTTACACGCATCGGACGCTTTTTTGCCAAGTTTGGCAAATGCTCCCCGTTTTTACAAAACTTAGAGCGGGTATTGTACTTTACTAGAGCCATTTTTTGATGTACAGTTTGAATATGCCCTTTGCCTAGAATCACTCCGAAAAAAATATAGGCGTTTTTTCGCTGATTTTCGTACCTATTTCACCCTCCAAAAAACGCACTAGTTTCACGAAAATCCAGAAACGGACCTCATAATCGTGTTCAGGACTCAAAACAATCCTCCTGAGCAAAGTTTGCGTGAAAACGCATTTTCCGAACTATGAGCAGACTGATAGCGTTTTGGACTTGGACGGATTTTGGATTTTCAGTTGGACGTTTATTTATAGCAATCAATTCAAAATTATTCGAATACGAATCTTAATGGGAATAATAGGCTTCGAAGAATAAGTTGGAATGACTTTTTGTTGAAGTCCGAATTTCGGTTCCGAATTCGAATGGGTATTGGAATGGCAATTCTTTGAATAATTTGATTTGAAACTATTCGAATGTCACAAATGTAGTAGATTGTAATGAATATTTGGGAAGCCGACCAGTTCAATTGAATGAATCGAATTTTCGAATACGGTACATTTAAGAGGTCTCTTTTAGGAGGACCCCTAGGTCTCTGCACTATTACTGATGTTCTTAAAAGGGTAGTGTTTAGAGTGGCATCTGTCAGAACGACTAGTATCGTTAGTATCCCTTCTGGCTCAACAGTAAAAATGCGCAGTATCCCCCCCCCGAGCTACAGGTTCCAAGAAGGTAAAAGCCTAGAAAGGTGGTTTTTGTGCTTTTTGTACCCTCCTAAAAGCGCGTTAGTCTCCGGATAATCCGGAAACGGACCTCATAAATGTGTTCAGCGCGCAAAACTACCCCCTGAGCAAAATTTGGGTGAAGGCGCATTTTCCATGCTTCGTCCAGACTTACAGCGTTTCGGATTTGTACGGATTTTTGGTTGGGCGAATATTTAAACCGATTAGAGGCTCTGCAAGCGTTTTAGAAAAATGTTCCAGATTTGACTTCAAAGCCTCCCAGGGAGGTTTTTTGGGGCGCTGATCACTAATCTGTGGTTCATTAGTCGATTTTCCAAAGTTTTCGGCTAATTTCGTTCAAAGCTTCCCAACCGGGGAAAATTTCGAGGGAAAAACGTCACTTTCGAGATTTTCGAAGTGCTACGGTAGATATTGCTCAAATTGTACCTCTGAGGGTTACATTGGGGGCTGCTAAACACGAATCTGGAGTCAGTTCATCGTTTTTTTTTCTGCAAATTATGGTACTGTGCCTATCTGGGTCGAATTCCGGTCCGCAATTGCGTCTCGACACGCTTTGCGGTTGCACGCTACCGAGTCAGAAGAGCTTCCAGCGCCGCAGCCGCCGATCTGCTGACTCTAGGTGGGTTTTGGAGACTGGAAACTAAGAAAAAGTGGAGAAAATTGTATAAAAAAGCCACATCGAATCGACTTTGGCGCTGGAAACCCGACTGGCTCAGGCGCGTGCGGCCGCAAAACGCGTCGAAACGCAATTACGGACCGGAATTTGGCCCAGATAAGCACAGTAGATTACGGTGAGTATACGGTAGTTTGGTCAAAAGCTCAGATTTTACTCAAATATTGTATACGGGGGTTATTCGGGGTGGAGAATACGAGTTTAACGTCCATCTGTCGATTTTCAAAATCGCTCCAGCCGCGAAGCGGCTGGAGAGGTTTGGTTTTTACTAAGGTGGGTTTTGCCCCCTAAATGACATGTCACCTACCGTAACCTACAGTAAACCCCAAAAGTTCGACAAATGGACTCCAGATTCGTGTTCACCACCCTAGAATACCTCACGCCCTGAGCTAAATCCGGGAAAATTTTTTGAGACTTCAAAAAAAGTGTCTGAGGCTTTTTCGCAAGGCTTGAAAAATGCTCATAACTTGTTCGAAGCTGCAGCTCGGGGCGGGATACTGTGCATTTTTACTTTTGAGCCAGGAGAGGTACAAACGATACTGGTCGTTTTCACAGATGCGTTTACCACTCTTAACACTTCCCTTATAAGCATAATTACATTCGAGCTGCAATGATTGTGGTCGTAATGTGGCGAAACCAAGAAGAGGGCTGGGGACTAGCGAAGGGCAGGTATTGGAGGATACACCTGCTGTCGCAAATCACAGATCTTGGCTCCTCCTCGTTTTCTCACCCATTTTGTGAATTGGACACATCACGACCACCACCTAGCTGCAACAGAGCTTTTCCGCAATTTCAGATGATCTAAATGCTCGGGGTGTGAAATCGCGAATTTAAGAATGAATCAATTTGGTAATCGATTCAGTTTGAAGTATTGTAGTGAGCGTGGCTACTCGTACAGTCAACGGATTCCACTCAAGACCCACCTGTAATTTCTGTAGTTACATACTCAAGTATTGCGCATCTGCTGAGTTTTTGGGCCCAGTACACGGAAAAGGTGGTGCCGCGGACTAGTTCAGCCGCCTACCCGTGACGAGACTAGGCTGCGTTAATGTCGTTGGAAGCGAACCATACATCAGCGGAGTGAAAGAATCCCGAGGCAAAATAGCCCTCGGCCCGTTGCATGGATGAGGAGCTCAAGCAGTCTTGCGTACAACGACGCAATATTGCAGACCAGAAACTTGCCCATTTTATTTGTATTTTGCCGATATTTTGCTGCTCTACCGCTAATTTATTGCAAAAATATTTATTTCTTCATACTCTTCAGATTGCAGGCCATTTCAATAATGCTTCGACAAGTTAGATCCTGAAAAATAATCAGCTGGCAAAAATCGGCGAATTTCCAACCGGATAGGTCCCGCAATGACTAAGTACACGCACAGTACATACTGTGCTTCTCTGGGCCGAATTCTAGTCCGCAATTGCGTCTCGACACGCTTTTCGGCCGCGCGCATTCAAGTCGGAAGAGTTTCCAGCGCCGCAGCTAACGATCTCTTGACTCTAGGTGGGTTTTAGAACTGGAAAGTAAACGAAATTCGAGAAAACTGTATAAAAAAACCATATTGAGTCGGCTCTGACGCTGGAAACTCGACTAACTCCAGCGCGTGCGGCCGCAAAGCGTGTCGAGACGCAATTGCGGGTGAGGGTTCTCTTATCGAAAAAGTAGCAGAAATAAAAGATCTCGGTTTCCTGGTGACTAAAGATCTCAGTTTTGACAAACATTGTGAGCAAATCGCAGCCAAAGCACAAAAAGTTGTTTGTCAACTCTTTCGCGGTCTTGCAACTGATGATCCTAGAGTGCTCCTTCGATCTTACAAGACTTTCGTCAGGCCACTTTTGGAATACGGTACTGTTGTCTTCAATCCTTTTAAGCGCAAAATCATTGACAGAATGGAAATGTGAGGAATGAGGGTCAAAAAGATGAGAAAATATAAAAAGAAACACAAAAATAGGTAAGAAAACTCCTCGACAGGAAAAAAAACCGCATTGCGCCAATTCTGGTGTACGGTAGCCCCATTGGTACGCAATGGAGGGATTACAGGCTACTGTACGCCAGAATGGCCGCAGGCGGGAAGAGGTTTTTTAGGCCTCGTCGGGGAGTTGAGATTCATCCCGTTTCCTGTGCCTGTTGCTGAGGGTCGCCGCGGACCCATTTTCCATTCATCTCCACCTCATCTCCTCCTCTTCAGCGCAGCGCTCGTCCACCTTGAAAGCTGCCGCTCCGCGCTAGTCTGTTTTGATTAGGATTTCACTTTAGGGCTGTCATCACTTTTCATAGTAGGTTTGCATTGTTGCTAACAATTATTGTGTTGTGTTCGTGCGCGATTTTATTGTGTGTAATCGTATAATAAATTGGTTTTACAGTTGTGTCCATTTCCATTTGCACAGGGTTTCCCCCCTTTTACCTTGTTCTGGGAGCATCACGCAATAAAAGAACCTAACTTGGGGGCCGAACCGGGATCGACAGGAAAAAATGTACCAGGAATCCCGAAGGTGGAGGTGGTGTGCTCGGTCGGACAGGACATCAAGGCAGGAGAGCTGATCCCGGAGTTACCCGAACCAGCGAAGAGCCATCACGTCGAAACGATCATCGAGGCGGCACGTGTACTGGCAGTGTGGCAAGGTGTCGGGACCCGAGCTGAGAAGGTGCAATGGATAAAGAACTCGAATCACAGACGAATAACTCCCAAAAGTGTTGCATTAGCCTATTCATTCTTCCGCCATAGGTGTATGCATGTGTCGTCTATGTTTCTGGTCATTCCTCGTGGTAGTATTATGCGTCATAAGTTGCTTCCCGGATGGGACTTCGATGTAACTAACATCTTCGAAGCTGCGTGGAGACTCACTTATGACTTAATGTGGATGGAGGCGAAGGTAACCGTTGGCCATGAGCATCGAAAGATTGCGGTAGTTGTGCCGTTCTGTCTTTCTACTCTGAAGAGAGTGCGTGGATTGCGTAACACATGTATTTATTACTATCGTGGATTCCGAGATTTGCATCTGCGTAGGACCCATCTGTATGACGATAACATTGGTAACGTAATATTTGTATTGCCACCTGTTGAGCCAGTACCTGGTACTTGGCTCCCCTTCATGCATGCGTTACATATGTGGTTAGCAATCGGTTGTAGTGTATCCCTGGTGGCAGGCCCGCCGACGTTGGACGATAACGCGTGGCATAGGTTGAATCAAGTCGCCCGTGAGCACGTTAACGCCTATATCGGAGCCCACCCCCAGTACCAACAACAGGTTGTCGACAAGTTGCCGGTTATGGCCGGAGCTTCAGACAGCGTAATTCCAAGTACTCTCGCTGGAGCCTTAGAGACTCCGAACGAGGTGTTGTGTGAAAAGCGGGCACGATTGTTCTATTCTGTATGTGCGCGAGCTGGCACGCACTGTGCACATGGAGCCACTTCCATGTGGAGAGCTTCCCGCACAACCTTCAACCAGCCACTCCTCTTTGCGTGGTGGTGGAGGCAAAGTGGAGAAGCGTCGCCAGAGGAAGAGGTTGCAGAAGGCAAAGAAGCGTGCGGTTTAAGCTACTATTGTGCTAGTGGGGTGTGGTAAGATCGAGTGGAACGATCTTGCGGGGAGAGGAGGCATGTGAGGAATGAGGGTCAAAAAGATGAGAAAATATAAAAAGAAACAAAAATAGGTAAGAAAACTCCTCGACAGGAAAAAAAAACCGCATTGCGCCAATTCTGGTGTACGGTAGCCCCATTGGTACGCAATGGAGGGATTACAGGCTACTGTACGCCAGAATGGCCGCAGGCGGGAAGAGGTTTTTTAGGCCTCGTCGGGGAGTTGAGATTCATTCCGTTTCCTGTGCCTGTTGCTGAGGGTCGCCGCGGACCCATTTTTCCATTCATCTCCACCTCATCTCCTCCTCTTCAGCGCAGCGCTCATCCACCTTGAAAGCTGCCGCTCCGCGCTATTCTGTTTTGATTAGGATTTCACTTTAGGGCTGTCATCACTTTTCATAGTAGGTTTGCATTGTTGCTAACAATTATTGTGTTGTGTTCGTGCGCGATTTTATTGTGTGTAATCGTATAATAAATTGGTTTTACAGTTGTGTCCATTTCCATTTGCACAGGGTTTCCCCCCTTTTACCTTGTTCTGGGAGCATCACGCAAAAAAAGAACCTAACTGGAAAGAGTGCAAAACAGCTTTACTAGCAAGCTTTTTATCAGAAGACTAGGTTTCCTGTATGACGGTATACCTAGTTCCAGTACTAGAAACGCCAATCTTAAGTTGCCCACCCTTGCCTTAAGCAGACAGAAATTTGATCTCATTATGTTCCATAGACTCCTGACTGGCAGCTGCGGGCTTTCAGCTGGAAAATTTCTCACCATTGGACCATCTATTACAAGAGGGGGTGCGTCAAAGCCAATCATTTCCAAGGCCAAGTTGGGCTGTAGGACGAATTTTTTCGTTAACAGGGCATCCGCTAGCTACCTCAAATTCACGAAAAACCGTGTGCCACCTTGTTCATTTCATGCGTTCAGAAACATGGTTAATGATTACCTTGATCCGTCTTGATCTTGACTTTTTATTGTTTTCAGTAGGTTAACCTCTTTCTATACATAGTTTTTTTAATGAATTCCAGAGATATTCTCGTTGTTTGTTAACCGTTTTAGTTTTGTTGTTTCCTTTTACACATGAGTATTCCTCATGAATAAATCAAATCAAATCAAATCAAATTGCGGACCGAAGTTTGGCACTAATAAGCACAGTAAGCTGTGCCGCGCAGTCTATACTCGGGCAGTCCGCCTCGCCTTCCTGTGACAACTTTCTTTTTGCAATGTCTCAGTACAGCGGGGGTGTTCACAGGCGTCACATGTCGTATTGTCAATTCCGCAGGGTCCTGTCGCTGTGGAACTTTGGCCTTAGGTGCTATTCATACTCTTTGATGTTAGCGCGTTACGCGCATGACGTTGGAACGCGGGCGTGGCGTTGGAGTATGAATGGCCTCGAGCCACGCCCGCTCCGCCATTGCGGCGATAGTCGTAACAACTTTTTCATGATTTCACTTAACAATCAATTTCACTTATTATCAATTTCATCCCGCTTCATTATATTGAATTCCAGTACCACCTTCTCCTCTTATGATAGTGAACGCGTGTGCAGATTTCGCGGCCCACTTTAATCTGCTCCACCATATTGTAGCCGCTGCAGTATTCATAGTCTGCGCAGGCTCGTGAGCGCCTGATGCGTCTAGAAAGCATTAGGAATTAAACGCAATGCCAGCGCCTGGCGCCTAAGTCTCCTAGAGGCTTGAAAACTCTGACGCTCCTCCGATGGAGCAGATTTCAGTCATGCTTCGCGAACCAGGGCCCCCCGAACGAAACAACATGATTGATAGCTCGCCCCGATCTCCGCCTTCTCCAAAATATTACTTTCAGAATCTATAGAATGTCAACCTGGTATCAATGCAAGCATATATGGACTGAAGACGTATTAAAGACACAAAACTCATACCTAAGACACGATTATATTATATGAAGCATTGAGTTCCCGTTAGTGTTGCTTCGACAGATTATTATTTATGAGGTAGCAGCCTGCGAAACACATAAACACAGGTTGTGATTCGCTGCTCTAAGAAGCATATTAATGGCAGTTGACAAACAAAGTCTCGCTCACCTGCCGCTATTGCTCTGTTTGTGCTGTGCTGTCAAAGATTTTTCTGCCGCTTTATTTGCCTCTGCAATAATTCCGTGCACGATGTTCACTTAAAAGCATCTTGTACAGAAAATCACGTACTGGCCGTCGTGACGTTTGAGCGACTCAATTTCTAAAGAAACGTATCAGCACCACAGTATTAGGTCCCCTTTGCTTAGAGGCACTGTTCGCGATAAACTTTATCCCCGAACTTTTCATGACAAACGCTTCTCGTGGCTCTCAGAAGCAGAACAGCGTCGAAAAAACGGTACGAAAAGCTACCCAGGAGCCTCAAAACGGCTTAGAAAAGTGGGCAAACCCCACCGCTGTGGGCAAGTCCCGCCTCTCTCCGCTCCTCGGCGTGAACAAAGCAACACTCGAAATCGTGAGTTAAGCGATGGTTTCCGATCAAAAGCCCCGTTCTTCCCTTCATTCTCAACTTCTCTGTACTCAGGTCATCTAGCATACATTGTCTGCAAAAGACGGAAGTTACAAGCCTCGGACAACTCGTCCACCATTTTCCCTAGCTCAGTTTTTGAGAGACCGTAACTCCATTCCCAGAAGGTCTTGTACGATTCCAGAAGCAGCATTGGAATCAGAATGGGACCGGTTTCAAGATAGGCAAGGAAAAAGAAAAGCGATTTTTATCGCGAACAGTGCCTTTAATCAAGTGGAAGGTTCAAAAAACTCTGTGCAACACTGGCCGACCGCTATCGCTGTCGCGCTGACCGCTATCGTTAGTCGTCTTCCTGCTGTCATTCAGGGCCGTCACAGTGAGTTTATGTAGATCGGCTTCCTTTGCAGTTTTGCGTTGTTTCCAGCGAATAAGACAATGTCGTCGGCGTACTCTAGGTCGACAAGGGTATATTCTGATGGTGTTGGTATCACGTTCGCAGGAAACTCTTCTGCAACTCTACGAATGATGCCATCAACGGCGAAATTGAATAGAAGAGGTCTTGCTACAGCTCCTTGCCTTAGTCCTGTTTTCACCTTGGAAGTTGACGTAAATTGGACAGGTGTTCACACTGCTGCCGTTCCTTTGTTCAAGTCCTCAATTAGTTGAACATAATTTTCCGGGACTATATCGTTTCGCAGAGCGTTGAGCAATCGATCTCGATGAGGAGAATCGAATTCGGCTTCCAAGTCCTAGTAGCAAGCTGTAATGGCTTCAAATACCGCTGCCACTATTCAATTACTCATCTCACGGCGAACACTTGGTCGATGGTTAATCGAAAACCGGCTTGCTCATCGCTTGTCGTTCCTTCACTATCTTCGGTAAGTCGTTCGAGAATGATACGTTTTGAAACCTCATACATGACACGAAGTAGACAAATTCATTTGTAGATCATAGGATCCGTGACGGATAACTTCTTGTGAAGAGGTACGATGATCGCATGTCTCCACGAATCGGGTATCCTTTCGCTCATCCATATAGCACGGATGGTGTTGGTCATTTCACGAATCCCAGACGGAGGAAGAGCTTTCAGCATTTCAGCAGTGATGTTGTCATCTCCACCTGCCTTTCCATTCTTCATTTTCCGGGCACAATCCAAAACTTTAGACTCAGTCGGCGGTTCTTCACTGACATCGTAATGTGCTCTCTAAACATGCGGTAGCTCAGGTACTGATGGCGCTGGACGATTCAGTAGTGAACTGAAGTAATCCTTCCATGATGGCAACGTTGCATCACCAAATGCAATTCCATTGGTAGTCTTGAGCACAGGAGAACATCTCTTCATCTTCCCGCTATACTGTCATCTCTGGGACTTGTCTTGTCAATCTCTGGAGAGCCTGAGCCCCTCGTTCCCTCTTATTAATTTGAAAACCTTCGCAGGAAAGTTTAACAGAACTGGACGATGAACCGAATGGAATGCGAGGTCCCACACAGCACTAGATCTTCGGATGTCCGACACTGGAATATTCCTAATCAGGACATAGTCGAGCAGTAGTTTCATTGTTGTTATCATCCGCTTTCCCCGCTCTTCTGGAGATAGGTGGGTTGGTCCCTGCTACGTAAGCTCATGGCAACTATAAGTCCTCTTGAAATTCGATGCAATAATCAGATCACTACGTTTACAAAAGTCGATAAGGCCGTAGCCATTGCCTGATGTTTGCTCCACTGGGTAGAGCAATTTACTGAGCACTTCGGGTTCTTGATCAAGTCTCGTCTTCGCACTTGCATCTATTCCTACAGCAGCAGCATGTGGACAAGATATCCTGGCTAGCGACGTGTTGAAAAAGGTTGTGAACCTCGTTTCAAAATATGCCGCAGCCATTGGACTTCGTCTTCGTCCTGACAAATGCAAGCAGATGTGGGCCCCGCAGAGGTCTTCAACGGGAATCCATGTGGGCGAACAACGTATCGAACTTGTAGATGGTTTCTGTTACTTGAGTTTTTTATCTGAGGACGGATGGTGGGTATATAGCGGCTCATCAACAGCGATGTGCGAGAAATACATCTGCATTAGATTCTCTACCCAAAAGTTTATGGTGTACCTCCATTGGGGAAGAAGTCAAGTTGCGCCTTTATCTACTCACTATTAGTCCTATCAATAAGAACGTGAAGGCCAACCGAGCATTGCTCGAGACAACGCGGACGCGTCACGGCTCTCGTAAACAAAATTGATGATAACCAATTGATAAAGGGTAGGGTACAAAAGAAGTGGAGAGCGGTGTGTCATCAATCACATACCGTCCTCCTCTAGTGGCCAGCAGTTGAGGATCTACCTGGACTAAGAAGTAGGAAAACGGCATCACCGCTGGTCAAGATATAACAAAATCGAAGGAAAAACTTAGAAAGTTATAGAGCCGTGGCACCACCGCAACGTGTCAAGCAATGTTCGGTTGGCCTTTACGTTCTTATATCCTACCATGATGTACGGACCGGAGAAGTGGGCAGCACTAAAGTCGTAGATGGAAACTCTGGATTGCACGGAAGAAAGTCGCTCAGACGTTTGCTTGAATGATTCTTACCGCGGATGTGCCATAACGAAGATCTTTGTAACAAAATCAACGCACTACATTAACGCTTGACACCGGGGAGATGCCAACATCTTCCAGAGCCATCTTGAACGACAACAGAAGTTGGACTTTAGTTGTATGGGCACCTCCTAAGAAAACTGCCAAATCGTCTTGTTCAACACGCTCTCTGGATGCCTCCGTGCCCTGCCTGGAAACAGACACCTGAACGTAGACGAAAGTTTTGAACGGAAGTGGTGCAGGGGATTTGAATTACTCGGCATTGAAAAGCAACTCTAGCGCACTGTTTCATTCCGAAGAAGGGAAATAAACATCAGTGGATAGACTGCGTTCACATTGTGACTGAGGACCGTGGCAACTGGACACGCCTGACTGCTAGGACCGCACACTTCGGCGAATATGCGGACTGACCGCTTTAGGGGTCGTTTATACTTCCGCCGCGGAGCGGCGCGGCAACAAGTGGGACGGCGCGGCGCGTCGCGCCGCTTGAAAATCGCGCCACCGGGATGTATAATCGGGCTGCGCCGAATTTACGCGGCGACGTTGCTGAATGACGATAAACACAGCCTGGAGTAGCTCTGAAATAACACAAGGCCGATTGTAATGAGTGATTTCTTGTGCAGAAGAAACATCTATAATTTTTCGTACCATAACACAGCACCCGAAGGCGGACAGAGTCTTCGAAAACGATTTCTCCTTAGAAAAATGATTTCAAAAGCTAAGAAAATGATCTTTTCACAACCCAGCCTACTCTAAACAACGCCCAGGACCTTGGAAGGAATTTTGGAGATTGATCAGAAGAACAAATTTGAGAATGTGTATGAAATAACAGCAAAAGAAGCATACTATGTCAATGCGGATCGCACGCGGCCGCCGCGCCGCCTGCTTTCCTCGGGCGGCGCGGCAGCACCTAGGCGGCGGCCGCTTGCGGCACCGTTGGAAGATTTCGAGCAGAAATAACTCTAAACGCCTCGCGGCGCCGCCAGGCGGCGCCGCTTGATCGATATGGCTGTATTGCATCTCTCCGCGCCGCGCCGCGGCGGAAGTATAAACGATCCCTTAGGCGGAAGCCAGCAGAGTGAGTTAAATGAGTCAGTGTTTATCACAACGTGAAAGAAACTAATTGAATAAAACTTAAACCAGAAAAAAGAACAAGAGCTTCTCTATCACTTTGCAGAACGGGATCAACCCGTAAACTCGACCCCATGGCTAGCGAAATCTAACATATAACCAAACGCCGACCCTTCCTAGTAGTACCTAGAAAACGAAATAGGAGACGGGAAACATAGACAGTAGCCTACTAAGACTGGTCTAGAAATAGCCGACACGACTACCGCTCGACGCGCACATCGATCGCGCGGAAGGACATTCGCATTCGGACACTCTTCAATTCATCCGGTGAGTAAAGCTAGGATCCCGGGAAATAGAGCTCTGGTCCAATGATGCTACTGAACCGTGAAGATTTTTTCATGTCTGGTATGGCTAGTAGGCATGTCTAATAAACGAAAAAGTTGGGACAATGGCGTAGGTAACTTCCAATCGTGAAGGAAAAATCACTCTGAATACACAATGAAGATGGACTTGTAGTACGCACTGAAATCTTTTGAAGTCTCTTAGCCATTATCCTTTTCGAGGTTTTTTTGCATATGGAGTTCGTGCCATAATTGTTTTCAGTTTTGTCTCACCGGAGGTGAACATTCTATGCAAAAGAGCTAAAGGGTGTACCATACTTTTTAGAGCCCATTTTATGAAGCTTCAGGATCTCAGCCAGGCACACCTTTCTGAGGACAGCAAACCTAAAGTGATCTCCAGTGCGCACGTTGCCTTCAAATGGTGTGGGGACGAATTCAACAGTATACAGCGGTATAAGGGGATAAAGAGCAGAATGTTGAAATCAACCTATGATTGATCAATTAGAAACCATACTCTCAAGACGGGGGTATGGAGTAGAGTGCGAGATACCCTAATGAGAACCTCCAGTTTCGTGTTACTCACCCAGAAAATATCGCGCTCCAGTGCGTTATTGCGCTCCAGCCTATGTTGGCGAGTTGCCAAACTAATCAACGTCGGCAAAGGTGTCCAATGAGTGTGGGGTGGTGAGCTTACGCACACCCTACGCGACTGTGAGCGCATACCAACCTCAAGCCAACCCATTTGAATTGTGGCAGTGGGTGAATTATAGAATAGAACTACAGTAAGTTATACCCGCGGTTAAATCTTACTTCCGGTTTCGTTCATGAATCGGCCCCTGCATACGCAGCTACGAGCCACATTGGCTAACCCCGCAGTGTTTCAGTGACTCTATATGGTGCGTCAACTGTGAGCGTCTCATGAAGATCAACTATTCGTCTGAACGTCGATTCTTCCCTTTTGTTTTCCCCACGGATGAGTCACTGGCGGCTTCGCCAATTTTCTATATTTGTTACGCTACGGAAGCACTGTGTGCAGTTGTTACTGGTCCAATACTTGTGCGATTTTGCCGATTACTTCATCGATCTTCCCTGTTTCATAGAAATCTAGTATTTGTTACTCAGGCAAGAATCATTTATTTATTCATTTAAAACAAAACGAAGCATACGTTATAAAACACAAGACATTAGTAAAAACAGATTGAGCATAAAAATGAATACATGATATGCTGCCTCCTACCACCAAACTTACCGTTAAGAACAGGAAAAAAAACTTTTTTGCTCATCATGTTTGAATGGTCTAACACCACAAAAAACGGCAAACACCCTTTCTTCAATTGATCCAGCCCGACATGTAAATGAGCAGGATCTTGGTGCACACCTTGAGATTGATTATAAAAGTTTCTCTGTGCCACCTCTAGTTCTAGAGTGAACTATAGCGTAGTAAAATTTAAGAACATCGACTCTCATACTACCTAATAACAGATTCGCAACTGTGGCAAGATCACGAACCTTTCGATGAAATCTTTGAGTGTGTAGCAGCAACTACCCGTTCCACTTCTTTGAAGCTGATAGGCTACCGTGAGTCAAAATGAAGGCCCCTGCAAATGATTTGCATGTTAAAGCCTCTTGTTCTTTTTTCTAGCAGAGGAATGCCTTCGTTTTTATGAGAAGAAAGAAACTGGTGACTCACTCTCCATGATTGGCTCTTTGTAAGCTTCATATTCTTCTCTAAGAACATCTTTTCAATTTGAGAGTGCTTCAAAGATGAGGAAAGTAGGCCAAGAAGCCTTGTTGTACAAATCTCTACAACAAATCGTCAAATCGAGTTCGCTATAATGGTGAAACCCCGTGTATTTAATACAAGCAACTGGATTCAAGGCGCCACCAACAAGTTCAGAAAAATACGGCAATTTTGAAGTCCCAATCCTCATAAATATATGTTGTGTTTGCCAAGAGCCGAAGGAAGCTCTCAGTTAAGAGACTGGTCCGTCGGTACTGACGTGATGTCTTGGGCTTCTCTAAACTCTAATTTTTTCAGTGTCACTACTGCTCTTTATTTTTGGCGTTATGCTGCCGCTGTCCACTTATGCTCTATGCAGTTAACTTCTTTAGTATTGAGGGTGAGCTTTGCGATTTCGTGTTCACAAGTCGACACAGTTGTTTACTTATCTCCACGGAACAGCTGAGTTGTACCTAAAACTGATAGGTGCATCCGGGGTTCAAACCTGCATCATATACCCATTTCTGCGGCCAGGTTTTTGTTCCAGGTATTCGAATGAAAAAAGGTGCCAGAAATTTGCTGTTCTATCTCATTTCCTTGGTAGAAAAAACTCAGATGGTTTCTCTCGTTCAGAGGACTTCCACAAAAGCCCCGCTATCGTCGCTCTATGCTACATTAATTTATTCTGCAGATGCAGCTCTTTCACCATATTTCCGTCGATCCTTGTTGAACGCTGCTTTGCTTCTCATTTCATTGAAGACTATGAGGCTATGTCTCGACTATGGATAGTTGTATTAGTTCTAGTAATTTCCAGCATTCAGTCTGTATGCTTGACAACGCCATTGATTTTCGGCACGTAAACTGCTGCTTTTCAAAAGTTGTGTTATCATTTCCCCAGATGTCACACAATTTACTTTGCGTTTTTCTAAATCTAGGCTTGGTACAGATTGATAAACAAGCGGTTTTTGCTGTTGGTCTCTGCATTGGCTTCTCCTTGTTGTTCGTGATAATTTATCGGAGGGATTGCCGACGTCTCAAGGCATTTGGGGAAGGAACTCATTTTCTCTACCATCTGAGCACCAAGTTTCAACTCATAGAGAACCTTCGAGTTTTCAAGGTACGCTACATCTGATACCTTTCTGCATGCTTCGACGGTTCGGTGTGTGTATAGGAGCATTCTGAATAATCTGACCGGATAGCGTTAGACAGAACGCTCAACCGGTGAAGAGTGCGCACTCGGTGTCTAGACACAACTTCTGTTACTATTGAATTCATACCGTGTGTTTCTGTCTTGAGATATTAGACGTTTCAGATTGTGATGAAAGGAATGGTGATCTACAGTTTATGGGCGCCGCCGCCCCTCGCTATGTACATGGTCTTGTTCTGGTATTTTCAGCCATCCACTTTGCATGGGCAGCTTATGTACGCTGCCTCCGACTTATACATTTCTGTGTAAGTATGATACAGTTTTCTTGTAAGAGTTTAGTGTTATCGAAACCACTAGGCTTTGCTTCTCAATCATTCCCTATTAGATCAATCATGGCGCTGTGTATATTTTCAATGTTAGCACTTCGAAAGGCTCAGATTGGGAATCGAACCCTCGCTCTCAACAGTCGCGTATCTATGACTCCCGAAAGAACACGAGAGGACCACATTGCTATCACTCATCAGTACTTTAGCCAACTAAGATCGGCATGGAACTATTGACCAGTCAGACGCTCTATAATGAATTGTTGTTCGTAAATAAACGGTCCTCAGATCCAAGGTGGGTGCCCTTTATCCGACGATTAACCGGAAACGTTCTCAGAAATTTCTAGACCATAAACTAGAGAAATAGTTTAGGAATAGAGACAATAGTTCTAACTTAACACTCAAACAATCTACTATAGATGGCTTCCGCTGTGATTATAATGGATAGAAACACACTAGTTTAAGTGGAACCTGGCCATCCTAATATATCCAGGATACAGTCAGCAATGCTGCGAATTCGACGTCAACTTTCGTTCATTGACACTGCACTGACAACGAGGCACGAGTTGAACAACTTCTTCCTCGCAATCGCGTTTCTCTCTAGAGAGAGACAGGATAGCAGATTGTGTTGCAGCTGAAACTGCTGCTATTCTCTGATCGGCGATTTGTTTGTGTTGATCAAGAAGATCAAAAGCACGGCATCGTGTGGTGCTTGAAATGTGCTTTCGATTGAATTTGGATGGTTAGTACTTTCAATATTCAATATTTTTGCAAAGCAACGAAGTATAGAGATGGAGCTATCAAAGAATTTGACCATGATGTGTTGATTGGATGAAAGCAAGGGACGCTCGAACACTAGCTTATTTCCAGATTGGTACCCGACATTAACTGGATCATGATTCACGCCAAGTTCCCTTTCGCCCTGCCAGTATTTGCGACCATACCCGAAATTACCAACTGCAATTAAATGCTATGCTGTTGTATTTATCTGCAAATTGTTGTTTGCCATGTAAGGCTGAAAAATAGGTGACTACTGAATGTGATTTGCTTTTTCCCATGTGTATCATTGACAATTTACAAACAAAGCCTTCCCTTGTTCTGCATCCATTTTTGCATTGCAGCATCTGCGGAAGCTCATATTTTTGGTGCTGGCACGATTGTCATATCATATTTTGTTACAGTTTCCTCATGACAGGTTCAATTTGAACACAATTTGTCATGAAGATCAACTACTCTTCTGAGCGCCAGTTTCTTGCCATGGCCTTTGCCACGGATGAATCGCAGGTTGCCTCACCTGTTTTCTACATTTGCTACTTTATCCAAGCTCTTAGTACTATCCTTGCCATCCCCATACTGGTTCAGTTTTGTCGTTCACTTCATCGATCCGCGCTGTTTCACCGCAATCTTATCCTTGTTACGCAGGTAAGAGCATTCACCCCTCTTCGTGGTAGAGTTAATCTATTTGTGTCTTATCTTGAAGAACGTACTATTTCTGTTTCCTTCGCATCTCGTGATACCGTAGCTAACGATATCCGATTTCTTGCAGTGTCACTATTGTTCGTTTTGTTTATCGATGTGCAGCCGTCTTGTAATCATTCTCTACGAGTTGGACTTTCTGAGCGTCAAGGGTATGACCTGCTTTCAGCCTATGAGTGCAAATGAGAATTATGTTACGTGCCCTTAGATTTTGTGGATCATAAAATATATTCACTTCAGACAGGTATTTCCACGATCCTATGTTCCTCGCTGTGTGCTATATCAATATATTTTGTAAAAGCAGCTCAGTTACCGTTTTTCCGTCGGTGCTCGTCGAACGTTACTTTGCGTCTCATTTCATCCACGATTATGAGGCAAAGTCTCGGCTATGGGTAGCAGCAATCGTCATTATAATGTCTAGCGTTCTCTCTGCCTTCTACACCACGCCAACAATTTTCGGTTCGTGATCTTACGAACATCAAAAGTATGTGACTTAATGAATGATTTTCAGGGGTTATACAGATCGATAAGCTGGCGGTTCTCTCTGTTGTACTCTGCTCCATCTGTTCTGTGTCATCCTTGTCCATCTATCGACGTGATCGGCGACGCCTTCGGGAGCTCGAGAGAGGAACTCATTTATTTTACCCTTTGAGCACTAAATTCCAACTCGTTGAGAACCTGCGAGTTTTCAAGGTATCCTATTCTTCAAAGGATCAATAAAGATATTAAGTGCAAGCGCTCTTTCAATGCTCTAACTGTTGGAGTCCGTTTCGAGCTGTTCCGACCTTACGGTGCGTGCCAGATCACCCTCATTCAGATAGTTATGAAGGCGACAGTGATGTACAGCATATGGGTAGTTCCGCCCTGCGCTATGTTGGTAGTAGTATTCTTGTGTCTTCATCCATACACTCTATATGGCCAGATTGTTTTCGCTATTTTCGAGTTGATTCTTTCAATGTATGTCTGAAAAAATGTCACCACATACTAGGAAGCCTCTATTTATTTCAAACCAATTCTTTCAGATCAGTTCTGGTGCTGTTCATGTACTCATTGCTTGCACTTGGAGGAACGCTGAATCTAAATCGAATACTGAAATGTAGCAATCGTATATCCGGAACTCCTGACGAAAAACGGGAAGATCATAGTGCAGTGACTGAGAAGTACTTCAGCCATCTGAGAACGGCGTGGAACTGAAAATTTTTGAGACTTTTATTTATTAATGTTTCGAAATAATGAGAAATAAACAGAGCTCAGGATTGAAGACTGTTGTTTTGAATGGTTTCATGATTACGATTCACATTTTTCGCATTTCACTTAGAACACCGAACTATACCGACAAACATCAATTCATACTAACTTCAACAGTGATACGGCTGGATCCTAAATGAGTCCACAAAGGAATAGCGATAGAGGAGTTTGAGTCTCGCCATATGTATCGTTATCATCTATCCCCTTTGCAATCTGTACACTAGCCTAGAAATCTCGTTGCCTACTACTGAGGAGACTGCGGAGCAAAAACTGCCCTCACTCGTTTTCGATGTTATACTGCATTTAAATCTGCTTATGCATAGGAATTTTCTATCAGGAGCAAGCACCTAGAATTAGGATGGCACGAGGTCAGGGCAGAATGGTATATGAAGCAACAATGACAAGCCCAGCGCTGACAAGGGCTTTCGAGGGTTTTTTTGCATTATGAGGCTGACCATTGTCATAAAGAAGAATCGACTCCACCCTCCGTCTCTCTTCTATTGTCAGGGTTCGGTGTCTGAATTGCCTGCTATAAACTGATCTATTGACTGTCTGAGAAGGCTGGATCATGTGGAGATGCTAAAGTTTTAGGGAGTTCAAGAAAACAGTAGAATCTCCTAGCAACGACCGTTCAATATCCAACATTGAAATACGACTCCTACGCCTAGCACTTCGTTCAGGAAGAGATCATATGTTTGCTATGTTGTGTAAGAGTATGTCTAAGGAACAGTGTTGTGTCGTATATTCGAGTGATCACATTTGAAGGAGAATCGTGGAAGGATCAGAGACGGTCTGTTATTTCATCCGGTCTAATGTCAAAAAATCTCTACAAAAAAATTCAAGAATATTTGGAGTATGTCACAGTGGCGGGATTAAGGATAGATCGCTAGTGGAGGGTGGTCACAGTCAATGTATCGATACGTGTTGTGGCAATTTGAGTTTCATCGGGTTGCTGTTGTAAGGTATTTAGGTTACGCGTATGTGTGTGAAATGCCCTAACCTAAATCCTTAATATTTAAGGGGCAGCTACGGTTTTTTCCTCGGCATAACCAACCCATATTTCATCGGAGAAATCTGAGACAGTGGGCCTTCCGGTCACACATTAGATGTCTCATCAGGGACTTTAAGCCGCCTGCTCCGGACCCTACGGTTTCACTTATCCTCAACTGTCCCCTTTAATCGCCAGTCCTTTACCGGAGTGTGGAACAGTGGGCCTTTCGGCCGCATTCTATGCCCCATGTGGCGCCTTAGGCCGCCACTCAGGAATTCTTAGTATTTAACCCTTGGTGCCACCTGGCACGAGAGATAGGCGGCCCGAGCGCCTCAAGTTTTGCCTCAAATCTGTACCAAAATAAGAGAGTTTTATTCAGGAAAAGAGACAGAAAAAGAGGGACGGCAGAGTATAGTAAGAGAGTCTCTTAAACCAATGAGACGGCCGATGAAGCTCTCCACTAAGATGTTACATAAGGGACATCTTAATACATCCACTATACACAATTCAATTCGAGTGCTTAATATACGCTTTTGATGATTGTTCTTTTCCTTTGGAGAACCGGCCTCTTGTTGCATAGTCGTTATTGTTTCACCGGGCATCTATCACTTCTTGTCCACTCCAGTTCCGATTTCGCTAACCGTGACCAGCTTCTGCGTGACGAGATGGAAGTCGAGAAGGTTGCAAAAAGTGTGGCTAGCGTGGCTTTCACATCACAATAACTTGGGTATGAAACTACTATATTACGCTGTGATTAGTCCGTTAAAGTGTTTCGTGTCCGCGCCATATAGATCCATAGAAAGACGTCGCACGAGGCAACGTCTTTCTCTTCTCGCTACAGTTTTTCGTTTATTTTAGTTACGCATTTATACACAGCGCGCATCCTCGCAGGACGGAAGTTTGCATTCAAAACTTCTCGCTAGTGCATAGTCCATTGCGTACGTGACGGTAGTATGCATCAAACCAAAATTAATGGCTTAGCGAGCTGGAGCCAGCGTGACTTTCCTCACAAATGCAACACAACCAGTATTTATCGTGTGTTAACATTCTTGATGTATAACTGCACTAATATGTAATTGTGCAACTGTGGTGATTATCGTTTTCAAAATGTCGTCCACCAAAGCAATGGCATTTTTACCCATCCGGATCTCATCACGAAAGCAAAGGAGGGCGCCACACATGAGCAGGAACGACAGAGCTCTGCAGAAACCAGACACTGATCAGACAGTATGTGCATATTTACAGACTTCCAACTGAATTGGCTTACTAAGTTGCAGAATGTGTGAATCTTGGTAAGGACACCCTGAATTCGTGGGGAATGAGAGGAAGCAAATGAGGTGAATTATTCATTTATGAGCATATTCCTACATATGGCTTCGTCTGGCTTGCGGGTGCTTATCTTTATGAGGTACCTATGGACGAGCTCGTTCTAAACGGTGGCGAGCGACATCTTTGGCTATTCACAGAAAACAGTGTCCGACATCGCGCATCGTGTCTTCAACGCACTCGGTCGCCCCGACATGGTTTAACGCCTCGTTGTTTCAGACCAGGTTGCTATGAACGGTGCAGCTGCCAAATTCAAGTGGATTGGCGAATCTCGAGTAAGTCAGTTTTACGTAAAAGCGTTTTGGTAAATTTGAAAGGTGGATTTTAAGCATTCCAGATGTCATTGAATGTATTGACGGGACACTGATAGGACTACGCACGTTGCGGGCGACTTCTAGTGAAAATGACGAAAGAACTGCAACACTGAACGTGTCCATCATTTCGAACGCTGTGGGCCGCATTCTGTATTTGAATAGCAGCTATCTTGGATCCGCGCACGATGGGTGGTCTAAACGATGACAGCGGTTGATCATGCATTTGCCTCGGATGAAACAGTTGGGGGATATGCGTTGCTCGGTGACTCCGGTTACGCCAACGAAAATGGCATGCAGACTCTACGTCGGCACTGCTGTGTCGCAAATAAATGCTCAAATTGCAAGCATCACCGCATGCAGGGCACACTGGAGAGGACGTTCGGACATTGGAAGAGAAGGTTTGCGATTCTAGGGTCGAGACTCAAGCTAGAGCTGGACTCTAAAGCTAAAGTCAAAATCGCGGGTGCAGTTCTGCACAACATTTTCTACTGTATTGAGTTATCGTATTAAATTTCCATACTCGTGTCCATTGTGTGTCACATTGCGAAAACACACATTCTGCGAAAAAGCATTACAAAGCTGTATTTTGCTCCAATAATGGGAAATTTTGTTCTCAACAAAAGTGTATCTCTTGGGTGAGAAGCTGTGGGTCATATTTTTTATGTTAATAGCAGCTATCCCGGATCCGTGCATGCTTCTATGGTCTGGACAAAATCAGCGGCTGATCATGCGTCAAACAGTTAGGGGAAATGCATGATCAGTGACTCCGGCTGCGCCAACGAAAATTTTATGCTGACTTCATTTCAGCACCGCTGTGTAGCAGAAAATGTCTCAAAATGGAGATGCAGTTGCGAACATTGCCGCACGCTGAGCACATTCAAGATGACGGTTGGACGATGGAAGAGAGGGTTTGCATTTTTGGGTTCGGCACGCAATCTAGAGCCGGACTCTGCAGCTAAGGTCGAAATCGCGTGTGCAATTCTGCACAACATCAGGTAATGCATTGAGCTATCATACTAAATTTCCATATTCGTGTCGTATAAATGTGCCACATTGCGAAAACACCTATTCTGAGAAATTCAATTCCAAGGCTCCAATTATCTACAATGTTCATAACAAAAGGGTATCTCTCAGAAGTTTGTTTTCAGTTACAGCAACATCAGGGTGCAGTCGTTCACAGCTCAACGGCAAGAACATGTTTTCTGATTCTCTTCTTCACTCAGTTGTATTGACAAAAGCTGAAAGACATAACTCGACACGCTGCTATCACTATTGATTTTCTGCATTTCCGAACCGACTGTTTATTGATTTCGGTCGTCATTGTTGATGCGGGGTGGCGCTCTCATTGAGGCAATGAATCCATTCAAAGTGCCGATGCAAATGACGCCGAAAAGCAGATACTTTTTGGCAGCGCTGGCAGAAGGTGTTTTTATGTTGAAGAAAGTTTTAGGTAGTCTTCTCAAAGCCTACGTGCCCGGTAGTTACGCAATGCCAGACTTACCTTGCCTAACCTTCCACAAGGTGCAGACGCAGAGGTATAGTCAGTTCCGCCATCAACCACGTAAAGTCGGTGTCGACTGCAGCTGCCATCATCAGTGCCAAAGCCATTGGGGTGATCTGACCAATGTCGACTCTCCCAAGCAAATCCTAGCCGACGCGTGCGGAGGAATGTCCGAATCGGGAAGGCGTTTCGTCCGTAGGTAACCGCTAGCTCCATATATCGGTGGCATAGTAGAGGCATGGTCAAGATACTGCTCTCACTCACGGTGGTTTTTCTGCACAGAATACGCACCCTGTATTGCATGCAGCATACCCTCCATAAAACTTCGAAATTCACATCACTCGAGGCGCGAGCGGCGCGCGCGCCGCCTCGGCCTCCGTCTGCCCTACGCTCTCTCACTGTCTCTACCCTCCGCTCCCCACCAGCACGCGTAGGGACCAAGTGAATTTCGCCGTTTTATAGCCTGTATGTCCTATTTCCAAAGTGTTTGACATCAATAAGCTGTCTGGTATGTTTACTGCTGAACCGGCAGCCTTCAACTACATGCGATGAACGAAGCAGCCAAGAGTAAAAACAAACCAGGAATAGGAGGTGGGCAACCATTTCGACATTTATTTGAGACGGTGGTCAGGCGCAAGGTAAGCCATGTTACTGGAAGCCAGTTACTGGAAAAAATTCCTTCACGTGTGCTTTCAGTCGTGTGTTGACGCACATGATCATTTTACCTCTTCCATTCCGAGGGAGTAGACCGAAAGCTCTGCAAGAAGACCGAATGGGCGCCAACCTCAGTGATGCGATGGCGATGGTGATCACTACGCTGGTCTTCTACATAACATCGGCGTGAATCGTGAAGAGACTTCGCGTTCACTGTTGAAGGTTGGCGCAAACTCGGTGCACCTATGCTCTAGCATATGGCACCGAGTTTGCGCCAGCCTTCAACAATGAACGCGAAGTCTCTTCCCGATCCGTGCCGACGTTAGTTTCGACCTCTGGGAACGGTGTGTCATCGTTCCCTTTCCGCTTCCTCGCTCGCAGATCTGCGTTACTCTCCTTATCCATGGTTCTCTTCCTCCTGCCACTACGGTTTCCTCAATATTATTCACAGGCATTAACCATTTTTTGTTCTTCATTCTCACAGTTGTTGATTTTTTTACATACTTCGTAATAAACGCTAATTGGGGTGTTGTTCGCAGAGAATCATGTTTTCTATCCTTTTTCTATCTTAGGTCCCCATTTGGGTTATGCACCCACTTACTTTATGCACCTCTCTTTCTAAATGGCATCCGATCAATACACTATCTGACGGCTTTCGTGTTTGTTCAGTGAAAGTCTGCAACTGCAATACGTCTTCACCACTTGATATCGTGTCAGTCAACTTCTTAAACAAGAAACTGATTTATATTTTTGTTTCGGGTGATCCTGCCAGTTAAGGAAATACAGCAGGTCTGGAAAATTGAATCCTAAAGCAATATCGATACTAAAAAGTTGTTAGCAAGAGAATAGTATCTCACTGATGAATATGGTCTTCGATCGCATGTTTGAGGCATAATAAAGTCTAGTGGAGTATTATGTCAGACCAAAAAACAGGAATGCCCGCATATAACGCTCACCGTTCCGGCTGCTTCGCGGATTCCTGCATTCCCTTTGAGTCTCCACAGATGGATTCTGGTCTCAGTGTACAAAAATGGAGAAGCTGACCTGACTTATACAGTTTGGAACATCAGGCTATTCCTCAAACCGAATCGGTTGCAACTGGAATTTAAACTGCAGAAGACGCAAGATTTCCTTAGATTCCTTTCACTGCTACCACAACGCTCAAGATTTTGCGAAACTCAAGATTCTAGTGTTCTAGGTCTATCTTTAGCTTCCTCTCATCGTTTAGTGCACTTCTGTGCAGGCCATTTCTCAGCGAATAGGGGGCTCATACGGATTTGTCTCCTTTTTCTACAGTTGTGATACTTTCTTTTCTCTCTTTATCTTTCTCTTTCAGATTACGGGACCAACTTCATAAGCTTATGTGGCACAGGGTACATAGCTCAAGAGCATAACCCTCATGAAAGTCAGACCGCCTTCTGACGGCACATTATTCTCTATTTCAATTCTACCAGAATCCGCGCTATCAGCTACTCCTGCGTTTTACATTTTCTACTGTATTGAGGCTTTATGCGCTGTGATTGCCGTGCCTGTTGCTGTACTGCTTTGTCGCATTCTTCATCGTTCAGCGCTCTTCCACCGGAATCTCATCATAGTTACGCAGGTACATAAATGATCAGATTCACTGCACGTGATTCCCAGTTTCTTTCCAAGTGCACACAGGCACGGCTGGGTGGTCGGGAATTTATTCGCCAGTGAGCATTCGGGAAGAAAGCTGGGGAGCAATTTTTTCCGCAGTATCGGACCAACGGAGGGCCCTTTTTCAGTGTCACTGCTTTGTGTTCTGCATTGCATTATGTATTCGGCCAGTAGTGATCCTATACGCCTTGGGATTTCTGAGCTTTGGAGGTATGTTTGTTCATAGAATTGGACTTTAGTGACATTGGTAACTATCGTCCTATCCGTCTGCTGTCTGTTGTCTTTAATTTGTTCACTCATGTCTCAGGATCAACAGAACCTCAGTCGAAGGGCAGTCGTAAGAGCATACAGGGTTACAAAAAGGATTCAGGACGATCGATTCCATCGAAACATTTACGAATCCCAATGAATTGTCGCGTCAGTACAAGACTGGTTTTTGCCTCACGTTCATCGACTGGGCTTCCGACTCTATTGAAACAAGAGGTTCTTGCAGCACTAGGGAACCAGAGCGTTCCTACTCAGTACACAAATATACTTGTTGAGCCATTCAGCAACTTCACAACCATTATTTCACCATTTCACAGAGAGATCATCGTCAACTGGAAGAGATGGGATCGGCTGTGCGGAATCATTCCACTGAAACTCTTCACTGCCTCTCTTGAAAACGTCTTGCGCGAGTTCGAATGGCGAGATGCGTGAGTGAAAGTCGGGAATCGGCAGCTATATCACTTTCGCTGTGCTGATGATATTGTGTTCTCACAACACCATTGATTAGTCAACGGTTACTCATTCCGAGGCTTGTGGAAAGGTCGGTCTTCAGCTGAATTTATTGACACGATGTTCGCACCACCTGAAGTCAGCAACACCGAGATGGAACTCGGTAGGCGGGCTAGATGTTCCCTCGCCTCGTTGCGCTGCGGGCATTCCCTTATGCTGATGTCATACTTGCATAGGATCGACAGCAGTAAGCCTGACGAGTGTCCGGATTGTGGTAACCCTGGCCACACTATAGCACATCTATTCGACTGTCCGAAGAGCCCCACCTGACTGACGACAATAAATTCGTGGTTGAATCCAACTTCGGTCGCCCGTTTCTTGAACATATGACAAAAACCCTTCTGCGTCTGCAAAGAAAAAGAAGAAGACACGATGTTCACGAAAAAGCATACACGTTTCCAATTCCCCATTCGCACTCAGCGGAACGACCATCTCTTAGCACTTAAGCTACGTGTGTCTAGGTTACGAGGTTAAGAGAAACGATTCTTTGTCGGAGGTGGATAGGACAAGACGAAAACAAATCTCAGATATAATGTGTGCTTTGGAAATGTGGACATAATGCAAGCAGGCGATTGAATATGTTGAGTCGTCGAAGATCAGGTGAACCGACCACGTGATGCATTTGAACAGAAACCATAGGACAAAAGCTCAAACCGGCTGGCAACCGCGGGACCTCAAGCGCACTTCTGATCGTCCTCCAACACTATGGTCGGTCTTTTTCAAAAAGATCTTCGATGGAAGGAATGGAAGTTTTCGTGCTTTCAGAGCTATTAGGATTTCGTGGCCAACAATGGGGCTAGATAGGGACGAGTGACGACGTTACTGACGCCTGCTATACACTTTGAATTATTAATGGGAGGTTAGGTGATACAGGTCCTCATTTACTTGACAGCTCAATAATGCCAGCTGGTGATAATCTCAGCGACGGAGACACGTCCTTGGTCACTGAATCGTGTAGAAAATACAGGCTGTGATCCCCTAATTCTTTGTATTTTATGAGATTCAGAGCTGGTTCTTTTTAGATGTGCTCAGGTGCTCAAAGGCATAGCTACATCTTCTTGTGCGACAGCCAAGTTTTCAGTGTACGTGTGCACCATAAGGTTCTGTGGACTCTTACTGGGTCTTTTCATGGCGTGACCGGTTCATCGGTGTTCTGCTCCTGGCATGTACTTGACAGCACTAACTGTTTGTTGACGGAGGTCGATGCTGCTGATATTCTCGTCTATTTGTTACTAGCAGCACCCGTTCAACGGCTCATGGGATTAGAAGCAATAGGAGGGCAGAATACCCGACTGCGGGAAAGATCTCAGATCAGTAGCCTGTGGCATCAAGGACAGTGGACAAGTTGAGCCTATTCCTCAGTGTTAAATATCGCAGCCCGGTCCATGCATTCTCGTCGGCTCATTTTAGCCTTTAAATCTTCGCCAAGGGTCGCCAAGCGTGTGAGGTAGACGTATTTTCCTGCAAAAAAAACGGTTCCGCATGCATCAGTCGATGTTACATCGGCCCATTTGTTCTTCATCTCTTCTGCCTTGCTGAGATTCGTCGTCAACCGAACGCTACGTCCGACTGTGCCCATTCTTTGAGAATCTTTCATAAACCAATAGCACATGATCGTGTCGTGGTCATACAATGAGCCACGAGATCGCACTCACAAGCGTCGGAGCGAGGCTATCTGAAGTGTGATCTCGCGGGACTCACGTATATCATCAGTGACCAGGCCACGCAATAATGGTCTTATGGCTTGTGAAGCTTTCCAAGTAAGCCCAAGGGAATCTCACCTCTTCGTGAATCGCTCCCCAGGTATGATCAAGCGAAAAACGATGACGATGAGAGTTTGAGAACTGATGCTGGATTCATCGAAGCATTTTCAATGATAAGTTAACGCTATCAGCGATCGTTACCAGTGCGTCAGCAAGCCTGTGAATAAATGATAAATGATAGCCGATAACGCTATCTTACCATGGAAAAAGGCTTAAAGGCAGCGTACACGCTCGCAAGCATAGTCGAGATAACAGCATAGATAGGTCCGCACGGCCCGTACTATGTCGTCAACGACGTTTGAAGCGCTGAAAACTGTTCAGGATGACAATATTTGACAACGTTTGAGCAATCTTGCCTTCCACGCCCGTATTTTCACACCCCTTCGAGTAACAGAATGAGAACCGATACTTGTTTATGTTTATGTTTATGTTTATGTTCATTACATTTACATAAGGCAAATGCGCGAAAAAAAATCACAAATACAAAGCAAGCAATAAGAAAACACACAAACACAGAGAAAAAATGGCCGTTAAATGAGAGAAAAAAAAAACACCACTAAAGCCAAACCAATCCCTCCCGAAAAAAAGGGGAAAATTATTATGCTAAATTTCAGAAGAGAGTAAAATCCTCGAGACCTGCCTTCTGAACTGACCCAAAGGGAGAGTACCAGAGACCCTTCTCGTTATTTTCAAATATGAACTAGCAGCCCGATGTGGAAATGATCTCACCCTCACACTGGTAAAAGGACGGCTGAGGAATATCTTCGTTCTCTCACCCCTAGTGTTCGATTCGACCAAGTTAAAATAGGGTTTAAGACTGAAAATGCCCCTATTCCCGAGAAGCTTGTGGACCATGCAAATGTCAAACACTTTCCGTCTAGAATCTAGCGTAGTTAGCCCAAAATACTTGTTTCTTATATGCGCCCTGGGTATTTTGGCATTCAAGAAGCCACCAATACGGAATACTAGTTTACGAGTAAAACTATTCTGGACTTTTCTAGCGCTCCAATATTCTTTTTCGTGTACGGAGAGAAAACTACTGATCCAGATTCTACAATAGGCCTTATATAGGTCTTGTACGCTCGGAGCAAAACCTGCTTGTTTTTTGTGGATATTAACTTGAAAATCTGGAAAATACGCCTGTGAGCCGACTGACATTTTATTCTGATATGCTCAGAGAAATCCAATTTACTGTTATAGTGGAAGCCAAGATCTCGAACAGATTCAACCGCTGGGAGCGCAAGGCCATCGCACGTATAGAAATGTGTCGTGGGTTCTGAATTTACTTGAACTCGCATGAATACAGTCTTTTGTGGCGCGAGGGGCAGCTGCCATTCCTTCGCCCAGCCAACCATCAAGTCAATAGCCTCCTGTAGCACTTGGGTGTCGAGTGGTTCAGAAATCACCTTGTAAAGTTTTATGTCGTCCGCATAGAACTTCATCGTAACAGCTTTGTCCCGAAAAATGATAGGAATGTCCGCTGTGAAAATACTAAACAATATTGGTGATAATACACCCCCTTGCGGCACCCCGCTCTCTATGTTTTTCACCTCAGAATAGAAATCCTCGACTCTCACCTGAAACGTTCTTCCAGATAAGAATTGGGCGAGCCATTCTATCAATATCGGATGAAACCTCAGATCTCGTAGTTTTGACAGCAGTTCCGAGTGCGAGACACGATCAAATGCCTTTGCAAAGTCAAAGTAAATGACATCGCAACTGCACTTCTTATCAAGGGCCTCCGTCCAATCATTTATGCATTCCAGAAGGTTCGTTTCTACAGACCTTCCCGGGACAAAACCATGCTGGTTCTTAGGAGCTGTACTTGGCGAAAAGAGGTGTAAGACTATGTGATCCTTCAGCACCTTCTCGAACAGCCTGCAGAACAGTGAGGTGATACTAACTGGCCTATAATTCCCTGGATCAGCAGCCGGCTCTTTCTTCAATAAAGGTGTAACAAAGGAGTGCTTCCAGCGAGCTGGAACCTCACCATACATAAGAGACTGGTCGTAGATTTAGGCCAAGGGACCACAAATAACTGGTGCAACTTTTTGAATGAAAAAAAGAGGAACGAAATCAGGGGTGACCGAGGAAGATTTAGGCCACTTTTTCATCAATTCCAGCAATTTCGTTGAATGAAACCAAGGAAAATCCGCCATAAAAATCTGAGTACCCAAGAATGACGAAGATGGACTGTTCCCGTCGTCTGATTGGAATTGTTCCGCGAATTGGTCAGCTAACATGTTTGCCTTATCATACGCCGATGTCGCCAGGAATGCACCCTTTCTAAGGCAACCGATATGACTCTTTTCTTGCAACTTTGAATTTAGATACCTATAGAAGTTCCTGTCTCCCGACTCGATCTTTTGCTTCTCAAGGTAACTATTGTACTTATCCAACTGAGCATGGAACCTTTTCGCAAAATCATTATACGCCTCCCAAATTCTAGTTCTCCTTGCCTCATGGAAAAGACACTCACGGTGTTCAGCCATTTTTGCAAGTGAGCAGGTAGGCGGATTGACTTAATGGAAGACACAAGCTTCCACGGAACATGCAAATCAATAACTGCTTGGATAACAGATAAGAAAAGCTCATATTTCTCATTTACACCGCTAGCCGATTCTAACAGACTAATCCAGTGAATTTGGCTCAAGTGGTCACAAACGGCAGTATAATCGCAATTAGCATATACCCTTCGATAAACCGGAGTACTAAGTGTTTCACAACATTGAATGTCGAATGAAATGCTATTGTGATCGCTCAATCCTACAGGCGGCAGAATTTCTAGGTTTCCCAGTAAGGTTTCATGGCTGGAGAAAACTAAATCCAACACATTTTGACCTCTAGTAGGCTCCCGCACAAATTGGAAAAGGTCGTAACTATAAACTAGTTCCTCCAAGCAAGCCAAATTCGATGCCAACACATCACCTTCATTGCTCCGAGCGAAGTCGGGTAAGTTGAAATCCCCCACAATGATTGTGTGCAGTTCACACGCTATTAAATCACTCAAAACCTTGACTAGCATTTCCGTTTTCACGGAATCACAAGACGGAGCCCTATGCACAACTATGACCCGGAAGCTCGAGCTTTCATGGTAAAGATCGACACAAAGCATCGCATAAGCATGTTCCACCGACTCCGAGTAAATCACAGACATTGACAGCCTCCGATGAACCAATAACATAACCCCACCTCCAGACTTCTTACTACGATCGCACCTCTTGGCTTCGTAATCCAGAGCTAAATTACCCAAAAAAGTTGAAACCATTAGACTAGGCTTGAGCCACGTCTCTGTAAAGGCGTAAATATCATAGTTGTGAGAAAGAACTAGATCAATATGCCCCCATATTTTTTGAAACGGATCTTACATTAGCGTAGAAACACCTCAAAACACTACAAGGATACCTGAGAGGAATAGTCAGTTTTCCTGATTGGGAGGCGACAATACATTAACAATGCTAGGCACAACGGCTACCGGCGATCTCGGTGTGGTAGAAGAACCTAACGCTATTGAGGAATCAACGTGAGCAATGAGTTCAGCAGCCACTGGTGATCCCGAAGTTCTAGGAGCACCTACATCATCAATCGTACCGACACTCTGCCGGCGAACACGAATCCTGTCCCTCTCCTCCTTAGTTAGAGAAAGTCTAATATAGATCCCCTTGGAAGAGAAGGACCTGAGCCAATGAGCTCGACGGCAAACCAAGCCAGCATGGAACGAAGATGGTAGCACCACCTTGATTAACCGCGGTCGACCAGTACCTGATTTGCCCATTCTATAAACCGACTTGGGACTACACTCCACGTTTAGATGATCTAGAACTTTACGAATCACATCAGAATCGGACAACACACGATTCGACGGCAGTCTATCTCCCGACTCTAATACCCCAGAGATAACAATAGAACGCTTCCTTTCATGCTCTTCTGGAGAACAGGTCACAATAGGAACACCATGAGTCTTACGAGAATCCGAAGTATAAGAAAGCTGGACCTTAAGCTCAACAATTTCTGCCTGCAATGAGGCATTACAATGAGACATACTTGAGAAAACATGTGATAACTTAGAATGATAGCACTATAAAAAGGGAGTGCAGTAGAGAAAAAACTCGATTTACCTCAGTATAACATGTTTGTGCACTGATAAAATCCTCCATTTCATAAGGTCAGCCAAAGTAGAGCGGCATTCTAGAAAGTGGACGAGAGTCAATAGGTATGCAGACATGTCATACTCAAGTAAACCAAGCTATTTCTCTCGCGCACTCCCTGTTGATAGTGCTATCACTCTCAATTATCACACGTTTTCACAAGTATCGATTCTCATTCTGTTACTCGAAGGGGTGTGAAAATACGGGCGTGGAAGGCAAGATTGCTCAAACATTGTCAAATATTGTCATCCTGGACAGTTTTCAGCGCTTCAAACGTCGTTGACGACATACATAGTACGGGCCGTGCGGACCTATCTATGCTGTTATCTCGACTATGCTTGCGAGCGTGTATGCTGCCTTTAAATGAGTCCGGCCTCTGATTGAAAAGTGGAGAAATGTCTGTAGTGATTGAATTTGAGGTGAATCAGAAAGAAATTACGCATTCAGACGGGAAATCAATGTTTATCACGCTGGTTTACATTGGTCAACTTTGCAAAAACTGCTCCGCTACCGTATTTCCGGCTACTCTTGTAGAACGTTTCTTTGCGTCTTATTTTATTGACGACTATGAAAATAATTATCGTCTTTGGATAGCTGTAATAGTGGTTATGGTATCAGCTTTTCTGTCTTCGTTCTACGCCACGGCAATAGTATTCGGTTCGTGATCCCTGGTTTCCTTAAAATTGCATCATACTTCAGTTAGGAAGCGGCACAAGAATCTCTCATTCCAGAACTAATAGGGATTGATATAGTCTCCTATCTCTTTCTTGGACTGTGCAGCATCTGCATTGTGTCCTATCTGGCCTTGTATAGATATAATCGACAACGGCTCAATGTTAGCGATCAGTACTTGCTCAGCACAAGATTTCAGCTGGTGGAGAATCTGCGAGTTTTAAAAGTGAGTCACAGTTCAATGTTGTTACAGACCAAAAATAATGCGGAGACATTCGAACCAGTGGCTTGTGTCAGTTTCGCTAACGAATCATTAGGGTTCACTCTGAACTCAAATTGGAGTTCCGCGAAAAGGTCTATCGATGGTTGTGGGTAAGACGGTCGGAAACGATCTTAGGTTTTCAAATTTCACTCAATGCACCTGGTTAGCTCAAAAAAGACTAAAAAGGTGGGTTACTGTTGGTGAAAAGCCAATCAGTGCGAAGAAACCTGACAGATTACTAAAAAAACTAGGAATGGATCTCATACGGTCAAAACTGCCCCTTTCACGGAGTTTGGGCTGAAGGTAAGCTACCTCTGTAGTCCCAGATTGCAATTGAACTTACACCCTATAAGGGTCCGAATGTCGGAAACTTTTTGAGCTCAAGCTTTGCTCTTGGGAGTCATTTGAAGCTCTGAACAGATATGACCTTGGTTTATGATTTTTTGAACGACTAGTGTAGAGTACAGTTCGTTCAATGTCATTTAGCGCACAGTGACCTACAACAATCTTTTGAAAAAACTGGGAACGGGCCTCAAACTCGTAATTGGCGCCCGATTGATCCTCCGGATCAAAATTGGATCAAATTATGAAGGCTGGTGATTTAAAGGCATCGTTCGCGATGAAACTCGTTTCCGGGTTTTCAACATATAATGGAAGCTGTCAACGGCCACGTTGAAAGAACCGCGAAAAAGTTACTGAAAACTGCTTTTCTGGACCCCCTTTTCCTGGTTTTCGGACCCCATTCGACCAATCGACGCATGAGAGAGGAAGAGTCGATCGCTGTGTTGACCCGTGATCTCCCGATCAAATCCCGTTCATATTTCTTTCAGCTGATTTTGAAGAGAGAAAAGGTTGACCGATATGTGCAGAAAAGGCATTCATGACGTAATCATATGATATATTTCATCAACTTCCACGCATTCGTACTATATAACTTCTTGATCAGTTACTTTCGTTTCTCATTTGGTGAACGGACGTAACAGATGATTGACCCAAAGGCCAACCCCCGAACCCAGAAAGGCATTTTCAAATGGAAAAAGCTCCGTTTCGGTGGAATTTTGAGACCGCAGACTTCGTGAATGGTCTAATCAAGGCCCACTTGAATGATTTTAGGCAAAAACAGAAATTTGGTTTTCAGCGCACACGATGCCTCAAAGGAATCAGGAAACGAATCATCGCTTCGAAATCAGGCTAGGTTTGGTCTTCAACATTTCCGAAGAATATTTGAATATCCCCAAATGGCTCGAAAGGCCCTGTGTAGGTAAGGGTTGTTCTATACCCTTCCGATCCAGCGTTCCAATATCATTTCTCTTTTTTATTCATTTCGGCCTACTCATGGATTGAGCGAAGTCTCGAAACTGAAAATTATTTCTTTTGCACCCCTCACAGCCTTCGACAGTCGAGATGCCGTTTTTCAAAATTGTATATTAAGTTCAGGGTGATCTCTAGTCATATATAAGGGGAAAGTTTTTTGGCATCGAATCCAGAGCGCGATAAACTTCATTGATCAGTTTTCGATGAGAAACAATTGTAATGTCCCCCAGAAGCAGAACAGCGTTCAAGAAAAACGGATCTGAATGCATTTTCTAGAAGTAAGAAATTGTTTTAAAGAACACTCTATCGGTGACTGTGAGCCTCCCTGAGTTAGTTCTTGTCATCGACACACGACACGGATGTATCACTACCTCGTTTTCATGTGTGATCATCAGCAAGGGTATTTGACTTCAAAAAACCAAGGGGTTTGTGGAAGGATTGTCGAAAACATTCGGAAATGTCCGTCGGGCAAAGTGCTGACCACCTTTGTGTGAGAGCATCAGCAGTGCTATTTGAACCGGACTCGTTGACGACAGTAATCTCCATCGAAGGATCGTCAAGGCGATGCACTTTGCAATCGGGTCGCGTCACGAAAACGTTCAGACACAACAATGCCAACGCCGTTCGTATTCCTAGATCTGCCACGTTACAGAACTCTGAAGCCTCAGTCAACGTGTATGGACTTACTACATGACTGACTAGTCATTTTTTTGCTATGTACAGAGATCCGAAGAAATGGTCCGATTCGCTCAAGCGGTCTGACAACGGGCCGACATTCAGCGCTGCAACGCGAGTTCTGGCAACGTTAAAGGCAGCTTACATGCTCGTGAAAAAGGACATAATCACAACTTGAGGCGAACTGTATGGCTCACACAATGCCTAAGCATTTTGTAGCGTCGAAAACAATTCATAAAGCCGCTATGGGAGTAGCAAATTTGAGCCGTGCTTTCACATCTCCTCCGTCGTTGACATGTACTGATTACTTGTTAAGCATTCCTGAAACAGTACCGATTACGAGGATGGCCCAGAACCATTGTTTTGTAGGAGGAGGGCCAATACAGAGGGCGTGCTACATCAAAAACGGCAATGCCGGTCGTTTTCGACGCTTTAAAATGCGTAAGTGTTCTGTTGTATGCCCAACGGTTCGATTCATGTTGTTATCTTAACCAGGTTTACGAGCGTGTTTAAAGGATTTTTAGACAAAGTTGGTTACCTTTCGAGGCCGCCCTTGCATCGAATGCCTTAGCGTGCATTCACCACTTACAGGGTTCCGTGAGCAGTCTTCGGTTACAGCTGACGCTGAACCCTTCAGGGATTCCTTCAACTTCACAGCATTTGGTGAGACAGTCATATCTATACGCCAGCTTGTCACAAGTGCGATGCGCCGTGGTCTGCCGCCGAAACACAAAAGCCTGTCATCCACTGCCTCGAGCCCACTGAAAAAAATTCACCTCAGCCCGGTTTGTTCGGCAGCTGCAAACTTAGATCCAGAAACTCCTTCGAAGCAACATTGTTCAGTTGTGCTTTCTTTGTAAGCGAGGACGTCCTTTAGCTTGACGCCACAAATCGATTTTACAGATTGTGCTACGAGCAACGGTGCTCTACAGCATATGGTCAGTGCTACCCAGTGCCATGGGTGTAGTAGGATCGCGCTATCTGCCTCCAACCACTTTAGCTGGAGAGCTTATCTACGCACTGTTTGATTTGGTATATGCGATGTAAGTTTATCATGTTTCGACTATTGATAGAGTTGGATCAATTCACAGACATTACGCCACCTACTTCGCTTTATTTAGTTCGATATTGGCACTATTCATCTGCTCACTATTGGCGCTTAGCGGTGCCCCAAACTTTATCCGAAAGCTGATTCATGGCAATCGCTCATCTAGTACGCCTTACGGAAACCAGGACGATCGTGTGGTGATCACTGAACAGTATTTCCAGCAACTGCAGTCGTCTTGGAAGTAGTTGCTCATCGGAATTTCATTGAAACGCTCTGTAAATAAAGATACTCGAAAAATGTCGAGCGTTTTTTATTTCCTGTACGAATGGAATCATGAGCGCTTCTAACACTGAGGAAATGCACGGATATTCTCTTTAATTTTTCTGCGGACATGTAATTGCAACAAGTCAAAATAATTTTTACGGTTTTTCTATTATGAGCGCTGCCTTAAGGTCTCAAACTCCCAGATGATTCAGTCTCCTACCCCGTAAACTAGGTAGTACCCTGCGCACATGGACGAGTTACGCCCCGCAGCCGCCGTGACGGTTAGCTGGAAGTAGAAAATGCTATGTGCTCAAGTCACATAAACTTCTATGAGCGCGGACTTTCCCTGCAAGTTTTTGCGCTCTGCTTGTTATTCCAAGCCCGGGTCCTGTAGACAGCTGTCGTGCCCCTCTGGAAAATGTTCGGATATTTCTATTCCTTCTTTCAATCTTTTGCACTTGAGTGTTATTTATTACATATCTCCACATTAGGGCTGTTTAATGCTGGATATGGTGTACTCAACATAAATATACCAACCAACATTGCACGAATTGAGGAGATATAACCCTTAGATTCATAGCGAAATAGCAGGCTACAATGTAGTATTTTTCACGAGTATTAAGTTTTTAATTTGCGGTCCGTTGCAAAATCCAATGATAGAATCGGAAAGAGCGCGTCTGAGTTGGCCAAGGAACACTAACGGATTTCCAAAAACCCATACATGGGTAGCAAGATTTCCTAGCAAGGCGGTGCAAAATCGTAGCCATCAGTCTGTGACGCGTACTCAGTCCTGACCCGGCATCCAAGCTGACTGACCCGCAGCTTTCTACATTATCCAGCCACTGTGTGAAAGCAGATATATTAGGTTGATGCAAAAATTTCAGAAATTCCGACCCGTAGAACTCTGGCTGTTTCTAGTCGGAGTATCCTTCTAAGGCCATTTTGACTTCGCCATCATAAGTGAACTGTTTTGCATCCAGGAAATGCTGCATCGAGTGGAACAGATGGTAGTCAGAAGGGGCAAAATCTGAGCTATATGGAGGGTGAGGAAGAACTTTCCAGCTCTGGTCTAGCAGTTTATGTTGAACACTGTTCGCCTTCTTCATGTCAATGCGCGGCCACACGTATCCCGGATAATCCGACAGAAACTGCAGAACCTGGGCTGGGAAGTTCTTCTTCACCCTCCATACAGCCCAGATCTCGCCCCTTCCCCCTACCATCTGTACCCCTCGATGTAGCACTTCTTGGATGGAAAACAGTTCACTTATGATGACGAAATCAAAATGGCACTTCCGGAAGGAGAACAGTTCACTAACGATGACGAAATCAAAATGGCCTCAGAAATATATTTCGACCCGAAACAGCCAGAGTCCAACTAGCTGGGAATTCATTATAGTTGTGCCCTCCGAATATTCGAATGGTTTTGAATAATTTGGATTTGTGCACCAATATCAAAATGTATTTGAGCAGTCTTGGTTTCCCAGCATTGCTATAGAAGGGGTGTTCCCAAAATTGATGGGGAAGTAAATTTCCACTCTTACATAAACCTGCAGGTTTGCAATTTTATTCGAATATCGAATAGTTTCGAATGGATATCGGATCAATACTGTGGACGGCCAGAATCCTGCTCTCTATTTAATTATTGGAACACTCATAGTAGATTACAGCTAAAAACCAAGAACAGTTCGGGTACATGTTGGCATTGAAGAGAAGATGGGTGTTCCTCGATTATTCGGTATTCGAATGGCACAACTATAGAATTCATCTGCCGAATCGGTGGCGAAGGGTCTTTGAATGCGAAGGAAATTATTTTGTGAGGTGAGCCTCGTTTGTTTTTGAAATAAATGTTTTTATTCGTGAAAGTCGTGAAAAGTCCGGAAACTTTTGCATCACCCTAAAATTTTCATCAATCTCTGGATGGAGGCAAACCGCGACGTTGTTTGGCGGGAATATCGGAGCTCGAGAAAGCGAAGGGAGAACGGCTTTTGATCGAATGATTTCTCGCGACACCGACTTTATGCAAATCGTTGACAACGTTTCAGTTTGCTGAGCTGAAATATGTATGTTCGTGGTTAGCGATTCTCTCGCAAATCCAGACCTATCATTAAGAATTGGCAAAACATGTCTTGCTTCGAATCAAGACCATCAGTAAATCTTTCCGACCGTCGATCCTTAGAGCTCCCTCTACAAATTCTGTTTTTGTCGCGCATTACTCCATTAAACTGGCATTATTCTGAATTCGGCAAACAAGCATCTTCTACTAATAAGATGCTTACAAGGGAATAACCACAATGGTTTGCCAGAACTGCCCTTAGAGCTATTTTGTTGGCCTCTTTTTCGTTCTTTCATAATCACTCGCCTCGAATTCATATTGGAATGAAACTAGAGTGATATAAATGATCCTAACGTTGAGGGCTCCCCAGCGGCATAGCAATTCTTGAGGTTCTCCTGAAAAAAGAATAAGGTTAGCAATCAGCCCGGTCTTTATACTACGTGGTAGACACAGGAAAACGCAGGCCGACGCGGCCTCCCTCCCTTCTTCATGGCACCATATACCGTATTTTTTGTTTCAGAAGTACATGCACTTCCGATTCCCAGCTTTTTCTTTTTAGTGTACTTCCTTTGGAGGTGTGTTATTAACAGAAGGTGTACTTCTGTTATTCGGCGCGATTTTCGAATTCCCTCTGTTCAGAAACTTGGTCCGCAGTATCAGTTTCTAGCTCTTAGCGTTTTCTTGATCATACCGCAAAAATGGCAGTGATACAAGTAAGAACTACGAGTAAGAACTAATTAGTCGATTAGACTTCATGAAAGAGCGATTCAAAGCCAATGATCTCTTGGAAGATCTTGATACTAACAATTTGTTGCATCTCAGGATGGACGTCTGTCGACTGTGTAGCGGAGTCGCTGTGCAGTGCACGACACATCGTGCAGCTGGCGCTGAGCAGCGCTCACATTTTGGAAAAGTGTAGAATGCCTGGGACATGGTCCATTGTTATACCAAAACTTTGCGACCGCGGCAGGTGCGATCACCCGTTACGAATGGCCCACACAGCATAAATATGCAGTCGTAGGAACACTTTGCCACGCCTGTCGCGGTCGCTAGCTCGAACAGGGATGTCATACCTACTCAAAAGATTCTCGAATTTCTCTTGTAGAGATTTCTTGACATTAGACCGGACAGAATCACAGATCGTCTTTAATCCATCCACGATTCTCGTCCAAACGTGATCACTCAAATATACAACACAACACTGTTCCTTAGACATACGCCTAAGCAACATGGCAAACATATGATCTCTTCTTGAACAAAGTGCTAGGCGTAGGAGTCTCATTTCGATGTTGGATATCGAATGGTCGTTGCTTGGATTGCCGCATAGGTCCCGCAAGTGCTTTTGAGATATGAAGTTGGGCACAATACGGTGATTGAGACAGCGACGAAGAAAGTGGATAGATTGTCTTGCCACCACGATTTTCTGTCTTAGCGACAACACATCCATAACGAGTCGTTGAAATTGAGTAGGAATATTTCGCATCAATCTCCATGTGCGACTCTCCATAAACCTCGGCATGATAAAACAATAGATGTTTGATGATGTTGAACTCGACACGAGGTTGATACAGTTATTTATGGCTAACGTTTCGGAGTAACCTCCTTCTTCAGAGCCTGAAAAGATCAAATAAGAAGTGTGTCTACCCGGCCAAACGTCTCCTAATCCCCACTTGAAATCGAAAACCTATTTTCTGTCACGTAGGTTAGAGAGAAAACCAAAGAAAAGTACCGCACCTAGCCAAGAACTCGCTATCGATCAGAGCAGCATGAAGCGTCGATGAAGGAAACGCTGTAGACCACCACTTGAGATGTTAGAAGGCGAGTCTTACGTATGGCCTGAGCTCCCGGGTTATATACAGACCTTCTCCCTTCCGGTTAATTGGCGGGTCATAAGCCTGTATGAAAAATGCGTCTAGGGTTTTTCGCGCTGCGGTGTCAGTTTCTCGGGCTATTATCTCGACCTTGATGTCAAAGTTGTCACCATTATGGGTAGTGGCCCGATGCGCCCCAAGCACTGTGGCTTCCCGCTTCCTCTCCTTACCGTCCAAGTGTTCTTTGATCCTGACATGCAGTGGCCGCGATGTTTCCCCGATGTATTTTTGGCCGCACAGCTGACATGAGATCAAATAGACCACACCGCAAGCAGTGCAGTCTCCATCCCTGCCAGCCGGGCAAATAACACAGGCGGGTGCAGTACAAGCACGATCATTGAGGCGAGTCCGGACCAGACGAGTTTTGAGGTTGTTCGGAGGAATGTCAACCAAGATCACATTGTTATCTAGCCCCGTTCTCTTCAGGCATTTTCTGATCGAAGCGCTGAACTGGTCAGAAATGAACGGTATTTTGAAGGAAATTTTTCCTTCTATTGGGCTCCTCTGGTTTTCAGTGAGGTTTCTGCGCCTGCGCGAACCAAAATCTCTGGAATATCCATTCAGATCGGCTATTTCTTGTGCCTTTTGAATGGATTCCATCCTCTCCTCTTCTTCGGTACAAAGACTGCTGGCTGTTCGAAACATATTACTTATTACTTTGTGATTTTTATTTGATTTTATAGTAAACCCCTCCTATATAACAGGTGCCGAGGGCGAGATCTCATTTCCTCCAAATAAGCGAGATATAAGCGACCATCACAGGCCCGACCCCCTTCGATCACCACCACGGGCCCAAACCCCTACTAGATTTTTGAATTCGTTAGCGGCTATATGGATGAATAAATTCCCAACGAGTTTTCATTCTTCAGTCTATTGCCGGACTGTCTCCATCTCCTGGCTCGCTCTCGCGCTGCGATTGCGAATGAAGAGAAATACAGGCCTGAGACAACTCGCCCACCAATTTTCCACCCTCAAAATATAGGCATGTTTGAGGACCCATATCTCTGTTCATAGGGGGTTTGAGACGATTTTAGAGATACCAGTGTGATCAGCGTGTGACTCTCTCCAAGAACAGCATGGAAACTGAAGAATAATTTTTGGGTGTTCTGTGCCTTTAAGAGAGAGCGACGGCTGACCATCAGCGACAGCGACGTCGCAGTGTTCCGCGACCGCTAAAGTCTGTCGTGGGGTATAACAGTGGCCACAGGCACGATACCTTCGCGCATAGCAGCCACTAGATTCGCCACGCGCGACGGCTGTCTGCGCTAAGCGCAAGGATCGATACGAGGCGGCGAGTTGAATCTCTTTCCTGTGCTTCTCTGCTCCGGTAATGTTCTACTGCACTAGCGCGGCGCCTGGACCCCGGCGCCGTCGGACACTGCGGCCTTTAATAAAGATTACGTGGTAAAAGGGTTGGACGAAAGTCACGACTTCCAATCGCTATGTTCTTGTCTGGTGATGTATGCGAATGCAAGGAAACGGTGTGATAATCATAAGCTCCATATTCTGCTGCTACTGCCACCAAAGTTTCTATTCTGTCCCATTTTCCAAAAATTACTATTGATGCTGATTTTTTCTTCCGTGTTTTAAAGTCAGCAGCTCAAGAGGCTTGTAGATAGATAGTGTTCCGTTCTGTGCTCATCTCGCTGATGTTCAATGTCATACACATTGTTCTGTTTTCTTTATGTCTAACGGCACATTTAACGTTTTGTGCTGTATGGTTTTTTTTAAAATATTTGCTCCTACGTATTTTTGACTGCTGTTGTTTCTTTTTTGCATTTCAATCCCCACGTAATAATGCATAAATGGATTTCTTCTCCCATCCTATGTCGGCCTTCATCGATTAACGTTCTTTTTATTCACAGCTTTTTTTTACCCCTGGCAGCCGAGATGGGGCTTTGACGAATTTCTGAGATAGAGTCGATGATGTGAAAACGTTTTCGTGTCGTTATCACTGCAAACACACATTAAATTCAGGCTAGTCATGAGGGCCAGCGAACACCCATCTAACGGTATATTATTTTCCATAGTGATTCCTACAGAAAACTCGCTGAAAGCTACATCGGCGTTCTACATTCTTTATTGTCTGGAAGCAGTAAGCGTCATGGTTGCGGTGCCAATATTTCTGCAGCTCTTTCGCTCACTTCATCGATCAGGCTTGTTTCACCGAAACCTCATAATTGTTACGCAGGTAGGTATGATTCTTTTACATAACAGGAAGCGCGAAGCTTCCCCGTCCTTTGCCAGCCTCCGCTGAAGACGGCCACCGGTATTTGCTGCTTCGATTCCGGCACATGCATCGGTGGAAGCATAATCAAAACCCTCCAGGTTGGCAATCTAAGCCCACGCCATAGTTGGACGACGGTCCTACGTAGTCCTCTTCAGGTCGTCCGCAGTCCCACCCAGGTCATCTATCCACTTGCATAAGCAGCGCTCGTCGGGCTGCCACAATGGTACTAATAGTGGTATTGATCCAACTTCGATATGAGTGGCATAATAAGGGACTCTGGAAGACCTAGGGAACTAACGGAAAAATTTTTTGTTTTTGCTCCTCGTGCTGTACGGGCGTATCGGCCGGGTGGGACTAGGTGGGGCTACCGACAGGCGAGCACCGGAGAGCCTTAAAGGCAGGGTTTACAATGAAAAATGTGTTTCAGTGTTCATGAGGAATGGGTAGTGGAAGGGCGCACTGTAATGTTAAAGTCGAAGGAACGCATGAAAACGAGCCAGGAAGACCCCAAAAGAGCCCGAATTCGCAACTTTAGGCGCAAGGCAAATCCCAAAAGCGCAATGGCCGCCCTCCGACGTGAACAAATGGTTACTCAGATAATAGGGAATAATCAAGTCAGGGAAACACTGATAAGTGAGCTACTCATTTGATTACATTGATAAGTATCATCCTTCATCGCGGTCAATTCATCCACGCCTAAAAATCGAAGTAAGCAAGGAGGGACCTGTTTTAGTACGAGTACCCCACTTTTGCGTTCTCCTTAGGCATGCCTGACTAGATAGGGCACTAAACCTTCCGTAAACACTGGAAATATTGGAAGTGGAACCTATTTTAAACACTGCATTCAGAAAGACAAGCAGAAGCGGTTGCTTGAAGATCAATATGCACGAAACCCAATGCCACACGCTCGCCACTGGTCGAGCGAGAGCGGTCGAATTCCTCTGAGGTTAGCGCACATTGATCTCCAATCGACCGCTTTTGCTTTGTCCGCAGAGAAATACGTTTTGGTGTGAACTAGACTATAGCTATGAACCTTGCCCTAGCATACGATTCTTTGCCAGGGAAGGCTTGTCTCTGAACTTTTCACCTACAAAGCTTCTTCATAGCCGGATAGATTACTGCGCGACATATTCGAGAACATCATTTGCACCCTCTGAAACTTAAAAATAAAGTCCCAGAGTAACTGATAAAAAGAACTCCAATTTGCAGTGTCAGTACTGGGCCATCTGCATTGCGTTGTGCACCCGACCAGTGATTATTCTCTACACATTGGGCTACCTGGCGATCCAAGGTATGCAGTTTGTGCAAGTCGAATTTATACTTGTCGGAAACGTACCAAACATTTGTACTTCAATCGTAGTATGGATGGTTGTCTGGGCTTCATTGAGTCACTTGCTGCAAAAAATGATCAAACTCATTTGATCTTTCATTCAGGCGACGTTTCGGGCCTTGAGTCCATTATCAATCCTCTTAAATATTCCACTCAAAGTTCGAAATCTAAAACAAGGCAGCACAACAACAGTACGAGATCAACCTCTACCCTCTAAAAAGGAGCGTAACCACGGGCGGTTGGAATGTAATCGGGTAACCTAGAAACATGGAAATGCGAGACCACATCCCCCAAGAAAGTCTGATCATACGTCTAGACGACCGGGTATCGTAACCAGTGGGTGAAAGGCTAGGGTAAACAACCTTAGTGATATTCTTGATGAGGTCACTAACATAGCTGCTGTCATTTTTTATTTATGTTTATTGTTGGCTTCGCTTTAAGTATCTCAGGAGACTCTTTTCTTTTTCGCTCGTCCACTTTGCATCGAAGCTGCCTCGCTGTTTCTCCATTATCAAATTAACCACATGATTGGCACACCGTATTGTACACCACAAACCTCATTTGACACACTTTCGAGTCTCAAGTATATCCGGCACTCAGGGGCCGGATTAATCAACGAGGCAATGCTGAGTAACAGTAAATGCGTCGGCACGTTTGATCATTACACTGCAGATGCGAAAGATCGCAGTCCGATAGCGCCCTTGACCTACCTAGCTAACAGGCTGGGACAACTGGGACACTGTTCTGGTAGGATATCATAGACACTCACGGGGTAATCATCAAACGTGCCGACGCCTTCACCCCTACCTAGTGATACGCTTTGATGAATCCGACCCAGCGCGTTCACATTGACTTTCATATGGCCACGATGTAGTCAATACGGCCGCAAATAAGGCGGTTGTCCGAAGACAAGGCTTATTAAGAGCCCCGAGTGCTTGACGACGCAATTGATGTCCATTGCGAAGGAATCATCCATAGACGTTTTAACCACAGCTGTTCCTCCGGGTGTATGGTGTGGCCTCCATTAACCATTTCCAACTTTGCCATTTCTATTTTGGCGTTAGATTTATCAGATTTCCTCTTGTACTACTTGAAGGTTCGCTGAAGTGAGCTGGATAGATGTTGGGATTGTATGTGAACAACGTTGTGTTTCATATACAATAGAATCGGGTGCTTCCACCCGATTCTGATCGTGTAGATGCATATCGACTGGGCTGGCTACAGCCGATCGATCGAATAAAACGGCGGCCTATGATCCAGGCCTAACCGTGTGATACCGCTGCTCACGGAAGCAGTGCGCCTACGAATCAAGGTTTATCGTTCCGTATAGCGAACTACTATGAGTGATGTTTAGAGTTTATTGTTTATGCGAATCTAGGCTTCTGGCTTCAATGGCTCTTTTTTCAACTACTATTAACATGGACCTGCTCGTGAGGCACTCGTTTTGCACAGGTGGGACATCGCTAGTCACTAATTAGTGGTAGATAGCACGGGGCCGATGTCTTGATGATGTCATTCCCGTGGAAAACAGCAGGCACGTGAATAAACACAGATACGACCGGAGAACCACTGAACTATCTAACACTGATAAGCAAGGATCAGCAACAGTTTGGTAACTCTCATCTCGAGCAATTGCATTACAGCGTTGGCTGGACGGTTTCTGAGGGCCCTGAGGCTCCGAAACGAGGATCTGTTCTAGCAAAGTAATGCAATGATAGAAAAATAGGTCGCACCGGGCCGAGGAATGAGAGGCGAATGATGACGCTGATGAAACCATTCCGGCACGGGCGGTGCTAGCTCACTGTATGTCCGAGAATTTCAGCGTGGGACCGACCGCGCCCACGCCCTCGCGGGAGCGAAGCATCATGCTCTCGCGACAGGTAGAATGGTTTTTCTTGTTAGTCTGACACGGCCACACAGTGCTGCTCTAACACATATAACGTTTCCCCATCGGAGCCGTGGACTGACGGTCCTTCTGTTCTCACCCTCCCCTTTTTCGCCCGTCTCCCAGCGCTTTATCACAAATATACCATTCATCGAAAACTAGTTCAACTTGATCAATAGAAAATCTTCAAAATAGCCTTTTGAGTTTCTGAGCAAAAACATCCAAATTAACAGAAAAGTGTCCATCAATTCGCAAAGCCAGCAAACGAACACTCCTAATTTAAGCACCAAAGATATGAGTTTTGCGGTGAACCTGAGTTTAGCTAGTGTCTCACTGCTTCCTTTCAGACAACCGCTCGGTTTTTATTGCATTCGTCTATATTAATCTGTTCTGCAAATGCTGTCCTAGTAGCGTTTTTCCGACGACACTTTTCGAACGTTGTTTCGCATCGTACTTCATCAACGACTATGAGACCAAATCGCGATTATGGGTACCTGCCATAGTCGTTATCCTATCCTGTATTTTATCTTCGTTCTACACCACGACAATCGCATTTGGTTCGTGGGTTTCAGCTTTCTAGAAACTCTTTGAATTCTTTTCCACAAAAGAGACGCATAAGTGTATGTATATATTTATTTACACGAGTTTACACTCGTGTGGAAAAAAGAGAAAACAGGAAAACAAACAACCAACCTCAAACGGACTGTTCTGAGCAAAAATACTGTGAACCAATGGAACGTGAACAACGATGGATCGGGCCAAAAGAATAGCACAGGGAAACGAGCAACCCAGCACTAGGGAGGGTCACTCCGCCGCTCCCCGGAAGCCAGTTTCACGTGCACTATGTTCTTATAAGCGCCGAAGTTCATTGGGATAGTATCGTTCCTACTGAGATCTTCGAATACCGGAACAACCCTATTAGTGAAAAAGCAGCGCCGACACTCAAGATTTGACACGGTTCGGTGGAATTTAATCGGACCCCCCGGGTGACCGAATCTCTCGTTCTCACGAAATCCACAGGCCTAAGACCAAACTTGTCATTGAAAAGGATAGGATGGAACAGAAACAAATCATTCTTCTTCCTTCTGAGAGCCAAAGGCTCAAGGCCAAAGAGTGCATTTCTGTCAGCAGTGGAGGGCAATCGCCCATAAATGAAGCCATGCTGTCTGATAAGAACTCTTCTAGTAAAACTGCTCTGTATCTTTTCCAATCTATGTATGTTCTTGAGTTTGGCGGGGTTGAATACCGGGGTACCGTAATCGAGTAGAGGCCTCACATACGAGGTGTAAGCTCTGATAAGCACATAGGGATTGCAAGTGGACAAACCCCTGAAAATATTATTCATAGCAAAAGTTGCTTTATTCGAGATAGATTCACAGTGCTTATCAAAACTCAGACCTGTACATTGAAATGTACCTCGTTTCAGAACTAATAAACATTGAAATAGTAGCGACTTTCTCCTTTGGGCTGTTCTTAACCTGCATTGTGTCCTATCTGACGCTGTATCGATATAATCGGCGGAGACTCGAAAGAATCTCGGAGCAGTATCTCCTCAGCACCAAATTTCAACTTGTTGAGAATCTGCGAGTTTTGAAGGTAGGCACTCTGCTCTTTCAGAAGATTTATGCCCTGTAGACAACGACGAATGCGTGAGAAGGAGGGAAGGACTGAGCAGAGCGGGCCCAGCGTTGAGTCCATATCTGCATAGGCATGCTTCATGCCGACTCCAGTCACAAAATTTTCAGATAGTGCTGAGGACGACGGTGATCTACTGCATTTGGACAATGATAGTCACCTCTGTGATAGTGATTGGGTCACACTATTTTCCAGCAACCACGCTGACTGGACAACTTATGTGCGCATCGATTGACTCATTCATCTCATTGTGAGTTCATTAAATTTTCAATACGAGACCGCTTGATCAACTCTTGTTTCCTGTGTACCTGATAAATTTTACCTAGGTCGATATTGGCGCTGTTCATTTACTCGTTGTTGGCACTTGGTGGAGCACCCAAACTGATCCGAAAACTGAATTTCGGCAATCGCATAACCACGAATCATCAAGACGACTGCGGAGTTGTAACTGAACAGTATTTTCAGCAACTAAAAACGTCTTGGAACTAGCTACGTAGCAATTCTGCTAACACAGTATCTTACGGTCATAAACACTTTTTCGAATGTGTATGCTGCTTTTAAACTCAATCAACAATGTCCTTGTACGAATGCGTCATCGGTCAATACCGCATCTTCCCAACTCTTCGCCAACTTCCTTACTAAGACAATAGTGGTTCATGGTTGTATTGTGTTCAGATTGTAGCTGAGGACCGTGACAAATGGACATGGCAGACTACTAGCATGGCACACAGGGGGCTGAGCAAATCGCCTGATTTTGGAGGGGTGGGGTCGGACCTAAGTTGGGTTGTACCACACCTCGCGCTTTAGCCTGAACAGGTACAAGGAAACTGTCATATTTTTAGTTCCTTCCGTTCCTTCTGGTCTTCTTCATTTTCTCTTTCTCGTTATCGGATGAAATACATTCCACCATTTCTTTGTATTGGAATAAGCTTGCTCGAAAGCAGTCTAGTGAACGGAGTGTACATTATTGCGCCTAACACCACTTATCACACGGCACAGATGACTGTGAACAATTTTTTTTCAGCAGGAGCCTCTAGTTGCACCTTTTCTCTCATGGAAAACATTCATGCACGGTCCAATTTTTTGGGTTTTCATTCGGTTATCTATTTAATTATTACATTATTTGAATTAGGCGTCACAAAAAATTGCTCACTCTTGTATCAAGTAAACATAACGAGAACATTCTGTTGCTAGCTCATCTAAGCAAACACGTGTGGAAAAAGCATCATGAGAAAAGTATATTTTGTCGAAAATCAAGCAGCTTGAGCCCAGCTCTAGCCTAGCCTCCAAACCGTCTACTCCACAACTTTCTGTAGAACCCAGCCACTGAGCGAGAGCAGAAAAGAGATTAGATCTTTGAGCAGTAGTGTGAGCCGAATACAATGTTGTCAAAAAACTGTTTTATCTATTCCGTTATGAGGTTGCTGATAGCAATTTCAAGACAATTGACCAATTAGGCTATTCAGAGTATTATATAGGAGAAAGTCATAGAACTGCTACTTTGCCTATGCCCACTTTTTATGTTACACGCCGACTTTCTGCGAATCGACTTTTCAGCTTAGAGAGCTCAAATATGTATGTTTATGTTCAAAGAAACTCTCGCGAAACCACACGTATTATAAAGAACTGACAAAACATAACTTCTTTCAACCTCCAAAAATCAGTGCATTTCTGTGACCGTCGCTTCTTAGAGATCCCTCCATTGTTTTCGCTATTTTCGTGCATTACTCATTTTGAGACAGTGTTCCCCTTAAGTTTCATTCTCTAGTTTACCGCGTGAAACGCAGCGCTAACAGAGATGCTTGTGGAGGCAGTGTTGAAGAAAGCAGTGAAAACTGGCCTTGATTCTAGAAAACGGACGCAAAGTTGCGATTTCGTCAGCCCGTCACACCTACCGAGCCCTGCCCGCCCCCTTTCCGATGAAAATGTGAACCCGCGAACGACATCGATGACAAATTTCCGAGGAGTCCCGCCGCGATCGCCGGTCAAAACCGTGCGAGATGGATCTAACTATGGCTGAGGAGAAACTCGTCTTCGTTTGTGGGACGGGGAGCAGCTCCCTGCACTCCTTATATGCGTTCATTCATGCCGCCTCGGGTTTTTTGAAAGCGCTATCGCTATGCTTTGTTTGGCGAAATCTGCGAATGCAAAGAAGCTGGGTGTTATAATTATGTAAGCTTGACCTTCTGCTGCTACTGCCATTGGAATTTCTATTTTACGAACTTTCTCGTTTGTTAAAAGCGGTGTTGATGTCTCCTTCCATGTTTTCCGTTTTGTATTGGACTGATGCATAATTATAGAACGTTTTAATTAACGCGTTTTTCTTCAGCAAGTGTTGGCGTTTCGTCCTCAGTTTGTATATAAAAATAATCCACAATATTAAGTTGAAAAAAGCGTTTCGAAAATCACACTTATATGCCATAATATGTTCCTCCACTACGAGGAAGAATAGACTGCAGCCGAGTCATTTCGCGATTTCAACGAACTTTTTGGCGAAGGTCAGTTACTGATAGTGCAGTGTGAAAGTAGTTTTTTTTCGCTTTAAATCAGGTGACACTGATATGGAGGATAAAGAAGGAAGAGACCATCATGTCAATCGCTCTTTGAAAAACTGGCAAACACAAAGTCTACAACGACTTGAATGACTTGGTGGCTGATGTCAAAGCGTGGATTGCACCCAAGAATCGTGACTTCTGCGCACGTGGAATCGACCGACTGCCAAGCAAATGGGAAGCAGCTCTTGAAGTAGATAGTGACTATGCTCTCGAATGATCATTTAAACTTGTTTTGATCTAACATCGTTTCTGTTTTTGTTGAATAAAAATATTTTTAAAAAACGTTCCATAATTATGCGTCAACCCAATAGTAATCTGTTCATCTCTCCTATAGCAGCTGTTGCTGACAAACTGATATGGTAACAACACTCACAATTTTTTGCCTTCAAATTTTTTGCAACAAAAAGGACTGACCGGAGACCCTGAGGCTGGAAACTGGCAGGTTATGGTAGGGGAATGTCATTATGCTTCCAAACAGAGAATGACGAGGGGAAAATGATCAGTGAGGGCGATAAAAATTCGAAACGTGCAAAGATGAGAAATGGTAGGGTCACATACAGATGTCACAAACACAATAGGGATGATGCGACTGGGATCAGGGATGTGTGGAAACAATATTTTTGGAAACAGAAAACAGAAAATTTTCAAAAATCAATAAAGTGTTCATCGTACACTGCACGAAAATTTTTACAACTTTGAACTTTTTCAAATGAATTTTTTAGGTGACCTATTTTTCTTTTGTTGAATTTGCGAAACCTCACAATCATAGCAAGAAGTATAAACGCCCAAGAAAGGCATGTCATGAGTGCGGAGATATGAAAAATGTTCCTCTAACATTCCTTTTCCCGAGGCACTAAGGGCTCGACTACTCTATCAGAAGCTCCATATGTCTGCGCGAGGGGTACGTAGATGCAGCCGAAGCTAACTTTTCCTTTATTAGTGTATATATTTCCACACTGATTGTGGGATAACTGCTGGTTTGAAAACTGTACTACTCCTGAAAGCCAGAAATCACGCGCGTACCGCGCGGTTGTGCCGATCGAGTATAAATCACCTGACGCACTGTTCGCTCCATCGTTGAGAGCCTCTCTTACCTCTGTGGCAGAATATCTCAACTGAATTCTGTACCAGCCCGCGGTGCACTGAGTTAAAACCCGTGTTCAGGATTTGTGCGCATGACACATTTGGGACTAACATTACCCTCGCTTCACCGAAGCGGGTGTGCTGGAGAATTCTTAGTCTCTGCCAACGTGTAGAAATTATTCATACTCAAGCGACGCGCCAGTGTGGGTATGAATAGTGGGCGTTGAGTAGTATTAATGGCTTATTATTGTTAGTATATAGTACCATAGCAGTCTTCGCGTCACTTGACTGCATCGCGTACCATCTGAGGAATCCTTGAAGGGTAAACCTCTGGATAAGGATATCCACTATTAGATGAAGACAAGGAATCGACTTCCTGAATCTCTATTGGGGTGCGCAGCACATTCGACGTCGTATTCGTAGAGGTTTGAAATGTTCTCGCGCCTTTTTAGTGGCTTGCGGGGAGCCAGTCGACTTCCCAGTGAGTGTCTTTATTTCCCTGAATGAATCTGTTACCAATTAAAGGGTCCCGAAGGGATAGCTGGGTTGGCTCACCTCGGCGAGGATCGAACCCGACCGTGTACAGCGAACAGCAGCGCTGCCTCCTGCCACGCCACATGCGCCCTAATGGATAACCACAACAGCGAGATAAAAGTGTCAAGCATGCTGGAACTGCAAAGAGCCTGGGTGAAGTACATCCTCAACTCATTGGCTTAGCTTCGATAAATTCGGCCTTTTTTCTAGGGCAATCCTGTTACAAATCGCAATTCACTTTTTTTTTGTTTTCTGTCCAATTTTCGCCTATTTTTACAGAAAACAGAAAAAAAGCACCAAAATGGGCAGAAAACAGAAAACAGAGAACTCCGCACACCCCAGACTGGGATGACAAAAAGGAGATAGGCGTAGAGGTAGTAGTGAAGGTAATTCACGTTCACCACACCCCAAAATACGTCATGCACTTCGAAGGCGTCCCAAGGCTCGACGCTGCGCGTATAGGACGCGGAGCGGCTCCTTGACCTTCGCACCGTTCATGCGCTGTAGTTCTGATGTTCCGCTCTGCTCCTCTGGTCATTCTTTTCGTGTCGTTATCACTGCAAACACATATTGAATTTAGACTACTCATGAGGATCAGCGAGAATCCATCTGATGGCACATTTTTCTCCATAGCGATTCCCACAGAAAAGTCGCTGGAAGCTACTATGGCGTTCTACATTTTTTACTGTTTGGAAGGTGTAAGCGCCATAATTGCTGTGCCGGTATTTGTGCAGTTCTGCCGTACCCTTCATCGATCGGCTCTTTTCCACCAAAATCTCATAATTGTTACGCAGGTAGGTATGGTTGATTTACATAATAGATTGGATAAAGTAATGCACGGGCCCTCTCATGACAACGGTGACTAGCACTTGCTGCGTCTTTTTCGACTTGCGTCGGTAGCAGCAAAACCAAGACATACGAGGTGAGCGATTCAATGACGAGGTCGGTGATTGAGCGGCGGCCATGATTGAATGCATGGCCAATGCACGTCATGGTAGGCTATCACTGGTGAGCAGGGAATCGACCATAACACGTAGAGCTCGGCTACGCCCCGAAGGACTAAATACAACCTTAGCTGGCAGCCTTCTAGCCTCTCCTCTGCGTGCCTTCTGGCCCCTCATCTGCGTGAAGGATTTGTTAGTGGAAGTGCCCTCTTTCTGCAAAACTCAGGGGATCGACACCAAATATGAGAATCATCAACATGCGTGTTTAGTCGAATTCTGCTGAGCGCAAGGAACAATCGAAACGCCAACTCATTACATCTGCACCAACACCTGGGTTGACCTACCCCCCCCCCCAAATAGACGGAACTGGTCCCTCCAAAGTTGAACATTGGAAATGACAGAAAGGTCTGAGCTGTACGAGGTTTTGATTGGATTTGGTTAATCCCTGCCATGTTGAGTATTGTGTTGAGTAGTTTGTAGAGCTTTGGTTGACAATACGAGGCCGATTTCGCGCCTGGAGACTGGGAGCGCCTTCATAATTAAATGACATGAAAATAGTTGATCCTATCAGTCGATAGGGATTTATCCCTCGATTGAACTCTTCTGTAGCCGAGATCTTGAAAATAGGTAGCGATAGTTTCATCACTGTCAATGGAAGGAGGTCGCTCACTACCCTTCATTCCCTGTCTTAAAGGCTCGTGCCTCTTGCAGCAGAGCGGTTGATCTAGCGGTCGGCTGTCCCGAGGGACGATGTACTCACGATGCCTTGAAACCTTAACGGTCCATCTTCATCGGCGGTCTTCTTGACCTGAACCACATTCGCTCAAAGTTTTTAAGAAAGGGCAACAGTCACACGATGTGGTAGGCCTTTCTTGTTTGAATGACTCAATGAAAGTGTCTGTTCAACGCATCGCAGTTGGTTCCTCGTCTATAAACGATGCCTTAGCATTCGATGTTTTTCAAAAAATGTTTTGCTTTGAATTCTACATTTACAAAGTTTCTTGATAGCTAAGTAGGCCACTGCAAGACAGTTTCAATACCATTACTTGCGTCCTCAAAAACTCAAAAAGTCTCTCAGTAATTGATGAGAGAAACTCCATTTTGCAGTGTCAGTATTGTGCCCTCTGCATTGTGTTATGCACTCGACCAGTGATTCTTCTCTACACATTGGGCTTCCTTACTATCGAAGGTAAACGTTTTGTGCACGTCGCATCTATACTTATCCGAAATTTCCAAATCCTTTGTACATCCATCGTTTCGGGAAACATGTTTCCGCAGCTACAGGCTATAAAACCGCGAAGTTATCATTGTTCACACGCGTGCTGGTGCGGAGCGGAGGTTAGGGACAGCGAGAGAGCGGAGGGAAGACGGAGGCTGCAGCATCGCGCAATGAATGATTAGAATTACGACGTTTCATAGAGGACAGCTCGCGTGCCGCGCCATCGATCGATTCGGACAAGATTAATAGATGACGTCAAGAGCGAGGGTGCTGGGAGTGGACATATTCCAGGCAACCACGGATGGACATGGCGATACTTCGCTCAACCAGCGACTGCGCCAAGTTGAGTATATCGACTGTCTATCGGTGCCTGCAAGTACCGCGGAAGCCCTTTCTCGGCTTCAACTGTCTTTCGCACTAAGGCCCTAGCGACACTTCGCTGTTTCGCTGCCCCAGGCGGACCCAGTGGTGAGCCGTTCTAGCTTGTGCCTGCAAGATCTGTTACTTGCCTTCACTTTTTAGCTGGTCAGATTTATCTCCCCTGTTCCTAATTTCCCTAGTTAGTCGCTGCAACGGCCAAACAGCGAAGATCTGATACGTATGACAACTACCCATCGGCGCCGTTGAGTAACGGTCCTTCTGTTATCATACTCCGCTTTTTCGACCGCTTACTGAAGCTTTGACACCTTAAACTCTCAGCAGAAAATGACTTTGATTCGATCGATAAGAAACCTTTAGATTCTTTATTTGAGTTTGTGAACAAGTAGATCCAATTAAACAGTAAGATGTCGCTAAACCGCTAAGCCAGTAAACACACACTCCTGGGATGGGATTCATGAACGCAAACCATGGGCTACTGTTGGGTTCGTCTTCAAAGATACATGCTATTTCTGCGGCAAACCCAACTGTAGCCCACGGTTTGGCATTCATGAGTCGCAGCCCTGATTTGAAGAATAAGTTTTGTGATGAACTTGAGTACAGCTAGTGACTTGATGCTTTCTTTCAGACAACCACTCGGTTTTCATTGCTCTAGTCTATATTAATTTGCTCTGCAAATGCTGTCCTGGTAGCGTTTTTCCGTCAACACTTGTTGAACGTTGCTTCGCATCATACTTTATTAGCGATTATGAGACCAAGTCCCGATCATGGATAGCTGTAATAGTCGTTATCTTATCCTGTATTTTGTCCTCGTTCTACGCCACGACAATCGTATTTGGTTGGTGAGCTTCAACTAATTAGGAAAATGTCTAATTCTTACCTATGAAAGAAACGCATTATTGTAGCTTGTTTCAGAACTAATACACATTGAAATACTGGCATCTGTTTCCCTTGGACTGTTCTTGACATGCATTGTGTCCTATCTAGCACTGTATCGATATAATCGACGGAGACTTAGAAGAATCTCGGAGCAGTATTTTCTCAGCACCAGGTTTCAACTCGTAGAGAACCTGCGAGTTTTGAAGGTAGACTTGCTACTTTTTTCTCATTCAGAGAATTAATGCCCTGTAGACAACGACGGCGGCTTAAGAAGGAGGGAAGGACTGACCAAAGCCGACTCAGCGTGGAGTTCACATCTGCATAGACATGCTTCATTCTGATTTCAATCACAATTTTTCAGATAGTGCTGAGGGCGACGGTGATCTTCTGCATTTGGTCATTAACAGCCACTGCTATGATAGTGATTGGGGCACACTACTTTCCAGCAACCACTCTAGCTGGACAGCTCAACGGCGCATGGATTGACCTTTTCATCTCATTGTAAGTCCATCAAGCTCGAGTTTCAGAGCATTTGTTTCATTGACTTTTTCTGTATAGCTGACAAACTTTACTTAGGTCGATATTGGCGTTGTTCATTTACTCACTGCTGGCACTTGGTGGAGCGCCAAAACTGATTCAAAAACTGACTCTGTGCAATCGCATTACCAGCATTCATCAAGACGACTGCAGGGTGATAACTGAGCAGTACTTCCAGCAACTGAATACGTCTTGGAAGTAGCTACGTAACAGATCTCCTATTATACATTATAGCCTATGGTTATAAACAGATTCTGTATTGAAACCAAGCACAGCAAGCGGCACACCCGGCATCTTTGCAATAGGGAATTTCAACGCCCAAGAGGGAAGTGAACGAACACCGTTCCCAATTCGAGGCATAGGTATAGTCTACAGCAATGAAAGTTGGACCTGGTGAGGTTGCGGACTCGTCCTAACGTACGGTAGTTTGTTAGTGGTATCACTCATTTTTCCGATACAGCGGCGATAGAACGGTGAGTCTGTGTTTTCACCGATACGACTACACCTATGGAAGCAACGAAAACAGGTGAAAATGTAAGAGTAGAAACAAAAACTCACCGACCAATCTCAGTTATTCCGAAAGAGTGAGTGATAACACAATCAGACTACAGTATGTTAGGAAGAGTCCGTAACCTCACCAGGTCCTACTTCCATTGCTGTAGACTATAACTACACAATGCAGATTCCATGTTTGGCTTCCTTGAAACCTGGGCAGGAGTTGGAAGTGCTTTTAAGATTCCTTGCCGTGCAGTTTTGATAAACGGTTGAACTGGTCTATTAGTGGCATGGCGTTCCGAGTAAATTGTCGTTCTCGAAGGCCTGACTGCGCCGAAAACTCTTGTGACCTGTGAGTTGCTCCATCAAGCACTTCTCCCACTACAACGGATTCAATAGACCACAAAATGAGCTGATCGTGTTGTCGCTGGCAGAGCGGTACGAATGGTAGGAAGTCACTAGTAATCGGAATGCACTCATTTTTATTATTGAGTCTGGAGGAGCGAGACATGATATAGTAGGCCTTCAGTGCTTTCCTCGCACCAATATCTTCCTCACGGATTGGAATCGTGCGTTTGATGTCGAAATTAACGCCACCATGCTCTTCTTTAACATGTTTTCCAAGAGGAGTTGATGTAGTCTTGCACCGCTTTCCTGCTAGGTGCTCTTTGACACGAATGTGCAGCATTCTTTACGTTCCTTCTATGTTCTTCGCAGCAGGACGTGCACTGAAGCTGCTTAGACATACTGACCGCGCGGCGACATGGCGAAATTGAGCAATCCGGGCCACCAATTGGCCGCCGCCGCGTCTTCAGCCGGCAATCGACCATGGGAGGGCGGCGAGTTGGAGACGCGCCGGCAGTGTTGAAAGATAGGTTCGACTGCTGTCGACGCGCTGGCAGTCGGGAGCGCCAGACAGCCGCGATTTGGCTATCAGTTGGCAGTGTTTCTCGGTGGGCGGCGATAAGGCTTCAACTCGGCGACAAGCTGGCATTCAGCCGTCAACTTTCATCAGGCACACTGATCGCCAGCTGATCGACAGCGGGCCGCCAGCCCCATTGTCTGAGTGGTAAATAACATCGCTCAATAAGCAATCGCCTTCTGCTCCGTTTGGACATATTGTACCATTTTCTCTGCTGCAAGTGCGGTCGTAGAGCCGGTTGCGTACAAGTTGCCGCTTTACGTTGTCCAGAGGGATGTTTATGAGAGTTATATCATCGCTGAGATCGGTGGCATGGATCCCAATGAGACATTGCGTTCACTATGAAGGTTGGAGCAAACTCGGTGCCATATGCTGTAACATAGGTGTACCTAGCTTGCGTCAACCTCTAATGGAGAACGAAAAGTCTCATTAGGATACGTGCCGATGTTGTGTTCTATGGTTTTCTCATACTATTACATTTACGTCTCACATGGGTGTTCTAAAGGCAGTTTTCACCATAAATTTCGTTCCTGAGTTTTTCACCTAAAACAACGCATTTTCCACAAGGTGTTACTAAAATTACGAAACGGCGAGAAACGCACTAAGGCATCTTTCATAGTCCTCACCGCAAGCGCGGCACGCGCGTGACGCGCGGGACGAGCGGTGGACTATGAAACTTTCCACCGCGCGGCACGCGCGGGACGAGCGGGAAGCGACTATGAAATCTCGCCTCAACTGGGACTCGTACAGAAAAAGTCGGGCCTCAACTGGGACCCGTACAGAAATTTCTGGCTTGCATTTGCGTATGCGGTGGCGCAGGATAGTCCCAGAATTATTCATGTTGGAGTGAACTCAAATCGAGAAGCAATTATTGATTGAAACGGTAAAACCGCCACGGCCGTTTGGGCGGCACCGCTATGGCGGTGCTGATGGACTATGAAAGTTCTTACCGCGCGTGCCGCGCGGTAAGAACTTTCATAGTCCACCGCCCCTCCCGCGCGTGCCGCGCTTGCGGTGAGGACTATGAAAGATGCCTAAAACTTCTCCATTCAGTGACATTTTTCTATGAAATGGACTATTTGTCCAGTTGGAAAAACATGTTCTCGATTATCGTCACCGGTGGATAATTGGGTCAAATGAAAATAGAAGACTATTTGATGCAAAGCAGTATTAGTTAGGACCCGAAGGAAAGAACGGAGCATTAGGTCCACAAAAGATTTAGTTGTCACAGCGAGCAGTTCCTGTGAGAGTGAAGAGGCGGGGTGAAAGTAGAGGAATTCGTGTACTCCTGGTGCATTTTCTCAATCTCTACGTCATTTTAGTTCTACCCGGGGGCCAGTTAATTGATATAGCAAATGATGTTAAAATTGAAGATTGTCGTGAACACTGTCTTAAAAGTCGTAATAAATCAAATCAAATCTTCATCTTCGGGGAGTGCGAAGAAGGTAAGACAGTAGCTGCGCAGCGGGACCAGCTGCGCCTTTGCCACAAAGCCCCTTTACGAATTGTGCAATCAGAACGATGCGGCGACATTCATCAATCGCACTACTAGCGAACAATACTAACAATCTAGTTCGAAACGAAAACGTGTTTGAAAATTTATTACCGCTAAGATCATACATCAGTACATAAAAGGAAGACACGTTGGTGATAGTTGATTTGATACAACGAGTGGTGATCTGTTTCATGATTATTAGGCGCTATTCATACTATTCAACGCCAGCGCGGCACGCGCGTGCCGCGCTGGCGTGGCTTTAGTGTATTAATACTTTCTACGCGCGTGACGCGCGTGTTGTGGAGACTATGAATACTCCAGCGGCGACGCCATGGCGGAGCGGTGAATCTGGAATGATTGAGACGATCGATAAATAATATCAGTGGATGAAAACGCCAAGGCTTTCCGGGTGGCAGTATGAATACTGCAGCGGCGGAGAGGGCGGAGCGTGACGCGCGTGCCGCGCGGGCGGGGCGTCAAGCCATTCATACACGAACGCCACGCCAGCGCCGCACGCGCGTACCGCGCTGGTGTTGAGTAGTATGAATAGCGCCTAACGTCGATTCTATTTATGAACGGGCGCACCGCGCATCAGAAGCCTTTTGTTGCATCAATGTAATCTCGTGTGAACGCTTCCAAATACGGTTTAACACTCTCATCAAGATTCTTAGTCTTCTTTAAGTACAACAACAGCACCTGATGAATGTACAGGTACTGATGTTCAGTCTGAAATCATGGAGATGTGACTTTTTCTAGAATGTCATTCCCAATTACATTGCTGTTACTTATGGTCTGTGTAATTCAAGTGGGAAGCCGCGACGTGTGGCAGAAAAATTGATTTCTTGATCGAATCACACTCATAACTTCGTGGCTGCCGCGCTGTCGGCGGCGCCGCAGTGATGAGGGGGCAGCCACCTCGCTTCGATTTCGGATTCGATCAACAAACCGGATAAATTGCACACAGGGAAACGTAAAGAGAATGACTATCGATGGAAGCGCCCAAATGCTGAAAAGGCAGGCACGCCGTTTAAAGTTTGGATTTGATCAATAGACCGGAAAATTAGCACGAGGGAAAACTAAGAGAAAATGGCTATCGATCGAACAAATGATTTCTCCAAATTGCTGATTGGCGCAAACTTGGTGCCACATGCTATAACATAGGTGCACAGTGTTTGCGCCAACTTTTAGTGAGGAACGCAAAGCATCACTAGGATTTTTGTCGGCGTTACCTGTATGCTATTATTCCGCTGCTTACGAAGTTCTGTGAGATAGGTGGATATTTCAAGCAATGGTGCTGGTAAATGTAGCAGTTTCGTAGCATGTTGGATTAACACTATGGATCCTGCTCGACCAAATGAACGATTATTGGAGCACTGGAATGAGATTCACACTCCAAGAAAAAGGTTTCCAAATCGAAAGGAACTGTGTTTGTTTCGAAAAGTACATATAGTAGGGTCTTCAGGGGCGGCAGGCATGAACACTGTGACACAGGACAGTTCCGAAGTGCATGGCGTATATTCGTGTATCGCGTACATACGTACGCTTTCTACCGCAAACTCTACGCACGCATTTTCTGTCATCTCGGTCGCGTTTGCTTCCAATTATTGACATGCACTGGATGACAAAAAAGTGCCAGAGAGCGACTAGGATGACAAAAAATGTCGCATGGATCTGAGCTTGCTGTAGAAGGTGCATTTAAGTCCGCGACACACCAATTTACGCCATGCACTTCGGGCCGTCCCGTGGCTCGACGCTGCGCGCATCAGACCCGGAGCTGCTCCCTGATCTTCTGCATAGCGTTCATGCATGCCGCCCCAGGAAAGTTGCAGAACCTACGTGTTCTCTCTTGAGCTTCGACAGCAAAACAATCGGCGCCAAGTTCGCCTCTGACCCTCCACGATCCGGCCAATCTTTCCAGTGATATTGCGGACAGCTGTGGAGCAGCTGCCCTGGTACGCTCACCTCCAAATGTCGTACGAGTATGCGAGCTTTGGTTTCGAACGGGAAAGAGAACTGAAGAAAACAGTTCCCATGCAACGGTGAATCACCCCGCGCGGATCAAAACCCCATTCTCCAGTGAGGCCGCCAACCCCGCACAGCCAGCCGCCTGGTCCACGCGTCAGACTAAATCGATAACGGAAACCATATGGGAAACATGTATGATGAAAAAAAAACATGGAAACATGTTCATGTACAATGCTAATAGATACACCTATGGAACGTAATGGTCGTCCAGCATCCAAAAGGCGATAGCTACACAATGAGCACAAATAGCGAAGATTGATTTTCAGTGGCGTGCCAATCGAGCAAACATGTCTTACCGATAGGGCACGTTATACGGTAATGCAATATTGCACTCGTTCCGAACCAGGGGTCAATTTTCTGTTTCTGCCCATTTTTCGCATTTTTTCAGTTTTTTGTAAAAATAGGCAAAACTTGGCAGAAAACAGAAAAACGTTTACCGCGATTTGTAGCAGGATTGTCCTAGAGAAAGAGGTGGGATTTATCAAATATTGAATCCCGGATGTCGTTGCGTTTTGAATCTGATAGCAATACGCACGTTCCGGACGACTTCCAGTTTATGTGACGAAAGAACCTCGCGGCACTGAATGTGTGCAGCATATCCAACGCTGTGGGCAGCATTCTGTATCTCAGGCCGAAAAAAGTCTACTGAAAAACTAGTCATTTACCAGAGTTGTACCACTAATTAGTGGTAAATGCGATTTTTACCACAAAATTACCTCCTTTTTCCGAAGATATACCACTAATTAGTGGTACTGAAAATTTTCTACTAGATTACCAGAGAATTACCAGTCCATTTCCAGGTAATTCTCTGGAAAAGTCTGGTAAACTACTAGATTTTTCTGGTAATTCAGTAGAGTGGTTTTTCTCCACTAATTGGTGGTAAATTTCTGGTAAAGTAGTGAGCGCCACTGGTGGTTTCCAGGAGGCGAGATATTGCTTCTCGTCGAGATCATTCAATCGCGAGGACTGAAATTGCACTGCTACGCGGTTGCCGCGTGGATGTTTTGCTGTGCGAATTATAGCGACAATACGATGCTCCGGAATGGCTTTAAGACGCTATTCGTACACTCCAACGCCAGCGCATCACGAGCGTGACGTGCGGGAGTGTCGTTCGACGACGCCTGACGACAATCCAACGCAGGACGCGCGTGATGCCAGCTACGCATGGGTGCGGTAATGTGTCGCGGGAAGTATGAAATCGGCAATACCGGTATACACACACCCGCATGCACGCACCACGCTTACACTCACGCGCGGCTGCCAAAACACATTCATGCGCTAGTGCGTGTATATAAGCGCACGCACGCACGCGCCCGGCGTATATATTCATGCGCATGGCTCGCATGTACACGCGCACACTAACAAATATGTGAAAATCTATGCACGCTAACGGATGCTCATGCATTCGCATGTCCGCGCCTGTACAGAAGCGCATCATAGCACTCTAACGGGTGCACAGACACGCGCGCACACAAAAAGTACAAATGCTAAGGCACATGCACGCGCATGTGATCGTAATTTTACGCGAGTAAATTCTTCTCCCACGCACACGCGGCTGTGTGTATATATACACATATGGCTCGCATAAACATGTACGCATCGTACGAATCTGCCCGCATCTACGCGCACTCACGGAAATCGTGCTTCGTACGACTGGCTACGCTCTGGAGTGTCTATCATTCATATATACCATAAATCGATGCGCCTGACATCCATGGATGCGGTCACGAATTGCGGGAAGTATGAAAGCGGCAGTACTGGTGTACACTTACCCGAATGCGCGCACCACGCTTACACTCACGCGCGTTTGCCAAAGCACATTCATGTGCTATACACGCACACACGCAGGTATAAGCAAGCGCATGGCTCGTATATACGGGCACGCTGGTCTAAGCACGTGCACGTACATGCCCGCTCACGAGGGCATCTTGCGCGCGCCTATACAGTGGCGCACGTGCACAAACACAAGCCCATTATCGCGCTATTACGCGTACACTTATACGCGAGCAAACACGCGGGAACAATTGCTAGTGCACGTGCACGCGCATGCGCACGTTTTAAACGCCCGCTCAAACACTAGCGAATTCTGGCGCTCTTACGCTTGAACAATTGTGCGTGTATGTACACGCACGCACGCGCGTACACGCGCTCACAAACTGGATCAAATCCTTGCATGTGAACAGATGCGCGCAGTGTAGACACGGACACCCAAGTGCGCAAGCTACAGCACTCGCATGTAAGCGTGCACAAGCATGAGCATATTCTAGAGTCCTTAAGAGTGCGCAGTTGTGCGTGTATATACATACAAACGCATGCGTCCTCTAATTCGGAGCCAATTTTTTTCTGCTTCTTCGCGCACCTGTGCGCAGCGAGGTGAGAGGCAGCGGGGAAGTGTGGGGGGGGAAGCAGACGCAGCATACGCGCCGGGCGCACACGATGAACGGAAATAAGTTCCACTCAAAAATAGACGCCATTGGCCGATTTATGTCGGAAGTATAAGGTTCCAGACCTTCTATAGCATTTATAACTTGGTGTTAGCACAGCGGGGGGGGGCGTTACGATGCGATGCACTTTGCCACGCCCATTTTACCTGGGTTTTCTCTTCTCTTCCAAAATCAGGAGTTGTTGCGGCACGGGAAAATGGGCGTGGCCAAGAGCGATACCACAGTGCCCCCCCCCCGTTAGGATAGCACCCATAACTTGTTTCCCTTTTCTGAAATTACCCATCCAAGTACGGCTTGAAAGAGATAAAGGGTCTGACTCCGAGGCATGCCACCATGCAGTGGATGTTGTTTGTTCGCGACTGCTCGCGTGCGATGTCGTGCGCGGCGTCGCATTCGCCGCGGCCAGTCGACGTCACACCCCCAATTGAATGATCTCCGTTCGTTCCTTCGTTTGGCCTTACTTCGTATGTAGTTAGTTTCTCGTTACTAGTCAATTCCTAATTCTTCCCTCTAGTGTTTTTCAAGAGTTGTGCAAATTTTCGATTAAATCCCCGGATGCCAGCCAGCGCCATTATCATTATATCCATTTTGCCACCTGTGATTGTTTATTGCAGTTGATTTTCTCTCCGTTTTGGTCAGTCTTCCGTTCGTTGACTCCCTTTCTTGCCCAAATCTCCCTTCTGCGCTATCCCACGGGAGTGCTAGTATGAAGCTTCGGGGCATGCTCTGTTCCTAAGCAAATCATATGTATCGATAAAATGTGTTCAGACTGGTAATCGCAGGTAAACATGGGCCGCATTTTTGCGACGTGGTCGACTGCGGCGCGGTCTCGGCGCGCACCTACTGGCGCATCGCCAGAGCACGGTTTCACCCACGTTCCTCATAGTAAGAGGAAGAGTCGTGAAGGAGTGATAGCATATATCCCTTTTAAAGCATCAACAATTTGTACAAAGCTGTCATAAATGAAACATCTATTGGCTTCGCTAGTTTCAAGGGGTCTGCCAACGATCGCAATGAAATGGGCCAAAGGTTTTCTTCGCGGGTTCTAAATCTGCTCTCGAACCGGATGTTGCCAATATATCTAACAAATCAGAGATAGATTTTTTAAGTGCTTCCGTAGAGATCGAGTGCAGATACCTCATAGGTGCAACTGAAGACGTCTCACAACGCCTATAGTACTCTTGCCCATGTACGCAGTGGAGCTGTTTACTGCACAGTACCCGTCTACTGGATCCAAACGTCACTTTCGGGGAAATGGTTAAACTGAATAGTAAACGAAGTATGTAGTAAATATAAACCTCATCAGACCACCTATTGTAGGATTAGATTAAAGCCTTTTTAATGGGGAGCTGCCATCGAGAGTCCAAAACGTTCCCGAAGAATATTCGGCGGTTATATAAAAATTTCGCCCACTCCGTGACTGAAAGCTATGGAAAAAAATTAGAAACGTTCTGCATCTATACCGCAATATCCTTACAACTACAAAAAGCTCCTATCAACAGGATCGAGCAGGACTGGATAGCTTGCTAACGGGGGTGGTAGAAAATTTCGGAAATTTTTTCATGGGGGATAGTCCATTTTTGAAGCGGAAAAAAGTATGTGTTTCTAGAAGAACGAGGTTACAGAAAATTATGAGAAATTCGTTGTACAAACCACAGGAATATAACTTAGTCGAGGTTTTTTTTTTTCAAATCGCTTGCGAAAATTCCCCGAGCAAAGTAGAAAATTAAATTCGAAGCATTTTACATGTTAGGAATGTGAAACATTTCAATACAATTCCGTTGGGATCGTAGATTTTCCCGAATAAAAAGTTCTTATAAGGGCCTTTCAGAGTGGCGTCGCAGAAAATTTCGCTGTCGCGGCGACGAGGTGAGAGATGGGGGTGCTACGCAGCGCAAACCGTGCCGCGCGACGGGAGCGAACGTCGCGCTTTCAGAGTGGGAGCGACGGCGCGAGCTGGGAGCGACGTTCTGCGAAGTTTTGCGACGTTTTGCGAGGCGAATGGTCGCGACCATTTTCGTCGCTGTCGCTATTTGTCGCTGATGTTTCTTCGTAATAGCTAGTGTTCCTTCGTTACTATCTGTCCATTAACTCTCTGTGGAATCATCTTTTTGCCTATTTCACTAGATGTTTGCCATCCAGGATTAATTTCGTCATGGAATTTAATTGGTCATCCAGGATTTACCTCGTCATGGCGTTTAATAATATTTTGTGGTCGACACCTTCATTGTTATGCAAATATTTTCAGTTGAAGGTGATTCTACTGGTGGTAGTGTTTCCTGGTATATTATTCGAAATGGCTAGTTTTTTGTTCAGAGCGCATGTTTATGCGCTCTGATCAAACAAAGGGCAGGGGAAGAAATAAGAGACGCTGAGAGAAAGGGATATGACGCGGCGGCAGTCGATAGGCCACGCCTTTTTTCCTTCGCTCTGAGGAGCGATGCCGCGAATTTCGCAGCGACGCCACTCTGGAAGGCCCTTTTCTTCGACCTTCGAATTGAGTTTATCGCGATCGTGATTGAGACATTTTCGCCAAATGCCTATAAATGAGGTGATGAAGAGGGATAAAATGCACCGAAGTAACAACGACTAGAGAATTCGAATAGCGGTATAGATTTTCGGGAGCCCGATCGGCTCCTAACCTTAAGACATGTCTGTCGAAATTACAAAACATGTTTACGGCCGCATTTTTTGCGACGGGGTTGACTGCGGCGCGGTCGCGGCGCGCTTCTACTGGCGCATCGCCAGAGCACGGTTTCCGTCCTTACTTTCAGTCAGAGCGGCGTACTTGTCGGTGAAAGCAGTGCCGTATAGTGGCAATAACTGTATTGATGAAGATTCGCGAAAATTTGGCACAGATTACGTCACAATCTCAATATGGCAGAACGAGAACTGAATGAAAGGGCATATCAAAGTGGAATTCAAAGAGCGGTGGATACCAATTTGTTCCTTGCTTGCGTTAAGTGTCCTGCTAGTCGTGAGCGTAGTGTAAGCTAGCAAAAAGTCAAATACACTTCAAAAATAACGAAATAGTCGGGCTTGAGCCAAAAAGCAACCGACTATAGGGCCTTCCAGAGTGGCGTCGCTGCGAAATTCGCGGCATCGCTCCTCAGAGCGAAGGAAAAAAGGCGTGGCCTATCGACTGCCGCCGCGTCATATCCCTTTCTCAGCGTCTCTTATTTCTTCCCCGCCCTTTAAGTTTGATCAGAGCGCATAAACATGCGCTCTGAACAAAAACTAGCCATTTCGAATAATATACCAGGAAACACTACCACCAGTAGAATCACCTTCAACTGAAAATATTTGCATAACAATGAAGGTGTCGACCACAAAATATTATTAAACGCCATGACGAGGTAAATCCTGGATGACCAATTAAATCCCATGACGAAATTAATCCTGGATGGCAAACATCTAGTGAAATAGGCAAAAAGATGATTCCACAGAGAGTTAATGGACAGATAGTAACGAAGGAACACTAGCTATTACGAAGAAACATCAGCGACAAATAGCGACAGCGACGAAAATGGTCGCGACCATTCGCCTCGCAAAACGTCGCAAAACTTCGCAGAACGTCGCTCCCAGCTCGCGCCGTCGCTCCCACTCTGAAAGCGCGACGTTCGCTCCCGTCGCGCGGCACGGTTTGCGCTGCGTAGCACCCCCCATCTCTCACCTCGTCGCCGCGACAGCGAAATTTTCTGCGACGCCACTCTGAAAGGCCCTAGAGATGGGCGAGAGAAAAGAGGAGCTGACGTAGGTGTTTTTACTTTTTTTGAACGTGGAACTTCAGATTTTACAGAGAGAGGTGGTTTTTGTTTTAACATCGAGAAGTGGGTTTTTTTAGAAATATCGTAATTGAGGCACAAGTGGAGGTAAGAATACGAGGCGGGGTAAGAGGGAACACTATCGTGCGTGCAGGAAGCTGCGACATGGCGTCGTAGCATACGTTAGGGGGCTATTTATACTTCCCAACGCCGGCAGGTGACTCGCTGGCGTCCCGTTTGGTCGAGATCATATTTCTGGCGACCGGCGACACGACGTAGTGATACCAAACGGGTTTCAGCAGACGAGATCCTGTGCTACCCTAACCCTCGCATTCGCCGTGGAGCGCGTTATCGTATCATCGAGTGCAGCATCGAAAGGATTATAATTTGCCACAGGCACAAAATTTTCACGGAAGTGAAGAAGTTTTTCTTGCCAGAGTTTTCCATGAGTAGGCCCCAATATTTTGTTATCTTTATCACCGGTGAGCAGGGTTGAGCAGGCTGTTGCGCCGATTTTTGGCATAGCTACGACCCTGTCCCATTGACCAATTCTTTTGAAGAATTTCCAGAATTTTTACGATCCCCTCTTGGGATAAATAAGTTCCTTAAGCTTTTTGAGGAAGAAAAAGTTGTAAAAAGTTGAATTTGTGGTAAATTCGGTCAAATCTGACGATCCTCCCCGATTTTTTCTTTTTGAAAACTTTTCCAATCGTTTTACAACCCATCGTTGTGCCGAGTCGCAACCATGCTCAACCCTGCCGGTGAGGCTGTTTCCCTAATCCCTAGTGTGTTCAGCTTCAGCCGCTCACCTCCGGAGGATGACGGTATGTGAATGAAAACACACCGCTCTTAATTTCTTTTATACTCTACCCTTTATCAATTGGGTATCATCAATTTTGTTTACCGTGAGAATTTTGTGACGGTGGCAATTTATAATCGTCTGCAGCATTGCACTCACGAGGGATTTGATGCTGATATCAGCCACTGGGAGTATTTTTTCCTTAGAATTTAGGTCTGGGGTGCGTTCCAAGAAGATTTCCATGGGAGGAAAAATGGGTCTGATAAGATATGACGAATGATAGGCCGAAAGACATGTTTATTTTAGGTGGCTTCATAAACTATCATTGGTTGATATCACTATCAAATATAATTTCCTCCCGTGGAAATCTTCTTGGAACGCACCCCTGGATGTATCATTTTGTGTGGAACTCAGAATTAAGCGTAACTTTGAAGAGTTTGATATCTAATGAACACATGTATTGCGTCTGAACTCATCCGTGCCGTATTTTCACACCCAGCAAACTTCGCACCAACCCGGGGATCCCTCCCCTTCCAAATCGGGAGAGTCAAGCGCCTCAAAAAGCGTACCTTACGCGCGTCATATTCAGAATTTGAGTTCAATTCTGAGTTTCAGAGCTCAGAAAATTCTGGCCTCGAACGATTTCGACGTAATCGTAATGAAATACGCGGTCGTGAATGGCTTGATCAAAGCACGCCCATGCCGATCACTTTTTCCGCAGGGCTACCGTAACTATTCTTGTACAAAACATGATAACGAATGTAAACACACGCTCATAACATGCGGGATATAAAAGACCAGAGGAGCGGTATGCATTCATTCACACACCGCTCTCCTCGAGAAGCCACTGGGGAGTGGCCGAGGAGGTCGAATTTGTGCAAACATGTTTGTTGGCTATTAGGATGTGCTCATAACCATGCTGACACTTGGAAAAATTTTAAAGGAGGGTTACGGTAGCCCTGCGGAAAAATGATCGGCATGAGCGTGCTTGTGGCTTGATCATGCTTCTTCTTGTCATCCATGAACAGAGCATCGCATCAGAGGCGTAGGAAGCTAGCCACCTCACACGGCTTGTACCATAGATCTCGAGCAGACAAGGTTGTAGGCCTGGCCGAACATGAAAATAGATGCAATGAATCATGTCCAGCACATTCACAATCGGGGCATTTATCTGGGACTGACTGATCAATCCGATGAGTGTAGGCCTTTAGATATCTGGAGTGACCGCATCGTAGACCAGCGAGGATTGTTCGGGTACGTCTCGATAGTCCAGCTTCGCTGTCGTCGACTCGCGGGGGCACGCCGCCATAGATTAAGTTGGGCTGAGCATCAGACAGGTACTCTGCCACAAACCGCGTATGCTCAGCCATCTGTAGTCTTCTGCGCGAGAGCTCGGATGTGGCCCAGCGTTGTTGATCGACAGCAGACAGAGAAGCATTGAGCGGCATGCGTATGCTTCTTGGGTGGGGGCCGGACGACAGAAGTTGGTGATTTGGATGGGTCGGGCTCTTGACAATACTTATTAGAAATTGCTGAGACTGGAGTAAGCAGTGCTCTTTCACGGGAAGTAGGCCGGTTTCCTGATGAAGATGCGGAATAGGCGTTGACTTGTGACATCCTGTAATAAGCCCTCAGGGCTTGATCATGCTAAACGTACGGCTTCTCTGTCATAGTGCAGTGCTTCTTAATTACGAAGGGTGGAAAGTCATCGAATTGTTTGCCGACGGAGAGGTTGCGGTCGACTTCCCTACACTCTGAGCGATTCATACCTCGGGTGGTAGTACACTGACCCAACCTTGCAGGAAAGAACCGTGATCACCTTGCGGTTATCAGGTTGAAATCATGTGCTAAACCGGCATACATACAACCTAAAGCGCCTTTCACAGTCTGCCGGACGAGGCCGTCCGCTACGTTATAAGATAGGGCTGCGGCGTCGGTGCCACCCGCACTGCGATGTCGGCCGACCGACGTCGCACTGCGGTGAAATCATTGACACGACGTCGGAGCAAGTTATGACCTGTCAAAACGTGTTGCTTTCGCCTCATATTTCGTACTGGAGAGTTGGAACTGACGGTTGTTCACCGCAGCTTCCCTCGCACTGCGGCTCACTTTTAACGTGCCGGACGGCGTCGTCCGGCAGACTGTGAATTTCGACCTCCTCATCCGCTTCCCAGCGGCTTCTCGAAGAGAGCGGTGTTTGAATGCATACCGCTCCTCTGCCCTTTTATACCCCGCATGTTTAGAGCGTGTGTTATCGTTCGTTGTATGTTTTGTTCAAGAATGGTTACGGTAGCCTTCCGGAAAAAAATGATCGGCATGGGCGTGCTTGTGAGAAAGTATGAATGGCTTCATTCTACGCTCGCTTCACGCGCGTGATACGCTGATACTGGGAAGTATGAATAGCCCCTAATTCTAGAGAGTACTTATATCTTTGCTACCGGGCGAGCCTGGTACCTGCGTCGCGGCTCCCTAAGCAATTTGCATGGTCGATGTGCTGACCGAGATGAGCCGCGGCATGAGTCTTCTCATTTTCGGGTAGCCGTGAGTTGGATGTAGTATCGCTATTAGGTAAACGAAGCTTTCCCCCAACCTCCATCCAACTTCTTTTTTCATTCAAAGAGTACTCAGATGACCCCCCGGTGGGTCATACATTTCGAAAGTCGAATTCTTCTTAAAGAGGATTGTACGCACCTACTTGCATATAATGCATTGACCCTCACTTTGGGTTGAGCAGGATTGTGTCTCGGCGCGCCGGGGTGTCGTGAAAGTTTTGGAAAATTCATGGAGAAAATGAAAAGTTGGGGGTGTTCTCGCAAATTTTTGCAGGAAAAATTGTTTTCTTCAAACCACTTGGTAAGCTAAAATGAGGTAGTGGTGCTATTTGACCAGAGGGGCACTGTGGCGCGATGCACTTGGCTACGCCCATTTCACCGTGGTGCACTAAATTTGAGCACCTACCCAGGGTTCCTCTTCCCTGCCAAATCAGGAGAGTCGTTCCGGCACGGGAAAATGGGCGTGGCCAAGTGCGATACAATTAAGCCCCCCCCACCTGGCCACATAGCACCGAGCTAGTAATAGTCGCCCTCCTGTAGTAGCAGGTATGCGGCGTGAAATCAGTTGCGTCTGCAGCTGCCGTCATGAAATTTTGCGTAATGGTGGGTACACGGTAGTTTGGACAGAGTACCAGATTTCAGTCAAAATTCCATTCATGAGGTTATTCGAGTGCCTGGAAGCACGATACGTTATTGGAAGACTTGCGATTGCTGCTAACCTCCATTTCCCCGCTACTCGCAGTTTTCTGTATCACTATCATAGAAGTGATGCGGTTTTTCAAATGATTCCTTCATTTTCATAGTTGCATTTCTGAAAGTTGGGCTCCGCAGAAAAGGTCAAGGATTTGGCATTGCTCCTAAATGTTGTGAAATTGTTTTATTGGATTCGGCTCTCAACTTGATTTTTCAAATGTAGTGAAATTGTCGAATTGATTTGGCTGTGTGATGATACTATATGCAGATAACATAATCATTAAATGTAGTGAAATTGTTGCAAACGGATTTGGCAGGAGCTCTATCAATTATCACAGTCAAATCACGCGTCAGAAGGGGTTTTCCTTGAAGCGCATATTGAATCGAATGAGAACAGGAATAAACCTAGCAGCAAAAACGTTTCTATACAATGCGAACCGTGAAAGCGTCGAGGACACGAAGACATAGAGTCAGTAGCGAGTAAATTGCGTTAGATTTCGTTTTCATGATTTTTATCTCATCGGTGAGGGAAGGTCTGGTACCTTATTGTTAGTGGGAGCTACACTGAAAAGGCAGAATAGCATTCGGAAACCTTAATTCTAGCCCATAAGGCCACGTTTCGTTCAGTATTGTTGACTGAGGATTATTATTTTTTTCTTTTTGTCTTCATTCGCTCGCCAGAGGACCTTCTGACGCGTGATTTGACTGTGATAATTGATAGAGCTCCTGCCAAATCCGTTTGCAACAATTTCACTACATTTAATGATTATGTTATCTGCATATAGTATCATCACAGCCAAATCAATTCGACAATTTCACTACATTTGAAAAATCAAGTTGAGAGCCGAATCCAATAAAACAATTTCACAACATTTAGGAGCAATGCCAAATCCTTGACCTTTTCTGCGGAGCCCAACTTTCAGAAATTTCACAACTTTTTGCAAGGGTTTCCCTTCTACAATATCGTCAAGCTCTAAAAGGCAAGTTGTTTTTCTTCAAGACATAGTGGTAGAAATGAAGAAACAGCTGCTAGGATTGCAAGATAATAGTTGCAACGCGGCTTCCTACAGACAAGATACAAGGCATATACTTTTTGAATTTAAAAGTCGAGAAAATGAAGAAATGAGTTTTAAAATGACCCAATTGTACAGGGTTGGGGCACAATCCTAGACGGGAGAGGGGCACCCACCATTCCAAGACAGAAGTGAAGTGAACCACCGATTGGTAAGGCAACCAGTCGGAGTATTTTCATGACGTTTCTATAAAAACAATGATTCATAGCAGTATCAGACATCTTTCATCAGAATTTTTCATCATTTCTATGAGTGAATCTTGGGTGGCCTCACCCCGTCTAGGATAGACCCAGGGTCAGTCGCTCTAGCCAAACTTCACCGGTTCTTGCTGACGTGGCTCGTCTGCGCCGGCCCATATGTCTGATTCGGAACAAGAACGAGAGTTAAAGACATCGTACGCGCAGAAAACCGTATATTATTTTTTCATGTTTTTGGGTAGCTTGGCCCCTCTAGTGAACGAAAATGTTGAAGGGGCCCTTGAAAAACCTTCATTCTTCTTTCAACTCCCTTCTTCATTAAAGAAAAGTCAATCGGAACACATTGTAAACACGAATTTGAATTTCGCGCCAAAATCATTTTCAGAGTTTTTTTGCATGTGGAGTTCGTGCCGTAACTATTTTTCCTGTTGTCTTACGGTCGCACCAACATTCTAGGAAAAAGTGCAAGATGACTGGTGAGAATTGGTGGCGGATATTAATCTTTGACGCCTTCCAACCTCATCGTCCAACGTTTTTGACGCGCCAAAGTTTACCACTGTGGTCTACCGGGCTCAATCATAAAATTGAGCCTGAAAAATGGAAAATGATTTCCAGCGCGAACGATAGTTAAGTGCGCCAGAAGAGGACCACCGTAATCTTAGGAATGATGTTATTCGGCTGTCTTAAAGGCAGGGTTCGCGATAAAAACGACGTTTGAGCTCTCTTCATAGAAATGTAGATTTGGCCATCACAAAAGAAAAAGTAAGTGAAAAAACCCGGAAATTCGCGGGAAAAACGCTCAAAGACAAAGTATAACGGCTAATTACCGGTGTCGGCCGGCCCCCTAATTAACGCGATTTTCATTAATGCCTGCTTATCCGGCATTTATTTTGCTGTTCAAGGAACCAGTAGTCTCCAGAAATGTTTAGAAATTACTTTAGAAGCAAAATAAAAGTTGACAAAACAGGCTTTTACCCAAATCTCGATAACTGGGGGCGGGAGGACACCAAGCCATAAATTTCTCCTGAGCGTTTTTTCTCCAATTTTTTACTTTTTTTCACTTTTGTGATGGCCGGATCTACCATTCTACGGTGATAGCACAGCAACCGATTTTATCGAGAACCCTGCCTTTAAACAAATTTGATGATACCCAATTGATCAATGATAAAGATAAAAGAAGTGAAGAGCGGTGTGTCACAGTCCTTCTCCAGAGTTCAGCAGTTGAGGATCTGCCTGGACTACAAAGCAGAAAAACAACACCAGCGGTAGTGAAGATGTAGCGAATTCGGAGTCAGAACTTAGAAAATTTTAGAGCCAACTCGAGTGGGATTACGATAGCCTTGTTCTGGCGCACTTGCCTATCGCTCTTGTTGATTCGGAGGCATGACTTGCATACGGTGTCCTGGACATTAAACTGAGGTCCTGCGCACGTCCTTTGATGTTCTGCACACTCCTACTAGGGTCCTGCACAGGTCCCATGGTGTCCTGCACACTCCTACTAAGGTTTTGCACACGATCCATGATGTCCTGAACACTCCTACTGAGGTCCTGCACAGGTCCCATGATGTCCTGCACACTCCTACTGAGGTCCTGCACAGGTCCCATGATGTCCTGCACACACACATTCCACGACGTCCTGCACACCCCTACTGGGGTCCTGCACACGTCCCATGATGTCCTGCCCACTCCTACTACGGTCCTGCACACGTTCCATGATGTCCTGCACACTCCTACTGAGGTCCTGCACAGGTCCCATGATGTCCTGCCCACTTCTACTACGGTCCTGCACACGTACAATGATGTCCTGCACACTCCTACTGAGGTCCTGCACAGGTCCCATGGTGTCCTGCACACTCCTACTAAGGTTTTGCACACGATCCATGATGTCCTGCACACTCCTACTGAGGTCCTGCACAGGTCCCATGATGTCCTGCACACTCCTACTGAGGTCCTGCACAGGTCCCATGATGTCCTGCACACCCCTACTGGGGTCCTGCACACGTCCCATGATGTCCTGCCCACTCCTACTACGGTCCTGCACACGTTCCATGATGTCCTGCACACTCCTACTAAGGTCCTGCACACGTTCGATGATGTCCTGCATACTCCTACTGAGGCCCTGACCACATTCTACGACGTCCTGCACACCCCTACTGAGGTCTCACATAGTCAACCGACACTTCAGCACATCCTGCGACGCCTTCTTATCGATGGTGCGCTTTGAACGAATACGCGCCGCGGTCAAGTACATCAACCCGCACAGCGTCCTCTTCCGAGCCGGACGTTCAAAGTACACCACCCTGGAGAGCAAGGTGTTTATATGGAGTCTAAGAAAACAATAACTGATAACGAAAAACCCACCATTTTCATAAACTATTCTTGAGAGGCAGGTTTCCGAGTTTCAAACGCCCGTTAGGGGCCCAGAAGTCATTATGGTGAGTTCTGACAAATATTTTCGTCATTCCCGTGGCCGATTACCTCTAGTCACAAATTTTCGAGCGATTTGGTCCACGCCTTCCAAAAAAATGGTTTTCGACGGACGGAGGTGGAGGCGGAGGCGTAGGCGGAGGCGGTGGCGGAGGCGGAGGCGGTGGTGGAGAACGTTTTTCCGTACTTCGAGAGGTCATAACTTTAGAAAGCGGGGACCAGTTGGGATGAAAAGTTGCACACATATGTAATTTCTTGCAGCGCGTCGAATAGTGTACAGCTCATACCTCTGTTGACGGTATGAATAGGTGATCTCATTGTAGGGCATCCGCGCGGGAAGAGATCAAAGCCAAATCCTGGTGAGCGCTTCGCGCTCACCACAATTCTTCGAAAAACAACCGCTCCGCATCTACGATCCTGATAATACGACTGCAAGTAGCGGGGAAATGAAGGGTATAGTGTTCTTGCTCGGCGAAATATGATTATGATTCAAGGTTCGATGAACGTTGGTAACGGCCCAAGACAAGAAAACAGGTCATGAAAACCATACGCGAAGGAGATAACTCAAGAGGAGGCTGAGCAAATCAACGAGAACGATCTGAAGAGGCAGGTTTCTAAAGCACTTTCACAGTGAATTTTCGCATGAGTACATTTTTTATTTGTCTTCGCCTCTACACCGAAGGGTGCGAAATCCCCAATAGAGACAGCAAAATAGAAGTGATGTAATATTGGAAACAATTATTCAGGGGTTGACCGGGTAGACTGTAGTCAAAAATGAAAAAATTGAGATTTCGGACAGTCACCGCATTCAATGCGTGTTGAATATGCTGTCAACTCGAGTGACCACTATACTCGTTATCCGAAGTTTATCCTTCAAATACTGGATTGATTCGGTTAATGCATTTTCGAGTTTCGCGGATAATGAATCGGTTCGGATAACGCCCCTTTTGAAACTTCTGAATAATATATCGATTTGGATAATGCCGCTCCTCAGTCTCCCGGATATTGGTTCGATTCGGATTGTGCGTTTGTTCAAAATTTCTGATATCGGATTATCCGAATCTCGGATATCCGGTCGAATTTCCGAATGTGATTCATTCGGATAATAAGCATAGTGACCGCTCCCATCGAGAGGCTCTATCGTGGGGGCACGTTTTTTTAACAGCATCATATGCTGCGAAATTTCATCGGAGCACGTGCTACATGGTAGTCCAGGGCTATGGTAGTAGCACACCGACAATCGACGCGGCCAGCTTCCTGAGAACAATCTGGGGACGCTAGCGGTTGGGCGAGGCTTCCAGGGGCGGGGCGGGGTCAAGTACAGCTAACGTGGGTGATGGAACCGGCGATGCTGGCGACATCTGAGTCCTGCCTCAAGAATGCGTCGTACGCTTTCCCTGGACATGGCTTCTCCGAGAAAAAACGGCTGATCTCGGTCGACATGCGAAGCATTAAGGAACAAATACTGAATACCCAGTGAGATTTGATCGAAAAACCGACTGAGTCCGGGACACAAAAAAAAACTCGAGTGCATTGGCCCCTCCCGTGTGCGCGCGTAGAACCACTGCCAAGCGGGACGTTGTGTAAATTTCCGAAATCAGAGCGACCCCTATGGCCATCAAAATTTTGGAAATTTCTGGTATTGATTGTGGCTTGAAACCGTTAGGGGGACTCGAGAAAATTAAATGATTCATTCATGAAAATGAAAATTTGGGCTGATATCTTATGCCGGATAGCGTTATCAGTCATTGTTTTCATAGACTCTGCCAACTTGAGACTTGATGCTCCGGGTAAAGCGGCCTTTATCACGCTCTGTTATCGTTAGGCATCAAATTCACCTTTAGCGCCTTCATCGAAGCTTATCCGCGCAAAGGGTGAATTTGCTGAGCGGGCGGATATCAGTCAGCGCAAAGAGTGAAAATACCGCCAGCGCTAACATGTTAATGCATATCAGTTGTTGAGCGGCTGGATATCAATCAGCGCAAAGGGTGAAATTACCGCCGTTGCTGGCATGTCAGAAATTTCTACACAAGTGAAAACATCTTAGCGAAAACATGATAAAACGATTGATCACGTCTCGATGGGTTTACCATGAGCACAGCCGGTATAGAAACCGCCTCCTCTCACTAGAGTCCTCATTCGGCATTCTGATGCCGGCCCTGAAAGGTGACTTCGGGTCACTTTCCGGAGGCCAGCATAAATTTGGCTGCTGGGAGGATACAGTGGGTATCCTCACGGCGGGGGGCTGGCGAGTTACGCCGCGGTCCGCAGAGGGTGGCTCCCAGGGTTGAGCAGGCCGTTGTGGCGATTTTTGTCGTGGCTACGACCCCCCCATTTTACTTTTTTTCCAAAAAAAAATCCCAAAATTTTACGACCCCTGGGACCAAAATTTTTTAGAAGTATTATTTAGTGTCTAATTAATAATTTTGTTTTGGAAGTGTCAATTTTTTTAACAGCTTCTCTGTATATAATCTGCTTTTGAATTGTAGAAAATGCATACTTCTCGCACGCGACTGACTATTCCTGCCTCATTTGACCTTATCATGTGATTTGAAAAAATCCTATTTTTCTTCCACAAATTTTACGACCCCTCCCCAACTTTTCATTTTTTCCCCGACATTTCCAAAGATTTTACCACCGCGGGTTACGACCAGTCGCAACGCTGCTCAACCCTGGTGGCTCCTCACCGCAGGCCTCGGTGAAGATTACGCCCATGTTGCGGACAAGGCGGGGCTTCTTACGCTGTGGACCTTCAAATTCGTGAAATTTTCGAGGTAAACTCACCCGTTTTTCGAGGTGATTTCACCTCATTTTCGGGGTAAATTGGACCCCCTCTCGCTGCCAGTTCGCACCATTTTCACGGGATATTCACCTCATTCTCACCTATCCTAGCGGCAAATCCACCCATACAGTGAATTTAACGCGGCAAATTAAGACTTCATGCCGACTTGTACATGAGCATCAAGTCTCTTTTGCTGAGGCATCAAGTCTCGAATTGGCAGAGGAGACTCCATGGAAATAGATACTTCCACTTTTGAAAGCGGTATCATTCATTCTCCAACTGAGTGCTGAGGGCCCCCCACCCAAATGGTTTCATACCGTGATTGTATCCCTTTCACTTGCAGAAACTTTTATTTCAGGTCCGAAATTTTGCGATCCTCCCAACCTTCAATTTAGGCCCAAAAATTTTGCGACCCCCCATCCCCCGCTGCGAAATTTAACCACCCCGCTTGACCTTGCGTAGAGCACTCGTATCGACTAGCTGGATTGCGGACGTAAGTGGACTGTCGCAGGCAGACTCTGGGGGGGGGTGGATTTTCTGCGCGTCTGTCCTTATTTCAGGGTGTATCGACCGGGTGGGACTCTGTCGATCGACCAGTTCTGACGGTGGCCTACCGTGACTGTTTAACGTATCCATTCATTCATAGTAAAGATTGTGCTCGATTTGGAGAATCGTTTTGTCATTGACATGAACGTCTTTTTGGTGGGACACGTGTTGTTTTTCGAAACACCAGAGCACGTGCTTTCGTACCAGCATGTTCCCTAACTGTGCTCGAAGCCGGCTTGTCTTTAAGTTGAATGCGTATTCGACATGCATTGAATGCAGCGATTGTCTGAGAAGCTGAAGAGTTTTTAATGCTTGAACATTTCGACGTAGGTGGGGTCAGGGTAAAGCAGGGCGTTGCGCCGATTTTCGGCGAAGTCATGACCCCTCTGTTGACCAAAATTTTGGAAAATTTGAAAATTTCTCGCAATATCTCTTAACAAGTAGACATCAAATCTGTTTGTATTCAGTTCACCGAATATTCTTGAATAGAAAATTCGACTGAAATCTAATACTTAGCCCAAACTACCGTATACCCACCACAAGAAGAATTTCATGACGGCTTCCGCAGACACAGCTGTTCTTCAGCTGCAATCTTACTATGGGGCTATTCATACTTCCAACCTCTCGCTCTGCCAGAGCGGCCCGTTATGACGAAGAGGTGAGTATGAATGAAATTTCGATCTCCCGCTCCGGCAATGAAGTATAAGATCCAGAGACATCGCGATGGCAGAGCGGGAGGGGCGGAGAGTCGGTGGGTCTGTTCTTAGAAATGAAGCGATGCGGCTGGTCTTTGATAGGTTTGATACGATATGTTGGTTTTGTTGTATGTAAAGGCTCTTCAGGGGTGGATTCTACGGATTTTCAAAATAGACAATCATTAATAACGCTATCGGAAAACCCTTATCAGAGGCAACTTTCATTTTCAGAATTGACTCTTGCTTAGCCCCCTTCAAATAGATTTGAGCCAAGATTCATAATCGCACGACAGCCTTGTCGGTTTCCCGCGTACCTTCCGCGTGGAGGTGTGCATTTGACCCTTGTATTGTGGTGAGCGCGAAGCGCTCACCAGATTTGGCTTTGATTCGCCATCGCGCAACCCCCTGATCTCAGTATCAGGGTCCAGAGTAAACGAAGAAAGTTCGTTCTTTTTGCATTCAATATACTTTAGAAAGTTGAATAACTCTTCAAAAAAATGGTCCGGAATGGTTACCTGAGATTCGAGAAAAATTGTCAGAACCACGTGATTTTGGTCGAAAAATGGTTCATCTCCTTTTTTTCAGTTGGCGTACACGATCTTGTTGGAACACTTATCGTTGAGCTAGAAAGCTCATTTTTGGCCAGAAAGTTGGTTATGATTGCACCTAGCTCCTGTCAAAATTTGAAGTTTGTAGCTCAATTTTTGTGGAACCTCAAAATTGAGGGTCAAGAAAGACAAAAACACGTAAACATGTTATTATAAACCATCCGACGTTTACTCATTCGTAAAAATGAACTAATGAAATAAACACCGTTACTGATAGGCTTTTTCTCAGGATTGAACGCTCCCTGAGTCGGGGCAACGCTTCAATCAATGCGGCGGGATCTTGGAAGTAGTTTTTGGAACGCCGCACGGTGTGAATCAGAAGTGCGCCACAGAACGCCGTAGATAGTGTGCGGAACCCCAGTAGGAGTGCGCAAGACGCCGTAGAATGTGTGTGGGATTCAAGTGGGAGTGCGCAGAACGTCGTAGAAAGTGTGTGGGACCCAAATGAGAGCGCGCCGGGCGCCTAGAAAGTGTGCGGGACCCTAACGGGTGTGCGCAGTACGCCGTAGAAAGTGTGTGGGACCCAAAAGAAAGTACGTTGGACGCCGTAGAAACTGTGAGGTGACCAAGTGGAAGTGCGCAAGACGCCGTAGAACGTGTGCGGGACCCAAGTGGGATGCGAGGGACGCCGTAGAAAGTTTGCGCGACCAAAATACAAGCACGCCCATGCCGATCATTTTTTCCGCAGGGCTACCATAAACATTCTTGAACAAAATATGATAACGAACGATAACACACGCTCATAACATGCGGGGTATAAAAGGGCAGAGGAGCGGTATGCATTCATTCACACACCGCTCTCTTCTAGAAGCCGCTGGGAAGTGGCTTACGAGGTCGAAATTGAGCAAACACGATTGTTGGCTATTACGATGTGCTCATATTTAGGCTGACACTTGGAATTTTTTCGAAGGAGGGTTACGGTAGCCCTGCGGACAAAGTGATCGGCATGAGCGTGCTTGTAACCCAAATGGTTGTGCGCAGAACGCCGTAGAAAATGTGCAGGACATCAGTGGGAGTATGCAGGATGTCATAGAAAGTGTGCAGGATGTCACAGAAGGTGCGCAGGACATCAGTGGGAGTGTGCAGGATGTAACAGAAAGTGTGCAGGACATCAGTGGGAGTGTGCAGGATGTCACAGAAAGTGTGCAGGACATCACTGCGAGTGTGCAGAACGCCGTAGAAAGTGTGCAGGACATCAGTGGGAGTGTGCAGGATGTCACAGAAAGTGTGCAGGACATCAGTGGGAGTGTGCAGGATGTCACAGAAAGTGTGCAGGACATCAGTGAGAGTGTGCGAGACATTAGTGGGAGTGTGCAGGATGTCACAGAAAGTGTGCAGGACATCAGTGAGAGTGTGCGAGACAGTGGGAGTGTGTAGGATGTCACAGAAAGTGTGCAGGACATCAGTGGGAGTGTGCAAGACATTAGTGGGAGTGTGCCACAGAATGTGCGCAGGACATTAGTGGGAGCGTGCAGGACTTCATAGAAAGTGTGCAGGACATCAGTGGGAATGTGTAGGATGTCACAGAATGTGCGCAGGACATCAGTGGGAGTGTGCAGGATGTCACAGAAAGTGTGCAGGACATCAGTGGGAGTGTGCAGGATGTCACAGAAAGTGTGCAGGACATCAGTGGGAGTGTGCAAGACATTAGTGGGAGTGTGCAGGATGTCACAGAATCTGCGCAGGACATTAGAGGGAGCGTGCAGGACTTCATACAAAGTGTGCAGGGCATCAGTGGGAATGTGCAGGATGTCACAGAAAGTGTGCAGGACATCAGTGGGAGTGTGCAGGATGTCACAGAAAGTGTGCAGGACATCAGTGAGAGTGTGCGAGACATTAGTGGGAGTGTGCAGGATGTCACAGAATGTGCGCAGGCCAGCAGTTGGAGTGTGAAGGACGTTAGTGGGAGTGTGCAGGACGTCATAGAAAGTGAGCAGGACATCAGTGGGAGCGTGCAGGATGTCACAGAAAGTGTGCAGGACATCAGTGGGAGTGTGCAGGACGTCATAGAAAGTGTGCAGGACATCAGTGGGAGTGTGCAGGATGTCACAGAAAGTGTGCAGGACATCAGTGGGAGTGTGCAAGACATTAGTGGGAGTGTGCAGGATGTCACAGAATCTGCGCAGGGCATTAGTGGGAGCGTGCAGGACTTCATAGAAAGTGTGCAGGACATCGGTGGGCATGTGCAGGATGTCACAGAATGTGCGCAGGCCATCACTTGGAGTGTGAAGGTCGTTAGTGGGAGTGTGCAGGACATCAGTGGGAGAGTGCAGTATGTCACAGAAAGTGTGCAGACATCAGTGGGAGCGTGCAGGACGTCATAGTTGGGGGGGGGGATGAGGGCAGGGCATCAGTGGGTTTGCTTTGAATTAACACCACCAGGCATAAACCATGTTGGAAAGGAAACCTTTAGGAAAAATAAATGAAATTCTTGAAAGTTTAGGTTCCTGGCAAAAGTGAAGATTTGGCATGGCCATTTTTTCGAAAAATTAGAAATATACTCAGTAAAAGGGGAAGGTAAAGAAAAATGAAAAAAGTTTTGAAATATTCCCGAGAACGATTTGGCGTAGAATAATTCGTTTTTTGGGAAATGTAGTGAAATAGTTGAAAGTATGATTTGGCAGTCGAGTTTGAACCGACCATTGATAAGAGTTGTGCAAAATGAGAGATCGCATTGTATGAGCTTATCCGTAGAAGATATCGAAGCAAAATCACACGTGATAAGGCAAGCAGTAAAATAAAAAGCTCGTTCGGGAGCTGGAGTGCCGCGGTCTTCACGTATTAAGTGAAGTAAAATCAACTGTTTGTTAAATATCACGCGTGATTTTGCTTTGATATGTTCTACGGATAAGCTTATACAATGCGAGCTCTCATTTTGCACAACTCTTATCAATGGTCGGTTCAAACTCGACTGCCAAATCATACTTTCAACTATTTCACTACATTTCCCAAAAAACGAGTTATTCTACGCCAAATCGTTCTCGGGAATATTTCAAAACTTTTTTCATTTTTCTTTACCTTCCCCTTTTAACTGAGTATATTTCTAATTTTTCGAAAAAATGGCCATGCCAAATCTTCACTTTTGTCAGGAACCTATACTTTCAGGAACTGAGCATTCAAACTCAATTGCAGCTTTCCCGAACATCTGCGCATGCACACTCCCATTTTATTTCCGCATAGTTTTACTTGGTTCTGCGCACTCCCACTGGGATACCGACAGATTTCTGGTAGTGGCTTAGTTATTTCGTATCACTGTTGTATGGTACTCGTTGAAAGCAGTCCAAAACTGACATTAACATGGAAATCGGACCACTCTGAAACAAGTTATGGCTATGAGACCATTAGTGCGCGCAAAAATGCCGTTTCCGCAAAGAAAAATTCTGCTCGGTATTGTAGGAGGATTTTTGCATGATGACGGACCCTTGCCCGGCGCCCAAGTCTGTCCCTTCCCCTTTCTGCTCTCCACACCCGTACGCCTTAGCCTGAGCTGCGCCCCCTCTGTGACCATCACAGCGTGAGCTTAACTTTGTCTCGAGAACGAATATGGCACGATGCAGAAATATGCATTTAAACGTTTTCTAAACTGTTCATTGCCTTTGGAGATGTTTCTGGGCGCTGTTGCCTTCCTCGGCCACAGAGCAGAGAAGAACTCAACAAAAAATTATTTTCAGGGTTGGACCAACTGTTCTGTTGGCCTGAGTTTGACGGAAGAAACGGCACTACCTATCTCCGAAAAATGAGTGAAGACGAAGCTAGCGGGGGGTAAACGCGGGTGGTCGCGGAGCGTGTTCAAAGGCAGTAGACACGCTCGGAAATCATATCCATTTTATGATATAAATCGAACGCTTGAAACTGGTAGTAAGAGGAACTAACGAAAAAAATCAACGGAAACTATGCAAATAGAGGAATAAGGGTTATATTTGTTATCAGGTTAAATTGGACGAGTTACATTGCGCGCGGTTGAAACAGTTGGTATTACCGACAAAACGGTTGAAATAGCTAAGCCGCTAGACTCTTACACCCTCCACTAGAACGCTCACCTCATTGGAAACATCAAAAATCAGGCAGTGGCCGTACTTGAACGATCAATCGTGACGAGTTTGTATTGGGGGCGGGGCTGTACGAAGCTCATGGGCGGGGTTGTCGATTTTTTCCGACTCTCATTGCTCTAATTTAGTAGTTTTGACTAGTTTTTGTCGCTTCCAACGCCGCGAGGCCTTTCACTAGGGGCCATACGACTTCAGTAACGTGAATATCTCCACAACCTTTTCGAGCGTGTCTGCTACCTTTAGGGCATATGATAAGCGAATTCTTCCCTCGCCGACTAATTTTTGGTTTTTGTTTGAGTTTATCATGATTGGGTAGTTAAATTCCGAAGGCACAGTCTAAATTTAGGGGTGAAACTCGGTATTTTAGCCCGCCTACCATGTAGAACATCCCTTCCAAGCGCGAGATCTAAACGTCTCCCCTTCCCCCACTACCCCAAAAGCATTATCAAGCGTTCAGTCCCGACGAGGGAAAATGGAAGAACTGGTTTGTGTAGCGATGCTAAATTACAAAATTTACATTAGCAGAGTTCTTGGTTTTCTTTTCGGGGCAGTTTGCGCGGTCAGGCTTTGGGGTAGTGTGAGCGGCGACAACTTTTCCTTTAGTTTCTCTCTTACTTGAGAAAAATTTAGGTCTCCCGATTGGCAGGGTTGCTACATACGCTGGGCGGACCATAATACCATATTTTACCCCTAAGGTTGAAATGTGCCCTTCAAACCCACCTACCGCTACGCGCCGTGGCACCCGCAGTTCTGCCTCTCACTCCTTTGCTTATTTTGTAAGAACTGATGGTATGTTTGTGATGTCTGCTATCTAATTGTTTTTGATCTCCTGTTGATGTTCAGTAAATGTTATTGCCTGTATAATAGTAATAAAAGTTTTGTGTCCCAATAGTGGAAGAGTAGAAATTCAGACGATCCGCTTATTGATAAAATGGTGAAATAGTGCTTAGGATGTAAGAAAAGCGCAGCTCGAATTTTAGTAACATGAAACCTCTAATAGCCGCCTAAACCGGCGAAAAATTGGAAGCGGTCAAGGGAGAGTGTTGTCTGGTCAAGAGGGCCATTGTGTAGGATCTTAGGCCGGGATCATACTTCCGGCGACTAGCGACGCGTCGCAATGTTAATCAACCATATCGACCGAAAATCCCGATATGCCTGATGTGCACTGTCGCCGTCGCTGGTCGCGGGAAGTATGATCCGGCCTTAGTGGAGCTTACGATCCGCTACCCTTCATACCCTTCATTTGCCTGAAGTAGCGGAAACATTACAGTCCCGATCCTAAACTTTGGTTTTAGGATCCGAAGTTCTTACGATTCCCACTTGTGATATTTTTGGGCCCAAAATTCTTGAGGACCCTCTTTACCACCCGTTGAGAAGTTACACAACCGCGCTTGACCATGGGTATAGTTTATGTCTGCTTTGAATTAGGTAAAGGGCTTTCTTGCAATTCATAGTGGCTATTTTTGTGGTAAAGCAGCCGATTTTCCTTACATTGTTGCGATACACCATTGCGGCTCATCACTCTATACAGCACATGATCTTTATTAATGGTTTTCCACATCGTGCTGTGTATTTGTCCGTTTCAGGGCAATGCACTGATTTGTGCGATAAGAGCGCTTTATGTAGTTTGAGGGCTTTTAGAGTTGCAGATTGCATCGTCGCGATATCGTAATCACAAGGCAACAAATGCGACAGCGCGACCATGTAATCTGCAACTCTAAAAGCACTTAACACTACAAATGCGCTCTAATCGCACAAATCGGTGCATTGCCCTGAAACGGACAAATACACAGCACGATGTGAAAAAACCCTAATAAGGATCATGTGATGTATAGAGTGATGAGCCTCAATGGTGTATCGCTACAATGTAAGGAAAATCAGCTGTTTTTCCTCGAAAAATAGTTTCAGTAGACTACCAGTAAATTCTACTAGATTACTACAAAATTCTACTGGATTACCAGAAAATTTCACTAGATTACCAGAAAAATCTAGTAGATTACCAGAAATTTACCACTAAATTACCGCCCGATTCTAGTAGATTTTTGTGGTAAATATCTGGTAAATGACTGGATTTTCAGTAGATTTTTTTCGGCCTGAGATGTTAATCGAAGCTATCCCGGATCCGTGCACGATTCTATGACCTGGACGATAAGCTTTTGTCTCGTATGAAACAAGACGGGGATATGCGTTGCTCGGTGACTCCGGCTACGCCAACGGGAATGGTATGGTGACTCCATTTCAGCACCGCTGTGTATCAGAAAATTCCCGAAAATGGCAATGCAATTAAGAGCATTGCCGCACGCTGAGCACATTATAGCCGTCGATTAAACATTGTTAGATAAGGTTCGCTATTCTGGGGTCGAGACTCAGGGTAGAGCCGGTCTCTGCAACTGAAGTCGAAATCCCGTGTGCAGTTCTACACGACATCAACAGTTGCATTGAGTTTTCACGCCAACTTTCCATAACTCTGTAAAATGCCACACTGCAAAAACACCCATCAGAGGAATTTAATCCAAAAGCTGTATTTTGCTTCAATTATGTACGATGTTGTTCATAACATAATTGTACCTTTCAGGTGAGAGTGGTCAGTAGCAGCGACTTCAAGGCGCAGAAAATAATTATGGTGAGTGGTGTTTTACATGAGATGAAATTATAGAAATCTTTGCTTGTCAGTTACACTGCAGCTCGTTCACAACTCAACAGCGAGAACATGTTTAGTGATGCTCTCCCTTCACACGATTGTGTTGTGAAAAGCTGAAAGACATAATCTGCTGCGCTGCTATTACTATTGCTTCCCTGCACTTCAAAATAGAGTATTGATTGAACGTAGTATTCTACCAAATATCAAACCTGTACGGCAAACGATCTCAAGGACCTTCAAAACAGGGCCAGATTTCAAGACAGCCAGACATGGAATCTGAATATTGATTGATTTCATCATTGATAGCTGCTTCAGGGTGGAGCTGCCATCAGGGCTGGGCACACGTCCCGGCATGGCGAATCTGAATATGCACCCCCCTTAGCTCGGTAATTTTTAGGCACCCCCTTATGGGAAATCGAAATCGGCTGTTTTTCGGAATAGTTCAACAGCCATGATCTTGACTTCCTGATTTTGATAAACAGGAATATAAAAAAAGCACTGAATAGAAAAAATTCCGAAAATGGCAACAAAAAGGGTAGTGTAATTTCTGAACTTATTACAAAAGATAAAGCATTTTTCAATACAAAACAATTGAACAATTACCAACAACAGAACTACTACTATTGCGATAACTAATGTTTCCTGTCGAATGTTTTCATAAACCTATGAAGGATTAGTTAATCTGTGTTTGATTGTTCTGATGTGGAAATCAGAACTATTTTGTGTTGTGGAACAATGTTAGGATTCATGTGATTCTTAGGGAGTAGAAAACCCGAGTTTTCGCCTCCTAGAATGCCGCTATCCCTTAAAAAATCGGCTTGCCGTGTGATACGGTGTCAGTACGCAGCTACACAGCGCACACGGGAATGGACGCGCACTCAATATTAATAAAATATGTATTTTATTACAGACCAGGGAGGAGAAAAGGATTGAAACCAAAGGAAATGGAAGATGATGAAAGTTGTCTACTCTGGATGTACCCATTTTAGAAATTTAATGTAAATAAACAAAGTTAGAGCGGGTGTAAATATTTAGCCGTGATAAGGTTCATTCAAACGAACCTAGTTGATCAAAACTAGCATTAAATTGAGAGGAAAGGACATTGTGAGAAAGAGAAGAATCTGGCAAACATTTTAGCATCAATGGGACCGGTTTTTAATGTGATTTAAGGACCTTAAATCTCGTCCCGGTTTTACCCCGAAAACCGGGACAAAACCGGGACAAAACCGGGACGAGTTTTAAGGTCCTTAAATCACATTGAATATCAAATCTATTGCTAATAAAATGTTCGCCAGATTCTCCTCTTTCTCGCAATGCTCTTAGTTCTCATGTTTGTGGGTGTTTTTAATCAACTAGGTTCATTTGAATGAACCTTATCACGTCAAAAATTCCTCCCGCTCCAGCATAGTTTGTTTACATTAAATTTCTATACTATAAACATTGAAAGAATCCTATTTCTGCCTGTCTCAATCTACTCCAGTTTCAATCATTTTCTCTGCCTCGTTCTGTAATAAAAGACATTTTTAATTAATATTGCGTGCGCGTCCACTCCAGTGCGCGTTGTGTAGCTGCGGACAAACACCAGACCGCACGGCTAACCTAGTCTATGAGAGATTGCGGCATTCAAGGTGGATAAGACTCTGGTTTTTATGTACAGGGTACTTCTCAATGACTCAATTCTTTCATAGTAACTTGCAGTCTTCAATTTTTACAGTTGGCTCTCTTCATGAGTCACATTCTCATGAATTAAAATCTGTAGACTAGTTGTGATGCTGACTGTGCTATCTGTACTTTCAAACTGTCGAAATAAATCCTGGCCTGCTCGGATGAGTCCGGGCAGAGTAAGCAGCGTAGCGGTCGGTCATGGCAAAGTATAACAGTGATAAGACGATTTTGATATGATAAGCCCGATAAGCCTTGCTTCGACCGGCTCAAAATGAGCGACCTAGGCTATACATCAGTTCGCTAATCTTTTTTTGAACTTGAATGGTAGTTTTCCTGGGCGCTGTCTTAGTATCTTTGCCTCGAATCGGTAGCCACCCGCGTAATCAATGAACGCTGCATCAAAGAAACATGACACCACATCAATCCTTACTTGCTACAAGATAACAGAGTGGTGTACTCCTTCATCACTATCTATAATTTGAATTCTCCAAGTGTTCGCCTCAAAAAGCGGAGAAGTAGATATGGCAAATCAGAAGAATAGTGTGTATTTTTTTTCAGAAAATCGACAGAACATGCACTTCGTTCATTTTTTTTGGTGTTCGGTTTAGGCACCCCCCTTCGCCCCCTCTGCAAGGTCTAATATGCACCCCCCTAAGGTTACCCGGGACGCGTGCCCAGCCCTGGCTGCCATTCAGTCATCGATGTGTGACCTCGCTGCCAATGCTGCCAGAGAGCAGCACCGCGATGCTCTTTGGCAGTCCTAGTGCAAGAAAATCACTGGTGAAGACAGTTTCATTTATGAATGCAGCATCAACAACAAGGAGAAATTATCGAATGAACTCAACCGATGATCTCAAGGCCAAGAGAAAACGTGAGACAAGATAAAATTTAGGAGTAGGCCGCTTGCAGGCTACGAACACGTTTTCAATCTCAATAACACAATGGGTAACTGAACCGACAGAGGTGTCGATATATGAGTCATGCCTCTAGAATGCGCAGTATACCTACCTACCTACCTGGAGAGGATTATTTCTCGGCTTTTTCGCGGCTATTGGTGTAGCTTCCAAAAATTGTATTAAACTAAGATACAACACTCTGACTGTGGTTGAAACTACACTCTGAACCTTCTCTTTGGATTTGTTTGGGCATTTTCTGTTTTCTGTCCATTTTTGAGGTTTTTCCTCTGTCAATCCTGCTCCTCATTCAAAAACAGGCGGTGGAGTTTAATGGTGAACTCGTTTTCTGAAGGTAGCCTCAACTCAGAGCACATGCAGTTAGGCCCGTGGCTTGCTTCCTCAAGAAAAATCATTTGCATCTCGCTGGTCAGCTGTGCTCCTCTCTCGACCTGAATCGATTGGCCGGCCGCCGTACGTAACCGCCCTCGCCAGCCGCGGCTGAGATTTAAATGTTTTTCTTGAGGAAGCAAGCCATTGGTCTAACTATATGTATGTTGCATATGCTGCCGAGAAATCACGTCGTTTCTCTACCTATTTCATTCGTGTCGTTATCACTGCAAACACGTATTAAATTTAGACCACTCATGAGGATCAGCAAGCACCCATCTGGCGGTAAATTTTATACCGTAGTGATTCCCACAGATGAGTCGCTGGAAGCTACATCAGCGTTCTACATCTTTTACTGTTTGGAAGGTGTAAACGCCATCATTGCGGTGCCGATATTTCTGCAGTTCTGTCGCACACTTCATCGATCGGGCCTGTTCCATCGAAACCTCATAATTGTGGCGCAGGTAGGTATGGTTCATCTGCATAACAGAAAGTACCAGGTTGTCCAGAAATTCTTGTCCGAAAATTTCACCATATTTAATTTTTTTTCAACTTTATTGAAAAACAAGTCTAATCAACAATATAATCACCACAGTTATCCACAACAGTGGCCCATCGATTGGGCAGGTCGCCGATGCCCTTCGCCCAGAACTCCGGGGGCTGCGACTCGAAGAAGTCCGCGATGTCGGATTTGAGGTTGTCGTAGTTGGTGATTTTTCTTCCGGCCAAATGGTGCTTCAGCGGGCGGAACAAGTGGTGGTCGGAGGGGCGAGGTCCGGGGAATACGGCGGATGGGCAACCGTCTCCCAGCCGAGAGTCGCCAACTTCTGCTGGGTCCCCTTCGCTACGTGGGGGCGCGCGTTGTCGTGCAGCAGGTGAACCGAGGCCCGTCGGGGACGCTTTTCTCGGATGGCGGCGGCTAGTTTCTCGAGCTGATCGGTGTAGATGGAGGCGGTGACCGTCCTGCCTTGCGGGAGCAACTCGAAGTACAGCATGCCCTCGGTGTCCCACCAGCAGTAGAGCATGATCTTCAGCGGGTGCAGATCGGCTTTCGGCGTCGTCGGCGGCTCTTCTCCGCGCGGGATCCAGACGGCACGGCGGGCGACGTTGTTGTAGAGGACCCAGCTCTCATCCCCAGTGACCAGGTTCTCGAGAAACTCCTTGCGATGCGGACGAAGGAGGAGGGACTGGCAGACGGCCACGCGGCTCTGCTTGTTGGCGTTCGCCAGACGGTGGGGGATCCGACGGGGCAGAACTTTGTGGTAGCCGAGTAAGTTGAGTCGATTGTGGATGGTGGACTTGCTGCAGCCGAGCGTCTTCGCCAGTTCACGGGTGGCGGCTTCCGGCTTCTCCTTGATACAGCGACGGACTTCGTCATCATGCACCGTAGGAGGCCTCCCGCTGTGCTCCCTGTCCTCGAGGCTCGTGTCGCCGCTCTCGAAACGATTGAACCAGCGGCTGACTGTGCGCTGGGACACTGCATCTTCCTTGCACGCTCTGCAGATGTTGGCGACCGCGGTGCCCGTGTCGTTGCCCAGCAGCCACCCGTAGTACACGAACATACGAATTCGACCTTGGTCCATTTTAGCTTGTAGTGGTAGCTAGACGCGGCGAATGCGCCTTAAATACCCCTAGCGTAGAACTTTGGAGAACCTTCTAGAAGGTTCTTACACTTGCCTGATATTATAACACTTCTAAGGAAAATTATAGAATTTTGAAAATTTTCGGACAGGAATTATTGGACGGCCTGGTATAGCCTCAGGCAAACCATCGCTCCGAGCGGTACCGGAGAGCTACTCAAGCGGCGCTGCCTCTCCGCTCCGAGCGAAAATTAGCCATCTACTCGGGCCTCAGCAGCCGCTCTCCGGGCCACTGCAGTATCGCTCGGAGCGATCTTCGGTCCCAACTGGCACTGCGGTCCCTGTTCGGGCGATTTTCAAAAATTTCCTAATTGCTAATTTTTCTTTATTTCCGCCTCTTCTGGAAAGGATTAAGCCTGTTAAGAGGATAAGGTACCTGTTACAGCCTGTGGGTCAGGAGGTTAATCCTGCCACAGGCCGCAAATAGGATATCATCCCAGCATGGTCCGCAATGAGGAAACCTTCCCCAACGCGAACCATGGGGGATCCCCTCGGCCGCCAAAAATTGTCATCCTGAGAGTGATCCAAGATCACCTCTCAAGAGTGGCCTCGAAAGGCCAACTACCCGTCTACACGAGGCGAGCCGCCTCTTATAGCCGCAGGATTGGTTGTTCTTTGAGGGATAACGTGGCTCGCACGTTATCACTCAAAGAACAACCAATCCCGCGTCTCTCTATCTCTTGCGATGACACCGCTGTGGCCCCGAGAGCGACCGGAGAGCGACCGAGGGGCGAACTGGCACCGGACAGGGACCGCGGTGCCAGTTGGCCCCTCGGCCGCTGTCCGGGCAACGACGTCATAATTGGGAGGAGCCGGTCCCGCTCGGAGCGATGGTTTGCCTGAGACGTAGCCCTTTCCGTTTTTTGACGCTTCCAATGGCATAAGGATCCGAATAGGGTCCCGTCGCGTCACTGAAACGCGCGACAGCATGCAGTGAAGGAATATCGAACAGGCGGCGCTGCACGATCGATTTTCCTCCATCGCGTGCTGACGCGCATTTTCGCGGCGGGAGTCTAATTGGTCCTTCAACTACCGGTCATATGTGTTTGATGGCATCGCTATTCCAACCATTTTTTCAAGCGTATATGCTGTTCTCGTTCACTGTGGTCACTGACCTTAAAAGCAGTGTTCACGAAAAGTTTCTTTTTCTAGTTTTCAGTGTGAAGCACTATGCTGGCACATTCTGGAGAGAATAAGGTCGAAGAGAGAAGCGAAAACGGGCCGGGATTCCATAAAACTGGCCTCGAACTGATGGTTTCGTAGGCCCAGTACGCCTGATAAACCCGCCCCCACCCGTTCTGGCGAGCTTGTGGCGCTGCGGACGTCTTCGATGGCTAATTGCCAAGCAACTTCCCGCGTCCATCCTGATGGATTCGCGCACATTTTGCCATTATCGCGCGCTTGCGGAAACTAGCAGGGACCGTAAGCTCGTCGTAAACCTGTACGTACACTAGAAATCGTTATTTTAGCTCATTCTGACAGCGGAAGTGTTTAGAGCGGTAAACGCATCTGCGAAAACGACCAGTATCGTTAGCATTTCTTCTGGCTCCATGGTGAAACTGCGCAGTATCCCACCCCGAGCTGCAGTCCCAAAAAAGTTTTGAGCATTTTTCAAGACTCGCGAAAAGGCATTTATTTTAGTTTCAAAAAAAAATTATCGGATTTACCCCAAAACTTGTGTTTAGGGGTAATCTAGAGTGGTGAGCACGAATCTGGAGCCCATTTGTCGAAATTTCGAGGTTTACTGTAGGTTACGGTAGGTAACATGTCATCTAGGGGGCGAAACCAACCTTAGTATTTTGAAAATCGACAAACGGACGTCAAATTGGTATTCTCCACCCCCTAATAACACCCGTATACAGATTTTAAGTGAAATCTGAGGATTCGACCGAACTACCGTATACCCACCGTAATCTACCTTAATTTGCAGAAAATCGATAAACGGACTCCAGGGGCGACATGCATGAACGCTGCGAAGAAGGTCAGGGAGCCGCTCCGCGTCTTCCGTACCAAGCGTCGAGCCAGAGGTGACCCTAAGAACATGACGCCCGCTTAACTTTGGGACTCAAAACCACTACGCACAGCAAGCCTCACGCCTAACAGCTGTTTTTTTTTATTTCAGTCTTTATCTAGAACGGCTTCATTTCTGTGAAATATTAGAGCGAAACGGGAAAATCATGCAAAAAATAAATAGCTATGAAGAAGAAATCAAAAAAGACCGAAGTTAAGCGCTATAAAAATTTAAAACAAAAATAGTTAGGCGGGGAGGGGAGTTCACCGTGCGTGATGCGGTCGCGTCCTTACACAATGAGGACGGCATAATCTTCGGGTCACTTCTGGCTCAACGCTTCTCTCGTAGAACGCGGAGCGGCTCCCTGACCTCCTCATAAGCGTTCATGCATGCCGCACCAGGTTCGTGTTAAGCGCTCCAAATAACCCCCAGAGGAACAACTTGAGCAATATCTATCGCAGAAATCTGGAAATCTCGAAAGTAGTGTTTTTCCCCGAAATTTTCCCCGATTGGGAAGCTTCGAACGAAATTAGCCGAAAACTTTGGAAAATCGACTAATAAACCACAGAATCGTGCCTTCCGGAAGGACTTTAGGTTAAATTTCTAGCATTTTTCTGAAATGCTTCCAGAGCCCTCTAATCGGTATAAATAAACGCCTGCTCAGACAATGGGGTTGGCGACCCGTTGTCAATCAGCTGGCGAGCAATCCGCACGATCAGTTTGCCTGATAAGGGTTGACAACTGATCGCCAGCATGTCGCCGAGTTGAAACCCGGTCGCCGCCAACCGAGAAACACTGCCAGCTAATCGGCAAATCGCGGCTATCTGGCGCTCACGACTGCCAGCGGGTCGACAGCAGTCTGACCCTTCTTTCAGCACTGCCAGCTCGTCTCCAGCTCGCCGCCCTCCCATGACCAGATGCCGGCTGAACGCGCGGTGGCGGCCAACTGCTCGCCCGGAGTGTCTAATTTCGCCAGCGCGCCGCCCGGCCAGTTTGTCTGAGTAACCGAAAACCCGTACAAGTCGAAAACGCTCAGTCGGGACGAAGTTTGGAAAATGTGTCCTTACCCGAACTTTGCTCAGGTGGAGGTAGTTTTGGGCGCTGAGCACATTTAAGAAGTCCGTTTCCGGATTTTCCGAATACCAACACGCTCTTTGAAAGGTATAAAAAGCACAGAAAACCACCTTTGTAAGCTTGTAACTTTTTGAGACCTGCAGCTAGGGGGGACACTGTGCAAGTTTACTATTGAGCCACAAGAGATACTAACGATACTATCCGTTTCGGCAGATGTGTTTACCACTCCAAACACTTCCCTTGTCAGTTGAACTCTTTTGTGCCCGAGGGCTTTAAAATGGATGGCGATGGTGGCACCGGGATCGCTGAGCATTGTCCTCAGTTTTCGCGTGTTATTATATCACTGTCGATGGAAGAAGGTAGCTGTTACTACTCTCCTTCCTTGCCTTTGAGGCTCGCGTCTCCTACTGCAGAACGGTCGACCCAGCGGTCGTCTGTCCAGAGGGGCAGAGTACTAACGGTGGTTTTGATAATACATATTACTGACAGCCACTGTATCTACGGCATCGCCGACGTCAGCCACATGCCAGTGATACTAGCTTCCAATCTTCTTTTCCGGAACTTGCTTGGATTTCCAATTTTATTTGCGAGCATTCTTGATAGCAGAGTAGATCATCACAAGACAATTTCGAAACTATTATTTCTATTCTCAAACACTCAGAAAGGAAGTCGCAGAGAAATTGATGAGAGAAACTCTATTTTGCAGTGTCAGTACTGCGCCCTCTGCATTGAGTTGTGTACTCGACCAGCGATTCTACTCTACACATTGGGCTACCTGACTATCGAAGGTATACATTTCGTAAAAGTCAAATTTATACTTATCTGAAAAGTCCTAATCCTTCATCTATTCTCCTCTTTGCGGTTACGCGCTTTATTAGCTAGCTTGCGTGCCGCGCCTTCGATCAGTCCGGGCAGGGGCAATGGATGACGTTAAGAGCGAGCGTGCTACGCTCGATCAGGGCTTGGCGCAATTCACAAGGCCATTGGTATACCTCCCTGTCGCTGCAGCGACAGGTTTCGACAACTATCCCTCATCGTGTCGGGACCAGCACCGGTGCTATGGCAGGGTCGGCCGCGGGATCAGTTTGCGTGCGCTTGTCGCTGGAACAGGTCGCTGAGGGGTGTTATAGTTTTCACTGACGTAACCCTGGTACACTCCGTCGCCGCAGCGACAGCCCGTCGCTGTGCTGCGCACAGCGACAGGCTGTCGCTGACTCCCCTGAACTCCACATATTCATCTGTTTCATGCTGTTTTATGTAATTTTGGAATATCATGGACAGCATAGTGACGCCAAAAGGCATCATAGTTTTGTACGTTTCGGTTTAATTGTTTACCTGTAGTTTTTTTTCAATGGGGTATTTATGTGCTGTCATTATTCCATTCAATTACTAATGAATCGTTCTTTTTATCTATACATTTGTCTAGGCTGTCGAATGTATAGATTATAATCCAAGCCGACGTATTTTGCCTGTTCTTTGAAACCAGTTTTTCCGCTTCCCAGCTACCAACTAAAAACAGGAATTGTTGAATCGACTATAATGATGATCGTATTGTGACAGAATGTGAAAACAATTGGAAATGTCACGGAATCCCACATAAACTGTGATGGCATGACCATAATCGATTTTTTTGTTTGCTAAGCAGATGCGCGTGTGCGGAAATGTCAGTCCGCAAAAGCGCGTGGAATTCAATGCGGCGACGAAGACTCCGTCGCCGTGTCCGCCGCCGGCGACCGGCTGTCGCTGAAGTATACCAATGGCCCAAGCCTCGCTATGCTATGTAACGTCGGCCTGGTTCCTATTGACAATGTTGGGGTAACCACGAAAGTGATAGCCGCGGACCGGGGCTGTGCGGAAAACCTTTTCCAGATTTTCGGGAATGGAAACGGAAGAAAAGTAGCCAAAAAACGCCGGAAACGAAAATCCGGAACGGAAACGGAAGAGATAGAAAACATTCTGGGTTTTCTCATCCTCACGCCTCGCTGTTGCTCATTCCCCGCAGCTCTCATCCAATAACCAATGATTCCAGTCAATAAACTAATACTTACATATTATACATTGGATCCGATTCGGATAATTTCGGATATCCGTCCGAATGATACGAAATTTTGACGATTCGGTATCCGAATCACCGAAAAAACGCCAAATCCGAACCGAGCCGAAATCCGAATCACCGAAAAACCCCAAAACCGAACCGAACCGAAATCCGAATCACCGAAAAAACGCCAAATCCGAACCGAACCGAAATCCGATTCACCGAAAAAACGCCAAATCCGAATCGAACCGAAATCCGATTCACCGAAAAAACGCCAAATCCGAATTGAACCGAAATCCGATTCACCGAAAAATCGTCAAATCCGAATCGAACCGAAATCCGATCCACCGAATTACACAGGATTCGATTCATGAATCGAGTTTCCGATTATCCGAAATGCGTCACGATTCGATTCAATCATGCTAGTTTAAAGGTAAAGGACACCCAGGGAATCGCTTTTCTAGATTTCATTCTCATCTTGGAGACGGTCACACTCTGATCACAATGGTATTTCTGCAATCGTCCAAGACCCCCTACGAACGGAGATATGGCTCCATGAAAATGCCTGTTTTTTCAGGGCAAAAATTTGGTGGACGAGTTGTCTTAGGCCTGTATTTCTCTTGATTCGCAGTTGCGGCACGAGAGCAAAACAGGATGAGGAGATAAATTGGAAAGGGAGGGAAGAACCATGACTCTTTTGAAAGTCATCCATCAATGTAGCCGCTATTGAGATCGAAAGTCACGAAGAGGGCGGGCCTGTGGTATTGGCTGGAGCGGGTCGGGCCCGTGGTGGTCGCTTATATCTAGCTTATTTGGAGAAGTTGAGATCTCGCATTTGGCACGTGTTATACAGGAGGGGTCTTCTACACAATTACACAAAAATTTTAAATTTCGTATCTGAGGGTGTATGGTGCCTTTGAAGGATTCAATAGTGATCCATATACACGCTCCAATAGCGACGCGAGCGCGGGCTACATTCCGAATTTTCTTCCAGAATTTTCTGGTTGTGTCTTTGCTTCTCCTTCGCTGTCAGTCTACGGTACTTTTCCTGACTGTGATTGTTTCTCGTATTGAAAGCCTGTCTTTGCGCTTGCTAGTGGCCGTTTCAATGTTTCAAAATTCTGTCATATACATTTTCAGATATTTGCGGCTATATTCTTCTTCCCTAGTGCAATCCCAATAACCCGCATCTATCGCTCCGGTACGTTTTCTTTTTAGTCTCCTTGAATTACGGCCGTAGAATTAGAAGCTTCGTCGCTGCTGGTTGCGGACAGAGAAATTGATTTGGCGGCAACTCATGTTTAGGGTTTTTTTTTTCATCATTTCATTGCTTCGATAGCGGAACGGGCCGTTTTTCCAACTAGTTTAGTGCTAAAACTGAAGTACTGATTATTCCATTATTGTCTCGAAGATGATTGCAGGTGTTCTGAGCTTCTTCTCTCGCACTTCAGAGCACACATATCTGAAGCGATTTCTTCTGTATATCCGTGAAATTACAGCGAGTCACACACAATGTCTCATTCCTGACGGCCTTCGTATCGCTTCAAAGAAGGTGATGAACTGAATGCCTAGAAGGCTTGACGGATTAGATGTGGAAGTTAGGGTTTGCGCGAGAATCCTCTTAGAGCGTAAAAGCGGCGAAAAGAAAATTTTTTTGCTGTCGATTGGGTTGCTGGGTCCGCAATCAGCAGTGACGAAGCATTCAATTTTACGGTGAAGACCACAAAACAATCGGAAACAGCACATTGGGAACGGTACCGATAATTTCGTCGATTCGAAACGCTGGTGCTATCTGCCCGGGCCATGACGGGTTGCGACTGCGATTCGTTCACATACATCTCACTGGGGCGCCCCACCTTTCCGCCTAAGGGTTCTAAAAGCTCTCAAAATATGCTTTAAATGTGGTGCTCTGTTTTAACACCCTGTATGCCACTTCACTTTGATCCTACCTATCCGCCGCCGGTAACTGCGCGTTGAAAACAGGACAAGGGCCTTTCCACACCGAGGGAGGAGTTGTCCCGCCTTTCGCGGCTCTAATTCCACTCGGGACCACTTCGCTCGCGTTAAGTGGCGTGACGTTTCAAACTGCAAAAACGGGACAGCTCCTCCCTCGGTGTGTAGAGAGCCCCTGTCCCATTTAAAACCGCCGCGCGCGCGGCGTCGCATACCCGACGCGGCGGTTAAGGCGTCGTGCGCGCCGTTTCGCATTAGGTCGCGCTCACGAACAGCAAGGAATTGAGCCAAATCAAGTTATTCGTTCGCAAGGTAAGAATTAGAGAATAAATGCTGTAATAAAGTACAATTCGCCGTATTTAGCTCACAATTAGATGGCATAGTACACATAATTGGGGCTAGATAAGACGATAATGAGGAATTTCTAAATATTACGAGCAACTACCACTCAACCCATGATCAAGCAAATCAGTCTAGGATTTCGAAAAGAAACTACCTGTCATTGTTGGAAAGTTCTATCCAGTTAGGCCTTCAAGAAACTCTGAACATCTCTTTTTTGATTCTGTTGGTCATAACATTATTTCTGGATAACATACGTAATGGACTGTTTGCTAGGCTGAACACCAATTGAAAGTTCCGTTCTCAGGTTCCTAAACAAGATTCGCGTAGGTTTCAGTACGTCCATCGCAGACGATGATTAGGATGCGACTATAACTTTGCCTCATAAACCACGAAATCCTTTGGAATGGTTAGAGAATGAGAGCGAGTGATTCTTGATCTAAAGCTCGGAGAGCCATCTAGAATAGTTTCGAGATTGTTTTTTGACGCTTAGGGACTATAAAGGTATTTCTGAGACCTTAGCCGGTGCTGTGTAGAATGAAAAAAATCTAGACTGACATAAAAGAGCCATATCGTTCCTGGTTTTCCCCCAGGTAGACTGCTGGAAATGTCTGTGGAGAATGTCAAAGAACCCAAGTTTACACTCGAAACACAATCTGAATACTCGGGTCCTGTGAGGGGTGAGATCCAGTGAGATATGTGCACACGCGACGCAGCCGCAACGCGAAGTGGGCTGGGACGAATAGACAGAATGCTTAACTTTTCTAGTGTCTCCTATTACCCACGAAGGCTTAGGAAACCCATCATGACCGTGAGCACGCAAACCGTCTTCTAGATAACTAGAACCATCAATCGTCAGTGAGATTCCTATAAAATCTAACCATCCATTGCTCCGCCGTGCTTGTTGCGGCATGGTTCACACAAAATTACTTGTATTTTTGTGTTCAAAGAATGGCTTGTACACAGCGAAACGGGGTGACGTTTCCACCATTTGATGGGGTTCCCGTTCTCTCGCGTCTGTAGCGTGATGTTTCCACCATTTGATGGGGTTCTCCTTCGACGACAACACCATCAAATGATGGAAACATCACGCTAGAGATCTTCCACTTATTGCTCAACAGTTCCTGAATACTGTGTGGCACCGGCCGGGTCAGTAGATTGCGAAAGAATTTAAAGGTAAGCAAATAGTGGATTGGTTTTACGTCTTCTTCTTATAATTTGTATATTCAGTTTTGCTGGACTCATTTTCGGCAACAAACGCAGAGGCCGGCTCTTTGGTGGGAATGCCAGGACGCTCCTCATGATGAAGGCTCACACATGTGAAGTGAATAAAAGGTGAGTAGAACGTGAAAGACCCATGGTGTTACGTTTAGATAATTCCACTTTATTTTCAGGCTCTCTCGTTTCTGGACTGAGGAGTACGCAGCATGCAATGGGGATACTATGGATGCTGATGACAGCTCAGAAGAGAGCGAAAGCGAATATCTGGAGTGAATGAGGCATTTATAGGAAGAAATCGTGCAACAAATACAGATGATGAAATTGAAAATTTTTGATGTGATCGAAAATATTATGAATAAATGGATTCTGAAAAAAAATTCAGCCTCTAACGTATGTGTGAAAACATGAACAGCTTTTCAAGCGCGAGCAGGAAATAGTATCTCCAGTTCAGACCGTATGCTGCAAAATTGTGGAATGGACCTTCTCCAATAGTTGTTTCCTGTTGTATCCGGCTCATTATCCGAATCGAGTATCCGAATCCGAGTGATCGAAAAAACGCCAAATCCGAATCGAACCGAAATCCGATTCACCGAAAAACGCCAAATCCGAATCGAACCGAAATCCGAATCACCGAAAAACGCCAAATCCGAATCGAACCGATATCCGAATCACCGAAAAAGGGGAAATCCGAATCGAACCGAAATCCGAATCACCGAAAAAAGACCAAATCCGAGTCGAACCGAAATCCGATTCACCGAAAAAACGCCAAATCCGAATCGAACCGAAATCCGATTCACCGAAAAAAACCGTTTTTCGGATCAGCCCGAAATCCGATTATCCGAAATTTTTTGCCTCGGATCCAAAGTATATTACATATATAATGTCAAGTTACTACGAGGCAGTCAACGATTTAGAAGTATCGCTTCTAGAAATCCGGGAAGGCAATTTCGAAAATCTTTCATCAAATGTAGCCGCTCTTCGAAATATGTGGCGTGTAGCATCGGTATCAGGGACGTGCAGAATTTTTTTTAGAAACACAAAACAGAAAACAGAAGACCAGTTCGACAGAAAACAAAAAACAGAGAAAAACCGCCAAAAATGGGCAGAAAACAGGAAACAGAAATTTTTCAAAAATCAATTGAAACTTTTGACTGAAGAGTACAAGGGGTAATAGGCCCTATTAATAAATGTAACTTGTCTAAAAATTTGTTTTCTGAACTGAAAATTTGAATGCTTCTTAGAATATGTCTATTATATCGAAAGATGCTCTTCTCACATGTACTATTCTGGTGCTGTACTAATTTTCTCTATTACAATATGTGGGACAACCAAGTCCGAAATCCTCGTTCCACGACCTGTTTTCTTCACAGAAAGACAAACGCAACTGAAAACATCCCCGATTTTTTAAAAATTTGGCTCGAAGTTTTCACGCTCGCCCCCCCCCCTACAAAAATCTGAATTTCAAAGGTTTTTATGTCCCCCTCGTTGTCCAGCTGGTCAACACCCGCCTGACCCCGTCGAAGGAGGTCGGGCCAGTGGTGGTCGCCTATGTCTCGCTTATTTGGAGGAATCGAGATCTTGCATTTGACACGTGTTACACAGGAGGGGTCTTGTACACAGTTACACGAAGATTTTAAAATTCATATCTGAGGGTGTACTGTGCCTCAAAGTGACGCCTCTGTTCTGTCCTCGCCCTTCCCTTTTCCGCACACCTAGCGCTTTGACACCAATACGCTAGCAACTAAAAATGTGAACAACTATGAGGTCAGCTAGAGGCTCACTGCTTTCTTCCAGACAACAGCTCGGTTTTCATTGCACTAGTCTATATTAATTTGCTCTGTAAATGCACTCCTATAAGCGTTTTTCTGTCAACACTTGTCGAACGTTGCTTCGCATCGTACTTTATTAGCGATTATGAAGCCAAGTCCCGATCATGGATAGCTACAATAGTCGTTATCCTCTCCTGTATTTTAGCTTCGTTCTACTCTACGACATCGGTATTTGGTTCGTGGGCTTCAACTTCTTAGACTTTGAAATCTTATCTACAAAAAAGGCGCACTATATGTAGTACATAGCTTGTTTTAGGAATGATAAGAGTTGAAATAGTAGCGTACTTTTCTCTTGGACTGTTCTCAATCTGCATTGTGTCCTATCTGACGCTGTATCAATATAATCGACGAAGACTTAGAAAAATTGCGGAGCAGTACTTCCTCAGCACCAGATTTCAACTCGTTGAGAACCTGCGAGTCTTGAAAGTGAGCACTTTTCACTATGTTCTTCTTTAGAAGATACATGTTCTGTAGACAACAACGACTGCGTGAGATGGAGAGAAAGACCTGTGCAGAGCTGACTCGGCTTGGAGTGCATAACTATCTGCACAGGTATGCTTCATTCAGATTTCAGTCACGGTTTTCCAGATACTGTTGAAGGCGACGGTGATCTTCAGCATCTGGGCGCTGGTATCTATTGCTATAAAAGTGAGTGAGAGACAATATTTTCCACCAACCACTCTGGGCGGACAGCTTGCCAACGCATTCCTCGACTTGTATATCTCCCTGTAGGTTGATCGACGTTTCAATTCCAGATCTTTTTATTAAAGGCAGAGTTCACGATGAAATGAATGCACGTGCTGGCTGTTCATTGCTTTCGATAATAAAGGATGATAAGGAATTGTTAAATGCACAATCAAACCTCCTCAGAAACTTTTCATTAGTTTCGTTTATCTTACAATGAGAGAGCATTTCGGGCAGCTCATAATGGTGTCTCCAGAGTCGCTCATAACACACTACGAACGGAGGTATGGCCTCTCAAAGATTGCGAGTACGGACGGTGAGAATTTCGTGGACGAGTTGCCTCAAGGCCGCTTTTCCTCAAAGTTCGCAGCCATCGCACCGAAGCAGACCACACTATAAAGCTTGACCAATACCAAATGAAAGAATGTAAATTTTGATCAAAATCCATGGCGCGTCTCGTCCCTATTGATACCGAAAATCCTAAACTAGGCGGAGAGAACGGGTTTTGATTTGAGGGAGGAGGGATTGGGTGCTCGATTTTTCCCGCTCATTCTGAAGAGATGAGATTCCGCGTTTGGCAGAGATGCTGCACACAGCGGCGGCGGGATCATTATATCAAATTTAATCCACGAGCCAGGACCAGGGGTGTGCGTAAATAAAATTTCAAATTTCGTAAATCGTAATTACGACAAAACCATCGTAAATCGTAAACCGTAAATCGTAAACAGCAAATAGTAACAATAACCACTAATAATAGTTTACTATGGTGAAACAAGAGAAACCATGTACCTACCGTCCTACTGTCCACCGTTGCACGTAATAAGCACATAAATATTAGATTGCGTTTAGTATTTGACAGCTAACTGCGTTTAAGGTGTATGGTATACTTTGTCGCTGTCATGAGCGACAGGCATGAAATCTAGAACCAATCGCGGCGAGATCCACATCGGAGCAACGGCATCGGTTCTTGTAGGAGCAGTTATCGCGTGTGAGCCGCAGCGAAATGTCGCGGAGGGCTGACATACATAAGCCTGTCGCTGCTCAGCGCGCGGTAGCGACAGGTTCAGAAGGCGGAAACTCCACGACAGGCGGTCGCTGTCGTTGTGCAGAGCGACGCGACCGTGTCTCATAAAAGTATACCATACCTTTAATGGGACCGCCTTACCCGTATTTCTCTGCTTTCCCTTATCACTCATTCCACAACTTCTTCCTAGGTCTTGAAGAATCCGCGTGCCCGATTCAGCTGTCCGAGTATCTGCCAGGCAACAGGGTCACAAATATACTCTCAATTCCTTTCCCGAAACGCCAACGCCGTTGTAAGTGTTAAAACGAGCCAAATTTACCGTATCTGAGCGATTTCCTACGGCCTAGTTTGAGAACTCCTCTCATTTGCTAGCGGAACCGCAACACCGATTATGCATTCGGTAAGGATTGCACTGTTATGTACTTCGAGTTCCCTACTGAAGGTTGGTTCAAACTCGGTGCACGTACGTCGAAAACTATGGAACCGAACTTGCGCCAACGTTAAATAGAGATCGCAAAGTATCGGTCCGACCCGTGGCAACTCTGTATTATCTAGAGCCGAGTATCGGTCGCCCAGCGCAAATTATGTTTTCCTATATCTTCTAAATACCTTGCAGATTCATAGCTTCATGGTTTTTAAATTTTGCCGCTTTGGTTAGTTTAGCTCCCATAGTGGAGGAATGTTGCCAAGGCGCCCCGAAATTTCGCATTTGTTAGAGATGAAAGAAAAGTGCGAAGATGGGCGTTTAAACTAGCGCTCACTCCTTTTCTGAGTGTCCGCTTGCCGCGGACGAAGAGAAGTTAACTGGAGGCAACGACTTTGAGAGTCAAACTTCTTGAGTGAAAAAGGACGCCCCTCTTGTTGGTTTTTGCCGACTCAGAGTAGACATAATCTACTCAAAAGGCGGGCCAAGAGCAGTAATCGAAGCAATTTTGGGATAGCTCAGACTGCTTCGCTCGATGTTTTGGCGCTAATCCAGTAGTAGTAATCACAACAGTTAATCTTTATGAAAAACTGGAAAACAAAGCTCTTCGTGAAGAGTGCTTTCAGACTGCGTTTCGTCGTAGGCAGCAGCTAGTGAGACGTGCGCGGCACCCAACGCGGATCAGTTATCCAGCGCCTCTAACTCCGACCGTGTGTCCGCTTTGAAACGATAGAATCGCGTCAAAGAATGATAATGGGATCGTGTTGTAGTCACACGCCTGGGTTAGTCCCATCTCCTTACCAAAAATATTAGTATACGCAAAGTGGGATTAGAGTAGGTCAATTGGAGATATCTTGTTATTAACTCCGATTGCATAGATTTTTATTTACGAAAAATTACGATTTACGGTCCAAAATGTCGTAAATCGTAAACCGTAATTACGAGTCCAAAAAACACCGTAAATCGTAAAATCGTAAATCGTAATTACGCACACCCCTGGCCAAGATTGTGCCTTTAAGATCTTCCACTGACTGAAACAAGCTGCAGTGTCCTCTATCATTATCAGTACATTCTCAACCCTCGAACTTTGCTAGAAGCGCGTTTTTTTTGCCCTTTCGTCATAACTCTGTGAAATTTGGGGTTCTGGGGTAAGAAAGATATTGCTAGAATCGTCTCAAGATCTACAACATAGTGTTGAAATTTCCTCGATATCTTAAGCTATGCCTTGATTATAGATATGTTGCTAAAAAAATTAAAAGTGCCGGCCAAGCGTTCTGACGGGTCAAAACGTGTTATGAAAAGAGCAACATACCAATAGTTAGGGCATAGTTTAGGATATCAATTAAACTTTAACACCATCTTGTAGATCTGGATGAGACGATTCTAGCAATATCATTTTCACCCACCCCCCCAAAAAAAAGCCCCAAAATTTCACAGGTACGACGAAGAGGCGAGAAAAAAACGCGTAGTTTTTTTCGCTGATTTTCCAAGTTCGAGGGCGGGTATTCTCAGAAAAATCGAAACAAGTTTCTTGTAATATAAGTGTAACTTACTTAAATGTCTCGAGTAACTTTCGTCGCAAGTAACTTACATCGGTCTATAAGTGCTGCAAGTAACTTGCTTTCGGGCCTTTATCTTACAAGTAACTTGTTTTCATTTTTCTGAGTTGTAGTTGAAAGTAATGAACAGATATCACGCCTAATCATTTTATCGTTAACACTGTTTTTAATTCGTGTTTTTTGTATACCTGATAAACCTTACTTAGGTCGATATTGGCGCTGTTCGTTTACTCCTTGCTGGCACTTGGTGGAGCACCCAAACTGATTCAAAAACTGAATTTCGGCAATCGCATAACCACGAGTCATCAAGACGACTGCGGAGTCATAACTGAACAGTACTTCCAGCAACTAAAAACGTCTTGGAAGTAGCTGTGTAGCGAATCTTCTAATACAATATCTTACGGTTTAACCCTAGTTTTTTCGAGCATGTATGCTACCTTTAAAGGCAGTGGTCACGATGAAAAACGTTATAGAAAAACCTACAAAAATCAGCTTAGATAAAAAACAGCTGAAAAACTGTAAAGGTAGAGCGGTGAAAAACGGGCTAGAATTAGAGTTTCTAAGGCCCAAAGCAGCCAGTTCGTGCACACGTGCACAGCGATGACGAATTAGATCGCAGTCTCATGCCGAGCAGTCAAAAATCATCGACATTCAGAGGACGAAATAAATGCAAATTTACCTAATAAAACAGTTAAACAATGAAAGCAAGCACTTCAGTCAATGTTTTTGACTAGATGTGTACATAAATCCGAAGCTGCATTGTTTGAAATTCAATTTCAAGCCAGCTTATGTTCTTGATATAAGAGGTCATCGATGCCGATGATATGGAGTGAGCTCGTCCACCTTCAAAAGACAAGAAAGTTCAGGCTTCAAATTTTGCTCAAAACAATGGTTTTTTCGCGATTTTTTCTTATAGGTCCTACTACTCAAGACCCAGAAAAGGGTTTAGAGAGACAAAGACGACAAGCATATTTGATCGCGACTACTGCCTTTAAGCTCAATCAACGATGTCGTTGTAAAAATGTGCTTTTGATGGGTACCGTATCTTTCCAACTCTTTGGCAACTTCCTTTTTCCATCCTTCTAAAATCACATAGACCGTACGGTCGGCACGGATAGCACTGATACTTTGTGTTCCTTGCTAAGCGTTGGCACAAACTCGGTGCACGTATGTTATAAAATATGCGCACCGAGTTTGACCCAATGCGCAATATGGATTGCAAAGTATAAGAGTGATCCGTGCCGACTGTACATCGACTTATTGCCTGAAAAATGGTAACTTCTGGGTCGAGATACATATGCTCAGTCTCCATGCATTGTTACGCAGAGTATGGCGCTATTTTATAGTAGGAAGAACGCCATAGTCACACTCTGGTCAGAAAGGCCGATTCCGGATGGATACCGATAAAATCTGTTACGAAACCATTGGAGTTTTTGCATTAGATTTGAAAACGGAAGCTAAAGTTAGTTACATACCTGACTTAATCGACTGGCTTCCGCCTTAGGCGGGTAGTCCGCATTTTCACCGAGGTGTGCCGTCCTAGTAGTCAGCCGTGTCAATTTCTCACGGTCCTCAGCGACGATTTCAACAAAATCTATCCATTGGTCGCTATTCCTTTTCCTGCGAAATGAAACGTCGCGCCTGAATCGCCTTTCAACTCCGAGTGATTTCAAATTTTCCTTCTCAACATCCGTCCAAAACTTTCGCCTACGTCCGGGCGGCCGTTTCCAGACATGACTCGGAAGCATCCTTAGAGCGTGTTGAACGAGACGATCTGGAGCTTTTCTTAAAATATGCCCGAACAGGCGAAGACGATCTTCCTGTAGCCTGCTTCTGTTACGAGTTAGTCGTAGGAATAGCTTTCTTGTACTCATCTGGTGGCTGATCAGCGCCGATGTTTTTCCTCTTTTTTCACCACCGCGGAGCAAACTGGACGGTATAAGAAGCGGTGATGGTGACTCGCCTTTTCATTCAGCTTCATCGCGACGTTCAAGGGTTAGTATTCAAATCACCCTTCTGTTTCCCCCCCCCCCCCCTTTGTCAATATATCAATAAATTCCCTAATTCCAGTGTGCGAGCTGTCATCCTGCACACTCCAATAGCTGGCGTCAAGTTCTGCTCAACTCACGTCAGTTATCCCTTTTATTCAATCTGCTACACTGTCAATATATTCTTCTGTTGTTTAGGTGACGTCTCCAATTGCCGCCTCGCTCCTGCCGTCAGTTTCAATATCTCAAGCTTTCACCTTCTGCAGCCAAAGTTAGTTCCACAGCGTGATCAATACCGCGCCAATAGTAATGCCCATCTATTTGAGGTCAATAAGTGCATTGCCTTCAATAACTCAATACCGCGTGGCCAGTGTTTCTTGGAACACTGAGGGCGAGCTTCAGCAGCACCACAAAAAATTTCTGGTGCATCGGCCAGTCTCTTCGTACCTGGGTTAGTTCCACGTTTCGTCTTCCTGTTTTCTTCAACTTTCAATATTTCTTCTTCAATATCAATTTTTCAATACTTCAATATTCTCAATTGTCAACGTCTGCTCAAAAAGTGACGCAGAAGCGACTCTTGACCCTATACTGCAATAAACTAGACTCTATACTGTCCAAACTAAAGAAAGAAAAATTGGAAAGCATCCGAGTTGACTTCGATGCTCTTCTACAAGCGGCTCGAGCAAATGCTCAGTAGTTGGAAGAAGGTATCAGTGCTATCGAGTCCGCCAATTCTGAAGTCAAAACGACTCTTTCGGATTTCACCACAGCCGTCGACGAGTACGTCGAGGCCGGTGAGAAGGAAAAAGAAGAAATCGACAATTAATACGATCAAGCAGAAAAATCTCTTTCAACGGCGTTCGATTACGTCATACTCCTACAAGCTTGGTTTTGCGCCCTGAACTCATGCATTCTGGCAAGTTTAATAGGATCAATATCCTCAACTTCATTACCGCACCAGTCGATCGACAACGGTTCACCGCCGAGAGTTCCGCACTGGGAATCACATACATCATTCTCTCTACGTGTGGTATAGGAATCATCTGGTGGGCCATCATCATTGTTCCAAAGCTGTTCGTCGCTCTTCTGAGACTGATGATCAGATGCACTGGTTTGATGTACGTGTCGGCGACCAGACGACACTCCAAGCAACAGTAATCTCAAGGGTGACTAGGACAATTAGCATCGTAGAATAGTGCTTAGTTCTCAGTTCAGCAACAATTAGTCCATAGCCAGTGCTACCAATTCAATTGCTCAATAATCATTAATGTTTCAGCACAATATATCTGTACACTTAATAATTATTCAATTTATCAATATATTACCACCTTTCCTTCAATATCAGAATTCTGTGAGCAGAACGTTTGTTTCAGCTCCTTCGCGGTGATGTCGTCCCAGAGCGTCTATCAGAAGGATTTTACCTCTCTCACATGTCTGCACCGCGATGGCATTTCTGAGAAAAAGCTTGAAAATGATATGCTGACAACAGTCCGAGAAATCCACCAACACTTGAGAGTGGCCAAGACGTTGAATATTCAAAGGACGCATCATATCCTAACGGCGACAGACAAAGACATCAGAAGTGGTGAACTGGTACTCCTCAATAATCGATTTCTTCGCACTGCGAACTTTGCTAAGGAGAAAATTATATCAATAACTCAAAGATTGATGATGCTCGACTCGATGTACCTCGTACTCGTTGACGTTGAGAAGATTCCATCATTCAAGAGAGTAATATGGAAAGAAGGCAATCCCGAATACAATGTCAATACGAGAGACGTCGGAAACCAGGTGGATCAACAATTGACTCGTTTGGACCAGGACATCAAAGACATCGAATACGAACTGAGCAGGGCTGAGAAGATGGTGTATGAAGAGAAGAAGTCGAAGACCGTCAATTTTCCTGATTCGTACCATGAAACACTCAAAAGAATGGAACAGAAGATTGATAAAATTTTCGCGGAAATGGGAAATGGCAGAAATGATGAGCAAGTCGCCAGAAAACCGAAGAGAAAACTGTATCGAACCGAAAGCGAAGAACCTGTGGAGAAACAAGCGAAAACCGATGAAGAATACATGACTCAGCTGGTGGCGGAAATCTCAGATCAGTACAATGACCTCAATAAGATCAATAAGGAGAAGAAGACAACACCGTCGTCATCAGCAGTGAAAGATGAACTTGAAATGGAACAACTTCGTATACTCCAACTGGAGCAGGAAATTGGCCAACTTCGTGACGGATTGTTCCGCCTCCCTCAACGAAAGATTGGAGAGAGTTCCTACGGAGTGAACCCGAGAATCGTTTGCACTTTCTGCCAAGCCGAAGGACAACACTTTTCGGACTCGTGTCCTCAGATGACAGTCGGAGACAAAAGATTGACCATCGTACAGGAGAACAACATGTGTCAATACTGTCTTCGCGACTGAAGTAAGCTTGATGAATGTAGTCGTGCCGATAAGCGCTGTTAGTTCTGTTCAATAATCCAAGGAACCAGTCTCGACTTCTTGATCTATAACGATGGTGGACATCATCGAGCTCTGTGTAACATTCCAGACTCAAAGAATATCGTTATCAACTGAATCAAAAATATTCAAGAGGAACTCGAGCAGGCGAGAAATCGCCTACAGAAATCCTTCCGGTAGCTTTGCGCCCCGGGAGTGTAGCCATGGGCTACTTTGTTAATACATTTATTCACTGCTTCTGCTACGAGTTAGTCATAGGAATAGCTTTCTTGTACTTATCTGGTGGCCGATCAGCGTCGACGTTTTTCCTCTTTCTTCACCCCCGCGGAGCAAACGAGACGGTATAAGAAGCGGTGATGGTGACTCGCCTTTTCATTCAGCTTCATCGCGACGTTCAAGGGTTAGTATTCAAATCACCCTTCTGTATTCCCCCTCCATTTTCAATATATCAATAAATTCTCTAATTCCAGTGTGCGAGCTGTCATCCTGCACACTCCAATCGCTGGCGTCAAGTTCTGCTCAACTAACGTTAGTTACCCCTTTTATTCAATCTGCTACACTGTCAATATATTCTTCTGTTGTTTAGACGACGTCTCCAATGGCCGCCTCGCTCCTGCCGTCAGTATCAACATCTCAAGCTTCACCTTCTGCAGTCGAAGTTAGTTCCACAGCGCGATCAATACCGTTCCAATAGTAATGCATCAATAGTATTTCAATAAGGCATATTTCAATACATCTATTTAGGTTCAATAACTGCATTGCCCTCAATAGCACGATAGCACGTAGGGCGAGCTTCAGCAGCACCACACTTCCGTTGCCGCTTGAGATGGCGTTGGAAGACGTTGGCACCTCCCTCGTGTCAAACGTTGATGTAAGGCGTCGATTTCATTGCACAGATCTTCGTTGTACCCCATCGACTGCAAGAAATCTCCAAGCAAACGTCTAAACAGCTTCCTCTCCGTGCAGCCCAACCTTTCTATCTGCGTCTTCGGTGCTGCCCACGTCTCCGATCCGTACATCATGATAGTGCGAGTAGCGGATAGGTAGACGCGCAACTTGACTTCCTTTGCGATGGGGTAGGCCACAAACACTTGGTTAGAGAACTGAGTGCAAGATGTAGCTTCCGCACACCGTTGTTTAATATTCTGCATAACTACCACAGTTTTTCAGCAAACAGCCCAAATAACGGAAATCATTCACAAGTCCAATACGTTGTCCGCTCACAGAAACCGACAAGATATAAAAAACTGAATCTCAGAATCGTGAAATTCCTATCCCACCAAAACAGAATCCTTCCACACGAAAGCCACACCTCTCATCTCATCGAAAACCATCGAGAGGAGAACAGTCCAAAATTGTAACATTCCATGAAAGTCTAATATTGCCCCACACTACTTTACAAAAGTAGCGTGTTCTATCTACAGTCGATTAATGCAGAACGTTCCTTCACCTTATCACTTTTTCTAACTTTCACGCAGAAAACAGTTTCAAGCAGAAAAATCCGTGCAAAATAAAATCGCATCTCCATCCAAGGACAGTGTGAGCGAGACAAGACCACTAACTTAGAGCAAAGAAGCAACGAAGGAAATCAGTCACGAAAGTAAGGCATCTTTCATAGTCCTCACCGAAAGCGCGGCACGCGCGTGACGCGCGGGAGGGGCGGTGGACTATGAAAGTTCTTACCGCGCGGCACGCACGGTACGCGCGGTAAGAACTTTCATAGTTCATCAGCACCGCTATAGCGGCGCCGCCCAAACCGCCGTGGAGGTTTTACCGTTTCAATCAATATATGCTTCCCCCCGATTTGAGTCCACTCCAACATAAATACTTCTGGGACTATCCTGCGCCACCGCATTCGCAAATGCAAGCCAGAAATTTTTGTACAAGTCCCAGTTGAGGCGCGACTTTTACCCGCACCGCCATGGCGGTGCCGCCGGAGATTTCATAGTGGCTTTCCGCTCGTCCCGCGCGGTGAAAAGTTTCATAGTCCACCGCTCCTCCCGCGCGTCACGCGCGTGCCGCGCTTGCGGTGAGGACTATGAAAGATGCCTAAGTTACGTGATGTCCGTCATTTATGTGATGCAATAGGGCATACTGTAGCCGCGCTGCGGGACCAGCTGCACCTTGGACACAGAGCACCTTTACGAGTTGTGTAGTCAGAACGATGCTGCGACATTCATCAATCGCAGTAGCTGAGAACAACGCTTATAATCAAGATCGAACCGCAAACGTGTTTGAAAATTCATTACCGCTAAGATTATACATCAGTACATAAAAGGAAGACACGTTGGTGATAGTTGATTTGATACAACGAGTGATGATCTGTTTCATGATAATAACGTCGATTCTATATATGAACGGGCGCACCGCACATTAGAAGCCTTTTGTTGCATTAATGTAATCCCGTGTGAACGCTTCCAAATACGGTGTAACACTCTCATCAAGATACTTGGTCTTCTTCAAGTACAGCAACAGAACCTGATGAATGTACAGGTACTGATGTTCAGTCTGAAATCATGAATTAGTGACTTCCTGTCAAATGTCGTACACAATCACTTTGCTACTACTTATAGTCTATGTGATTCAAGTAGGAAATCACGACGCTGCTTTCTGGGAAAACTGAATTGTTGATCAGATCACACTCACAACTGCGTTGCTGCCCGCCTTTAGTAGCGCTGCAGTGACGAGGAGGCAGCCACGCCGTCACGAATTTGGATTCGATCAACAAAGCAGGCGCGAGAACGGAGAGAAAATGGTTATCGATCGAATGATTTTGGGTTCATTCTTCAAGTGCGGCTTTCTAATTGGATGATCTGGACGATACCTGTATGCTGTTATTCCGCTGCTTACGAAGTTCTATGAGATAGGTGGATATTTCAAGCAATGGTGCTGGTAGGTGTAGCAATTCCATAGCATGTTGGATCAACACTATGGATCCAGTTCGACCAATACCAGCCGAGCAATGAACGATGATTGGAGCACTAAAAAGGGATTCACATTCAGTGACACGTCCGGGAGAAGGTTTCGATGTCGAAAGGAAGGGTCGTTGTTCTGAGCACAAACAGCAAATGTATTACATGACAAGTGTAGTTTTAAATTATCGATCGGGCGCTGAGGGCCCCGGTAGGTCACCTACCCTCTATAAAACATCGTAATTCACATCATTCGAGGCGCGAGCGGCGCGCGCGATGCCTCAGCCTCCGCCTGCCCTCCGCTCCCTCACTGTCTCTAACCTCCGCTCCGCACCAGCTCGCGTAGGAACCATGTGAATTTCGCCGTTTTATAGCCTGTAGAGTGAGCGGGGCCAAGCGACCCAGGGTGGCGCAGCATAGGTGGGGGCCATACCAGGTCTTCAGCGTCGTCAGAAGAGATCAGCCTTCCCACCCGCCCCATGCAGAGGCGCATCAATGAAATGATTTGGAAAAATTATTATGGCTTTCTTTAGACCCTTCTTTTACAGCGCCAAGGTTTCGACAAGGAGCAGCTCTTGTGCATCAGTCCAGTGCTCTGGGTCTGTCCGGAGCAAGCGCAGTGATCGGTAAATCGTTGAAATCGGACAGAGCTTCTTCAACAATCACTGCCCACAGTGCGGAGCTTTAACGTCTTGAGCTCACAATTCTCAGGCTTCCTTTACTCCAACTGCGTAACTATTATGTGGCCTAATGCACCGTGGACGGGAGACAAACGTCGCTTCATTGATAGTCGCGGCCCTCAATTATTTCCATGTTACCCTACCCGCAGTGGAGCGTGGCATCGAGAAGAACATTTTGAAAGCGGAGAGACTGTCAACTTCCTCGACGAAGCACCACGCTAATGCAGACCCATCTAGCCTTCGTAAAATTGTGGCCAAAGGTACCATTACCCCGAGATTAAGCAGGCCGCCGTAGAGGCTTTCTTCCAGTTCAAGGCATTGATTAGGATCAGCGAAGTAAGGGAACTGAGGGTCGCGGAGGTGGTGCGCAAAGAGCAAGGGTCTTGGTCAGTTTTTGTTCAAAAATCCAAAACGGACAAATTCAAATCCGGGGCTTCCCTTGTCATCAGACTGGACAAGTTGAAAGACGGCTTGCTCTCCAAGTACATTTCTTCCAAGGCTAACCATACCATTCTATTCCAGTCCTCTTCAACAAGGCTCCCGCTGACTTATGCTACTTTAACAGACCGACTTGAGGCTCTACTCAGCGCAACCCAGTCAGATCACTCTAATATTACATCACATTCTTTTAGAGGAGGTATGGCCTCTCATGCCTTCGACTTAGAGTACGACCATACAAGAGTCATACAGGTTGCTAGATGGAAATCAGTAAGGCGTTCAACCCCTACGCCAACCCCAAGCCCCTCGATCTACCCCCGGACTCTCGAGATTTCCCTTCTTAATCTTGTGGTAGTAATTGTATTGATGCTCCTTCCACTGGATCTCATTGCTCATTCCTTGTTGATACCGGGTCTTCTACCAATATGGTGTCTACAGTACACTCGCTACATGCCTAAGTTTTCTCGTCCGAGTTCGTTTTATGCATTGAGCCCTTTTTGGGGAAGCTTGTAAAAGTTAGAACCTTAATGCACTTCATTGAGTTAATTGTCATTAAAATCACTGCTCTGCTCAAAATAGTTTTTCTCTGTTCTGGTACGATCAGAACTTACTAAAATGCTGAGTAGCTCAAACTGTATATGGTTTACTCAGAAAACCGCCTCATTCAATGCGTGTCGAATATGCATTCAACTCGAGTGACCACATCCATCGAAAGGCTTCATCACAGTGGCAGGTGCTCCAAACAGCAGCACGTGCTGCAAAATTTTATAGCAGGAGCATGTGCCGCGGAATTCAATCGCAGGAGTACGTGCGTCGCGGCTGGCACACCGACGTGCGACGCGTCCAGCTCGCCTAGCACCATCTGGGGCCGTCAGCGATGGGACGAGCCATTTAACGGTGGGCCAAGTACCGCAAACTTGGGTAATTAACCAGCGACGCTGCCGGCCTTTTAGTCACGTCTCAAGAGTGCGTCGAATACTTTCCTTGTTGGGTAATCGTTTTGTCTTCGGGTTGAATGTGTATCATGCACGCATTGGACGGCTTATTTGTTGGGGCACGTGCTGTAATTTGAAACACAATAGGAGCACGTGCTCCCCTAACAGCACGTTCCCTGATTGTGCTCGAAACCACATTGTCTTCGAGTTGGATGCATATTCGACACGCATTGAATGCGACGATTGCCTGAGTAAGGCGTTTAGGCTGTGCAGGATTCTACTGCCAATGGCTGCTGCTTTGATTTTGCTTATATGTCATGTAAATACATTAATGAGAAGAGATCAAGTATCTAGATATTAAAATACATATTTATTCGCTCCGACGACACACTGAATAAACCTGACACCTGACTTTCCACTGCCTCAGTTGCATTGAATCAAAAATCCGAATGGTACTTATACCAGAGAGTATCAAAGGTATAAGTTCACATATATTACGGTCTCCAAAAGAGCTAAGAAACCCACGTGTTCTCCTTGAGCTTTGACAACAAAACAATTGGCGCCAAGTCCGCCTCTGGCACTCCACGATCCGGCCAATCCTGCCAGTGGTATTGCTGACAGTTGTGTAACGGCTGGCCTGGTACGCTCACCTCCAGATGTCGTACGAGTATGCGAACTTTGGTTTCGAACGGGAAGGAGAACTGAAGGAAACAGACAGTTCTCATGCTAATCGCGCGGTCCAATATGGTCAATGTCATTATAAAAACGCACCGGCTCCTGTTTCTTCAATGACACGGACACACCACCTTCAAAAGAAACCGGTTTGTCTTCTTCGAGTGGTACATACTCAGCACATTTTTTCGCATTCTGTAACCGAAAGCTGGGTGAGAAATAATATTCATATTTTTTCAATGATAAACTTACCTGTTCTATGAAATTGCATAACATTAGAATGGCTACGGACTTTTCTTGTACCACCATGTGCCAGAAATCTGGACACGTCTTCGGGAGTGGTGCCTGAGAGAGCGCTCATGAATAATGTTACTAGATAGACATAGAGTTCTCGTAATAACTTTAGTCTGATGAATGGACAGGGCTGCGACGGTGGATGACCCCGCGCGGATCGAAACCCCATTCTGCAGTGAGGCCGCCAACTCCGCACGGCCAGCCGCCTGGTTCATGCGTCAGACTAAATCGATAACGGAAACCATATGGGAAATCGAAAAAGCGATAGCTACACAATTAGCACAAATAGGGAAAATCAATTTTCAGTGGAGCGCCATTCGAGCAAACGTGTCCCACCAATAGTGCACGGTATACGATCACGCAATATCGCAAGCGGTCCAAAGTGCAGCTACCCAAAATTAGGCGTGTTCTTAAATAGGTTAATTACGGCTTCTAACCTGAGTACATATAAACCGCCTTGCATTCGTTGGTGAAGAGACGTAATTTGCGTGAATATATGAAACAGGACCAATTCGTATGATGACGCGATCATTGTCTAAGCACCCGACATCCTAAAAAAACAAGCACAAAAATCCAGTGTTGTCAACTCCCAGCTGGACTAGCTGCTCACCTTATACCGATTCCTCCCTTCTGCATTTTGTGCGACAAACTCAGTCATTTTAGTGAAATCGTTCATCCGTTTCATTGACTTGAACTCGGCTATCAATCCTCTGACGCCTTTTTTCAACGTCTCTTCGACAAATACCTTGACCTAGAACAAACAGTTGTCAGTGGTTTTGGAATCTACACTGAACGGATGAAAAACGGCTAACCTGTGCACGTTTGGCTGCCCTTGACACACGCTTTGAAGTCTCTTCAAAGCTTTTACGTGGAGCGCTTTGGATGCTGGTGGACGAGCCTGTTGTTGTCGATGCTCTGAATCACTTCAGGTTTCGGGTATGACGCGCAACCTAGTTCACTGGTCTTTGGGCTCATCATAGGTGGCCATCTTTGAGCTCATCATATGGGAGCCAAGGTGGCTTCTTCTGGTGCAAAGCCAGTTGGAAGGGCCACTCAGGATTCGTATATGAAAAATGAAAATTTCTGCAGATAACAGATGTCTGAATCCTACTTCCACTTCTGGAAGCGTATCACTCTGTCTTCACTGCAATTCTGAGGGCCTCCAACTAGTTTTGCACCCTTTCCCTTTCCTAAATCTCACTTATTGGGAAGATTTGAGAGCTAGCGCTTGAAAGGAGTCATATAAGGCGGGTCCACTACACAAATAGCTAGAAAACAACAACTGATCGCAAACGCCGTTTCTTACGAAATTCATATCAGTTGATGTACTTCCAATGACGTTTTTGGATCCATTTTTGTAGCTGCTGCGGATTTATCTGAATTGAGATAAGCTGGTTTCCTCTGTTCAGCACTGAGGTAAGGCCATTCTTACACCACCAGTCTGCTACCGAGGCAGGTTCGCTCATCTGTTACGAATCGTGCCGGGACCCACACTCTCACCATGAAAAGGACTGTCGCGGGAACACTTTGCATGCGCCGGTCGCGTCGCAGGGTTGCAGATGGGTGTTATACATTCAACTGTTAACACCGTGCCGCATACGGTCGCTGTCGCGGGCATCGGTCGCAGTGTGACGCACTGCGACCGATGCCCGCGACAGCGACGGAGTATTTGGTTTAGTGCGGGTTTCCTCTGTTTTTCTTCTTTTTTGTAGCTCCTTTCTTTTCTCTTCTGGGGTCTTCATCTTATCTTAGATGTATAAATCCTAAAGCCTGCCTCTTTACAGATCTGAAACTGAACTGATTTGGTGTTGATTGCGGGTTACTGATTTGTCTGCAATTGCACGGGCGATAGCGGGTGTCAGACGTAAGTTGGCGTGATGTATGGCATAGCACAACTGGCCTTCAGGGACTGCGACGTCGCTCTCGTCTGCGACCGCGACAGGGCTGCGGCAGAGTATAACAATGGCCTAAGGGTACATCCACCAGACGAATTCGGGGTGTAAGGGCAAATGATTCCAAATTTGGCTCACATCTTTTTTGGGTCCTGGACACGGAATTCACAATTCATCTCCGCATTCGCGTTCAGTCCGTAAGGCCTATTTTAGAGTTGGCGCTCGTCGATTCGCATATGAATTATAAAATCGCGCCGCGCCACGGTGGAACTCTAAAAGCCCCCTAAAGTGTACGCTGATTGCGAAAGCGTGCTGCGGCGCGGTTGTGAGTATCCTCAGACAGGGATGTGGGAGAACCCGGGCGGTGGGATCACCCGGGCACCAAATACAATAACCGCCCGGGTGATCCCAAATCCCTGTCTGAGGATACTCGCAGCACGCTTTCGCAATCAGCGTGCATTTTGCGGACTGAACGGCATTTCGGAGATTAACTGTAGGTCCCATTGTCGATTTTCGGGGAGTTTCGATAAGTATGGCACAAAGACTCTCACTGTGGAAATATTTCGGGGCAAAATGTGACTTTTAATAACTTCCAAGACGCTATGATAGATTTGTCTCGAAACTTCCCTGTCAAGCTTATTTGAAGTCCTAAATTCAAGGCTGGGTGCTATCGCAGCCGGGGAAGGGACACTATAACGCAATGGATCTGGCCACGCCCATTTTACCGTGCCGCATTGGTTTTTAGCACCTACTCGGGGTTTCCTTTCCCTGCCAAATTCAGGGGAGTCTTTGCGGCTCGAAAAAAATGGGCGTGGCTAAGTGCAATACCACAGTGCCCCTCCCCCCGCTGCAAAACCACCCAAAGCTGACATCCGTTTATCAATTTTCGAAAGATTAGTGAAAGTTACGGTGGGTATGCGGTAGTTCCGTAAATGTTTCGAATTTGGCTCAAAAACTTTCCTGTGAGATTTTCTGGGAGTTGAACACGAATTCGAAATCGATTTTTCCATTATTTCAATACGAAGGTAAATTACGCTAGCTATCTAGCACTATACCTAACGTAACGTGCAGTAGGGACTATCCTAGACGGGGGGGGGGGGGGAGGGGGGAGCGACTCACTCAGGATTAAAGTCAGAAATCAATTGATCCACCGATCGGTAGCGCTACCAATCGAAGTATTTCCATAGAATTTTAATAGCAACAATGCTGGACATCAATATCAAGCATTTTTTAAAAGGTTTTCGGTTCATTTCTATGAGTAAATCTTGGGTTCCCCCCCCCCGTCTAGGATAGAGCCGAACATAGATCCGATTTCAGGTGCACAAAATTTTTTCTGAGCACCATAAAAATTGCCTGATGGTACCCTTTCCTTTCCGCCCAAGTGAGAAAACCCGCCATAACTCCACACGGAGCCTACTCTCCACGTTGGTCAACTCAATGTGGTCTGCTGAAAGTCTGGGCACTATCCTAGACAGGGGGGGCACCTAGAATGCAGCACAGAAATGGAATGTACCACCGATTTGAAACTCTAATAATCGGAGTACTTTCTATTGAGTTGTCAAAATGATTGATAGCAGTATCAAACATCTTTTACCAGAGTTTTTCTTCATTTCTATGAGAAAATCCTGAATGTCTCCCCCCCCCGTCTAGGATAGAACCTGGAAAGGAGTTTGCGACCAGTTGCCGATCCCTAGTAAGCTATCGGGCATTTCTAGTAAGCTCCTTATTTCGATTAGCACAACAAGGAGTGGTCGTTCTCCTCTGAGAAAATTTACCGCGTCAGTAACGGGGAAGTACCGCGACCCTCGACTGTGCCGCGAAAGTACCGCAGCGGCTCCGTGAACATCCCTCAGCCGAGACGATTTTGTTGCAGTGTATTGAGCCTCGACATTGCCGCGATAGTACCGCAGCGGCTCCGCGTTAGAACCGCACTGGCTCCGCGAGAATGAAGCAGCGAATCCGCGTGGAGTACGATGCACTGTCCTGTGTGGTAAAGCGAAATTGTCGCCGATTAAATTAGCCAAGTTTTAGGTAAGTTCCGTATTTCCTTCGGCGGTAACCTCCGTCCTAATCAGACAGAGAACGTAACCAGCCCAGGTGCGTATTTTCGTTCTTAAGCCCCCTAGTTGTATCATATATCTTAATTATCTTCATATGTTATTCTCTCCCGGCGGAACTATCGACTAGCCGCTTCGGCTCCTCGGTAGTGCTGCCGCGGCTCCACCATAGTGCCCCTGCGGCAACGCGATAGAGCCGCTTCGGTGCCTACAGGCAATTTCTCTCAGAGTTTAACGGGGTCCCCTTGTCTCCCGTTATATTCTGCTGAGGCCTACAGCTGCGCTGCTAGTGATTATCAAATTCGAAAGCTCACTAGAGATTCCCCAGAGTTTTTGTGGAAATCTCAGATTTCGTTTCTGTGGTTTAATGTGCCTTCAAATCCCAACTACGCCCCCGTCAACGATAGTAACGACGCTGAGTTAAAGCCTGTTCGAATGAGACTGTCCGCCCAAGCGGTCGGCGTGCGTGTCGACCGGCCGCTGCGGAGACGTTTTTCGGACGAGCCTTCCCATGGCTTCAAGCACCTGTCTAAGATGATATCCACTATTCGTATAACAATCGTGCTAAACGATTTACAGGTGCCAGAAATGCCTCGGCTGCGGCCGCTCAACACGCACGCCGACCGCGTGGGTGGACATTTTCATTCGGACAGGCTTCATCTTCAGAAGCCGATGTTGGTTGGCGTCGTTTACAATCCGACCGCAGAAACGTGCGGCACACTGCATTCGCAGCTCTGCACGATCGATATTATAGGCTAGCGCTTCATCACACAGCCTTGCGGCGGGACTATAAACAACCCCTCAACCGGAGTCGTGTAGTCGCGCAAAAAAAAAGGGTTTGTAACAAAAAAAACAACTTCGTCTCACTGACTTTTGAACAGAGCTCGTCTCCTCATCTCTGAAATAAACACCAGATTCTTGCCAGGTCTGCTCATAAGCTGGAAACATACTCTACGCCGCAGCAGCAAACATAGCGCCTGGGCAGATCACGCATTGCATTTGCTGCTGCGACGAAGTCTTAATGTAGCCACAGAAACTTACACTGTCTGACCAGTCTTTTTCCGAGTAATTCTTTTTGAACCTTCTTCAACTGTCTTCTGCCCCTTTCCCTTGCCTCTTTTGCGTTTAGTTTTTCGTCGGCCCATTTTTGAGCTGAAATCGATTTTTTCGCTGATTTTAAAAGGTCTAAACTTCAGAAATCAAGACAGTCTCACACTGACTCTTCTCGCTGCGTTAATTCGAGTTTGCTTTCTGAAAAATCTTTCATTAGGTGTTTAAGGCCAGGCTGACCAGAAGACACTTTCTTAGGTCTTCGGGAAGGGTCCGAGTGAGGGGCGCATTTGGGCGCATGGGGTTCAACCTGTGCGCCGAGCACCTCCCACTGAACTTTGTGAAATAGAGTCGGAAGGTGCAGACCTCACAGGGCATCTCATTACCTGTGCCTCCTGTGGTTTGATTATTTCTGTTCTTCGACTTTCTGAAGAAGAACATGGCCCGACCCGTGCAGCTTTCTAAAATGAAACTCACTAGTGGCTAAGGGAATGATAAGGCAGACGTTCATGAGCCGAAAAACAACAACAGACTGCAGGCGGAAAGATATCTCACACAGTGATGATAAGCGCATATACTCTATTTCGTGGTAAAATTTACTACTGTCGCTCGCGTGCGTGTGCGCGCATATGCTGCGACGCTGTTTAAATACACACTTTCTTGTTTTATAACAAATTTGTGGCTTGGAGTTTGCGCCAACCAGCAATAGGGAACGCAAAATATCAGCGCGATTCGTGCCGACTGCACATATCCTCTGATTCCGAGCCAGATTTACTCTGTTCCCTCGCGTGCTTGTGCGAAGCGATGGTAGAGACAGCGAGAAAGTGTGGGGAGAAGGAGACGTAGCATACGCCCGCAGACGCCCACGATGAACGGAAATAAATCGCACTCGAAAACAGATGACATTTACCCCGCTTTTCATTATGTGAGTAACCAAGGCGCTATTCGTACTCAGGGCCAGCGTGGCACGCGCGTGAGACGCGGGCATGACATTAGAGTATGAAGAGTGGCAGAGACCGGCGAGTGGTCGCAGAGCGTCAGCCTTGTCGCGGCGACAAAAATGTTTCGAAACATTATCATCGCGGCGTCGGCTGCCGCTCGCTGGCAGTGATGTAGGGCCGTCGCGGCGTCAATACACTCTGCGGTGCCCCATCGTCGCAATTCACGCAGCGTCGGCCGCCATCGTAGCCAATCGTAATCGATATTGCATCATCCAGTGCTGTTCGTCGCTGCGAGCAACGCCACGGCTTGAACTCTGCGGACACCTTATGCATAGTTTCTGCGAGCGTCACGAGCGTCACGCGCTTGCGGAGACTATAAATACGCCAGCGGCGACGCCATGGCGGAGCGGAAGGAAAGGGCCCTAACTGTTCCAAACAAGCGAATTCTGTACAAGCGTACACCATCAAGATAGCAGGGGATTGTAGTGGAATTATTTATCATGAAACGGAATGCAATCGATTATCGGTGAAAATGATGAAGAAGTCATTACAGCCGTCGCCGCCATAGCGAAGGGGGCGTCATCTGGCGCCGCGCGGGCGTGGCGTCAGGCAATTCACACTCCAACGCCACACCCGCGCGTGCCGCGCTGGCGTTGAGGAGTGTGAATAGCGCATAAGCGGGTAAGAAAGCGCAGTGAGCAAGCAGTGACATCTCGGTCACGAGGGTAATCGTTCGAATTCAAGTTTCGCGCCAGCTGCGTGCTTCGCATATCATTTCCGTTTCTGTGGTGGCACGCCACCATCCTCAGTTAAGGTTTCAGTACACTAATCCCTTTTTTAAATACTCATCGCTTATGATGGGCACAGGAGATCATATACGCCTTACTCCTTCTCTGTATATCTTGTCCTGTTTGATTATAAACTGTAGTAATCATCCTTCTTATTGTGAATGATCCACATTTTTAGATCTTAAGCATTTCTTGATAATGAACCTTTGTGAATACTGTTCTCTACAAAGTCGTGAGGAAATTGGCGCAATCTCAAGACGCCATCTCAAGCGGCAACGGAAGGTCGACTTCTACTGTTTGGGCATATATGGACAATACCGACAGATCGCCTTGTTCCACACGCTCTAAGGCGCTATTCATACTTCTCAAAGACCAGCGCGGCACGCGCGTGCGGCGCTGGCGTGGCGTTTGTGTATGAACACTTTCTACGCGCGTGCCGCGCTTGCGGAGACTATGAATACTCCAGCGGCGACGCCATGGCGGAGTGGTGAAGCTGGAATGAATGAGACGATCGATAAATAATATCAGTGGATGAAAACGCCAAGGCGTTCCGGGTGGCAGTATGAATACTGCAGCGGCGACGCCATGGCGAAGCGTGACGCGCGGGCGGGGCGTCAAGCCAGTCATACACGAACTCCACGCCAGCGCGGCACGCACGTGCCGCGCTGGCGTTGAGAAGTATGAATAGCGCCTAAGGATGCTTCCAAATCCTGTCTGAAAACGGCCGTCTTGACGTATCCAAAAGTTCTGGGGGCGGGATGTGTTGAAGAAATCAAAGTCATTCGGCACTGAGAGGCCGGGGCGCCTTTATAATTTTGCACCATTCAAAAAACCTACCTTGGTTTACAGTCGGTACGAATGACACAGATACATTTGGATCCACAGTGATGGTCGGCGCAAACCCGGTACACCTATGTCATAATGAACGTGCACCGACATTGGGCCAATAGCCATTAGGAAGGCAAAAGTAGCAGTGCGATCCGTGCCGACTCTGACTCTGAGAATTACTGCCACGACTGCCGAGTATTCGCGGCGCATGCGGGGCACAACCGCTGGCGATTCTCCTTTGACTAAATCGCGATAAGGTCGCGGAGGGGCCCCAGGGGAGTCGCGGAAGCTCCACCCGAGGAGTCGCGGAGTCGCGGCAGAATCGCGGAATAAAAGTCCACAGTGGTGAGGAGTCCAGGACCACGGTAGAGTCGCGGGGCAGTTGCGGATGAGTCGCGGCAATAATTCTCAGAGAATAAGACATTGGTTTTAGAGGTTTGGTGTGGCTTAGGACACGACAGTGATGTTGTTATAACTCAACTTGTAAAGTTGAAGCTGGTGTCAGGAACAACTGGAGTGTCTTCATAATTTTGCACCACATTGCATAACAGGACCAAGATGGAAATATTTATTGAAGGTGAAAACAGATATTTCGCTAAAGAAACGGCATGCCAAAATCTCAAGCCTATAATGCTTACATACAAGATTTGACCTATCAGAAACTCGAATGACGGCAACAGAGCTGACTATTCCATTTAATATCTGTTAGAACGACTCATCCTCTCCTTCCGATATTATCATGTCCGACTCGTCTGCCATGGCAATGCTGGAACAGGTTCCTCAATTTCAAGATTGATGGGCGAAATGATAGCATTGAACTGCGATTACCTAGTTCCCTGCGTTAAATCAAAGCCACTCGCTGAGTTGAACGTGTCATCTGGTTTCGCTGGATTCGCATCATCTAAAGCATCAGTGTCTTGTTCTTCCTTCATCCCCTCAGCCGTTCGCAGAACAAGCCTTCCTTCTTCCGAAATCTGAAAAAAAACACGCTTTCGTTAGCTACTACCCTAAAAATCTCACATGAAATAAGGCATTAATGACGAGATCAATAAACACCTCCCTTGCCCCGATGACACAAAAGAGGACGCTCGGGGAACTTAACCCCAAGGCATTTTTGTAGGCAACATGCCTTTCAGCTTGTATGTATTTTACGACTTTCGCGTTTCATAATGAAAAACCGACGGCCTTCAATGGCATGAAGGTGCACTCGCGGCCAAAATTTGGGATAGGTCCGCGTCCGAGGACGATCTGTAGACGGCGAGCGCACGTCCTCCATGCAAAATGTTTCTGACAATGAGGGAGCCACCGAGCTCCGCGTCGGGCGCGTCTCACTAGAGAACTACTTTTGGTCAGCCCGGCCAATCCTGATGAAATACACCTTTCTAGAACCGTTTTTGGCGTAGAATCCGAATCTCGTCTTCTCATCAGCCTGAAACCACTCTGAAAAAAGTTATAGGCGTTTTTCGTCAAATTTCCGTACCTACTGTACCTTCCAAAACGCGCGTTAGTTTTCGGAAAATCCAGAAACGGACCTCATAATTGTGTTCAGCGCCCAAAACTACCCCCCAGAGCAGAGTTTGGGTGAAGGCACATTTTCCAAACTTTGCACAGACTGATAGCGTTTTGGACTTGTACGGATTCTCGGTTGGGCGTTTATTTATACCTCCCAGAAGGCCCTGAGAGCCCTAGATTACCCTTACGTACCCTCTGTTTCCGAGTGAAGTTTATTTCCGTTCATCGCGCGCGAACTCTGCGTCTCCTTACTTACGGTGGGTATACGTTAGCTTGGCCAAAGTCCCAGATTTGGCTCAAAATTTGTATGCGGGGTTATTCAGGGTGGTGAATACGAATTTGATGTCCATTTGCCGATTCTCGAACTATTAGGGTAAGTTTTGCCGCCTGAATGGCATGTTACCCAAGGTAACCTACAGTGTACCTCAGAATTACGACAAACGGACTCCAGATTCGTGTTCAGCACCCTAAATTACCCCTACACACAAAATTTGATCCGAATCCAAATTTTTTACACCCTTAAAATTTCATGGACATATTTACCAGGTCGAACGCAAGGCTTTGAAAAACGCGCACAACTTTTTTCAGAGTGGTTTTAGGCGGATGCGAAGACCGCAGTCGAATTCTACGCTAAAAATGGTTCTAGAAAAGAACATTTCAGCCGGAAAGGCCAGGCTGACTAAAGGTAGTTCCCTTGTCAGCGCGCTTTAGGCCTAGCGCATATCACCCATATCGATTTTCGGTCGATATGTATGACAGACACTGTGTCGCGTCGCCCGTCGCGGGAAGTATAAACTAGGCCCTAGGACAAGTTTCAGGACTGGTCAATCTGTCGCCGCACTCTGGTCATTTCCAGAGGGAAGCTAAAACACTTCTAATGAAACTAGCTCTTAACACCCACCGCATCGTACTGAATGCACTTCTGCCCGTAGAATATCGCTTTATCAACATCACGTTGCTCCAAGTAGTGTTTGGCAAGGAACTGCACACAATACACCACATTCTCGTCAGTATCCTGAACGCAAAAGCCGTACAGAGAATAGCTTCAATGACCTAAAAAAGTGAGTGCCCAACCTCAATGTCCTGATACTCCCTCAAGTATTCTTCATACGAACGAGCAGCTCGCTGCATTTGATTTTCCGACTCATACAGCCTAAAAGAGACAATATAGACAATTTCAAATAACATTAAACCACCAATAAAAACACACACTTGGCCAACATCCACAGCGCAGTGCCCTCTACATCGCCATATTTGAAGGCTGAAATGAAGCACTTCTCGGCGTTACGAAGGCGTCCCATTTTCTGATATACATCTCCCAGTGCGACCAGCATACGGGAATCTTGTGGTCTGCATAGAACGCATATGCTTCACGATTGTCACGTATAGAGGAAGTGGCTAGACTCACTTGCACAAATGAGCCTGCTGATAGTAGTATAGAGAGTACGTGGGCATTTTGATGATGTCATACATCTGACCAAGTCCGTACCACCCTCGATAGTCCTGTGGATCGACTTCTGCAAAAAAAAAACAACACTGGGAAAAGATCAAGTGCGTCTATACTTGTGAAACGCAGTATTTTGTGGTCTAAAGAAAAAAGTACCTAACTTTTTTTCTTTTGTGGCACTGAAATGTTGAGCAGGAAGGTTTTCGGGCACGACGACTTTAATGGTGATTATATCTTTTGCAGCCGGTCACATTCAGATCGGATAACGACTTATTAGTGGGTGCGTCTATACTTTTGAAACGCAATGTATAGGAAAAGGTTGACGCGTGAGGAGCATTGCTGGGCACTGCCGACTGCAGGGTGACGACTACGATGCTGCAGCTCACAACTATCAAGTCTAAAGAGCGAACAGCTCTCGACAGCGATTCCCAGAACAGTTCACTCCAAAAGTTTCATTCCTGACATTGAGCGCGGACTCACCAATAGCCTTTCGGTAAGACATGCAAGCTGCCGCATTGTTTTTCAGTTCCATGAACTCGTGACCAACCAAGACCCAAATGGATGCTACGCCTGGATTCAGTCGAAGAGCACGTTGAAAGAAACGAATCGCCTGCTCGTTTTCTCGTCGGAGACCGTAGTAATTGCCTGAAAAGGAGGGTTGGTGTAAAAAGGACCTGCCTGAAATAGGCGTGACAGTTGCCAAAATTTATAAAATACAACATAGATAGTTCTAGGTAAACTCACCAACTATGCAGCACGTCTCAAAGGTATACTTGTGGGTGTCGAAAAATGTATGAGCTAGCTCACAAAGTTGGACGTGATCACCCTAAACAAGTACCGTATGGAAATTCTTCAAGGAGACTATCTACAACTCACAATCGGTTTCTCACCCGGATGTATAGCGAATCAGAATAGAGATTCATTTGTTCAATTCTGAGAGGATCCATCTTTCTGATGCACTTGAACAACTCGACCGTCTTTTCATGGTCTAAAAAAGTATACGTTTGAAAAGTCGAGTGGGCTTGCCTTTTCTGTGGAGGAAGAACTAGCGAGGGAGGAAGGACAAGATTGGTAAGTAGGGGAGAACAGACAGTCGCATAGTGAAAAGAAGGCGGAGAAGCGGAAGAGGGAGAGATGCAGGAAAAGACAGGGAGAAAGGAGAAAGGAAGAGAGATGAGGGAAAGGGTCAATTTTTCAAGGTTAAAGGCATCGTACGCGCTGAAAACCACTGACCCTTTTTTGAGTTTGGATCATTGGCTGGGCCCGCCTGAGGAAGTGGGTAGAGTTTGATCATTGGGAAGATATGGGAGATCGAATGCCTCGAATTCCACCAAAAGAGGCCGGCCTTCCGACAGCCACGCGGCCTCAAATGAGAAAAGAAGGTAGCTTATCAACAAATGATACATCAACTTCCACTCATTTACGCGATATCGCTTGTTGAAAACCTACTTTCTTTTTCATTTTATGCCACATGGCTGTCAGAAGGCCGGCCTTTTTTTGGTGGAATTCGAGGCATTCGATCACCCATATCTTCGCAGTAATGCGTCGGTAACCCGACAAACTCTACCCGCGTTCTCAGGGGGCCCAAACAATGATTCAAACTCTAAACAAAACGGTGAGCGGTTTTCAGCGCGTGTGATGCCTTCAAGATCGAATTGCGGAGGAAGTGAAGGAATTGAATAGGCTAGAAGTATCAATGTGTAAAGGAGACAGAGAGCGAAAGCGATAGACGTGTGCAGAAAACAGAGCAGAAGGAATGAAGAGAAAAAATGGATGAAATACACGAAAGAAAAAAGAAGGCAACAGAGAACGAGATGAGAAAAGGGATTCAAAAGGTGAAGTAAGGCGAGAGGTATGGAGGAAAAAAGAAAGGAATAGCGGCTGGAGGTGAGAGTGGAGGTTAGGAGAGCGACGAGAGTTAGACAGATCCGAGAATGAGGGAAAATATTGAGCGGAAGGAAGAAAGAACAATGGGTCGTATAAAACTATAAATAGAAAGAAGGAAATAGGAATTACAAAGAAAAAATGAGAGGAGCGAGGAAGGGAGGAATGATTAAGGGAACGGAGGGATGGAGAGAAGGTAAGAGATAAGAAAATAGACACCGATGAAGGGAGGGAGAGATGGAGGGAGAACGTAAAGACAGAAGAATCAGGTAGGCAGAGACGGAAGAGAGTGGACAGATACAAAACATGGGAGAAGCAGGGGGCGAGGAATGACAACAAGACAGGACCGCAAGAGGAGAGAGAAAGAGCAGAGAAGGAGAAAGAGATGCACACAAACAGGACACCGAGGGAGGAAGGGAGGCAGGCAGGCAGGAAGGAAGGAAGGAAGGAAGGAAGGAAGGAAGGAAGGAAGGAAGGAAGGAAGGAAGGAAGGGAGGGAGGAAGGGAGGAAGGCAGAAAGGAGGGAAGGAAGGGAAGGAAGGAAGGGAGGGAGAGGGAGGGAGGGAGGGAGGGAGGGAGGGAGGGAGGGATAGGGGAGAGGGAAAGAGTAAGGAAGAAAGGGAAAGGGAAAGGTAAAGAGAAGGGGAAAGGGGAGAAAGAGGTAGATAGAGGGATATTTAGTTAGTTAGTTAGTTAATTAGATAGATAGATAGATAGATAGATAGATAGATAGATAGATAGATAGATAGATAGATAGATAGATAGATAGATAGATAGATAGATAGATAGATAGATAGATAGATAGATAGATAGATAGATAGATAGATAGATAGATAGATAGAGTTGACAGAAGTGAGCGAGCGAGAGGGAGAAAGAGAAACAGACAGACAGAAACGGGAATAAGGCGGGGACAGGCACGCAACATGAGAGGTGCAGGGAGCAAGGAAAGCAAACGAAACAGGACCGGTAGATCAGAGAGAAAGAGGAATACAGAAACAGAAAGGGACCTGGACGCAGCAGGACATATTGAGAAAGAAAGGGAGAGAGACAGGATAGGGTGACGTGAAGGGGAAGGGACGAAGAAGGTAGTGTAGGCTAAAAGAAGTGGAAACCAGAGAGAGGATAGGTAGGGAGAATGATAGAGCGAGAGAGGCGGAGAGAGAGAGAGAAAGAGAGGGAGAGAATGAGACGAACAATGATTTTGACGGAAAAGTGAGTAGGACAAAGGGACGCCTATTGCCCCACATCCGAGAACAGACGGGGAACTTGAAGGTGAGTAACACTATGCACAAACCATGCAAATGATTCGAACACGCGGCCATCTGTGTCATGATCATTGGAATTCCAGGAAGACCACGTGCACTGAGTAGCTCAGCTTTCCGCAGAGCCTCGCTGAAAAAAAAAACACGTTCACGGAACTTCGGACTCCTCTTCAAATCATAGTCCTAACCTGTCCATATGAAACCTCGACAGCACCAGACTCTCAAACCAGTCCGGCATCCACGACGAATCTGGATCCATCCTGCACAACGCTTTACATGAAATAATCTGAATCAATCCATTCTCAAACACTAACAAATACTTTACTTCAGAGATTCCCACCTCTTCGACACTTCCGATCAGCTGCACCAGCTCTTGCCACGCAGGCCAGAAACGCGAATCCGCCCTGAGCACCTCCTTCATGGTGGCAGCAGCGGCTTGCGTCACACCTAGCGATGCCTGGATCTTTCCCTCCCTGCAGAAACAAGACTTTAGAACGAGATCCCACCGCATCTAACAAGAGAACAGCAACTGGTTGAGCGTTTTTCAACGAATTATCCGTAAATTGGATAGCTTTTCAGAATACTTCAGCACCGGGTTACGGTTTACGTGCCCTCTTCACTAGATCCAGAGAACGTAGCATGGGCGACTCCCTAAGGCCGCCATTTCGTAACCAAGTTGTGGAAAGTTTTCTCCAGTATGGTCAGCAAACGTCGCATGCGCAACTTCCTTTTGTCACCGTTCAAAAAAGCCTACCGTTATCGTGTGGAGGCTTCACGGGCACACTACAACAAATATTTTACTAATATTTACAGCATACGAATCCTCCACACGAAAACGTTAGGGATTGCTTGAGTAGTGACCAGAGAGAGAAAGAGCCATTCAAACAGACCTAAGCGTTTCGGCGTGAAGGATTCATATACAAAAATTATTCATAGGAGTGTTGTTGTAAAGGGCCCATTAAGCTTCCACACGATGACGTTGAGGTCTTTTTGAATGGTGAAGAAAGGGAGTTGCGCATGCCTTGTTCGCTAACCGTATCGAAGAAAACTCTCGTCAACTCGATTACAAGGTATCCTTGAGGAACTCCGAAAAATGACTACATCTTAATCATCCGTTCCGCCGTCGAGCATTGACTCTATCAAGGCAGCGTCGAAACGCCTTCATTCGTCCCTATCGGGAGCCACCTGTGGCCAGGAAGTCATATTCGAGCCACAATACCGAAAACTTCATGCCTTTCGTTGATACCCTGGTCCAGAAGTCTGCCCAGCGTGCTGGGGGAAGGCCATGTTAGCATCCGAGGTCGCGTAATACCCAATCGGTTACAGTCTTCCCGCCTACCTAGCGGGTCGATGGGTTCTTTATCACCTGATAAGTGGACGGAGAGGGTTGTGACTGCTCGTTGCGCCGATGTAACAAGACAGGAGACTATTAATGTCTTTCCGGAATGCAACGCGGGCTCTACCCGTCCACCCGTGTGACTGACTAGGGACTGGTTTAACCTTCCCGCGGCGATTTCGAAAACCATCTTGTCGTTGCTGTAGCTCTGTGACACTACATAAATGACCCAAGCTCGAAAGTTCCTAATGGCAGCGGGGATTCCAAAAAATGGCATTTTCACTGCTTCACAAAAAGATAAAAGTTTTCGGGGAGTTCAGAAAAAAATTTCGGATTCGGCTCAAACCTTTCAACAAGGGGTCATTTAGGGCCCTCTACCCAAATCTGGGGACTGTTCCACGCCAGACTTACGGTTCCGTTGGGTTACGATAGGCATGCCTTTTAGCTGGCGTTACTTACAGTTCACCTCCGCACTGCCGTTCAGTCCGCAAAGTGCACCCTGATTGCGAAATCTTGCTGCGGCGCGGTTGCGAACATCCTCAGACAAGGATGTGGGATCACCCGGGCGCTTTTGGCCTTTGGTGCCCGGGTGATCCCACCGCCCGGGTGATCCCACATCCCTGTCTGAGGATACTCGCAACCGCGCCGCAGCACGATTTCGCAATCAAGCGCACTTTGCGGACTGAACGGCAATGCGGAAGTGAAGAATACCTTGGAATTTTGAAAACCAAAAAAATGGACCTCAAACTCGTGTTCAGCGCCCCAAATAACACCCACAGAGAAATTTTGAGTCAATCTGAGACTTCCACCCAGCTACCGCATACGCACCGAAGCCCACCATAACTTAACGAAAATCGATGAACGGGTTGCAAATTTGTGCTAGGCAGCCCAAATAACAACTATGTATACGTTTTAAAACGATTTCACCGTAGCATTCTCGAAATCGTCAAATATCGCGTTTGGCAAGCAAAATTTCCCCCATTTTGAAGCTTTGGACCAAATCAGACGTATTTTTTTCAAATATTGACAAATGCGCCTCAGATTCGTAAGCAGCACCCAAAACAACCCCTATAAACAAGTTTTAAATTCAATGCGAGTTAATTTTTTTGAACGTCCCAAAAATTGCTATACATGTACCCCTTTTCTCTTCGCAAAGCTTAGAAAATTTCCACTTTGGATATCGCCTGCAAATCTCTGAGGCATTTAGGGGATTTAGAAAACGGATTATCAGTGCTGTTTACAATACCTACAACTATCAAAATATGGTTTTCTAAAAGCCCTCGGTAAATGAAAAGTAAGCCTTAGTCAGTTTCGTAGAGCAATACACTGCGAGTATCGTCCTTGCGACTGCGCGGTAGAGCAGCTGACCGCGCTTTCGCCCTGCTTGTGCAACACCCACATTTTGTTAAAGCTCGAACTGGCATCATTATAGATGAATTGATTGATAATATTTTGTAGCTAAAGCCAAGATCGATAAGTTACAATTACTCTTGAGCCAAAATGATGCACTATTAACGTACAGATAGAGTAGAAATATATCCAGCGGACGCGTCTCCTTGCCAAGTTCTCGCAACAGTTCCGCATAATCATCATCATCACCGTGTTCCACCGCTTTTCTATCGACAGCTTCGGACTCGTTCTCCAAATGCGTTCGTACACAACTCTAGAACCAGAGAAAATCAATAAATGTCCTTTGTGGCATACATATTACTGTAGGGATACGGTCCTAAAAGATCCCAAAAGGCGAAAATCCACCCACGAGGGTGAGTCGTGTGGCGCTGCATTCAGCATCGATGCTTCAGGCCTCTTTCAGAGTTCGATCGCTGTGCAACGCGATGGGATGATAGCCATGAGCATTGATCGAGATCACGTCGCACGTCGATCTGCATTCAAAACATGCCATCGCGGCGATCAGCGATCGCACTCTGAAAAAGACCTCAGACGATCCTCACTAAGGCTTACCTTCCATTCCCCGAGGGCTTTTATAAAGTCATGCTTTGATAGCTATAGGTATGGGACACAACATTGTTAGTCCGTTTTCCAATTTCCCTAAATGTCTCAAGGGTTTACAAGAGATTTACAAAAGTGGGCATTTTCATAACTTTGCCAATAGAAAAGGGGTACAGGAATGGCATTTTTTAGGGCGTTCGAGAAAAATGTCTCATATTGAGCTTAAAACTTGTTTCTAAGGGTTATTTGGGGTGCTGATTACGAATCTGAGGCCCATTCAACGACATTTGAAAAATTTCATCTGATTTGGTCCGAAGCTTCAAAATGGGGGAATTTTACTGGCCAAACGCGGCTTTTGACGATTTCGAGAATGCTATGAATCGAATCGTCTTGAAACTTCTACATAAGAGTTATATGGGTCGCCGTTATATGGAGGTTGGGGTGTGTATACAAGTCTGTTGGTACCTGCTCGTTGGTGCCTCTGCTTCTACTGAACCCAGCAGCCGTTTGAGTGTACACAGGGAACGTTCGAGCGATATAGCGTGCACAACTATATCGCGAAAGTATCCCGCACATTGCATAAAGGTGTCGCCGTCCGGCACACTAAGGCCTCTGGTCCATAACACCCAGGATCCGTACCTAGGAGTCATGGAGTCTTTGGCCACAAGCCACAATTTCGCCACCCTGAACTGTCGATCGCTGTCGAGTGATATCCAAAGAACTGCGCTATCCAGACTTCTGAGCTATTTCCATGCACCGTTTGCTGCTTTGCAGGAAACCCGCCTCAAGGATAGACCCGTCATCAGCGTCGGAGAGTACACCATCTACTGCGGTAACGCTGACGATAGGAGAGTGGGAGGCTGTGCAATAGCTGTAAGGAAGGATTTCAATGGTATGGTCAAGGAGTTTGGCTCAACGTCGTGCCGGAATGCATTCGTACGACTGCGGGATCACAGAGGATTCAATCTGTGGATAGTGAGTGCTCATGCGCCCACTGAAACCGCCGAAGACAATTCGAAGGATGCGTTTTATGAGGAACTCAATACGTTGCTGGCCAGGATACCTTGTCAACATGCTGTTGTCGTGGGGATTGACGCAAATGCGGGGATTGACGCAAATGCGAAGATGGGACTTGATCAGGAATCCGAAGTACTCGGTAAATGGTTCTACCCAGTGGAGCAAACATCGGACAATGGCTACCGCCTTGTCGACTTTTGTGAACGCAGTGGTCTGATTATTGCATCGACATTCAAGAGGAATCATCGCCGCCATCAGCTTACGTGGCAGGGACCAACCCGGCTATCTCCAGAAGAGCAGCGGAAGCGGAAGATGACAACTTTGAAACTACAGCTTGACTATGTCCTGACTAGGAATATTCCAGTATCGGACATTCGAAGATGTAGAGCTGTGTGGGATGTCGCATTCGATTCGGATCACCGTCCTGTTCTTGTTGAACTTCACTGCGAGGATTCATAAGAGGAAGCGAGGGGCTCAGCCTCTCCAGAGGATTGACATGACAAGTCTCAGAGATGAAGAGTGCAGAAGGAATTTCCGACAACGCGTTTCTATTCACATCGGAGTACGGACTAAGAAGAAACTTTGCGACGCGGATTCTTTTGTCAAGTGCATCCAGGACGCTTCGAAAGAGGCACTCCCGGTTGTACAGCCTAAGAAGAAGTTCGCCTACGTCTCAGAAGAAACAACATCTACCTACAACAGAGTATGTGCTCTCCGAACTGCAGGAAACTTCGTGGAGGAGAAGCGTCTGAGGAGGAAGTTGCGTCGGCAGGTTCAAAGTGACCACGAACGAGAGTGGACGTGTACAGCCAAGGAGTTCGAGAAGGCTTGGGAGGAGAAGAATCCGAAGAAAGCCTACACGTTGCTGCGACAGTATAGGGAAGATGAAGAGATGTTCTCCTGTCTTGAACACTACCAATGGAGTTGCAGTTGGTGATGCGACGCTGCCAATATGGAAGGATTACTTCAGTTCACTACTGAATCGTCCAGCGCCATCAGTACCTGAGCTCCCGCATGTTCAGAGAGCACATTACGATGTCAGTGAGGAACCGCCGACTGAGTCTGAAGTTTTGGATTGTGTCCGGAAAATGAAGAATGGAAAGGCAGGTGGAGATGACAACATCACTGCTGAAATGCTGGAAAGCTCTTCCTCCGACTGGGGTTCGGCAAATGACCAACCCCTTCCCTGCCAGATGGATGAGCGAAAGGATACCCGCTTCGTGGAGACATGCGATCATCGTACCTCTTCACAAGAAGCTATCCGTCACGGATCCTAAGAACTACAGAGGAATCTCTCTCTACTTCGTGTCATGTACAAGGTTTTAGAACGTATCATTCTCGAGCGACTTATCAAACATCGTGAAGGGGAAACGACCAGAGATGAGCAAGCCGGTTTTCGACCTGGAAGATCGACCATCGACCAAGTGTTCGTCGTGAGAAGAGTAATTGAATCGTGGCAGCGCTTTTCAGAAGCCATTACAGCTTGCTTTTTTGGACTTTGAAGCCGCGTTCGACTCTCCTCATCGTGATCGATTGCTCAATGCTCTGCGAGCAGATGGAGTCCCGGAAAAGTATGTTCGGTTAATCGAGGACATGAACAAAGGAACAACAGCAGCAGTTCGTACACCTGTCGGATTTACGTCAGCTTTCGAGGTGAAAAAACAGGAGTAAGGCAAGGAGCCGTTGCAGGACCTTTTCTTTCAACTTCGCCGTTGATGACATCATGCGTAGAGTTGCAGAACAGTTTCCTGCGGATGTGATCCTAACACCATCAGGACGCTCCTTGTCGACCTGGAGTACGCCGACGACATTGTGTTATTCGCTGAAAACAACGCAAAACTGCAAAGGATTGTGAACCTCGTTTCGAAGTATGCCGCAGCCTATGGACTTCTGTCTTCGTCCCGACAAATGCAAGCAGATGTGGGTCTCTCAGAGGCCTTCAACTGGAGTTTGTGTGGACGGACAACGTATCGAACTGGTGGACGATTTCTGTTATTTGGGCTGTTTGCTGAAGAACGATGGTAGTTATGCAGCGGATATTCGACAACGATGTGCGAAAGCTACGTCTGCATTCAATTCTCTAACCAAGTGTTTGTGGTCTACCACCATCGCGAAGGAAGTCAAGTTGCGCGTCTACCTATCCGCTATTCGCCCTATCATGATGTGTACGGATCGGAGACGTGGGCAGCACTGAAAACGCAGATGGAAAGGTTGGATTGCACGGAGAGGAAGCTTTTAGGCGTTTGCTTGATATTTCTGGCCGCGTGTATGCCATAACGAAGACCTTTACAAGGAAATCGACGCAGTACATCAACGCTTGACACGAGGGAGGTGCCAGCATCTCCTAACGCCATCTCAAGCAGCAATAGAAAGTCGACTTCGACTGCTCGGGCATATACTAAGAAGAACGCCGGATCGTCTCGTACAACACGCTTTAAAAATGCTTCCAAATCCTGTCTGGAAACGGCCACCTGGGCGTAGGCGAAAGTTCTGGACGGATGTGGTTAAAGAGGATTTAAAGTCACTCGGCATCGAAAGACAGTTCAGGCGCGATGTTTCGTTTCGCAGGAAATGGAATAGTGACAGCTGGATGGAATGTGTTCAAATTGTGGCTGAAGACCGTGAAAAATGGACACGGCTGACTTCTAGGACGGCACACCTCGGTGAAGATGCGGAATGACCGCGTCAGGCGAAAGCCAACCGATTAAGTCAAGTAAGTCATGGGTCGCCCAACACAAATCTGTGGTCGGCTTATTGATTTTCCTTGGATTACGGTATATAACGGCGGATATACGGTAGCTTAGTCAAAGTCTCAGATTTCACTCAAAATTTCACTGTGGGTGTTCTTTGGAACGCTGAACACGGATTTCAAGTCCATTTTTCGATTTTCGAAATTTTAAGGTAGGTAACGCCGGTTGAAAGGCATTATGCCTACCGTAACCTACAGTAACCCTAACTGTGGCGAGAAATACCTTTTCTTTTAACCTTTTTTGAAGCAATGAAAGAGTCATTTCTTGGAATCCCCGCAGCCATTTGGGAAAATTCAAACAGAGGTCATTTATGTACTGTCACAGACCTGCAGCAGCGATAACACGGCTTTCCAAATCGCCACGGGAAGAGGTAAAGCAGTCCCCAGTCAATGGAGCTACCCTCTACAAAACGTCGTAATTCACATCAATCGAGGTGCGAGCGGCGGGCGCGACGTTTCCTCAGAAGAATGAAAATAAGTTACTTGAAACATATCTGAGCCGATGTAAGTTACTTGCGACTTATCTCAGGTCATTCTAGTTACATGTAACATATCGGCGGGATACTGCGTGCGGTGCGCCTCCGATATGTTACACGTAAATTAAATGACTTGAGATAAACCGCAAGTAACTTAAATCAGCTTACATATGTTCGGTTTCTGAGAGGATTATGCGTGCAGTGCCCCACCGATATGTTACATGTAACTTAAATGGCACAATGTAAGTCGCAAGTAACTTAAATTGGCCAAAAAGATTTTCCAAGGTTGATGTACGACGCACTCGCGGGGTCAGGCTTACGACTGGCGTTGCTGTTGGTTCAGTTACCCAATTTTGAGGTGCTTGACGCCCCACCAGCAGGGAAGGCCCAGCAGATCATTTTTTTTGCGTGGTGTGTGGTCTGGAACACGCCCTCTGCGTAGCGTGTCGTCTGCGTCACGTGATGGCCACCCATAGTGAAAACTCAAATGTAAGTTACATGTAACATAAGTGTAACTTACATGTAATATAAATTTAAGTTACATGTATTACAAATGTAAGCTACTTGAGACATTCAAGCAAATTACATTTATATTACAAGAAACTTGTTTTGAATTTCCTGAGTCGGCCTCCGTCTGCCCTACGCTCTCTCACTGTCTCTAACTTCCGCTCCGCATCAGCACGCGTAGGAACCAAGTGAATTTCGCTGTTTTATAGCCTGTACAAACCCCTGCCTTGCTGAACAAAATTCCAAGGTGTTTTCACGACCCCTCCCCAAATTCTGGCTCCTTTATTTATTTATTTAGGTACGCTGTATAAGACACACGCTTAAAAAGAAAAAAAACTCGAATGAACAAACATGAGCTCAGATACGCAAAAAACGCCTATGATTTCAGCAAGAGTTTGGCCATTCCCCGCTTGAATGTTATCATTGAACTGGAAGTGAGTGTGCTTTTACTGACACGAAGATACGCTGAACCCGCCCTTACTGTGAAGAATTTGCATCTAATTGTGGTTTTCGGCCTCGCAAATGATATTTTCCTCTACCCACCTCGTGTTTTCGAGAGGACTATATTGAAGAAGTGTGAAAATTTAGCACCAGACATCCTGTTCAAAAGCTTGTGCACCATACAAATGTCAAACAATTCACGCCGTGACTCGAGGTTCGCTATGTTGAAATATTGGTTCCGAATCCTGGCATTTGGAATTTTAGAGTACAGAAACCCTCCACGCCGTATTAATATCTTTCTGGTAAAGTTGTTCTGCACCTTCTCTAGGAGAGTGATGTCTTTTTTTCTTGTACGGAGAGAAGACAACCGTACCATTTTCAACAAGCGGACGAACGTAAACCTTGTACACTCTCAAAAGGACGCTACTGTCTTTTGTAGTGAGAGCCTTAAAAATTTGATAGGTACGGTTGTGAGCCCTTTTGTACAACTCTTTGTAATGAGAATTGAAATCAAGTTTCTCATCATACAAGAAACCGAGATCCTTGATTTGGCTGACTCTCTCAATACCCTGGGCATCTATATTATACGAAGTGGGCAGCACGGAAGAACCAATACGCATCCAGAAAGACTTCTTCCGGGAGAAATCGGAGATCTGCCATGTCTTTGACCATGCTTGTAAACGATCTATAGCTGCTTTGCAAGCGCTTTAGTTTCTGTATCAAGAGAAGGGTAGAGACCTCCCTGTAAATTTTTAGGTCGTCGGCATATTGTCTACAAACGACCCCATTTTTGTGCAAAATATTACCCAGATCAGCAGAAAAAAATGTTGAAGAGTATCGGCGACAGTACACCTCCTTGTGGCACTCCACTTTTTGACCTCAAAACATTCGGACAAAGTCGAATTTATGCGAATCCTGGAACGTTCTTCCGTAGTCAAAAACTCTTTGATCCATTTCCATACATTTTCATGGAAACCGAGAGCTTTTCCAGTACGTGAAATGAGCTTTTTGCTTGGCTAACTTTATCGAATGCTTTAGCAAAATCTACATAGATCACGTCAACACTTTTTCTCTGGCATCTAAAGCTAATGTCCAATCTTCAAGAGTCTCCAGCATATTTGTCGTAACTGATTTCCCACCAACAAACCCATGTTGACATGGAGGAATGAGATTATTTGAGCCCTATATATGCTTGAGGATGTGGGACTTTAAAAATTTTCTCAAAAAGCCTGCAGAGCAGAGAAGTTATTATACTGATTGGCCTGTAGTTTCCGGGATCATGCGGACAGTTGCCTTTTTTTCCAGGAGAGGAGTGATGTAGGAGTGTTTCCTAAAGTCGAGGGACCTCGGAAAGGCTCATCGACTGATTGAATATGTACGATAATGGATGAGGCAATTACATGCTGCAACGTTTCTTAACAAATATAAAAGGGATTTTATCAGGAGTGAATGAATAAGAAATTAGGCCATTTCATCAAGTGTTCATAGATCGTGATTTCATCAAAATAAGGAGAGAAAGTCGTGCATTGGAAATTGATGAGGGACGACTAGACTCAGGAAGAAAGCCATCATCTTCAGAAAACACTTTGCTAAACTCTCGAGCCCTAATGCATTAGCCCTATCATGATCATTCAACAAAGTCGGATCCATTCTGCTTCAGAGCACCAAAATGTGATTTGGAACTAAGTTCTGCTTTTCAGTAAATTTGTGGTAAAACGTTGCTTCTGTTTCTGACTCTATGATATTTTTCTCGACGTTTCTGGTGTATTTTCTATTAGCTGTTTCTGCAAACTTTTTAGAAAAAGCTTGTAATTTGTACTCAGCCCTGAATCATCGTTTGATAGTTTGGCATAACGAAGAAGACATTCCCTGTGATCCGACATATTGCGGAGATGAAGTGGGAGGTTAGGATTTGCTGGGGATAAACCCAAGCCTGGAAAGGAATAAACATATCAATAACATGCTCAAGAATGGCGAGGAACATCATGTACTTTTTCGTCAACTGATGAAGCCGACTCGAACGAGTCGACTCCATGCAATGTTGTACAAATATAGCGTGAAATAGAAGTGAAGTCGCCTTTTGCTGAACAATCGTTTGCGAATCGGGGACGTTCAATGCACCATTACCGCGGATATATCAAAAGAAACGCTCCTGTGGTCGCTGTCGCCAACTGGTGAATTGACTGAGACATTACTTAGAAAATCTTCCCCATTTGAAAATAATAAATCCAGAATGTTCTCCCCTCGAGTAGGTTCCAGAAACGAATTGTTTGGAAATCGTGGCTGCTGATAACTTCAGAAAAAGTATCCGTGCGAAACAGGTCTGCTCGTTCCACCCTGCCCAATCGACTTCAGGAAAATTGAAATCGCCAATCAAAATTGCAGGATATTCTGTAGTCGCGAGATCACTCAGTGACTTGACTTAATCGGTTGGCTTTCGCCTGACGCGGTCATTCCGCATCTTCACCGAGGTGTGCCGTCCTAGTAGTCAGCCGTGTCCATTTTTCACGGTCTTCAGCCACAATTTGAACACATTCCATCCAGCTGTCCCACTATTCCATTTTCCTGCGAAACCGAAAACATCAGCGCCTGAACTACATCTTTTCGATGCCGAGTGACTTTAAATCCTTCTTTTAACCACATCCGTCCAGAACTTTCGCCTACGCCTCAGGTGGCCGTTTCCAGACAGGATTTGGAAGCATTTTTAAAGCGTGTTGTACGAGACGATTCCGGGCGTTCTTTCTTAGTATATGCCTGAGCAGCTCGAAGTCGACTTTCCATTGCTGCTTGAGATGGCGTTAGGAGAGATGCCGCTGGCACCTCCCTCGTGTCAAGCGTTGATGTACTCCGCGTCGATTTCCTTGTAAAGGTCTTCGCGTTATGGCATACACCTGCGGCCAGAAATATCCAAGCAAACGCCTAAAAAGCTTCCTCTCCGTGCAATCCAACCTTTCCATCTGGCGTTTTCGGTGCTGCCCACGTCTCTCCGATCCGTACATCACCATGATAGGGCGAATAGCGGATAGGTAGACGCGCAACTTGACTTCCTTCCGCGATGGTGGTAGAATTCACAAACACTTGGTTAGAGAATTTGAATGCCAGACAGTAGCTTTTTTCGCACATCTCGTTGTCGAATATCCGCTGCGCATAACTACCATCGTTTCTTCAGCAAACAGCCCAAATAACAGAAATCGTCCACCAGTTCGATACGTTGTCCGTCCACACAAACTCCAGTTGAAGGCCTCTGAGAGACCCACATCTGCTTTGCATTTGTCGGGACGAAGACGGAAGTCCATAGGCTGCGGCATACTTCGAAACGAGAGGCGTTCACAATCCTTTGCAGTTTTGCGTTGTTTTCAGCGAATAACACAATGTCGTCGGCGTACTCCAGGTCGACAAAGGGAGCGTCCTGATGGTGTTAGGATCCACATCCGCAGGAAACTGTTCTGCAACTCTACGCATGATGTCATCAACGGCGAAGTTGAAAAGAAAAGGTCCTGCAACGGCTCGCTTTGCGCTTACTCCTGTTTTCACCTCGAAAGCTGACGTAAATCCGACAGGTGTACATTGAACTGCTGCTGTTGTTCCTTTGTTCCATGTCCTCGATTAACCGGAACATACTTTTCCGGGACTCCATCTGCTCGCAGAGCATTGAGCAATCGATCACGATGAGGAGAGTCGAACGCGGCTTCAAAGTCCAAAAAGCAAGCTGTAATGGCTTTCGGAAAAACCGCTGCCACGATTCAATTACTCTTCTCACGACGAACACTTGGTCGATGGTCGATCTTCCAGGTCGAAAACCGGCTTGCTCATCTCTGGTCGTTCCTTCACGATGTTTGATAAGTCGCTCGAGAATGATACGTTCTAAAACCTTGTACATGACACGAAGTAGAGAGATTCCTCTGTAGTTCTTAGGATCCGTGACGGATAGCTTCTTGTGAAGAGGTACGATGATCGCATGTCTCCACGAATCGGGTATCCTTTCGCTCATCCATATGGCACGGATCGGTGTTGGCTCATTTCACGAATCCCAGACGGAGGGAAGAGCTTTCCAGCATTTCAGCAGTGATGTTGTCATCTCCCATCTCTGCCTTTCCACATTCTTTCACATTTTCCGGACACAATCCAAAAACTTTCTAGACTCAGTCTATGCGGTCTCCTCACTGACATCAGTAATGTGCTCTCTGAACATGCAGGAGCTCAGGTACACCGATGGCGCTGGACGATCTCAGTAGTGAACTGAAAGTGCAATCCTTCCATATTGGCAGCGTCGCATCACCAACTGCGAACTCCATTGGTAGTGTTCATAGACAGGAGAACATCTCTTCATCTTCCCGCTATACTGTCGCAGCAACGTGTAGGCTTTCCTCGGATTCTTCTCCTCCCAAGCCTTCTCGAACTCCTTAGCTCTACACGTCCACTCTCGTTCGCGGTCACTTTGAAGCTGCCGACGCAACTTCCTCCTCAGACGCTTCTCCTCCACGAAGTTTCCTGCAGTTCGGAGAGCACATACTCTGTTGTAGGTAGATGTTGTTTCTTCTGAGACGTAGGCGAACTTCTTCTTAGGCTGTACAACCGGGAGTGCCTCTTTCGAAGCGTCCTGGATGCATTTGACAAAAAGAATCCGCGTCGCAAAGTTTCTTCTTAGTCCGTACTCCGATGTGAATAGAAACGCGTTGTCGGAAATTCCTTCTGCACTCTTCATCTCTGAGACTTGTCATGTCAATCCTCTGGAGGCTGGGCCCTCGCTTCCTCTTATGAATCCTCGCAGTGAAGTTCAACAGAACAGGACGGTGATCCGAATCGAATGCGACATCCCACACAGCTCTAGATCTTCGAATGTCCGATACTGGAATATTCCTCGTCAGGACATAGTCAAGCTGTAGTTTCAAAGTTGTCATCTTCCGCTTCCGCTGCTCTTCTGGAGATAGCCGGGTTGGTCCCTGCCACGTAAGCTGATGGCGGCGATGATTCCTCTTGGATGTCGATGCAATAATCAGACCACTGCGTTCACAAAGTCGACAAGGCGGTAGCCATTGTCCGATGTTTGCTCCACTGGGTAGAACCATTTACCGAGTACTTCGGATTCCTGATCAAGTCCCATCTTCGCATTTGCGTCAATCCCCACGACAACAGCATGTTGACAAGGTATCCTGGCCAGCAACGTATTGAGTTCCTCATAAAACGCATCCTTCGAATTGTCTTCGGCGGTTTCAGTGGGCGCATGAGCACTCACTATCCACAGATTGAATCCTCTGTGATCCCGCAGTCGTACGAATGCATTCCGACACGACGTTGAGCCGAACTCCTTGACCATACCATTGAAATCCTTCCTTACAGCTATTGCACAGCCTCCCACTCTCCTATCGTCAGCGTTACCGCAGTAGATGGTGTACTCTCCTTGACGCTGATGACGGGTCTATCCTTGAGGCGGGTTTCCTGCAAAGCAGCAAACGGTGCATGGAAATAGCTCAGAAGTCTGGATAGCGCAGTTTTTGGATATCACTCGACGGCGATCGACAGTTCAGGGTGGCGAAATTGTGGCTTGTGGCCAAAGACTCCATGACTCCTAGGTACGGATCCTAAGGTGTTATCGACCAGAGGCTTTAGTGTGCCGGACGGCGACACCTTTATGCAATGTACGGGATACTTTCGCGATATAGTTGTGCACGCTATATCGCTCAAACGTTCCCTGTGTCGAACGTCACTCGAACGTCGGCTGGGTTCAGTAGAAGCATTAGCACCAACGAGCAGGTACCAACAGACTTGTATACACACCCCCAGATCACTCAGTATTTTAGTCAGCTCTTCAGTTATAGCCATAGCGGCAGAGGGTGGTCTGTAAACTAAAACTATTCTGAAGCACAAGTCGCCATGAAAGATGTCTACTGCTAAAATTTCGTATCCATTGACAACTGAATCAGAAAAAACCACAGAATGCGATAAAGTGCTTCTAAGAAAAATTGCCACCCCACCACCAGACCTCCGACTTCGATCGCAGCGTAGAATGGCGTACTCTCTTTATCCAATCGTCAAGCATGGAAGGAATGGGTGAATAGATTTAAGCCATGTCTCAGAAAAAAGATACAAATCATATTTACTACCAAGATGAAGATTTAGTTCAATGTAGTTTTTAGGAAAGACCTCAAGTTAGCGTAAAAACACGAAAGAGATAATACCGGAATTGAAAGGTTAGAACCGGATTGACCCGAAGGGTCTATTTCCCCTAAAAACCACTCTGAACAAAACCTGAGGCATTTGAGTTCGGATTCAATATTTCACAAGAATGAGGACGTTGCCCATAGGAATTACTGGGCAAAATAGCAATACTCGGCGAGACAACAGCTTGAACTTGAGAAGCAACAGGACAAGGATCGTTATGCGTCACTGACTGCAGATTGAATGGATTATTGGAAAGTAGACCGCGTCTGCGCCTCCTTTCCTGCTCAATGAGAGATTCCCGTAGGAATAACCCACCACCAGCAAAAGATTTGAGCCACGATGCACGAGTAACAGCAAGATTTTGATGGAATGTAGACGGAAAAACAACCTTGATAAGTCTCTTCTTCCCTGGGAAAAATCTCCCAAGGCGATAAATCGAAGAGGGGAAGCAGTCGATTTTCAAATGATCAAGCACATTCAGAACACTTCTTAGGTCATAATTGCGACGGCGAGATAGTGAAACATTAGAGAGTTCAGGAACATTGCCTATTATCTCAGAGCGGAGACGTTCTTTCTCACCACAATAGCAGGACATTTGAGAAGTAATAGCATCTGAACATGGAGGAGCAGAGGAAGAGCTCTTAGAAGATTCGAGATTGCTAATTTTAGACTTCAAAAGTTCATTATCGACATGAAGAGAAGCAATTTTTTGATTCTCCTTACGGAGACAAATATTTTCTTCAATTAGAGAACTCAGCTGGCATGTGATTTGATGTAGAACGTTCTTGAGGCACTGTGGAATCGTGGTAGACGCGTTGACCTCATCGATTGCAGTTAACAACTCCGGCGAGATAGCACGACCTTCCATAAATCCTCAAAAGAGAGAAGCAGAGAACGAAGACCAGTAGTTACACTAACAATGACCTGGTGATGTGGCAAATGAAGACGAATATTAGGTTTGTTCCCTTGCCACTAGGAACCACGCGTGAGAGTCGAGCAGTTGGAATACTGAAGCCGGAAAAGTTGACAGCGGCCAGCGGAACTGCCAGTTCGATCAGATTAGAGTCGAGTAGAAAGTTGATCAGAGAAGGATGGATATAGTCGAGTTGATTTAGAAGAAAATTCTTCTCAGGACGGCGAAAAAAATGGACGTGGTTCAGAGCAATCGATCGCTCGACCACCCACCGTCAGTGCAGAGGGGAAAAGATGATTTCCTAAGTTATTGCTGTCCCCTTTCCGGAGATCCTCACCATTCCCACCCAGAAAACCTCCATTTTCAACCAGAATTTTTACCAACCCACTCAGTGCCCGTTGAGAATTTACACCAAAACGCATGGCCCTGGCTGGTATGCCTATTTAACCCTTTAAAATATTGATTTTAGCAGAAAAGTCAGCTTTCAAGCGTCCATGGGACATAAAATACGCAATTGCGGAATATGCTCAAACCGTCGATCCCTCTGTACTATATCTACTAAAAAACGCCACTTACCAAATATCTGCTCCAGTAGTACAGAAACCTCTCGACTGGTCCAACATGCTTTGCCTTCTTCAGGAAGTAAGAAGCCCTCGCGAAATCTCGGTTCAAAAGCAGATTCTTTCCAAAAAGCAGATCACGATTGCCGAGGTTTATCGATGTGGATCTAGCCACCGCCTAAACAAGAACCAGTACCCAAAGATTATTATTAAAGAAAAAGTTCTGAAGAATAGTATGAGCTATGCAGCAGCTTACCGTAGACACATCGGAAGAAGAACTTGTACTGGGAAAATCACCAGAATCTCGCTGACTGAAATCGTCGATCCAGCTTTGAGGGCAATATGCCAGTATTTCCAACACCCTGAAATGGACCATGAACCCTTGATTCACCAAATAAAGTAGCTAGATAAAGAGTAAAGCAAGAGACTGATCCCAGCGTAAATCGAGCTTTGAAAAACTATTGATTGAGGGTTGTGGATGAGATGAAAAGAAACAACTTGAAGTTCGATGACTCTTCTTAAAGCACCTGGGTAGATGAAAAAGGACAAAAATGAGATTTTCCGGATTTCAGACATCGGAACATTATCAGCGCAAGCTTTGTCCACGGGGAATTCTTCGGGCGATAAGGTTCAATTTCAATTTTTTCGTAAGATTACGGTAGGTTACTGTGGATAATTTATACTTTTCGTACCGTAATCTACAGTAATCTCTTGAAAAGCTGAAAACGAACCTTATATTCGCATTCAGCACCCTGAATTATTCCCTGAGATGAGTATTGGCTGTAAATGTATCAATTTATTATATCCAAAATAATTGATATTTTTGTCGCTTTTTTGATCTACCAGACTCACCATAAAAATGTAGCTAACTTCGTTTTTTTTTATCTTCTTCACAACATTCAATAGACCACTTTTCAGAAATCCAGTTTTGGCTGAGATCTGCCCCTAGTCAGAGACAATGGTTTGAATACGTTGCATTTTTCGGACGAGTTTCTCTAAGGCTGAGATATAGTTGACTATAATATTATTTACTATTCGTCTGCTATTCGAGCTAATCGAATAACAGGTCCGAGAATTGCTTTCGCAACGGCCGAGCAACACGCCCGCCGACCGCGTGGGCGGGCAGACTTATTCGGACAGGCTTTGTCGAAAAAGCCAAAAAAAATTCTGCCGAAAATTCGCCCAGGGGGTTGTTAGGGAGTGCTGAACACGAATGAGAGCCGCATCTCCAGTTTTTTTTTTCGGAAGTTGATGGAGGTTACGCAATTGCGGACAACCGCTGTTGCAACACGCAGCTTGAAGCTAATCTTGTCGGTACCACGTGCTCCAAGCACGATTACACAAGGATGCTTCAACAGCTGCATTCTGCAACGGCGACTGCCCACCAATGCGGACCGTAATTTCGTTTCGATGGGAACATTATCTCTCTGGGAAACTTTCAGTCACACTTCAAACTTAGGTCAAACTATATATTTACCGTATACTTACCGTAATCTTCCAAAAAACTAAAAACAGACCAAATATTCGTGTTCAGAACCCCAAATAACCCCGTGGTCAAAGCTCTGTCTGAAAAACATCAGCACTCGAAGACTAGGAGAAAGAGTTTATATCACGGTTGAGCAGGGCTGCGACTCGAAAACGGGGGTCGTAAAAATTTTGAAACATTTTTGATGAAAAATGAACACTTAAGGGGGTCCTAAATTTTTTGGAGAAGAATGTATTTTCTCCAACCAACTTGATAAGCTTGAAAGAGGTGGTGATAGTCACCCTCTGACGGTAAGCTTGAAATACGAGAACAGCTGTACCTGCAGAGGACATCATGAAATTTTACGTTACGGTGGGTATACGGTAGTTCGAACACACTATCAGATTTGAGTCAAAAAAATTATTCAGGAGTTTTTCGATGTGTTGAATACAAATTTGATGTCTACGTGTAGGGCTGAATGGTAAAAAATTTTCCAAACTTTTGGTCCACATGGGGGGGTCGTAGCTCAGCTGAAAATTGACGCAACGGCCTGCTCAACCCTGGTTTATATAGGGAATTTGGGTTATGAAAACAGCTTCCTTCATCGGGTGTGACCCAAATACAGTCAGAAGTATGGGACTATTAACTCTCGATAAAGGTTCCCGTCTTCAAGTTCCAATAGTCAGCGAATGCCGCGACGCGACCGCTCGCGCACTCTCTACTCAGCCTGTCAAGATAAGGCGGGCAATGTGTCACTTTCGGACTTTTTAGGTACTATCTTAGCGGGGGGAAGGGCACTACGGCGCGATGCACTTGGACACGCCCATTTTACTGTGCCGCACTGAATTTGAGCACCTCCCCGGGTTTTCTCTCCTCCGCCAAAATCAGGAGAGTCGTTGCGATACGGAAAAAAATGGGCGTGGCCAACTGCAATACCTCGCTGTCCCCCCCGCTGAGATAGCACCCTTCTTTTACAATAAAATAATAGTAGACTAATCATCGTGCAGTTGGTTGTACGCGGCACTGAACATGTATATGAGGTCCGTTTTTGAAAGACTATGGTAAGTATACGGTGCTGTAAGATCGGTGTTTCCGTTACGATTGAAACTTCGTAAATAAGGCTTTGTTGTGCTTCTGGTTACAAATTCGATACCTGCCTTTCGATCTTTCAATGAAATACGGTGGGTGACGGTAACCACTCGACCTACTGTAACCCACAGTACTTCCTTGAAAAAGGGTAGAAAAGTATTGCAGTCGTGATCAACACCCTACTCGGACAATGGGTGCGGATTGAGCGCTGACAAGAAAGGCCTCTGCAGGCTGTACGCCAGCAAGTTGCGGGCGGATCGCTGCCCATGGTGGCCTTGGCGGGCGGATCGCTTACTACCTGCGGGCAGATAGCTGGCTACCGGCGGGCAAATAGCTGGCTATTAGCGGGTGGATCGCTGGCTACTCGCGAGCGGACGGCGTGGGGGATGTCGATCCGCCCACACCTATTGCCAAAGTAGAGAGCCCTTTTGAACGAAATTCGGATCCAATAGAAGACTTTGGCCAAACTACCGCATACCTATCGTAATCAATAGGGAAATTCGTGGAAAAAGTTGAGTAATGAAAAAACCCACCATTTACTGGTGTCCGTCAGAAATCGTTGATCACAGAGGTCGAGTAGCCATTGCAGGTCGGCGACAACATTAACCCCATCGAGTTTTGTCGCCGCAGCAAACTCAGACACTGACGTCGTATTCAGGTTCATTTCACCCCAAATTAGTGATTCATTAAGGAAACTTAGTGATTCAGAAAGTACTGAGAGAGTAATCGAAGTTCCAAATAAGAACTACTAGTAGTGCACTTATCATAACAGGAGAATTGTAAAGGTTAAAAATTTAAAAAAAAATCCAAACCCGTGATATTGGAAGAAAAGGCAAAAAAACTTCTAGCAACATACATACTTATCTAGCGAAGCGGCGACGGGCGAGATTAGCGATATCGATCGTGTTTCTGAATACGCGACCTACACCGTTGATTGAATTAGCGTTAATTTCTCCGCTTTTTCAAGCTCTCTTTTTTTCCTACTCTTCTTTTTTTCTGATTTATCGACCTTCTTGCTTCTGTGGATGTTTCTAACCTTACTTCCTGTATCTAATCGTCCATGTTTGCCGAAAAAAATCGAAAATACACCACAAATTCTAATTTTGAGGCGAAAATGCCTTCAATGTCGCAATTTTCCTGCTAAACAACTCTCCAATCAGAGGAAATTCCAGGCTTTTTTTGGAAGAAACGTCACGAGCACCAGGAAATCGTCTAGAAATGTTTCTATGACCTTATCCAGAAATGCCACATTTTCAGTTTTCCTCAGGAGTAAAGAATTTTGACAAAAAAAATCTTCAACGGATTTAAGGGATGTCTTTTGTAGCGCCTTTTTAGAATCGAAAATTCACGCCTTATACTTGTTTAATCTGATATTTGAAGTTTATAACTTAATCTAAACTAAAACAAAATGAAAATAATACAGCAAAAAGGGGCGAAACTGGTAGCGAGTGAAAAAATTCAAAAAAAAATGTATTTCAGAAATTCTCATGCCGGAAAATAATTTTAGATTTTATTCCTCTAAAATCAACCGTTTTTCGTTGAATGAACCGTTGAAAAAAAAGTAAGGAAAAAGAAAATTAAAAATAAAATCGCAAAGTTGCAAGAATAATGCAAAGGAATCATTTTTACCACGCACACTAAAGATTGGATGAAAAAAAACATCATTAAATGATTACCGGACACCGAATCGTACTTCATAAAATGTTAAAAAGAGAGAAAACTGAAGGAAATGAGGAGAAAATTTGAAATTTTCGAACAATTTTCAAAATTGAAAATTGCGCGCACTTTTCCGTGTGTCGTCTGCATTCACGTACCACACTGAGAACAGGGTTACCGTAAGAAGAAAAGCCGTTTGGTATGAAGAACTGATCGTATCTCAAAGCTTTTTTGAGGTCTAGACCAAAATTTTGGACTACGGTCGATGTCAAATCACTGAATCTGATTTTCAAATTGTACTCGACATGTTATTCAGGACAACTGTTTCATGAATACTCAAAATTCTTCTGCTGAACATGGCTTAGGCTTGATCCCTCCCTGGCTTGCTCGATATTATTTTTCGGTGGGTGCAAATATGTATTTTTCATAACTTTACAGCCTTGTCATACGGACGGATCAGTGCGATTGTGACAATCTGAGGGATTTTTTGTGCGCGCTCTCAATTGAAATGACCCGTGATAGCCGTAACTTTACACACAGCGACCAACGACTCGTGGACACTTCGGCTATTCCAATGCTTCATTCTACCCAGCACATATTCAAATAGTTTTGCATTCCTTAGAAACGCAGTGCTCTCTTTATTGTTTTTCCGTGAAAATTATGAACAGTCTCCATATTTTCCCGAATTTTCAAAAAATAATCTCGTGAAATTATCAGTTCGAAATTCAGAATTTACGGGATAAACGTACCAGTTGGCGAAATTTGATAAATTCTTACCGCGTGAAATTCTAACATTCAAGCTTGTCCATTTGCCCATCTTATGTTTGAAGAGCTATCGGTGCAAAAAGCGGAAAACAAAAACACTTACCTAAGAATTTTGGAGCGCCGAACCACTTCCGACGTCAAGTTTGACGCTTTGTCCGCAGTGCCTCGAACAGACGTAGTTGAATATTTCAGAGGTTTCTTTGAACAGTTTTTCTCCGGTATTTAAGAGTTTTGTATGGACCTCTTCTTCGTGGTCTTATCCACAAAAAAAACTAGAATACGTCTTTTCTTAGTAAATAGCTGCTTATTAATGCTCACCGCGGAATAGCCGTCAAAAAATGCTTGCCGCCATATAGCCGCGAAGTAGCCGCTTAATAACGCTCGCCGCGAAATAGCTTCTTAATAATGCTCACCCACCGCGAAATAGCCGCCAAAAAATGCTTGCAACGAAATAGGCGCGAAATAGCCGCTTATTAAAGCTCACCGCGAAATAGCCGCCAAAAATGCTTGCAACGAAATAGGCGCGAAATAGCCGCTTATTAAAGCTCACCGCGGAATAGCCGTAAAAAAATGCTTGCCGCCATATAGCCGCGGAATAGCCGCTTTATAACGCTCGCCGCGAAATAGTTTCTTAATAATGCTCACCCACCGCGAAGTAGCCGCCAAAAAATGCTTGCAACGAAATAGGCGCGAAATAGCCGCTTATTAATGCTCACCGCGGAATAGCCGTCAAAAAATGCTTGCAGAGAAATAGCCGCCAAAAAATGCTTGCCGCGAAATAGCCGCGAAATATCCGCTTATTAATACTCGCCGCAAAATAACCGCCGAATGATGCTCGCCGTGAAATAGCCGCTAAATAGCCGAGAAATAATGCTCTCCAGGTCCAGGACGTAATACTACACAAAGTATTCCAGAAGCACGATTCAGATGTCAACACCTCCGCCGAGCCGCCATCCGGGGCCGCCAGTGTTTGGGCGGGGTCTCTGGAGGCCCCGCCCAACCACTGGCGGCCCCGTATGGCGTCTGTGCGAGCCGGCGACTCGCAACGCTATTGCTCGGATACTTTTAGTCCGTATCCTGAAAATCCGAGAAATAGCAGCGAAACAGCCGGTAAACAGCCCACCAGGACCCGCTGCGGAGCATGGCGGGCTACGTCTCGGGTATTTCGCGGCTATTCTCGGCTAAAACTCTCAGAGTTAGGGATCCTGATGTGACCCTGGGCTGCGTCGCGACTACGCCGCGATGTAACATCGATGGAGCGTTCCTGATGCACCATGTACCGCGAAAACACCGTATTCACCACAAGTGCCCGCCACTTCTCCGGTTCAGTGCTCGCAGCCTACTTTCGAGTATAAAAAGTTTCGCAGTCCCAGATACAGGAGCGTGATTGCTTGCAGCGCCTACAAAACAAATATTTGTTCAATTATTTTCAAAAAAATAGGGGTATTTTACTGCAAAAATTTTTTTTATTTCTTTTAATATAGAAATACTTTTCCATAATTTGTGAGTCTTATTTTCCTGTACGAAGGCTGTTATAAGTGTCATCCGAAATCTAGCGACAGGTTTCATTATTTCGCCCAAAGTGGTTTTTCCGCTCTCACCACAATAAAAGGTGAACTGCTATGATCGCCCTTCAATCACAATATGCACCTCATAAAGAGTTCGCGCAAATTTAATTGGTTCAAATTCGCTGTGTGGGATGATGCGCACGTCGGCGGCGAGCGAATCCCGAAGTTTCACCTTTGTTCGACTCTGAATTCGGCGCTTTGTTACGTGTGTGGATGGTAGCCGGTTGGTAGGTAGCCTGCAGCAGGCGATTTGGGTCGGGCGGCGAACGGTTTGGTCTCCCACCGGCTACTGCTCCCACTTCCGCGGGCCCGATCATCTCCCTCTCTCTCATCATTCCTACACATATGTATCTTTCCACTCGCACTGGATCGCTATATCTCGCTAAATCTATTTGTGACGTTCCCCGAGATGTCATTCATCCGACGAGGCGATTACATTGTTTCGGTGAATATCTGTCAACAATAGATCCCCATTTACCACTTTCTCTGGATCTATGTATTTGCCCTTACAATTGGTTATTTTACTACTTGATTGGTTTTTTGATCACCTACTTTTTTTTCAATGATTATTTATTTATATCACTTGTTTATTTAATTAATTCATGATTTGTTTGCTTCTAAATTTATTTATTTATTTAATATTCCGTTTGTTTATTTGTTCCCTCATCCAATTATTTGTTTAATATTTGTAAACATATTTTTATTATTTCATTCACATACTTATGTAATCCGTCAAAATGTATTAATTGACCCTTGAGCATTTTATCTTGCTAACTTATTCTTTCTGTGTATTTCATTTTTATTATTTCATTAATTCATGATTTGTTTGTTTTTAAATTTATTTATTTGTTTATTATTCTGTTTGTTTATTTGTTTCCTCATCCAATTATTTGTTTAATATTTGTAAACATATTTTTATTATTTCATTCACATACTTATGTAATCCATCAACTAGCTTATTCTTTCTGTGTATTTCACACACAATACAAGACCTATTTATTCGTCTACTTACCCCCTATTCTCCTTTTCTTAGATGTTGTTTTATTTTTCTCTTGCCTTTCTGGTTTCAGTTTCAACCATTCAACGTGAATTTTTTTGTTTCTTTGAATTCTTTCGTTTTTTAGCTAATTCTCTGTTAATTTTTGTTTTCTCCATTCGTTTTCCTTTTTTGCTTTTGTCTTTCTCGTAATTTATCTTTTATTCTCTTCTCTGAAAAACACTTTACTTCTTTAAATGTCTGGTCTTACTTCTGTTGTTCTTTTCTTGTTTTCTATACTCTATCTGTCCTTATCCAAACGTTCCATCCCCTTCTCTCGCTTGCCTCCCTCTCTCCCTCTCTCTCTCCCCTCTCTCTCTCTCACTCTATCTCACTCTCTCTATCTCCTTCTCTCTCTCCCTTTCTCTCTCTCCCTTTCTCTCTCTATCTACCCCTCTCTCTCACTCTACCTTTCCCTCTCGCTCCTCTCTCCCACTTTCCCTTTCTCCAATCTCTCCCTACTTTGCTCTTTCCTTCTCCCCCTCTCTCCTTCCCTCTCCCTCTGTCTCTCTCATTCTCTCTCCCTTTCTCTCTTCCTCTACCTCTCTCTCTCCCTCTATCTTGCCCTCTCGCTCTCCCTTCCCCTCTCCCTCTCTCCCTAGTTCCCTCTCTCCCTTTCTCCTTGTCTCCCTCTCTCTCCCTCTCTCCCTCTTTCTGCCTTCTTTCTCTATCCTCATTTTTCTTCATACTTCTCATTCGTTTCACATCGCAATCACTCCCTGTATAGCTCTCCTATCTTCCCTCAGTACCTCTCTTTTCTCCGCTTTCCTGCCTCCCCTTTCCCGTTCGTTTCCTTTCTTTCTTTTCTTCGCACTTTTCAAAGTTTTCGTGTTTTCTCCCTCACTCTACATAACTTTCTTGGTTCTTGTTTACCATTCTTCACTTCAACCTAACCTCCTTTCTTTTTCAGATTCTCTTTAGTCACTTCAGCTCTCCCTTCTCTCTTCTTCCGCCCTTTCCCTGCTCTCGCTCTCCGTTTTGTTTTCTACGATCACTTTCGCCGTCTCTGTTCCCTTCTTCATCTCTCTGCTCCCCTTGTGATCTCGGTCATTCTTCTTTCTCCAGTTAGTTTTTGTCATCGTCATTCTTTCTTCTTCTGCCTCTCAGTCATACTTTCTTTTGTTGCTTCTCATTTCTTTCTATCCCGCCTTTCGTATATTTCTCGTCCCCCCTCTCCTCTCTGCTCTCCCTGCCCTCGCTCTTGTTTTTTTCTTTCTTCCTCCTCTTTCTTCCTTCTCCTCCTCTGAATTCCCTATACTCTTTCCCAGTCTCTCTTCATCTAACTCTAGTTCTTGTTTTTTAGATCTCTGTCAATCATCGAGTTCTCTTTCCTCACCTTTCTCTTTCTCGCTTTCCTCTCATTCGGTATATCTATTCCTCTGGCTCTTTCTTTTCTTCCTCTTTCTTTGTTAAACATTCCTGCTTTCTTGCAATCCTTCTCACTCTATACTTCTTTTTCTCTCGTTTTCTTCCCTCTCCTCAGGCGATTCTCGGCCTCGAGCCGCAAAGAATAGGAATCGGAGTCGCCTGACAGTTCGGCTCGTTCTCCCAATCTCCGGGCTACTGCTGTTGCTGTTCGGGCCAACCGGAATAGCCCGGACAGTAACAACAGTGGCCCGGACAGCAACAGGAGCCGACTCGCAGATTGGAAGAACGAGCCGAACTGTCAGGCGGCTAGGGGCCGATAATCGCCTGAGTCTCTCCTTCACTCCCTTTTCTCTCTCTCTATCGTTAATCCTTCGTCCAACTCTTCATTACCCCATTCTGCACTTCTCTCACTTTCTCTCTCTCTCTCCTTTCTTGCGTCCACTCTCTCGCTCATTCTTCCTCTCGCCAACTCTGTCGCCCTCTCTCTTTTACTCGTTTTCAGAAGAGACTTTTCTTCCATTCTTCCGCGTTTCATTTTCAATTCGCTCTATTGTTCAAAATTCGTCTTCTTTCACCGTTTTTGTTCTTTCCTCTTATCTTTTCTCTTTTTTGATCATTCTTGCCCTTGTGATCATCGACCGTGTCACTCGATTCAAAATGTGCACCCAGTTATTGAGCGCGAAATCAATCGATCGATAAGCACCATCCTTTTTGTCTTCCGGTGTGCCACTTTCCTCATTAAGCAGCGTCGCGGCTTCCTAATTTGATGACACCAACCATACATTTTCATGAACTGTTTTCCTGCTGACATCCTCTCGTCTATCTGCTCTTTCTGCCTTTCTTTCTTCCTTCCCTCGTTCTTCTTTTTTTCCCATTCTTCACGTGAGTTTTTTACACCTCTCTTTTGAATTCCTCCACTTCTCCCAGTCTTCTTTTTTTCTTTTTCTGATCTCATGCTCTTTCTCTCTCCTTCTTCATAAATGTTTCTGTTTTTTTTTCGGTGCCTCTCTTGCGGTTTTCTGATTATTTGTTCTTCCTCACTTTCTGTTTCCTCCTTCTCTTGTCATTCTTACTTTCACAACTACCTTTCTCTATCTTTTTCTCTATTTCTTCATTTTTCCTCGCACAATCGTCTTCTGTGTAAAAGCGGGATCACCCTTCCGCCCACCAGCGACTGCGACAGTGCTTATCGAGCGTATCGATTTTCGGTCGCTATTTGTGGTTAACGTTGCGTTGGGTCGCTCGTCGCTGGAAGTATGATCCCGGCCTAATCCTTCTTACATGCTGCGGCCCTTTTTCTTTCTGACCTTTTTCCTTCCCTACCTTTTTATTTCTTCGTTCATACGTTTTTCTAATAAAACGTTACTTCACTCTCCCCACTATTTTTTCACAAAGTAATTTACTCACTTCCTTATCTACTCTCTATTTCCAGACGAAAATTTTTTTGTTCCTTAGCGTACTGTGCTTCTCTGGTCCGAAATACGGTCCGCAATTGCGTCTCGGCACTCTTTGCGGCCGCACGCTTCTAAGTCGGAAGAGTCTTCAGCGCCGCAGCCGCCGATCTGTTGACCCTAGGTGTGTTTCGGGAACTGGAAACTAAAAAAAATTGGAGAAAACTGTATAAAAATATCACATCGGGTCGGCTTTGAAAACTCGACTGACTTGAGCGCGTGCGGCCGCAAAGCGTGTCGAGACGCAATTGCGGACCGGACTTTGGCCCAGAGGAGCACAGTACATGATCCGTTCATTAACTTCATCCACTCGAAATCGCTCTTTCGCTCTAACACAAACAAATTCCCCCGTATTTTAGTTCTCTTTTTCATCACAAGGCGAACTTCGTGAAAAATAAACAAATGTCCGACCGGGAGCCATAAAAATGTAGTTAACCACGCAAGAACGTAGGGCGATGACGCCATCAGCTAATCCGACCTGTTCGAAAGCGAGGAGACGCCCTCATTCCTGAAGACGCTTTTCTCGCAAACAACTATAAATCAATCGCTCACTCTCGATTTCGAACCGATACACCACCTATAATTTTTATACTTAACCATTTTCTTGTCAATAGAAAACAATTCGTTGTTTTTCACAATTATTTCAGTTTTTTTGCCGGAAATTCCAGAAAAAAAACTGAATTTCTTTGCTTCAATGTTCGATTTTAGTGTGCGGCATAATTACTGTTACATCCCAATTTCATCAAATTTCATCGGTCAAATATGTATATTTTCGGCTCGTTGAACGCTGAATATGTCCTTCTAAAGCAAATTCTAATTTAAACAGTTTTGGAATGTTTAGAAGAAGAAAAAATCTTCATGAAGAGGGGCGTTCAGAAACATACATATATGTATGTATGCACTTGGTCATTAGGATGATGCCTCTCCTTAATACTATTAGGTTATGTAATAATCTACAGTACCCACAACAGGCCTATATAATGCAATTTCTAGAGCTAGATTCCCAGAATATTCTCATGCGAGTCGGTTTTTAGGAGCTCCCATTCCCTTGATCTACAGCTTTGACTAGAGCTACTGTTACTGAACACATAACTCAGTGCTAGAAGTTGCAGGTTAGTTACTTACGTGTAACAGTTACTGTGCTTCTCTGGGCCAAATTCCGGTCCGCAATCGCGTCTCGACACGCTTTGCGGCCGCACGCTCCCGAGTAGGAAGAGTTTCCAGCGCCGCAGCCGCCGATCTGTTGACTCTAGATGGGTTTTGAAAACTGGAAACTAAACAAAATTGTAGAAAATTGTATAGAAAAACCATATCGAGTCGGCTTTGGCACTGGAAATTTGACTGACTCGAGCGCGTGCGGCCGCAAAGCGTGTCGGACCGAAATCTGGCCCAGAGAAGCACAGTATGATCTCCTTATATTTTCTTTCAATGCCTCTACACTTGACTTTAGGAAAATTTCGTTCTAAGGAATACTAGAATATATTCAATCTTTCGGAAATAGAAAATTTCCTTTTTTATCTAGTCAATTTCCATGGTGACGCTAATCAATGCGCCGCCTGAAAAGTGAATCCTCAATGAAGGGGGGGGGGCGAGAGATGTTTCAATCGCCAATATGCAAATGCCCGTCGAAAGGGAAAGTTTTTATGTTCGCTAGACAATCTGGAGACGCACACCATGTGCCTTGCAATTTTTTTTTCAAAAATTCGAGGCGGAAATCGCAGACGAGCGCTGTTGCGACACGCAGCGCGTCGGAGTCTGCCATTGTAGACTTCAATTCCTGTCAGAAATGGAGTGCGAGTATGAAGGTCAATTTCGATATGCTTGTCGTAGGAGGTAAGAGGAGTATTCAGCCGTATTTGTCGTAAGAAAACAGATGGTTGCGTCCAGAAATCGCATAGCCTACTACATATTGTCCGTCGTTCTGCAAGCAGGTGGTGAGCTTGCGTCCTCAGCCGCCGTATTTCGAAATTCTCGGTTTGCCAGGTCCATCTCTCTTCTCTGTCTTCACTTACCACTTGTTTACCTCTACTTTTGATTCACTGGATTAAATTGAATGAACCTTGTCATTACCATATGCATTTCACCTTCTAATACTCTTAGATAGCCTACCAGGCCGTCCAATAATTCCTGTCTGAAAATTTTCAAAATTCTATAATTTTCCTTAGAAGTGTTATAATATCAGGCAAGTGTAAGAACCTTCTAAAAGGTTCTCCAAAGTTCTACGCTAGGGGTATATAAGGCACAGTCGCCGCGTCTAGCTACCAGTACAAGCTAAAATGGACCAAGGTCGAATTCGTACGTTCGTGTACTACGAGTGGCTGCTGGGCAACGACACGGGCACCGCGGTCGCCAACATCTGCAGAGCGTGCAAGGAGGATGCAGTGTCCCAACGCACAGTCAGCCGCTGGTTCAATCGTTTCGAGAGCGGCGACACGAGCCTCGAGGACAGGGAGCACAGCGGGAGGCCTTCTACGGTGGATGATGACGAAGTCCGTCGCTGTATCAAGGAGAAGCCGGAAGCCATCACCCGTGAACTGGCGACGACGCTCGGCTGCGGCAAGTCCACCATCCACAATCGACTCAACTTACTCGGCTACCACAAAGTTCTGGCCCGTTGGATCCCCACCGTCTGACGGACGCCAACAAGCAGAGCCGCGTGGCCGTCGCATCGCAAGGAGTTTCTCGAGGACCTGGTCACTGGGGATGACAGCTGGGTCCTCCACGACAACGCCGCCCGCCGTGCCGTCTGGATCCCGCGCGGAGAAGAGCCGCCGACGACGCCGAAAGCCGACCTGCACCCGCTGAAGATCATGCTCTGCTGCTGGTGGGACACCAAGGGCATGCTGTACTTCGAACTGCTCCCGCAAGGCAGGACGGTCACCGCCTCCATCTACACCGATCAGCTCGAGAAACTAGCCGCCACCATCCGAGAAAAGCGTCCCCGACGGGCCTCCGTTCACCTGCTGCACGACAACGCGCACCCCCACGTGGCGAAGGAGATCTAGCAGAAGTTGGCGACGCTCGGCTGGGAGACGGTTGCCCATCCGCCGTATTCCCCGGACATCGCCCCCTCCGACTACCACTTGTTCCGCCCGCTGAAGCACCATTTGGCCGGAAGAAAATTCACCAACTACGACAACCTCAAATCCGACATCGCGGACTTCTTTGAGTCGCAGCCCCCGGAGTTTTGGGCGAAGGGCATCGGCGACCTGCCCAATCGATGGGCCACTGTTGTGGATAAATGTGGTGATTACATTGTTCATTAGACTTGTTTTTCAATAAAGTTGAAAAAAATTAAAAATGGTGAAAGGTGAAATTTTCGGACAAGAATTATTGGACAACCTGGTACATTGAATTCTTTATGTGTGCTTATTTAGACTAGACTATTACTGACTCCATTTGATTTTATTTCATTTCTCATTTCCGCATATGCAAAGAGTAAGTATTCCTCCATCATGACTCGCGGCTTCGTTTCCATGCCTCGGGACGAGTTGTCCTGGGCGTAACTTATGAACATCATCCAAGTCAAGGTAATCTACTCGGGACCCAGCGCGCGTTTGGAAGCATTTTCGCGCTCTTAATTAATGAAGATCGCCCTCAAATCATATTTTTTTTTGCCGAGGACGTGGAGTTTGAGCCAATGGATGGGGCTTTTCGGGGTGGGCAATATGCACAGCATCCCCATTTTTCAATGGTTTGAACCCTCGAAAAGTGCGACTTTATGGTCTCAATGTCGAATCTTGCCGAAAAACAAAATTTTGATTTTAATTCTAGGAAAAAAAACTAGGAGACTGTTCATTGCGTATGGTATACCTCTACGACTTAGGGTCGCAGTCTCAGAACGGAGTACACAGTGCGCTGCACAGTGACGAGCGACAGTCTCCGGAACATTCGCACTATGGCCCAGTGCATACTTCCCACGACGCGCGACAGCGACAGTGCATATCAGCAATATCGTCTTTCGGTCGATTTATATGTCAAACACTATGTCGCGTCGCCCGTCGCGCGAGGCATGCAGTAGACCTGTCAGCCTTGCACGACGCGTCGGTGCGACTGACGCGCGACAACTGTTCCTATAGGGGTCAGCAGAGTTGCGGAGACCGGTGAGTGGACGCCGAGCGTCAGCCTTGACTCGGCGAAAAAAATGTTTCGAAACATTATTTTCGCGGCGTCGGTTGCCGCTCGCTGGCAGTGATTTAGGGGTCGTTTATACTCCCGCCGCCGAGCGGAGCGGCACAGTGCATTTCTGTAATATTGATCACGCGGCGCGGCACGATGATAGGATTGCACCTCTCCGCGCCGCTCAGCGGCGCAAGTGTAAACGACCCATTAGTGCAGTCGCGGCGTCAATACACTCCGCGGTGCCCCCTCGTCGCCACTCACTCCGAGTCGGTCGCCATTGTTGTCGAATGTAATCGATATTGCATCACCCAGTGCTGTTCGTCGCTGCGAGCAGCGCCGCAACTTCAACTCTGCGGACCCCTTATGATGGCCAATGCTGCTGCTCCAATGCTGGTCGCGCCGCGATGTGTGCTAAATGGGATGGCTGTCGCTCTTGGCAGCGAAAAAGTATACCATTGACCTATAGCAGGGTAGGCGAGCGGTCGCGTCGGGGTGATCTCTTGCACATTTTGCAGGCGTTTCTGCTACTTTTTTTCAGGAATGATTCTCAATCTACTATTTTGCAGGTTGCCTATTCATACTTGCATTATCAGTGTCCTTTTATGCCGGGTTTATACTTCACCGCAGCGAGCAAAGAGGATAAATTACTGGTCTAGGTCGCATCAGAACCAGAGGTCCTGACGAGTCGAGTCTGTCCAAATGGGACTGTCCACCCACGCGGTCGGTATGCGTGTGGAGTTGTCTTCGCGAGGGCGTTTATTTCGGGCGAGCCTTCTGATTGCTACAAACAGCTGACTGTGATATTAGTCAAATACTCCTGCTAATCGATTTCTGAGCCCGGAAAATGCTTTAGTGACAGCCGCTCGACACGCACGCCGACCGCTGAGGCGGACGGTCTTTTTTCGGACGGACTTTATGTACATATCTCAATCCGGGTTCGACATCTGTCTTTTTTGAATGAATTTTTGCAAAATCTCATTCCTATAGAGAACTTGTGAATTGTATTTCTTGTCCAGAACTTTTTGCTTGAACAACAAATCGAATTCCATAGGTGTTGAATTCGTCACTGCACTTGGCATACATATTTGCAGAACAGCTGTTGACAGAGAGGCACACTCTCCGTATTTGCACAACGAATTGCCTACCACGTTCTTAAACTTCTTGTGCAGAAAGTTTCTTACAACCGTCTGTCTCTTGTCATGGTTAATTCTCCACTTAGATCCTCGAGAAAAATTCGTTTTGAAGCGTTATAAGCTAGGAAACGTCCTGGTAAGTTGCTTGCTGGCAATAGGGCCTTTTTTTGAACCACTTCCAACATACCTCTCGTATTTAACTTACATGCAAGTTGAAATTTTGTCTTCATCCCACTTGTCACATGTCACCTCAGGGTTACTTATTCCTTATTCATTCGACCCAATCTAGCAAGTAACTTGGGTCCTCCGATTTAACATGCATGTAGCTTCACCACAGATGGGTTGTTCGCAAGTTGTTTGCCACATAACAATACGGCCGTTTTCAAGTTACTCTCATCATATATGCATCATATGCAGTTCACTTACATGCGAGTTTGAACTCGGTGTATTAAACCCACTGTGTGAATACAAGTAACTTGAAATCTTGGTACAACATGCGAGCAAGCTATCTATCGGAATATTTGGCTCTGAAACGTTTTTCAAATAGCTTTCTAGCTCTATGTATGTAGGACTGTTTCAAAGTTGCTTGCATCACACATCTAACTGTCTTATACGTAGAAACTCTATGTCAAACAGTATAATGTTGCGGCCCTGTAAGTAACCTAAACACGAGAAGGTAGCTTGCGTGTACCTTGTGTGGTAGATCATGGGGTTCAGAAATTTTGGGCTAGCTATTTGTTAGCTAAGGGGCTCTTTGTGATTTACTTTTATATTATCATACCGTCTACCTGCAACTTGTGTGCAAGTCAAAACTCCGAGTTTAACTAACTTGTGACCTATCACCTCTGGATACGTTACTTGTCCCTATGACCAACCTCAGTTAAAGGAAGGACTTTCCTACTTACGGGTAACTTGCACAATAGAGCATTTTGCTCAGCGTGTAACTTACGAGCTAGTTTGGACTTCTCATTCAACATTCGCGCAACCTATCATCTCAAGTAAACTACTTGTGCATTGGTCTCCTATGCATGCCAGAGAATGGAATGCTATGATGCAACATGCTAGTAGCCTAACCACACTTGTGTAGCTGGTGAACAACTTACCAGAGTGCTCTCTCAAATTACTTGCATCGCATTCTCCAGCATTCAACTTACACGCAAGTTAAAAATTTGTGTTCATCTTGCTTACGACTTACCATTCCTGAGTGGATTGCTCTCTCCATATTCCTCAAAAATCGAAAAGAACGTGACTTTGATGATCTACATATTTTAGCATGCAGGTAACTTAAGCACAGTTGCGTAACTCACGAGCAACTTACATACTGGAATATTTGGCCCAGAAACTTCCCGGTGAGTTGCTGGGTAGCTAGAGTGCTCTTGTAAGTTGCTGCCATCATATCTTCCGCATTTAACTTACATGCAAGTTGAAATTTTGTGTGCCCCTTGCTTGCGACTCAGCATTCCTAAATAAACTGGTCTCCACGTATTCCCGTAATCGAAGATTGCATATGACTTGGATACCCTAATTCAATGTGCTAGTACCTTTACCATACAGAGGTTTGCTCATGTTGAGTACAACTTATTTTGATTGTCGTATTCTGATGCATTACCGTCTTCCACATTGAACTTATCCATCAGAATCTGGAAAATTCGTGAACATGAAAGTTACATGCAACATTAGGCTACGAGCGCGCAGGTTATTTGCTAGCTTGTGTGAGTGTCTCGCAACCTTAGACTAAATAAAAAAATTGCCTAGGTGCCATAATGAAGAGAAAAATTGTATCAGTTCAACTGAGGGGCGTTTTGCGTCATAATGGGGTTCTTTTTTTTTGCAGTTGTCGACAGAAGTTCGATAGGATTCCACCCTGAAACTCGCTCACAGCCACGTTCAAGATAAAAGGTGCTTGCCGCGAAAGACCTGCCTATCGTTCCGAAAGTCCTGCTCTTCGCCCGGCTGTTCCCACTCTATTTTATTTCACTAATGAACGGGCTTGACTTCTGGCCCCATTTCTATTCGATTGTTATTTTTATGGATTCATACTAGTTTTCGTTCCACTTCTATGGTGATTGGTGACTAACTTTTTGTAATGCCCCCACTCTACGCAAATGTGTATGTGCACGTCAATGCGTAGCCGACCGTTCCGACATCATTTCAAAGAGCGTAACCTAACCAAATCGAATTAGCCAAATGACACATCCACTTCTGACCTTTTCCAAGAGCTACTAATAATTTTCCAGCTGCGCTCGAATACGTTCAGAAATTTTAAACCACTTTTCAGCGAATTTCTTTAGTAAATCTTGCTCTTCTGTACACATATGTCCATTAAAAGAATAACTGCATAAAATCTGGTCTTAATACAATGTTAGTTTGCTGATATAAATCCGTCTATACTACATACAGTAATGGACAAGAATCTATTGACATCGTCTTTTTTTGAAATATTTTTGCTCCCTTTGGGGCTATCGGTTTCATCTTTTGATAAGATACTTCCGGTCATAATGTCGAAGTAAAGTAATGAAGTATACTTCAGGGCTACTCAGAAAAATGAATACAAGTTACTTGCAACATAAAAGGCCGAAAACAAGTTACTTGCAACATAAAAGGCCGATAACAAGTTACTTGTAACATATCTGAGCCGATGTAAGTTACTTGCGACTTATCTCAGGTCATTTAAGTTACATGTAACATATCGGCGAGATACTGCATGCGGTGCGCCTCCGATATGTTACATGTATCTTAAATGATCTGAGATAAGTCGCAAGTACCTTACATTGGCTCAGATATGTTACGAGTATTTTGTTTTTGATTTCTGAGAGGATCCTGCGTGCAGTGCGCCTCCGATATGTTACATGTAACTTAAGTGACTTGAGATAAGTCTCTGGTAACTTACATCAGCTTAGGTATGTCACAAGTAACTTGTTTGTGGTTTCTCAGAGGATCCTGCGTGCAGTGCGCCTCCGATATGTTACATGTAACTTAAATGGCTTGAGAAAAGTCTCTGGTAACTCACATCAGCTTAGATATGTTACAAGTAACTTGTTTGTAGTTTCTCAGAGGATCCTGCGTGCAGTGCGCCTCCGATATGCTACATGTAACTTAAATGACTTGATATGAGTCGCTGGTAACTTACATCAGCTTAGGTATGGTACAAGTAACTTGTTTGTGGTTTCTCAGAGGATGCTGCGTGCATTGCGCCTCCGATATGCTACATGTAACTTGAATGACTTGAGATAAGTCTCTGGTAACTTACATCAGCTTAGATATGTTACAAGTAACTTGTTTGTGGTTTCTCAGAGGATCCTGCGTGCAGTGCGCCTCCGATATGCTACATGTAACTTAAATGACTTGAGATAAGTCGCTGGTAACTTACATCAGCTTTGATATGTTACAAGTAACTTGGTTGTGGTTCTCAGAGGATCCTGCGTGCAGTGCGCCTCCGATATGCTACATGTAACTTGAATGACTTGATATAAGTCGCTGGTAACTTACATCAGCTTATGGTATGTCACAAGTAACTTGTTTGTGGTTTCTCAGAGGATCCTGCGTGCAGTGCGCCTCCGATATGCTACGTGTAACTTGAATTGCACAATATAAGTCGCAAGTAACTTAAATTGACCAAGAAGATATTTCCAAGGGTGATGTACGACGCGCTCGCGGGGTCAGGCTTACGATTGGCGTCGCTGTTGGTTCAATTACCCAAGTTTGAGGTACTTGACGCCACACCAGAAGGGAAGGCCCAGCACAGCATTATTTTGCGTAGTATGTGGTCTGAGCCCTCTGCGTCGCGTGTCGTCTGCGTCACGTGATGGCCACCCATGGTGAAAATATAAATGTAAGTTACAGACTGTAAAACGGCGAAATTCACATGGTTCCTACGCGTGCTGGTGCGGAGCGGAGGACAGACGGAGGTCCAGGCGTCGCGCCAGTCGCTCGCGCCTCGAATGATGTGAATTACGACGTTTTATAGAGGGTACAGGTAACATACGTGTAACTTACATATAATATAAATTTGAGTTACATGTAATATAAATGTATGTTACATGTAATATAAATGTAAGTTACTTGAGACATTCAAGTAAGTTACATTTATATTACAAGTAACTTGTTTTGATTTTTCTGAGTATAGCCCGAATATTCATCGGAGAGGAAGAAATTTTTCAACATTTGCAATTTGCGACTTTTTGTCTCTTCTTCAATTCGATGGATTTTGTCGTCGTTTTCGATATTCTCTTGGTGAATTTTGTATTCTATAGGATTGATCGTTCATCTGGAAGTGTTAATTCTTCACATAGTGATCAAAGATCTATCATCTAAGGTTCTAAAATGGGTCTATCAGCAGCCGTTCTTGGTAGTCAGTTCGGAATCGCAATACAAGCCATTTTAAAAATTCTGAAGGTTGGCATTAAACATCTATCGAAACTTGAAGCTCGGGGAAGACATCTGAAACAGGAGCAGTATATGATGGTGTCATGACACGCACCTTGCGCGACATTCCGCGGCCTAATTATAAGGACATCAGAGGAAAATTTCAAGGTTTTCCTGGATCGCAGTCGAACTAGAGGTTTTACTTTCCTGTACGATCTAATCAAAGGTTTCTCAGGTATCTCTCATTGCTGCAAAACGTCGACACCAACGATGTGGAGTTCTCGGACGTCATCCCATCTAATGACTTTTGATGAGAGTAAGGCATCAGAAGACAAGATTAGCGTGGGCGACGGAGCATCATCATAAGAGTCAACAGCAATGTAAAAAAATTGCCTATCTAGTTGAATCTACGCCTTGTTCGCTTAAAGCACTAGATCGAGCAGAGAAAACGGCTTTTTCCCATTGCTGTTGAGTCTACGGCATCTGCTCAGTGGCACACGCTAGTCTTGCATTCTGATGCCTTACTATCACCAAAAGCCATTTGACGGGACGAGGTCCGAGGAATCCACAGCCAAGGTGTCGACGTTTTGCAGCATTGAGAAATACCTGAGAAACCTTTGAATGGATTGTACAAGGAAATAAAACCTCGAAATCGACTGCAATTCAGGAAATTCGTGTTTTTGTAAAGTTTTCCTCTGATGTCCTTATAATTAGGCCCCGGAATGTCGCGTAAGGTGCGTCTAATGACACCATCATATACTGCTCTCGTCTCACGATGTCTTCCTCGAGCTGCCAAGCTCAATAGATGTCTGACGCCAACCTTCATAATTTTTTAAATGGCTTGCATTACGTTCCCGAACTGACTACCAAGAACGGCTTCTGATAGACCCATTTTAAAACCTTACATGATAGACTTTCGATCACTACTCAGAAAAATGAAAACAAGTTACTTGTAACATAACAGGCCGAAAACAAGTTACTTGTAACATATCTGAGCCGATGTAAGTTACTGGCGACTTATCTCAGGCCATTTAAGTTACATGTAACATTTCGGTGGGATACTGCGTGCGCTGCGCCTCCGATATGTTACATGTAACTTAAATGACTTCAGATAAGTCGCAAGTAACTTACGTCAGTTGGATATGTTACAAGTAAATTATTTTCAATTTCTGACAGGATACCGCGTGCAGTGCGCCTCACATATGTTACAAGTAACTTAAATGGCACAATATAAGTCGCAAGTAACTTAAATCGGCCAAGAAGATATTTCCAAGGCTGATGTACGACGCACTCGCGGGGTGAGCCCTACGACTGACCTTGCTGTTGGTTCAATTACCCAAGTTTGAGGTACTAGACCCCATACCAGCAGGAAAGGCTCTACACAGCATTTTTTTGCTTAGCGTGTGGTCTGGAACTCGCCCTCTGCGTCGCGTGTCGGGTGCGTGACGTGATGGCCACCCATAGTGAAAACTCGAATGTAAGTTACATGTAACATAAGTGTAACTTACATATAATATAAATGTAAGTTTCATGTAATATAAATGTATGTTACATGTAATATAAATGTAAGTTACTTGAGACATGCAAGTAAGTTACATTTATATTACAAGTAACTTGTTTTGATTTTTCTGAGTATGTGAAGAATTAACACTTCGAGGTGAACGATCAATCCTATAGAATACAAAATTCACCAAGAGAATATCGAAAACGACAAAAAAAATCGATCGAGTTGAAGAAGAGACAAAAAGGCGCCAACTGCTAATGTTGAAAATTTTCTTCCTCTTCGATGAATATTTGCGCTGTAGTCTTATAGCATACTTTATTACTGTGCTTATCTGGGCCAAATTCCTGTCCGCAACTGCGTCTCGACACGCTTTGCGGCCGCACGCGCTGAAGTCAGTCGAGTTTCCAACGCCAAAGCCGACTCGATATGGCTTTCTATACAGTTTTCTTGAATTTTATTTACTTTCAAGTTTCTAAAACCCACTCAGAGTCCACAGATCGGCGGCTGTTGAATGCGCGCGGCCGCAATGCGTGTCGAGATGCAATTGCGGACCGGGATTAGGCCCAGAAAAGCACAGTATATGGATATTATGACCGAAAGTATCGTATCGAAAGATGAAATCGATAGCCCCAAATGGACTCAAAATTTAAAAAAATACGATGTCAATAGATTTTTGTCCACTACTGTATATCACGAGGTACGGTAGGAGCCCCGTGTGAAAAGTGCAACGCACAATCAATTTTTCGAATGTTCAAATTTTGACGCGTTAGCCGAAATGTGTTTTGGACCAGTCTTCCTTCGGATTCCTCTGCAGTACGGTTCTCTTTCGACAGAGTATGACGTTTCATTTGGATGTCTTTACATCTACTTGTATATAAGGTTTGCTTCTTAGAGCTCTCCTGTGTACTGTAGTCTCCTCTGGTCGTCACCTGACCGATATCTCTTGCACCTTACGAGGACATTAGATGATTTTGGCGATGTCTAACAGTCCTCATGAATCCTAGTGATACTTTGCATTTCCTATTGAAGATTGGCGTAAACTCGGTGCCATAACACTGACCGCCTTGATCGTTTTGGTTCTCTTTTGACGGTGTAGTTTATATTGGCGCAAACTCGGTGTACGTAAGACAGCGTCCATAGCTAGCTGCGAGCATTGAGCGACGGTGATGGTTTGCATCGTTGATCGTTTGTCATTGATTTCATCCCGGAGATACCACTGCAGCTGGCACAGGGTTCCTATCAGTGGTCTGCAGATATTAGGCGCTACATACTATCGTTCTCCGAGCCAACTTACGGCCCGCGATTGCGGACTATGGCTGTTGGATCATGCGGCACGTGGTAATCATGCTGGAAGAAAGGTGAATCGTGCCGGGACCAAGTGGTACCAGCACGATTATCATGTGTCGCATGATGAAATAGCCGTAGTCCGCCAATGCGGACCGGAATTTGGCCCAGAGAGCAACAGTATCTACTTATGACATAGTCATTTTCAACAAAAGTTGATTTTGAAAATTCACAGAAGTGATTGGGCGTGGAGCGCGCCGGTCCGCTACGGGAAGTGGCCGTGGAGCGCGCGGTCTCGTGGCAGCCGCGTGCCGCTAATGCGAGCGCCCCCCTGCAGCACTGGGGCGAAATCAATGAACACTGGTGAAAATGTTAACCCCTTGCGTTCGATGACGCTGGTAGCTCGCTATGGACAGAATCTTATTCCTATGGTATACTTTGCCGCTGTCATGAGCGATCGGCATGCTATTTAGCACAAAACGCGGCGGAACGAGCATAGGAGCAACAGTATTAACAGTTGTAGCGCGTCCGTCGCAGCGCTGGCACATGAGGTCTGCAGAGTTGAAGTCGCGGCGTTGCTCGCAGCGATGGACAGAGCTGGGTGATGCATAATCGATTACATTCAGCGAGCGGCAACTAGAAAGGCGACGAGAGGGCACCGCAGAGTGTTTTCACGCTGCGACAACCCTGCGTAACTGCCATCGAGCGGCAACCGACGCGGCGACGATAATGCTTGGAAGCATTTTTGTCGCCGCGTCAAGGCTGACGCTCGGCGACCAGTCGCCGGTCAGTGCACCGAGTGTCGCAGAAGTAATTACATTTTAGACTTAACCTCTCGCTGTCCTCAAACACGTTGCACGCTCCAGCGAATGAGCGTTGTGCGGTGAAATCACCCCGGCGGGCACCGAAGACAAAACCGCCCGGGTGATCCCACATCCCTGTCTGAGAATACTCGCAACCGCGCCGCAGCACGCTTTCGCAATCAGCGTGCACTTTGCGGACTGAACGGAGGTGAACTGTACATATTCTCTGTAAAACATCGCAATTCTCACAACTCCTGACGCGAGCGAAGCGCGCTATACTGCGCACTCCGTCTGTCATGCGCTCTCTCGCTGTCGTTAACCTCCGCTCCGCACCAGCACGCGTAGAAACCATGAGAATTTCACGGTTTCACACCCTGTAAATAGCTCCGATTCCGGCGATAGGATGTCGACAGTTGAATGTTTCGGGTTGATGTCACACCTCATCCTATTTTTTTGTGTTTGTGGACAGCTTAAACTGACTCTGTGTCGTAGGGTCCCATGAGGTCATTTTCCCTTAGAAACCGTGAACTGTCTCTCATGTCACTTCTTCATAACGTCCGCTCTAAACACTTCCCTATACTCAGAAAAATGCAAACAAGTTACTTGCAACATAAATGTAACTTACTTGAATGTCTCAAGTAACTTACATTTATAATACATGTAACATACATTTATATTACTTAAAACTTGAATTTGTATTACATGTAACTTACATTATAAAATCACCATGGGTGGCGATCACCCAACGACTACACGCTAAGCGGAAAAAGCGGGCCTACCCAGTTAGTGTGGATGTGTGGGGTCAAGTACCTCAAACTCGGGTAACTGAACTGACAGAAACGCCTGTCCTAAGTCTGACCCCGAAACTGCATCGTATACTACCCCTTGGAAATGCCTTCTTGGCCGTTTTAGGTTACTTGCGACTAATCTTGTGCCATTTAGGTTACGTGCAACATATTGAAGGCGCATTTCCGTCGAAATGTTGCATGTAACTTGAATAGCCTTAGATAAGTCATAATTTACTTACATCGACTTAGATATGTTACAAGTAACTTGTTTTCGGCCTTTTATGTTACAAGTAACTTGTTTTCATTTTCTGAGTAGGTGGTTCCGAGTGAGTCGAGCCATTGGCTGCCTCAGGCTATATCATTGCCCCTTATCCTCCACCTATCACTCTGGGCCCCCGGTGGCTCTCATGATCCCGCGAACGCTTTGAAGTGCACAAATCGTCGATCTGATTCAGCACAGCCACCGCCGCTGATGACTGATAGCGCGCAAACTATTCACCTTTATCGCAAACATTCTACGAATATCTTCAATGGTTATTTGCACGTCCTCTGCTGCTTTTTCCGGTCTCCTATCGCACATCGATTATTCTACACAAGTGTTATGTATGCCATTCGCGTTACATGAGAATTCCTTCTAGTTACAGCCATTGGGCCCGAACTCTTAGGTCACAAGGTGAGTTTACTACTAAGTGACCACTTAAAATGAGATATACGCTTCTTAGAACCAGTTTTTGAAGGAGAATTAGAATTTTCCTTCCGAAAAATGCTCAGGAATAAGGTATTGCTTGGTCTCCGACCGCCCACAATTATCGATATTTCTGTATATGCCTGTTTTGCCATCTTTTATTTCACTTCTAAAGTAACTTCTGAACACTTCTAGAGCCTACTGACTACTTAGGCGTCGTTTACACTTCCGTCGCCGAGCGGCGCGGCGAAGTGAAATCCTACGATATCGATCGTGCCGCGCCGCGTGATCAATATTACAGAAATGCACTGTGCTCGGCGGCGGGAGTATGAACGACCCCTTAAAGAACAAAACAAAAAACGGATAAACAAGCATTCATGAAAATCTCGTTAGTTGGGGGGGGGGCTGGCCGACACCTGTTATTAGCCTTTATAGTACCTTGTTTTCAAGGGTTCTCCATTTCCGGGGTTTTTCACTTATTTTTAATTTTTGTGATTTTTTTGAAGTTTTGTGAAGTCTACATTTTTATTGGGAGCGCTCCAAAATCGTCTTCATCGTGAATCTTGCCTATAATAAAAAAGTATCAGTTTTGACCTAAAATCTATTCACGGGGGCTATTTGAGGTGTGACGTTTATTTGTCATATTTCCAGAGTTCTTCACATATAGTCAGGCCCGCGGCTCGCCTCGTCAAGAAAATACATTCAAATCTCACCTGCGGCTGGCGCGGGCGGTCGCGTGCCCCGGCCCGCTAATCGATTCAGGTCGAGGGAAGAGCGCAGCTGATCAGCTTACTATACCACCAGCCGCCGGTGAGATTTAAATGCTTTTTCTTGAGGAGACAAGCCACGGGTCTAACTGTATGTAATTTATTCAAAACTTTCCACTAGGAGAATATTTTGAATGCGAAACGCGACTTTTATCGATTTCCGGAATGTTATTGTAGATCTGGCTCAAAAATTCTCTGTGGGGAGTTATTTGTGGTGCTAGCACAAATCTGACGTCCCATTATCGATTTTTTGACTATTAACCCATTCACGACCACGCCTAATTTTGGGTGGCTGCACGTTCGGACCGCGTGCAATATTGCGTCACCGTATACGGTGTCCCACCGGTGGGCCACTTTTGCTCGAATGGCACGCCACCAAAAAATCGATTTTCGTTTTTTTTTGTTTATTCAACGACTGTTGACGTCAAAATCATTATTCCAAAGTTTCAGCTTCCATAACTCTTTCCTTACAGAGAAATGGCCAACTAAAGTTTCAAGTGTGTAGATAAGACCATCCAGAGAATCATGTGATTCGTTGAATTCTAGCGGTTTGAAACATTAATTATCGTAGATTACCATGAAAGGCATTCTTCTGTTCTTCAATCGCCAGCAAATGCTTAGTGAAATGATATTTTGCCCGATTTACACTAATTTTTGCATTAGCTATTAGCTTACATACTCCCACTCTCTTGCGGTCTATCGCATTGCGACGCCAGTTTTTTTGTAGTTAACATTCTTAGCATTCTTTTGACATTGAGACGTAGAAAATTTTCCTAAATTTTTATATTGACTGAAAATGCTGATTAAATGACTTTTTCAGATCTTCAGAGCCATTTTTTTCTCGGCCACCCCTCACCTCTCCAGTTCGGCGCCATCTAGGAAGAGATTTTTTGTAAAAGCGTTTTTTTTTCAACATTTAGACGTAGAAAATAGTTCTATTATTACAAATTGACTAGGAATTATTAGTGTAATAACCGTTTTATATGTTTTCACTCGTTTTCTGCTCTTACGCGTCCCCATTTTTCTCGTCCGCTCCTCTCTAAGGTAGTTTTCACCGAAGTAGAGCCCCGGCCTAGGATACCAACCGTAACCAAACAGGACTTAGGAGGGAAGGCCCTAATTGTCTCTACATTGGTGATCTTTGCATGAGATTATTTCTGTTAACAAAATACGGGCGAAAGAAAAGCCGATTCTCTACTCGCAAATGGTGCGCAATATCAGTGATCATATTTCTGTAATATATTGAATAGTGCTATACGATCTAACCACTCTCAGAAGTGAGGTTTGTTTATCGAGTAATGGAAAAAAGAAAAAAATCCGCCATTAATTGCTTGTAAAAATGCAATCTGTACTCAAGTTTGCGGTTTTCGACCTCGCTGCATTCGATCGGTTAGATATATTGTAGCGGTGAAGCTGCCAGCGGACCACGAAGTTTGTAGTCGGCTCTAGGATAGGTAAATACATTGACCATAAGTAGGTTTAGAAATTCCTTCATGCGGTGGAGAAATCGATTTTCGAAAAGGGTGCTCCACCGGTGGGACACGCCGTCCGAAGTGGTAGTCAACGCGTGTCCCACCGGTGGGACACGCGGTCGTGAATGGGTTAAGCTAGCTTACGGTGGGTATACGGTAGTTTATTCAAAGGCTCAGTTTTGGCTCAAAACTCCTCTGTAGGGGCTAACTGGGCTGCAGAGCATGAATTTCATGCCCATTTGTCGATCTTCAGAGTTTTAAGTGGAGTTTTTTCCTGCTAAATTACATCATACCTACCGTAATCTACAGTAAGCCCCAGAATATTGAAAAACGGACCCCGTATCCGTCTTCAGCACATTGAAGAACCCTTCGATGGAAGTTCCGAGCTAAATTCAATTTTTTTCTAACAACGAAAAAAAATTGACTGTCTGTCCACGGTGCCTTGACGCCTATATCTCTATTCAGAAAACCGTTCCGCAGCTACGAGCGAAAAAAAACTCGAAAAATGGTCCAGAAACGTACAATTTTTTCATATGAACACTTCGTGTCCTTTCGTTGTAAGACCTTAACGTATAGTTTTTCTTTAACTTGACCCTATTTCGGAAAAATGAAAGCAAGTTACTCGTGACATAGAAGGCCGAGAACAAGTTACTTGTAACATATCTAAGCCCATGTAATTCTCTTGCGACTTATTTCAGGTCATTTAAGCTGCATGTAACATATCGACGGGATGTTCGCCTCCGATATGTTGCATGTAACTTTCGTGGCCAAAAGAATTCGCAAGTCAATCAAATCTATGTTACATGTAATATAAATGTACATTAGTTGAGACATTCAAGTAGCTTACGTTCATATTACAAGTAACTTGTTTTCATACTTCTGCGAATAAGAAACCTGCTAGGGTTAAATCGCTTACATCAACTCAATCAATCATCAGAAAAATGAAAACAAGTTAATTGTAACATAAAAGGCCGAATACAAGTTACTTGTAACATATCTGAGCCGAAGTAAGTTACTTGCGACTTATCTCAGATCATTTAAGTTGCATGTAACATATCGGCGGGATAATGCGTGCGGTGCGCCTCCGATATGTTACATGTAACTTGAATGACTTGAGGTAAGTCGCAAGTAACTTACATTAGCTTAGATATGTTACAAGTAACTTGTTTTCGATTTCTGAGAGGATCCTGTGTGCAGCGCGCCTCCGTTATGTTACATGTAACTTAAATGGCACATGATAAGTCGCGAGTAACTTAAATCGGGCGAGAAGATATTTCCATGGGGATCAGTACGACGCATTCGAGGGATCAGGCTTACCACTGGCGTTGCTGTTGGTTCAATTACCCAAGTTTAAGGTGCTTGACCCCACACCAGCAGGGAAGTCCCGCACAACATTTTTTTTGCGTAGTGTGTGGTCTGGGACGCGCTCTCGGCGTCGCGTGTCGTCTGCGTCACGTGATGGTCATCCATAATGAGAATATAAATGCAAGTTACATGTACCATAAGTGTAACTTCATGCAATATAAATTTAAGTTACATGCAATATAAAAGTATGTTACATGTAATGTATATGCAAGTTACCTGAGACATTCAAGTAAGTTACATTTATGTTACAAGTAACTTGCTTTGATTTTCCTGAGAATGCGACCCCTGCTAGGGTTCGATCGCTTACATCAATGGGTGAACGTCACGTCATCTGGTTGCACCTTCTGATTCAGAATCAGTTCCGAACGCGCCATTGTTACACTTTGTTGCTTTTCACAGAAATGACTGGAATTCTTGACATTTTCTATCAGGAACGCTTTCATTGAAACTGAACATCATCCCCCACTCTCCTTTCCATCCATCATTCTAGAGAAATGATTTCTGTCTTGTCTTTAATTGCTGTCTGCGACATTTCTAGTTTTATCGTTTGTGATTTTATGCGTTCAATCGTCCCCGTTTCTTTCTCGTCTAATCGATCATTCTGTCTGATTCTGATGCCTCTAATGTTTAACTGCATATTTATTAATGATGCACAACACGGTGACCAATTTTCTGTCTATTTTCAATAAATCGACATGAGATTATCACACATACTTTGAAAGTTTTAAGGGGACCGAAAAGTAATGTCGTTTCTTACAAGGGAACCAAAATAGGTCATAGTGACCATTTCACACGAAATGTACTTTTCTAGAACCATTTTGGGACGAAAAGTCCGAACATGCCCATCACAGCTGCCTAGACCCACTCTGAAAAAGTTATGAGCGTTTTTAAGCTTCGCGGCAAGGTAAGGGTACTGTGTCCAATGGAATTTGTAAGGTGTGCCAAACTTTTTCCCCGGATTTTGCTAAAAACATGTATTTAGGGGTAATCTGGGGTGCTGAACACGAATCTGGGGTTTGCTTAAGGGACTTTTAAGGTTCACTGTAGGTTACGGTAGGTAACATGCCATTTAGGAGGCAAAACCTACCTCAATATTCCGATAATTGACAAATGGACATTGAATTCGTATTCAGCACCCCAAATAACCCCCACTTAAAAACTTTGAGACAAAGTTGAGACTTTGACCAAACTACCGTATACCCACCGTAATCTACCGTAAGCTGTCAAAAATCGATAAACTGACAACAGATTTGTGTTCAGCACTCCAAATAACCCCCAAAGAAATAATTTCAGCATGATCTATAGTAGCACTCCGGAAATCGTCAAAAGTCGCGATTTGCCATCAAATTCTCCCCCGATGGGAATCTGTGAACGAATACGGTCGAAAACTTAGGAAAATCGATAAATGAACTCCAGATTCGTGATCAGCACCCCAAATAACCTCCCATAGCGAATTTTTAGTCAAATCTGGAATATTTTTCTAAAACCCTTCGAGAGCCCTTTAATTGGGGTATAAATAAACCCCCAACCGAAAATCCGTACAAGTCCAAAACGCTCTTAGTCTGCGCAAAGTTTGGAAAATGTTCCTTTCCCCAAAACTTGCCTAGGGGGGTAGTTTTGGGCGCTGAACACGATTATGAGGTCCGTTTCCGGATTTTCATCAAAATAATGCACTTTTTGGAGGGTACAATAGGTACGAAAATCAGAGAAAAAATGCCTATAACTTTTTTCAGAGTGGGTCTAGGCAGCTGCAATGGGCATATTCGGACTTCTCGTCCGCGAGTGATTCCAGAAAAGTACTTTTCATTTGGGACGGTCATTACGACTTATTGTGGTTCCCTTGTTAGCAGCACGCATAGAGGGCTGAAGTGGAAGCCAATCCGTGCTATACGATCGTGGAATTGTCAAATGGTCTTGATCATCCTTGGTCGACCATCCAGCAACATTTGAAGCAGATTGAGAAAGTAAGCAGAGCAGTGTGTGTTCGTATTCAGCGTGAGAAAACGACATTACTTTCCGGTTCACCTAATATGTCACAGAATGGAACTGAGAGAATCTTTCAGTACTCGGAAATTTTTTGATCAAGTAACTTGTGAATTGAGAACAAGCTTCGTTCAGAGGTTCATCCAGTTTATTGTGTGTATCTAGTAAGTAACTTGTTTTCTCATTGTTTAATCTTATATGCTAACTTCGAACTTGCTCGTAACATAGAAATGATGAGTCGAATAATTTTCTTTGCGTGAAAGTTTCATGCAGCTATTTCAAAAGTAATTCTGTTGCCCAGAAATTTCTGGACAGGTTACCCATAACTACCGCAACTTGTCTGCAAGCTTCGCGCAACTTACTCCATTTATTTGGCGAGCAACCTGTTTTTTTCATTATTTTATGTTCCATGCAAGCTTTTATCTTGTATGTGTCACAAAATAATGGCGAACGAAGGTGAAGGCAGTAGGTTATACAAAACTTAAGTATCTCAAAATAACAATCGATCCACGAAACATTAGAAAAATGAATACAAAATTTGAAAACGATAAAACACATTAAGGTGAAATGAAATATGAACAAATGAACAAATAAGTTTTTTTTTTATTTTATATTCCTTATTCATTTCGTTCATCAAATATCCAGGAGCTTTTGAGCAAGTTTCTCGTGACTATCGCAACATGCTTGAAAGTTTCGCGTAAATTCCTGCGTTTGAATTACGAGTAAACTTTTTAGGTTGCATGATGTAGGCATGTTACTTCTGACTAGAGACTGATTTGACAACAAAGTGGAGTTTTGAAAAAAAAAAAGGTCTGTTGAGGGTAGTGGGGAAAGGTAAAAGAAAAATTCAATCAATTGAAGTTTGGTAAATTTTCTTAATGCACATGGGTAGATCGAAAACCTCAAAAACATAGTTTATTTAATTTTCAAAAATACGAACACTTTCAGACCAAACTATGATCAGAGGGTAAATTGGAGCGCTGAACACGAATAAGGGGTTCATTTTCAGGTTTGCGGAAGATTACGGTGGGTTACTGTAAATAAGTGATACTTTTCATACTGTAACTTACAACAATCTTCTGACCAGGGAACCATAGTAAGTCATAGTGATCATTCCAAATGAAATGTACTTTTCTAGAACCATTTTCGGACGAAAAGTCCGAATATGCCCATCGCACCTGCCTAGACCCACTCTGAAAAAAGTTATAGGCATTTTTTCTCTGATTTTCGTACCTATTGTACCCTCCAAAAAGCGCATTATTTTTACGAAAATCCGGAAACGGACCTCATAATCGTGTTCAGCGCCCAAAACTACCTCCCTAGGCAAAGTTTGGGTGAAGGAACATTTTCCAAACTTTGCGCAGACTGACAGCGTTTTGGACTTGTACGGATTTTCGGTTGGGCGTTTATTTATACCAATCAGAGGGCCTTCGAAGCGTTTTAGAAAAATATTCCAGATTTGACTTAGAATTCGCTCTGGGGGGTTATTTGGGGTGCTGATCACGAATCTGCGGTTCATTTATCGATTTTCCGAGGTTTTCGACTGTATTCGTTCACAGATTCCCATCGGGGGAGAATTTCTGATGGTAAATCGCGACTTTTGACGATTTCCGAGTGCTACCATAGATTATGCTCAAATTATTTCTCTGAGGGTTATTTGGAGTGTGGAACACGAATCTGATGTCAGTTTATCGATTTTTGACAGCTTGCGGTTGATTACGGTGGGTATACAGTATAGTTGTGCTCGATTATTCGCAATCGAATAAACATTCGAATAAATTACTCGATTATTTATTCGATTATCGAGTAATCGAAAAATCCCGATTTTCGATTATTATTCGAAATCGACTATCGAAAAAAACAGATATTCGATCATTATTCGAAATCGACTATCGAAAAAAACAGATATTCGATCATTATTCGAAATCGACTATCGAAAAAACCTCATACTCGATTATTATTCGAAATCGACTATCGACACTGACAATTATTCGAACATATTCGATCTTCGAATATATTCGAATAATCTAACACAGCCTTTACCGGATCATACACAGAAATTTTCGAAGGGCCAGTGCACCAGCACTAGTGTGAGTCAGGGCTGTGCGTAACTGAAATTTTGAATTGCGTAAATCGTAATTTTCAAATCCTCGTAACTCGTTAATCGTAATTCGTAACTGATGAGTAATGAGCTCAAACACAGCCTCAAACCTCATTAAACATGGAAACGCCTCAACTTCCCAGTGATGATATGTGTTTCAAAATAAATCTGTTTTCGACGAGTACTTGAAAAAGTGCTTTCATCAGAGCGAATCTCTGGTCCGCAATCGCAGAAACCCGCTAGGGCAGCACGCGACACGATGAAAATACTGGTGGGACCATGTAGTCCCGGCACGATCAACCTTCGTCCCAGCACGACTTCATCACATCACGTGCTGCAACAGCTTTGTCCACAATTGCGGACCGGAATTTTCTTCTGGTAAGGGCAATACTGGTCGAAAGTGTAAATCGTCTTCTATCCAACGCTTTTTTTGGTTTTCAGCAAAACTTTGCGGTTTTCAAAGTTGAACCTGAAATTTGACGGAGATCCAGGGTACCGACTGAGCATTTTTTAGCAGCCAAAGCTAAAGCCGCGAAAATTGATAGGGCAATTGAAACCACGACATATGCGCTAGATCAAAATAAGCACGGGAATTCTCAATAGAGCGAGATTTGTATATTTTTTCCCAACCTTTGACAAAGGTGCTTCTATGGCTGTCGACGATGGCTAATTTGGATTTTGTTCTTTTTATCGATTTTTGGAAACGAAATAAAAACGAATAGGTGGCAAAATGAGTAATACTCAAAGCGGTGGAGTAAATATCAAATAGCAGCAAGTTCTGCGCTCATACTTGTTAGGGCAGACAATGTCGAAGTAACAAATTCACGAAAAGCGAAAAAAGCTACGAATCACGCCTAATCCAGAAATTCCGCGAACACTATCCCCAACTAAGACAGTAACACTGATGGAATCGCTGGCGCGTGGCGGCCGAACGGCTCCCATCTCGCTATACGACCGCTATTGTTCTGGGAGAAAGCACGTCATTTCGAATGTATCGCGCCTCTTCACTGTGGACACCCAGCGAAGACGCGACGCGACGTAGCGTGATCGAGATGTAGGCTGATTATAACATCGCGTCGTGACGCGAATGAACTCTGAACGGTGTCTAACGAAACGCCCGCTCGTGACGCGCTGGCGTTGTATGAATAGAACCGCTGTGGGTGGCATCAGACAGCTGCTAGTGTAGAAACGATGCGTATCGATTTTGCGTGCCGCCACTTATGAACCCTGCCTGAGCGGAATATTGAAAATATTGAGCAGTTCAGAAGCTTTCGATGCCATTCTTGAAAACTGCCTCTTCAAAGCAGTAGCGTCGCAAAACTCTGAATTCGGTTGGCCCGTAGTTAAATTAATTCATTTATTCGAAATTATTCGATTTTCGATATTCATTCATTCGAAATAGAGAATCAGGTATATTCATTCATTCGTTCATTCGAAAATTTTGAAGTCGAATATATTCATTCATTCGTTTATTCGAAAAATTTAAAGTCGAATATATTCATTCATTCGTTTATTCGAAAAATTTGAAGTCGAATTTATTCATTCATTCGTTTATTTGAAAATTTTGAAGTCGAATATATTCATTCATTCATTCATTCGGTCCGTTTAGTCAAAAAGCATAACTATAGTATACAGTAGTTTGGTTAAAGTCTCAGATTTGTCTCAAAGTTTTTATATGGGGGTTATTTGGGGTGCTGAATACGAATTCAATGTCCACTTGTCGATTATCGGAATATTGAGGTAGGTTTTGCCTTCTAAATGGCATGTTACCTACCGTAACCTACAGTAAACCCTATAATTTGGGCAAGCAAACCCCAGATTCGTGTTCAGCAACCCAGATTACCCTTACATACATGTTTTTAGCAAAATCCGGAGAAAATTTTAAAAACACCCTAAAAATTCCATGGGTACCCTTACCTTGCCGCGAAGCTTTAAAAAACGCTCATAACTTCTTTCAGAGTGGGCCTAAACAGCAGCGATGGGCATATTCGATTTTTTCGTCCGAAATTGGTTTTAGAAAAGTACATTTCATTTGGAATGGTCACTATGACCTATTGTGGTTCCCTTGTGAGAAACTGAAAATGGACCTTTTTCCCGTGTTCAGCGTCCCAAATAGCCCCTCTGGACAGGGTTTAGGCTGAGAGTGTACGAGTTTCTGAAATTAAAAAAAAGTATGTTTTTTGTCGTTTTTGATCTACTTATGTCCTCATAAGAAAAATATACCAAGCTTCAAATTGTTCCTTCATACCTTCCCCACAACACACAACAGACCATTTTTTGAAACTCCGGCCTGTGCTGGGATCAGTTTCTAGTCACAAACTGTTGAGCAGGTTACTCGTGACTACAGCAACTTGCTTTGAATCTTCGCGTAACTTGCTGCGTTTTGTATGACGAGCAACCTCGTTATATTACATGCGAACTTCAAACTTCAATGCAATTTGCATACTATGATGTATGCAAGTTACTCCTAAGGCAACCGCATTAGGATTCTTCAATCCTTGAAGTAACTCGTCCAAGGCTCTTCAGTACTGACAAATTTTGAACAAGTTACCTGCAACTTAAGCGCAAGTTACATGAGGGATTTCCACAACTTACTGCGTTCATCTATTGAGCGACTTGTTTTCCTTAGCTTCATCTTACTTGCAATTTTTGAAGTTGCGTAAAGCCTTCTGGTAACTTGCTCACAAGCTCCTTTGAGAGACTTGTAACTAGCATGTTACATCCTGTTTTGCTACTTTCCCAACAGCTTGACAACTTGAAATCTTCTTCTATGAAGTGCAGGAGTCCACAACCCCTCTAAGAGCCCCTTTGAATCCAAGATTCGATTGATCCGTTGGCTCATTCTCCCACATCACTCGGTGCCAATCTGTGAAGTCTGCCCGGAGGGAGCAAAACACGGCCACACACACGAATTTTGTGCCGGCAGCCACGCCTGAGTCAATGGGTTTTCTATTGGCCTCGGTCTCTCTCCCCTGAAATTATTTGTAATCTCAGCCGGGGCGAAATAGCGCTGTGTGGGAGGGGTGGAACAGGGTAGAGCTGCCGCCGACCGCACATGCTGGACCATCCAGTTGGCTGGAGAAAAGTGTAAAAGCTGCCCCAAGCCTCCACCGCCGTCATCGTGCAGCTTCTTCTCCTCCCCGCACACCTCGGTTACGCCACGACGACGCGGACATGAGCTACCTCTCACCCCTGCCCCACTATCCAACGCCAAGGTATGAGTAAAGATTCATTACAGCCATTTTTACTACTGAGGCATAAATATTAGGACATCCGGTTTGATGTCTCAATATTTATGCCTCATAAGCTCCTACTTGATCCTCCTCCTTATACCTTCCTCTTCAACATTTTTTCATGCTCATTTGGACCATATGTTTGGGACGGACTTTTGATCCGTCTGACCCCATGTCATATGACACACGAAGGGGCGTGGCCATTTCGTGGGAACAAAAAAGATTGTTGTTTACAGACTCAGATCACGCCCAGCTGTGATTTAAATATAGATAACTACTGCTCACATCTGTTGCCTACATTTTCGCGCACAATCATAACACCTATAATACACTTTATGTCATCTTTAGTTTCATTTCCTAAAGTATGTGAATCGAGGAAAAAATCGATAAATTGATTGATTGTGTTTAGACTTGCTAGAGCTCGTTCGTATATTCACGTGCCAGCACCTCTGCCATTTGACGACGAACTATGGGACCCCCGCCACCGCCTCCTCCACCCCCTCCACTCCTCTCCGTGAGTCTATTATTGATTTATTGATTTTCGAAAATCAAGTTTATCCCCTGTATCGGAGTCAGTTTCACTTTAATCATTAGCATGCGTGTGCGAAGCGAGGGGAGAGACAGGGAGAAAATGTGGGGAAAAGTAGATGTAGCACACGCGCGCACACACGCAGGCGATTGGCGGAAATAAATTTCAATCCGAAACACAGGGTAAATACGGTCGGCAAGTATCGCTCTGACTCTCCGCGTACCCTATTGTAGATTGGCGCGAATACGGTGCGCTTATATTATAACAAACGTGCACCGAGTTTGCGCCAACGTGCAACAAGAAACGCTGAGTATCGGTACGATCCGTGCAGACTGTAGATAAGTTTTTGTTTGTTTCAAAATTATGTGGACACTCACAAAAATTGACATGTTAACTCTTGTCAAATCATGATTTGGCGATAAATTCGGTAGACTTTGTTCTGCGGGCCAAATTCCGGTCCGCAATAGCGTCTCGATACGCTTTGCGGCCGCGCGCTTTCGAGTCGGAAGAGTTTCCAGCGCCGCAGCCGCCGATCTGTTGACTCTAGGTGGGTTTCAGAAACCGGAAAATAAACGAAATTGGAGAAAACTGTGTAAAAACCCTTATCGAGTCGGCGTTGGCGCTGGAAACTCTACTGACTCGAGCGCGTGCGGCCGCTAAGCGTGCCGAGACGTAATTGCGGACCGGAGTTGGTCCCAGAGAAGCACAGTTAAAGCTCCGGATATGCTCTTTGAACTTTTTCTGCCCTCATAACATTGGAATGGATCCTAATGAGGCTTTGCCTTCCCCATTGGAGGTTGGCGCGAACTCGGTGCACCTATGTTATATGCAGCATATGGCACCGAGTTTGAGCCAACTTTAGGTAGTGAACACAAAGACTTATTAGGATCCATGCCAACGTTATGTCAGCATTTACCTTCGAAACTCGACTCTCTACCGTTCTGCATCCTAACTTGACCGAGGCTTTCAGTGACTAACTACTTAAGGTGACAGAAGAATCGCTCGAATAATGTTACAAGGGAGGTATAGTCCTTTCATGTGTTTCAGTCCAGCGAATGGACAGGGTGCGTTCCGTGTTAAAGCGCCTGCTGCGGCATAGCGCGTTCAGCGGTGTTTTGATCGCACGAATGACGATCTACCGCCGCGGACCGTTCACTTACTAGACTAGAATTCCTGAAGCTATCATAAGCAATTTGTGTATCGCACCTGCGGAAACGGAGTACCTCGTGCGTGTCTACTAGTATATGTACAATGGCTTTGGACAGAAATCACAGGCCTCAAATGGGTAATGTAGCGGTCCCAGTGGTCCGAGAACGATTACCTTAGAGCTGCTTGCTACAACTACGGTTCTCTGCAACTGCGGACCGGAATTCCGTTTCGAAAAGTACAGTACTTCCCATGGACGCGCAGCCACCACCATGCACTCAGGCAACAAGTGCGGAATGACCGCTGGCAATCAAGGTCTCTGCGGAGGGTACGCCAGCAAGTTGCGGGCGGATCGCTGCCCATCGTGGCCTCAGCGGGCGGATCGCTGCCTCTCGTTTTCTCCGCGGGCGGATCGCTGCGTTCAGGCGAGCGGATTGCGGCACCTGGGAAAGTTGATCACGCTAGCGGGCGGATCGCCGGCAGGCTATAAAGCGGCTATCCGCCCGCAACCTACCAGCGATCCGCCCGCTCAATATTTACACGGTGAAACTTGTCTATCATTGATGAGTTCTTTTCTGGTATCATTATCATGCTCAGAGTAAACAAACCAAAGCGTATAAAAGGCGCTATACCTCACTGAATGCTCACTCGGCATTTCGAGACCGATCCCGGAAGGTGACTTCAAGTCACCTTTGAAGGATCACTCAGAAGCCGGAGAATAAATTTTGGCAGCTGAGGGAATGGTACCCACGGCTAGGAGGGGTGGATGGTCCCGCACACGGAAACCGCTGTGGGAACCATCGGAATAACCCACATATGGGATCGAGGGCAGATCGCTGGCTAATGGCGGGCGGATCGCTGGCTAGTGGCGGGCGGATCGCTGGCTACTGGTGGGAAGATCGCTGGCTACTGGCGGGCGGGTCGCTGGCTACTGGCGGGCGGGTCGTTGGCTACTGGCGGGCGGGTGGCGGAAGGATGTCGATCCGCCCGCGAGAAGCCAGCGATCCGCTCGCACCTACTGTCTGAGCATGTGTATCTGGCGTATTGATTTTCGGTTAGTGTGAATCTTGAACGCTGCGCAGGGTCTTCCGTCGCGGGAAGGGTGATCCTCGCTATATCGGGCTCGCAAAATCTTTAGGGTGTACCCTAAAACGAGAACTCGAAGAGGAAAAGCTCTGTAAAGCAAGAATTTTACGTTTTTTAAAGTGCTTGCTTACATTTTAACTGCCTTTTAATTCGCAGACTCCTTGTCTGAAAATTGAAAATCGTAAAAATCAAAGGATAGAGAGAGAGATGGATCTGAAGAAGGCCGAAATTTTTACACAAAAATGAAGGCAGCTGTCCGCCAGTGAAATTTCTGAGACCAACAGCTGGAATCGCATTTTGTGGTCCTTTCTCTGCTGGCCAATAAATTAGTACAATAAATTTTCCAGCTGGACATATGACATTTTACTTTTCGAAATCATTTAAGAAGATTTAGAAAAAAGCTAAGCTAGCCTTTTGCATCAATTGGAGCTGGTCAACTTGCGCTGCTTTTCGAACTGTTCAGAACAACATACCTGTAACATATCTCGACCGTTTCAAGTTAATGGCAACTTATCTTGGACCATGTTAGTGACACGTTACATATTGGAGGCGCACTGCACTCATATTTTTCTTGTCACTTAAATGGCCCGAGATAAGTCGCAAGTAGATATGTTACAAGTAACTTGTTTTCGGCTATTTATGTTACAAGTAGCATGTCTTCATTTTTCTCAGTACCTCATTTCAGTCAAAGACACTACCATCTGGCGGGTGGAAGACAGCGCAGACACCACGATGTAACAACAATACCTTACCTGGTGGGTCACGATTTTAGTATCACAACCTCAGTTTGTAGTTTTTTTTCTGACGTCGAAAATTCATCATTTCATTTCAGCGGCGCCCGGTAAGACCCGCCCAACAGTGGACAGTGCGGCACTACAGGTAAGCGCTCCAGGGCCTACTGAATCGATCAATGCCAATCGATATTTCATAGCGAAATGCCATTCAAGGAAATCAATCAATAAAACTCGATAATCTTTTGGTGTAGTAGAGCGATCAATTACCCACCATAACACATCGATTAATGAGATTAATCAATACCAATCAATAATTCTTCGCAGTACATCAATCAATAAATTCAATCATTACCCTCAGCAATTCTTCTCAATGTATCAATCAATGAAAACAATCAATACAAGTCGGAAATAATAATCATCTTCTCTATATCAATCAATTAATCAATTCATGAGTAATTAATGCTTTCGCAGTGTCTCAATCAATGAAATCATTCAATACTAATCATTAGATTTTTTTTATATTTATCAATCGATAGAATGAGTCTATAATAATCAATAATTATTCACATGAATCAATCGATAGACGATGCCTATCTTTGATCTTTGCAAATCACCTCTAACAGTCTCTAATTCTTTGCTATCCGGCAGTGCACTCAATAATTCTTTGTTATATGTATGGGTAAACAGAAACAATCAAAACAGATTAGGGATTGGTTTCAATTCATAAGACGATAACCTCTGCATCAATCGATATATCTTTTTAGTAAACAAAGCTACAAAATTGATTGATATCCGTAATTCTCTACGTTGGATTAATCAATATAATCACTCCATAAACACTATGTCCGTTCAGTAGAGCAATCATCATCAATAATGGAAGAATTTTAATACATATTGATCGGTGGAATGAATTCGTTCTAATCAATAATGCTTATTAATGCATATCGATCAACAAAATCAAGAAGTACCTGTGAAAAATTCGGCACAATATATCAATTAATGGCATTCAATAAGTTTTTGCAAAATATCGGTCGGTAAAATTAATCAATACAATTTTTGATTGTTCCACTTGTTGTTTTCATCATATGTATCAATTTAATCAATCAATACCGATAGATAATACTCTTCTCACACTCTCGATCAATGAAACGAATCAATACAAATCAATATTTGCTAAGAACATATTTATCAATCTTCTTCTTCTTCCTAGCGTCTCTCCCTCGAGCTCGCCGGGTCAGACGCTAGGAACGCTAGGACGAAAAAGAAAAAGATTGATAACTGTATTGTTAGGAACTATTGATTTTTATTGATTCACTTCATTGATCGACACAATGTGAAGGAATTCATCGATCGGTATTGATTGATTTCATTGATATCAACAATATAGTCATCAATATCAATCAATAATTCTTCACAGTATACCAACTAATACAATCAATCAATACTGGTCAATAATTTCTCATAATATGCCATTCAGTAAAATCAATCGAAACTCGTCAGCGATTCCTGACAGTATATCAAAGTTTGAGGCAATCATTACCAATCAATAGATCTTCGAATTATATCAGTCAATAAAATTAATCGATAATTAACGAAATTTTTCAGCACGCAGCCGCTCGCCTGCGCAAGACCGGCTACTACGAACAGATTCGAGGTAGGTTGAATAGAGTTTAAGTTTAGCTCCGCCTCTTGCTCCGCCTCTCGAATGAGTGGGAAATTTCACCAATTTCTTAGTGAACGAAGCCTAGAATTCAGGAAATTTTGACGTTCATATTTTTCTCGCCAAAAAAAGTTTGAATCAATAAATTCAAGGTGACGTCCCGAATCTATCCGATGGACGAGTGGCAGGAGCGGATCAACGAGTGTCTGACGGAAATCGGCCGTACGGCTCGAACCTCAATCAGCTGGAACGCGATCCGCCCAGAGAACAGGTGCGCACCTCACGACTTGCGATCGATTATTGATTTTTACGCCCTAGCGAAAGGGCAAACCATGGCAATTTTATTTTGTACCGTCATTATCGCATGAAATCAACTTTACTTCAACAGTTAGAACGGCGGAGAAAGCAGTAAGGACCAAAAGGGGCGGGGCCTTGGGAAACGACTTGCCCCGCTCACTTTGATCCTAGAGCATCATTTAGGACATTTGGACTTCACTGACGCTCTTTAGGTACATGCTTCGCCCGCTCATTCCTACCACACTGATTCGATCGGCGACATTCGTGGACGTGCCGATCCGCGCGTAATCGGACAGGTAAGCGACGAGTATATCCGCCTATAGTAGCCCGCTACAGGCCAGCCAAACCAATCAATATCGATTGTTTTTAGGGCGCCACGACGCCGTCCAGCTTTGACGCGTCGCCGAGAAGCCACTATCAAACCTACAATAGTCCCTCTTCTAAGTCTTATATCGATAACACACCGCTATTAACTCCTGTATCCAACACACTTACCACTTCCTACACTGCCAACGCTAACCACAGTACCCCTACACAGTCATATAATACGGTACAACAGCCACAGTATCAATACAGAAACGTCAGTCCCCCTCAAGCGTACGCGCCGCCCCACTACGAGCAGCAACCATACGCTCCGCCCACTTCCGCCGGCGGCAACCACTCACCCTACGCCCCGCCCCAATCGTCGTACGCTGCGACAACTCGTTCATATAGTCCCGGCTACAACACTACACCTCGTCCATATAGCCCCGGCTACAACTATGCTGCTGCGACGACTCGTCCATATAGTCCCGCTCACAACTCTGCTGCGACAACTCGTCCATATAGTCCGGGCTACAACTATCAGACCAGCCACCACTACACCACAGAGGTTCGTCGACAGGAGGAAAAACAGCAGCAGCAGCAGAGAACTCGTCCACCTCGCGAGGTCACCTTGGAATGGGAGGCACCTTACGTTCCGTGAGTGGACCTATACATATACCTAGTTGGGTATATCCTAGGGTAACCTTAGGTGTTTCAGACCAGCTTCGTCACCAATACTCGACCCACATGCTCGTATACGTGAATTCGCCACCAGCAATTTTGTTGAGGTAAGTTTTTTTTTTCAGGAAAAAAACTGTAAAAATCGTCTAAAACGTTGTCTTATGTGCTGGAGAATCGATATATCGATTGATTTTGTAGGCAGATCCACCGACAGCTACAAATCATGAGTACATTCATACGGTGCGGCGTGAGACGCACACTCGAACGACTCCGAATAATTTTGCGACATCCCTTAGAGACCAAGGTGGGCTGGACTATGTAATGTTATGTTATCTTATGTTATGTTATGTTATGCTATGTTATGTTATGTCATGTTGTTTTATCTTATGTTGCGTTGTGTTGTGTTATGTTATGTTATGTCATGTTATGTTATGTTGTGTTATTTTATGTTATTTTGTTATGTCATGTTATGTTATGCCATGTTGTGGTATGTTATCTTATGTTATGCTTAGTTATAACATGTTATTCTATGTCACTCATTGTTATGTTATGGAGGATAGGTCACGTAAAATGTTGTTGTTCTGCTAATTCTCCCTGTGGTATGTAATGTCGTATTATATTGTTTTTTTTTCCTGAAAAAAAACGTCAAAATCACATCAAACACCCTAATATGGGCTGGTAAATCGATATATCGATTGATTTTGAAGGCAGATCTGCCGCCGGCCACAAACTATGAGTACATTCGTATGTTACGCTATGTTATGTCGTTATGTTGTGTATTGTCGTGTGACGTCATTTTTTATTTATGCCAGGTTTTGTTGGATTATGTTATGTCATGTTATGCTTTGTTATAACATGTTATTCTTTGTCGTGAAATGTTATGTTATGGTAGGGTAGGTCATGTAAAATGTTTTTGTTTACTTATTCTAGGCTCTGGTATGTAATGTTGTATTGTATTAGTTTTTTTTCCAAAAAAACTCAAAATCGCGTAAAAAGCCCTCTTATGTGCTGGCCAATCGATATATCGATTGATTTTGTAGGTAGATCCGCCGACAGCCACAAATTCTTGAGTACAATAATATTTTACGCTATGTTATGTTACACTGTGCTGTGATATGCTATTTTTATTCATGTCAGGTCATGTTGGATTATGTTATGCTTTGTTAGGAGATGTTATTCTATGCCGTGCATTGTCATGCTAAGGACAAAGCATGTTAAATATATTTGTTTTGTTAGTTTAGGCTCTGGTGTGAAATGTCGTGTTGTAATGAAAAAAATTCGAGAAAAAAACGTTAGAACAGCGTAAAACGCCCTTTTATGTGCTGGCCAATCGATAAGTGTACCTTATTATTGATTACACGTGCTTTTTTATCTTGTGTATGTTATATTGTGTTATTCATGTTTTGTTTTCTTATAGCGTGTCATCATGATATATTATGTTATGCTATGTTGTGTTATGTTATGTTATGTTATGTTACGTTATCTTATGATATGTTATGTTATGTTATGTTATGTTATGTTATGTTATGTTATGTTATGTTATGTTATGTTATGTTACGTTATGTTATGTTATGATATGCAATGTTATGTTATGCCAGGTTATGATATGTTATGTTATGTCACGCCATGTCATGTTATTTTATTTTGTGTCATATTGTGTTGTAATATTACATGATATGTTGTGTTATGTTATGTTACGATATCTTATGTTGTGTTATGCTATGTTACTATAGTTATATTGTGTTATGTCATGCTATGATATGTTATTTTGTGTAAGGTTCTGTTATTTCGTGTTATGTTACGTCACGCGATGTTATTTCATGTTACCTCTTGTTATGATATGTTACATTGTGTTATGTTACGTTTTGTCATGCCATATTATGTTATAAAGTGTTGTGAAATACTATGTCATGTTATGATACGTTGCGTTATAACATATGATGTTATTATATGGAATGTTATGTTGTGTTGTGTAATGTCATGCTACGATGTTATTTTGTGTCATGTTCTGTTATTTCGTGTAATGTTACGTCACGTGATATCCTTTCATGTTATCTCTTGGTATGATATGTTACGTTGTGTTATGTTACGTCATGTTTATGTTATGTTACGTCGTGTTATGCTGGATATTTTGTGTTATGTTACGTTTTGTCATGTCATGTTATGTTATAAAGTGTTGTGAAATGTTATGTCATGTTATGATATGTTGCGTTATAATATGTGATGTTATGATATGAAATGTCATGTTATGTAATGATATGTTATGTTACGATATATTATGTTGTGTTATATTATGTTACGATATCTTATGTTGTGTTATGTCATGCTATGATATGTTATTTTGTGTCATGTTCTGTTGTTTCGTGTTATGTTAAGCTCTGGTACATCACTAGTGACCTGTTGATTTCGATTATCACCAGCAGCGGAGCGGTGGGCCTCGGTGAAGTATAACTAGTGATAAGGAGGTTTTGACGAAAAAGCCAACGTTTCGTGCTGTGATAACCGAAAACATGAGTTTACTTGGAATGAAACAGAGTCTACGTCACGTGATTTCATTTCATGTTACCTCTTGTTATGATATGTTACGTTGTGTTATGTTACATCATGCCATTTCATGTTATGTTATGTTACGTCGTGTTATGCTGTGTTATTTCGTGTTATGTTACGTCACATAATGTCATTTCATGTTACCTCTTGTTATGATATGTTACGTTGGGTTATGTTACATCATGTCATTTCATGTTATGCTATGTTACGTCGTGTTATGCTGTGTTATTTCGTGTTATGTTACGTCACGTGATGTCATTTCATGTTACCTCTTGTTATGATATGTTACGTTGTGTTATGTCACGTCATGTCATTTCATGTTGTGTTATTTTACGTCGTGTCATGTTCTGTTATTTCGTGCTATGTTACCTCACGTCATGTCATCTCATGTTGTGATGTGTTATGTTACGTCATGTCATTTCATGTTATGTTATGTCACGTCGTGTTGTGCTGTGTTATTTTGTGTTATGTTAAGTTTTGTCATGTCATGTTATCTTATAAAATGTTGTGAAATAATATGTCATGTTATAATATGTTGGGTTATAATATGTGATGTAATGATATAGAATGTTATGTTATGTTATGCTACGCTACGCTACGCTTCGTTGCAGGTCTCACCACAACCCAGCGAGAAGCTAACCAGTATCAGTCGAGTTCTCTGCGAAGAGACCAGCTGCCCTTCAATGTGAACCAAATTTACAAGGTCAGTTTTGCATCCCTGAATTCCTATTGTTTTCCGGATAGTCTGTCCGCTGAAATGTCGGAAAAGGCTAAATCATCAGCGAAAAAGGCTACTGCTCTTGTTGTTGATAATGACTCAATGTGCCACATATTCTACTGAATCATAGACACCTCTCGCTCCATTGAAGCCTCAACAGTTCACATTTAACATTGCGTTTTTCTGTCTTGGATGGCGCTGTTGTTAAACCTCTTCTTGCTTTTCACCTACTCTGTCAGGTGTCCAGCAGCCGTGAAAAGCCCTTAGAATTGCAAAGGCCACCGCTCTCTGGCGATTTCTCGCCCTCTAGTGAACCCTAGTGTGTGAGTCTCATATTCCGCGACAGCCTGCAAATCGATAGCCGGCTGTCCACACATCCCTCAATTTTCATAAAAACCCTTATCCAGCCAGCTGAAAAACCTTCAAGAGTTCTGTCCTTACATAGATTAATGAGACTCAGAGTCTGGGCTTTTTCCATTTGGGTATTCATTATTTTTATGAATTGCACATATGCACACTTTACATATGACTAGGCCTTATTATACATAATAACTTTTCAAATGCATGACGATAATTTTACTTTTTTCTGCTGCCTTCTCCTTTCCCTTTCCTCCAGCTCTAGCCAGAAATTGTGGAAATTTTATGAGAAATTTTCACAGAATCCTGTGAACTTCCGAAGGGTCACATGGACAAAGTGGTCATTCTGAACGAAATGTAGCTTTATAGGATCAATTTTTGACGAAAAGTTTGGATTTGACCTTTATAGCTGCGCCTCCTCTCTCTGAACGGAATTATAGGAGTTTATTGGTGGGTTACCATAGGTAATTGTCGCCGTTGATGACGTCATGCGTAGAGTTGCAGAATAGTTTCCCGCGGACGTGATCCTAACACCATCAGGACGCTCCCTTGTTGACCTGGAGTACGCCGACGACATCGTGTTATTCGCTGGAAACAACGCAAAACTGCAAAGGATTGTGAACCTCGTTTCGAAGTATGCCGCAGCCTATGGACTTCGTCTTCGTCCGGACAAATGCAAGCAGATGTGGGTCTCTCAGAGGCCTTCAACTGGAGTTTGTGTGGACGGACAACGTATCGAACTGGTGGACGATTTCTGTTATTTGGGCTGTTTGCTGAAGAACGATGGTAGTTATGCAGCGGATATTCGACAACGATGTGCAAAAGCTACGTCTGCATTCAATTCTCTAACCAAGTGTTTGTGGTCTACCACCATCGCGAAGGAAGTCAAGTTGCGCGTCTACCTATCCGCTATTCGCCCTATCATGATGTACGGATCGGAGACGTGGGCAGCACCGAAAACGCAGATGGAAAGGTTGGATTGCACGGAGAGGGAGCTTTTTAGGCGTGTGCTTGGATATTTCTGGCCGCGTGTATGCCATAACGAAGACCTTTACAAGGAAATCGACGCAGTACATCAACGCTTGACACGAGGGAGGTGCCAGCATCTCCTAACGCCATCTCAAGCAGCAATGGAAAGTCGACTTCGACTGCTCGGGCATATACTAAGAAGAACGCCGGATCGTCTCGTACAACACGCTTTAAAAATGCTTCCAAATCCTGTCTGGAAACGGCCACCTGGGCGTAGGCGAAAGTTCTGGACGGATGTGGTTAAAGAGGATTTGAAGTCACTCGGCATCGAAAGACAGTTCAGGCGCGATGTTTCGATTCGCAGGAAATGGAATAGTGACAGCTGGATGGAATGTGTTCAAATTGTGGCTGAAGACCGTGAAAAATGGACACGGCTGACTACTAGGACGGCACACCTCGGTGAAGATGCGGAATGACCGCGTCAGGCGAAAGACAACCGATTAAGTCAAACTAAGTCAAATTGTGATTGTGCCAACCGTAACCTACCTTAACCTTTCGTAAGACTGAAAGTGAACCCCATAACAGTGCTCCGCGTCCCAACCAACCGCCTGAACAAAGTGAGAGCGAAATTTTTCCATCAAATTCCAGCGCCCCTAAAAACCAATAAGTCCCAAATCCTCTATGGTCCAGAACCCGAAAGAGGATTTTCCGCTCGGTCACTATACAGAGGGGTCATTTAGGGCGCTAAACACGATTATTATGTTCTTTTTTTCAGTTTTTGGGCTTTGTTGTTGGGTCACGGTGCGGAAAAGGCACCTACCCAATGCAACCCATTGCCGTTGAGAGAAACAGAGCGCAGCTAGAAATGTCAAATTCGTAATTTTCGGCAAAAATTGGTTCCAAACAGGCAGCTGCATTTCGTTGGGAATGGCCACTTTCTCCGGGTGACCTTCCTCTGAGAGTTTTGGCCGGGAAATAGCCGCGAAATTCCTCATTGCCACGTAATAGCCCTCAAATAGCCGCCAAATAATGATCGCCGCGAAATAGCCGAAAAATAATCCTCTCCAGGTAGATATACGGCGCATTCCAGAGGCATGATTGAGATGTCAGCACATCCATCGGTTCAATTACCCAAGTATGAGGTACTTGGACCACGTTCAGCCTCTGGAGTTCCCGCCTAACCGCTGGCGGCTCAAGATAGTGGCTCGGCGAGTCGACGACGGTTGCGTCTTGGTTAATTTTGTTTACTTCTAAACATTTCTCGGCTACTTCTTGTCCGTTCCGCGAGAAGCAGAGAAATAGCCGCGAAATAGCCCACCAGGAGCCGCTACAGAGCCTGGTGGGCTATTTCGCGGCTGAAACTCTCAGAGTCCCTTGGAAGCTCTTGTAAGAGTTACTAAAGTTGTAGCTAAGTTGTGTAAAACACCGTCAAATTTACTGTAAATATTATTGAAAGTTATGCTAGGATCATATTTCCCTCGTCCAGCGACAGCGACAGTGCATATAAGGTATATCGATATTGGGTCGACATTCATAGCAAACACTGCGTGGCGTCGCTCACCTCTGGAAGTTTGATGCCGGCCTTGATAGTCGTTTATACTTCAGTCGCCGAGCGGCGCACCAAAGTGGAATAAAATTCCCTTTAGCCACGCGCTGCTCGGCGGCGGAAGTGGGGACAACCCCTTACAAGGGAACCACAACAAATCATAGTGACCATTCCAAACAAAATGTTTTTTTCTAGAACCGTTTCCGGACGAAAAGTCCGAATATGCCCATCGCAGCTGCCTAGACCCACTCTGAAAAAAATTATGAGCGTTTTTTAACGCTTCGCGGCAAGGTAAGGGTACTACCCCCCATGGAATTTTTAAGGTGTTTTTGAATTTTTTCCGGATTTCGCTAAAAACATGTATGTAGGGGTACTCTGGGGTGCTGAAGACGAATCTGGTGTTTGCTTGTCGAAATTTCAAGGTCTACTGTAGGTAGCGGTAAATAACATGCCATTTAGGAGGCAAAATCTGCCTCAATATCCCGATAATCAACAAATGGACATCGAATTCGTATTCAGCGCCCCCAATTAACCCTCACGTAGAAACTTTGAGACAAATCTAAGACTTTGACCAAACTACCGTATACCCACCGTAATCTACCGTAAGCTGTCAAAAATCGATAAACCGACATCAGATTCGTGTTCAGCACTCCAAATAACCCCTTGAGAGATATTTTGAGCTTAATCTATAGTAGTACTCCGGAAATCGTCAAAAGTCGCGATTTGCCATGAATTTCTCCCCCGATAGGAATCTGTGAACGAATACAGTCGAAAACTTCGGAAAATCGATAAATGAACTTCAGATTCGTGATCGGCACCCCAAATAACCTCCCAGGGCGAATTTTTAGTCAAATGTGAGATATTTTTCGAAAACGCTTCGAGAGCCCTCTAATTGGTATATATACACGCTGAACCGAAAACCCGTACAAGTCCAAAACGCTGTTAGTCTGCGCAAAGTTTGGAAAATGTTCCTTCACCCAAACTTGCTTAGGGGGGGGTACTTTTGGGCGCTGAACACGATTATGAGGTCCTTTTCCGAATTTTCGTAAAAATAATGCGCTTTTTGGAGGGTACAATAGGTAGGAAAATCGGAGAAAAATGCCTATAACTTTTTTCAGAGTGGATCTAGGCAGCTGCGATGAGCATATTCGGACTTTTCGTCCGAAAATGGCTCTAGAAAAGTACATTTCATTTGGAATGGTCACTATGACTTATTGTGGTTCCCTTGTTCCGAATAGAGTCACACTGCTGAAAGGCGCGGCAGCATGCAATGGAGGTGTATCGATCACGCCGCGCCGCACAAGCGATTCTTCTGCATTGCATGCTGCGGCGACGCCCGACGGCAGAAGTCTAATCGGGCACTTACACCTCATGGGTGGATCTTGAGAACAGTTCGGACGAGTTTCTGTCAAAGAACATTTTAAAAAAGACTTTTTGAGCTCAGACCGAAGTGAGTAGAATAAGGCAGTAAGTCAAGAATATTGGGAAGCGAACCCCAGCTTCATGTTCAGGAATAATAACCCAATATAAAAGTTTTGGGCCAAAGCCGGCAAAAATATATTTATGTATACCCTGAAAATTGCCAGATGGGTGTAGGGGTAAAATGCGGAAAGAAGTGGACAAAAACGAGCTGCTCACCAGGTGTAAGAGCTTCAAATTTCAGACCTAAAAGCTTGAAAAAAAAACGACAAGAAAATTTGAGCCGGACATTTTCTTTGCAAGGGCAAAGAAAATGTCAGGCTCATTCCGGAAGAATCCAATTTTCTGAGAACCTTTTTTTGGCTTGCTATTTCGTGCTTTCATAGGATTCGGTCGGGCTTGTAAAGGGCATCGGGGGCTGTCGACTGAAAGTTCTCGTAATCCTAGCTGCTGTCAATGTTGCTGGCCAGCCAGTCATTTTCTCCTCCGCTGCCTAGGAGATTTCATTTCCTTGCCCTTTTTCATCACGGATTTAGCCTTGGGGCTACGCTTTTCTAGGATGATTAGCTCTCCGTCGGATCTGTCTTCATGGACTATTTCTGGCCATCTGAAGAGTTGAAGTTTGATGTCTTAAAGAGCGGCCCTTCAGCGTACTCTGAACCCTGCCCTTGCTGTTTTCACCCCAAATCTGTCGAAAAAATCACATGCGCTTCTCCCAAGACCGAATGTTTCCTGGCTGGGTGGGCGCCGCAGGCTGCGCTATCTGGTGCTTTCATTAGTCAGTCAATTGTTACTCACAGCTGATCATGAAGTCATGGGGAGGAAGAGCATTTCGCCGAGAGACCAGAATGACATGGCGCGTCGCGTCCATCTCAGCGCGCCGCGTTTTTCGTGCCTCTAAAGCTAAACAATTCTGTGAAAAGCGAATTCATTGGTGATTCACACGTGGCTCTTCTCACATATTTATGAAGCAAAACGAAGACCGACCGGCGCGGCGCGTCCTTTTCTTCTAGCTGCGGCGTGGGAAATGTGTTCTGTTTCGTTGTTATTTCCTTCGTTCTTCCTTCCCATGCTAGCTTATGGTCATTTTTCGAGGCAAATTTCGCACTTTTCTCGCCTTTTTTTGTCTTATTTTCCCCCTATTGAAATCGTTTTGGCGCGAATTGTTAACTTCTCAAAAAGTCTGTACAATTTCAACCTGTGTATCCCTGATGCCGTTTGTGGTTGAATTGGAGGCAGCCGGCGTGAGCAGTCGCGTCTCGGAGGGGTAAACTGTATAGTATGTTATGCTACTAAAAATTTCATGTTATGCCGTGTCACGTTTCTATTCTGTATTCTATTTTTTTATAATATGGTCCGGTCCGTGCGCAGTCACTTCACAGCAAGACCGCCCGCAGCAGGCTCGCTGGTGACGTCATCCATCGATCCTGCAAGTATCGATCGGTGGCGCGGCACGCGAACTAGCTATGTGGATAGGCAAATGCGCACGGAGGGGCCTACTCAGGCGATTCGCCGCACCGAACAGGAATCGGAGCCGCCTGACAGTTCAGCTCGTTCTCCCGATCTCCGAGCCACTGCTGTTGCTGTTCGGGCCAAGTGGACCAACAACAGCATTGGCCCGGACAGCAACAGAAGCCGACTCGCAGATCGGATTGGCGACGACTACTCGATACGCACGCCGATCGCGTGGGTGGACAGTCTCATTCGGACAAACTTTATATGATATAGCATGTTGTCATGTTATGCTATGTTGTGTTTTTTTAACGTTATGACCATATGCTATGTAATGTTACGTCAATTTGTGTTGTGTTATGCTTGTTGCGTCATGTCAAGTCATGTCATGTTATGTTATGTTATTATGTTTGTCTGGTGATGTTGTGTTATTACATGTAATGTACTGTGCTTATCTGGGCCAAATTCCGGTCCGCATTTGCGTCTCGACACGCTTTGCGGCCGCACGCGCTCGAGTCAGTCGGGTTTCCAGCGCCAAAACCGACTCGATGTTGCTTTTTTATACAATTTTCTCCAGTTTTTCTAAGTTTCCAGTCTCCAAAACGCACTTAGAGTCAGCAGATCAGCGGCTGCAGCGCCTGAAGCTCTTCTGACTCGGAAGCGTGCGGCCGCAAAGCGTGTCGAGACGCAATTGCGGACCGGAATTTGGCCCAGATAAGCGCAGTAATTCAATGTTGTGTTATGTAGTGTTTCCCTTGTTGCATTGTATTAGGCTGTATAGCGTATTATCATATTGGGTCGGGTCGCATTATGTTAGGTCATGTTATCTGATGTTAGGTTTCTTTATGTTGTGTCATGCCATGCTATGCAATGTCATCTAGTGTTGTGTTATGTTATGTGGTTCTAAAGTCTATTTGAATGAGACTGTCCGCTCACGCGGTCGGCGTGCGTGTCGAGCGGCCGTCTCCAAACAATTTTTTTCGGACGAGTTTCCCCACGGCTCCAAACAGGTGACTGAGGTATGATTCACTGTTCGTCCTATATTCCTCCTAATCGATTCATAGGTGTGAAAAACGGCTCGGCGAAGACTGCTCGATACGCACGCCGACCGCGTGGGCGGACAGTCTTATTGGGACAGACTTTATATGATACAGTGTGTTGTCATGTTACGCCATGTTGTGCTATGTAGTGCTGTGTTGTGTTACGTTAACCCTATATGCTATGTTATGTTATGTCAGTTTATGTTGTGCTATGCTTGTTGCGTCATGTCAAGTCATGTTATGTTATGTTGTGTTACGTTATGTTATGTTATGTCGATGTTATGTTATGTTATGTTCTGTTATGTTATGTTATGCTACGTTATGCTATGATATTATGTGCTATGCTAAAATATGACGATATGCCATGTTATGTTATGTCAGCTCATGTTGTGTTATGATTGTTGCAACATGTCAAATCATGTTCTGTTGTGTTATGATTTTTTCAGGCCGTGTTCTTCAACATGTTATGCTATGTTAGGTTATGTTATTCCTCGCTGTATGACCTACGTTGTGTTATGTTACGCTCTCTGATGTCATGTTGTGTCACGTTATGTTATGCTATTTCATGTTACGTCATGTCAGGTTATGTTATCTTAATTTATGTTATGCCATGTCATAAAACGCTAAGTTAAGTTGTGTTATGTTATGTTCTTATGTTACATTATGTTAAATCATATTCTGTAATATTTTGTAATTTCACGTCAAGTCATGTTATGTTGTGTTGCGTTGCTGTTAAATGCATGGATGTTATGTTATGTCATGGCAGGTTGTGTTATCTGCTTACGTTAGGCTATCCTGTGTAATATTGTGTTATGTAGTGATGCTATGGATTGTGTTGCTATACGATGTTAGTTCATGTTATGTAATGCTTTATGAAGTTAGTTTTGTGCTGGTATGTTATGTTTTGTCATGTCACGTGAAGTCATGTTATGTGTTGTCATAAATAAATTAAGTGTAATTTTTTAAAGATTTTTTTTGTTATAAATTCATGTGTTGTATAAGGAAGTTATCGGTTGTGTTGTGATCTTGTGTTATTTCATGTAATGCTATGTCAAGTCAACTTATGTATGGTAGGTATTTTATGTGTTGCGTTCTGTGATGACATATTCTAATATGTAGTTCACCCACCTTGTGCAGTTTTCACTGATCAATGGATTGCTCGCTTGCCACTGGTTGACGGTTGTCGCGACGCGACCGCTCGCGTCTTCAGTCTCCGACGAGCTGAACTGTACATTGACTCTGCAATAACTCCTGTTTGAATAGATAATTCAAGTGATCAGCTGTTTTTCTGATAACATTGAAAAAACACTTTCCTGGTGAGAGAAACCACCGCATGCTCTACCTTCATATATTATTATAAAAATCAGATTTAACAATTTATAAAGAATGGTTTTTTATTAAATTACTTTTTTTTTATTAAATTACTTTTTTTACTGAAAAAAAGACGAGCAAATGTTTAAAGGAACACGAAACTCCTAATTTTCCCGGACTTAACTTCGCTGCACTGTGAATATTACCCTAATACCCAGCTAGGGGCGAGTGTGGATCAGTGGCAAGAGGCGCCGCTGTCACGCACGCGGTCTAATGATCGATCCTCGCTCAAGTTCAACCAAGCCTTCTATCCCTCCGGGGTCGCTAAATCGGTACCAGTCTTGTCTGGTAGAATAAAAACACTGACTTCAACATCGGCTGGCCACCGCAAGTGATTGCATAGGCCCTATACACATTCAAAAGCCTCTACAATTTTGAATAGAAGTCGAATTCGTGGCGCATCCCCAGAGAATTGATATACGCCGAGAACTTTATCCTTTACTTTACCCAGCTAGGAAACTGCCAAAAATCGTAGATAAGGCTGTTGTTCCGCTCAGAATTTATGACCTCTTACGCACCCCGGGAGCTCAAACAACACCCCCGGTTTTAGTTAATATGAGAGATTCTATTTTTGCTGATCCTGCCTGCTAGCAAAACATTGGGGGTGTGTGGGTTGGGCAATTTGTTTTCTGGCCTTTCTATCACATACACACATACACATACACACACAAACTTGGTCCCCTCCCTCTCAAGTCATCCACCACAACCCGAGACATCAAAGATTTTGCCCATGCGACAGCTGAAGTTTCGAAGCTTTTCCCTGTTGTTTGCCCTCGGAGGGCAAGAACTGCTTTTGTAATATCAAGTAGAAAAAGATTCTCTTCAATTTGGTCAATCAATCTCAGAAGTTTTTCCATCAGACGAAAAGAAAATGTCAGTTTTAGCCCCGAAATTCTTGAAAAATTGCCTGTCGAAAGGAGGGAAATGAGGTCTCTTCCTCCAGAATTCTCCCTCTTCTCACTTATGTCGCATAGAATTCCCCCAGTTTCCTCTCAAGGTTTTCTACTGACAAGGGTAAAGCTTATGGCGGTAAACGCATCTGTAAAAAACTAATTGTATTGTCAGTATCTCTTGGACCTCCATAGTAAAGCTGCGCGGTATCCAGCCCGAGCTGCAGGTTCCAAGAAGTTACAAGCTTAAAAAGGTAGTTTTCTGTGCTTTTTCTACCTTGAAAAAGGTGCATTGATGTTCGGAAAATCCGGAAACGGACCTCATAAATGTGTACAGCGCTCAAAACTACCTGCCCTTGGGCAAAATTTGGATGAAGGCACATTTTCCATTTTTTGTCCAGACTGATAGCGTTTTGGACTTGTACGGATTTTCGGTTGGGCGTTTATTTATTACAATTACTCAGGCAAACCATCGCTCCGAGCGGTACCGGAGAGCTACTTGAGCGGCGCTGCCTCTCCGCTCCGAGCGAAAATTAGCCATCTACTCAGGCCACAGCAGCCGCTCTCCGGCCACAGCAGTATCGCTCGTAGCGATCTTCGGTCCCAACTGGCACTGCGGTCTCTGTTCGGGCGATTTTCAAAAATTTCCTAATTGCTACTTTTTCTTTATTTCCGTGTCTTCTGGAGAGGAGTAAGCCTGTTAAGAGGATAAGGTACCTGTCACAGCCTGCTGGTCAAGAGGTTAATCCTGCCACAGGCCGCAACAAGGATACCATCCCAGCATGGTCCGCAATGAGGAAGCCTTCTCCACCGCAGGCCATGAGGGATCACCTCGGCCGCCAAAAATTGTCATCCTGAGAGTGATCCGAGGTCACCTCTCAAGAGTGGCCTCGAAAGGCCAACTACCCGTCTACACTAGGCCTTTTATACCCGCAGGATTGGTTGTTCTTTGAGTGATAACGTGGCTCACACGTTATCGCTCAAAGAACAACCAATCCCACGTCTCTCTATCTCTGGCGATGGCACCGCTGTGGTCCCGAGAGCGACCGGAGAGCGACCGAGGGGCGAACTGGCACCGGACAGGGACCGCGGTGCTAGTTGGCCCCTCGGCCGCTGTCCGGGCGATGACGTCATAATTGGGAGCAGCCGGTCTCACTCGGAGCGATGGTTTGCCTGAGTAGAGGGCGCTGGGAGTGTTTTAGAAAAATGTTCCGAATTTGACTTGAAATTCTCCCAGGGTGGTTTTTTGGGGCACTGATCACGAATCTGTGGTTTATTAGTCGATTTTCCGAAGTTTTTGGCTAATTTTGTTCGAAGCTTCCCAACCGTGGAAAATGTCGAAGGAAGAACGCCACTTTCGAGATTTCCGGATTTCTACGATAGATATGTCTCAAAATCATTCTCGGGGGTTATTTGGAGTGCGCAACACGAATCTGGAGTCCGTTTATCGATTTTTCGCAGATTACGGTAGATTACGATGGGTATACGGTAGTTTGATAAAAATCTCTGATTTTTACCAAACTACCGTATTCGGGGTGGAGAATTCGAAATTAACGTCCGTTTGTCGATTTTCAAAATACTGTGCTTATCTGGGCGAAATTCCGGTCCGCAGCTGCGTCTCGACACGCTTTGCGGCTGCGCGCTTTTGAGTCGGAAGCGTTTCCAGCGCCGCAGCCACCGATATGTTGACTCTAGGTGGGTTTTGGAAACTGAAAACTAAACAACATTGGAGAAAACTGTATAAAAAAGCCACATGGAGTCGGCCTTGGTGCTGGAAACTCGACTGACTCGAGCGCGTGCGCCCGCAAAGCGTCTCGAGACGCAATTGCGGACCGGAATTCGGCTCAGAGAAGCACAGTACTGAGGTGGGTTTTGACCCCTAAATGACATGTTGCCTACCGTAACCTACAGTAAGCCTCAAAATTTCGACAAATAAACTCCAGTTTCGTGTTCACCGTCCTAGATTACCCCTACATACAACTTTTGAGCTAAATCCGAGAAAATTTTTTGAAACTCAAAGCACAAAACACGGTCCGCCAATAGTCCTCTAATTGGCCCGCTAGTACCGTAGTGTACGTCCACGACGCGTTCTCGGCAGACCCGGGTGTGCACCCGGTGTGCAGAGCAATCGATTCGTCAATGCCGTCACTCGGCCGCCCACCTTGCCAACCGGGTCTGCCGAGAACGCGTCGTGGACGTACACTACGGTACTAGCGGGCCAATTAGAGGACTATTGGCGGACCATGTTTTGCGCAACTCAAGATAAACAGAGTATGTTTAGCCCGAATAGATACTAACGATACTGGTCGTTTTCGCAGATGCGTTTGACACTCCAAAAACACTTCTCTCGTTAGAAAAAATTTCTAGTTGTCAATTCTCATAAACTTGCCTGTCGAGAGAAGCTAAATGAAGCCCCTTCTTCCATAATTTCGTCCCTTCACGCATCAAGTGGCCATATAGAATTTTCTCCATTTCCTCTAACTGAGTCAAGTTTTAGAGCAAGCTGGGCCGCCGGTGTTTTAATAATGACAAATCCATTCCAGCTCCCATAAAAATGCTTTTTACTCGAGTTTACTGCCCCATTAAATAACCACCAGTTATGATTGAGCCTCGTAAAGGGCCGGTGAAGAATTGAAATGTATTTACTAAGCGATTTAGAATGCCCCGACTGACTCGTTTCTTCTCGAGAAACGCAAAAAGTTGAAAAAAAAACTGTCTAAAAAATCTGTTTCGACGTTGTGTAGCATAGCCTATTCGCGTAGTTGAAAGGGAGTTACATACTTAAACTTCGTAAGGAGTCGTCCACCAATCGTCCGCTCGATTGGTTATGCTAAGTTGACATGCCTATTTGAAAGAGTGAGCCATGTACAGTAAGGTCCGTACATTGCTTCCTCGAAAAAAAAATTAAATCTACCCGCGGCTGGCGCGGGAGGTTTAAGTCTCACCAACGGCTGGAGGTGTTGTAAGCTGATCGGCTGCGCTCTTCTCTCGACCTGAAGGCGCACGCGACCGCTGCGCCTGCCGCTGGTGAGATTTAAATGTGTTTTCTTGAGGAAACAAGCCATGGACCAGACTATATGTATATTTCCTTCTGAAAATTTTCTTCCCATGTCGGTGCCTGAACACGATTGATGATGTATGACCTATATGCATAGTTGATCGAATGAGCCGTGTGGGTACAGTAAAAGTCCGTGGTGAACAAGAGAGTGTGTGCTGACATCACTGTGAAGGGCATCATGTGTATAACTGATTGATTTTGTACAGTCTGTGTGCATTGTGAGAAGAGTGAGCCATGCACGCTTCGAATTCCTTCCCAAACGTGATCTACACCAGGGATTTATTTATAGCTATATATAGGTGTGCTTACACAGAATTGATTCTGTATAGTCTGGTTGCATAGCTGATCGACTAAGCCATGTATCAAAAATGATGGACTGTTTACTCGATTGATTGTGTTGGGCCTATGTTCATCTATAAAGGAGTTGGCCATGCATGCGCAAGATACACAAGAGACTCTCTCAAGCAACTCAGAGTTCATCTGGCGTTTGTCCGATTGATTCTGTATGCCTTGTGTGCTTAGCTCAGCTAGTGAGCCACGCATGCACAATTAAAATCTGACAACACACATCAGTTGTTATCCTGATTGACTGTGCAGGCCTATAATCATAGCTAGTTATGTGAGCCACGTCCGCCTACCCAGAATCTGGCCTAGTGATTCTTTTGTTGTTTACCTGATGGATTGTGTATGACCCATGTGCAATTATGTGGCAGCGAGCCATACCCACTGAGGTCACTCTGGAAACCATCTGTCGTTTGCCTGATTGATTGTGTATGACACACGTGCACAGTTGAACGAATGAGCCATGCATGCTCTATAAAATTCCGGTGTCAATAATAATCGTTTCATTTATCTGATTGAATTTGTACAACGTGTGTGCACAGCTTGATTTCTTAAGAAATTATACAGAACCATCGATTTATCGATCGTATTCACCCAAATCAATTATCGATTTTCCAGCAGTCCTACTCTGGCGACGAGGTAGATCGTCTGGTGAGCAACATGCAAACGGAAATGCATCTGACCAGAACACAGGTTCCGCCATCGTCTGCTACATCGAGTGAGAATTTTTTAAATCTTTTTCCTCTAGATAAAAATTAATATTATTTCAACATAAGAATTTTATTTAAATTTTTTAAATTTTTTTATCATCCGTCAATGTTTTATCTTCTTATGATTTTCACAATTTTATCTCTTTTTTTTTCACTTTTCCCGCTTGAACCTTTAATCTGCTCACGATCTGGACCAAAGCCCCATCTAGCTCATAATCAGATCAACCCCGCGATCAAATATGCGTCATTGGTCTGTCGCTAGCAATTCGAGGTGTTGATCTTTGTTTTTTCTGATATCGTTCGCACCCACTTCTACTTGAGGATGCCCACTCTACACAGATCTGAGAAGAAATTTCCCATCGCGGCGATGACACGGTAGCGCACTAAGGAAAACCCAGTGAAGGATATTTACTCAGTGAGTATGAGAATGAAAAATCCGCCCTGCTCTTCTTTGGATCCATTAAAGGCAGTATACACGCTCAAAAATTATGTAATTTTTTTTGGAATCAATCGAAGGTCTAACGGTGCTAGTATTTAGAAATGAGAAAAAAACCGAAAAAAAATCCAACTGAAATGAGGCTATAACGGCTCTTTCTCTATTGGTCCGGAAGTGGACGAGTTACACCGCGTTTTTTTTTCCAACTTTTTTAAATTTTGTTCTTTTTCTTCCGCACGCTTTTTTCCCATTTCTCATTTCCTTCCCTTCTTTTTTCTTTCCCTCTTCTTTATCCCACCGTTCCCTCCCCCTCCTGTATCTCTCTTCACTTTCTCCCTTTCCTTCTATGTACATTTCTAAATTTCCTTCTTTTTGTCTCTCTCATTATTCATTTCTTCTTCTCTTCCTTTTATTGATCCCTTCTTTCACTGCTGCCTTTCCCCTTGTTTTTCTTTTCTGTATCTCTTCATTTAGTATGTACTAGGTTTTGCTCTCCTACGCACACAATCGTTTCTTCCTTCTTTTTTCTTCATCTTACGTTCTCCTCTCTGCCTCTTCTTGCGCTTGCTTTTGTTACTGCTCATACGCACTCTCTCCCCTTTTTTCCTTCCTTCCTTCCTTATCTGTTTATTCCCTTCTTTTTTCTTTGTTTTAATCGTTCTTTCCTTCTTCCTTTCTTTTTGTCTGTCTCTCTTTCCTTCTTGATTTCCATCCTTATTTTTTCTTTCCTTCTTTCTTTCCTTCTGTCTGTCTTTCTTTCTTTCTTTGTTCCTCCTTTCGCTCCTTCTTTCCTTCCTTCTTTCTTTCCTTCTTTTTTCCCTGTCTTGGTTCCTTCGTTCTTTGTCTCCCTCTTTCCTTCTGTCTGTCTGTCTCTCTCTTTCTTTCCTTCTTTCTTTTTATTTGTTTTATTCTTTCTTTCTTCTCTTCCCTTCTTCCTTTTCACTTCACTCCTTCTTTTCCTCTTTCCTTTTCCCTCTTCCATTTTCTCCTTCGTTTGTTTTTTTTTGTTTCTTTCTGTCTTTCTACATTTCCTCATTTTCGCTTCCTTCCGTCCTATCCTCTTTCACTTCTTTTACTTGCTTTCCCTAGTTTTTCCTCACCCTCCCATTGTTCCTCTCTTATTTACCCCTTCTCAAACCATCTAAATAAGTTCCACTCCCGACTTCTGTCTCTACATATTCCTCTTCCTCTTTTCTGTCCACGTTCCTTCTCCTTCTTCCCTCCGTTCTCACGCTCTCCACCGATGACCTGGTCTGTCATTCTTCATTTGATTCCGCTTTCTTTCTGTCACTTTTTCGTCACTGTTTTTTTCTCTTTTTTTTCAAATACCGCTCGTCCTGTTCGCCTTCCCACCAGATTTTTTGTTCTCTTTTAAAACATTTCTCCAGATTTGATCAGACACAGAGCGTTGGCTTCTTATCTTATCTTATCTTTCTTTTTCTGTCCCTTGCTGTTTTTCGCACCTGCACGAATTGCTTAGACTTTCTAGACTCTCTTGTATTTGGCTTCCTCAAGATATCTCCCCAAATTTCTTCCCCACTCCCCCCCCCCCGCCGCCTAACTTCTTATTAACCACCTAATGCAAACGTCGGCAACCGCCACTGCGCAGGAGATCTTATCCCCGCGTGATCCTACCCCATTGGCCTTGACTTGTCAGTTGCCGCTAACGCGATTATTTACCACTGAACTTTTCCCTCACAGAAGTAAGTGCCTGTCGCTGGCCACAAGTGCACAATTTTCTAGTGGATGCGGAAAAAAACAATCCACCCAATGCCACACTGTCAACGTCTGTCATTCAACAGCCACTTCTGACTGTAAACATCGTCGCACAGAGCGCGTCCAGCGCTACCTGAAGTCACGGATTCCATGGAAAGGGTCTCCCAGACAGATTTTCGGATCAGTTGTCCCGACAATTAGTTGTGTCTTACACAAATGCTCTTCCTCCCGGTCAGCGAAAAAGAGAATCGATGACGGGACAGGCCAGATAACATCGATTCTCCACTCGAGAAATTGAAAACAGTTGCGGGTTCGCAACGTGTGCGGACATTTTTCGCGTGCCATAGTCCCCAACTGCTGGCTGTTGCTCTGTTTTGATGATGCTTACCCGGTCGCTAGCACACAAAACAGGTCTCTAAGTGGCTATTTTGGGCCGGAATAACACAACTTGACGCTGAAAACAGCTGTTCACAGTTCATGAACTGTGCAGTCAACTAATCAATGCCTTCTGTACTCGTTTACCACTGATTTGGTGGAGTAACCCTCTCCATGAGGATGAACTTTGACTGGACCGCGAAACGACTGCTCACAGGTGAACCCTTTGAGACCCCTAACCCCTCCAAACCCCTCAGTAGACCCTAACCTCAATCTTTTCAGTTCAGCACATCACGACTAAAGGTCTAAAAGCTCCTCATGCCTCAGGAGGACCACTCGATCTCCTACTGCACTGAGGATTTGATCTTTTTTTTTACTGTGCTTCTCTGGGCTAAATTCCGGTCCGCAATTGCGTCTCGACTCGCTTTGCGGCCGCACGCTCCCGAGTCAGAAGAGCTTCCAGCGCCAAAGCCGCCGATCTGCTGACTCTAGGTGGGTTTCGGAAACTGGAAAAAAGAGGAATTGAAGAAAATTGTATGCAAAAGCCATATCGGGTCGGCTTTGGCGCTGGAAACCCAACTGACTCGAGCGCGTGCGGCTGCAAAGCGCGACGAGACGCAATTGCGGACCGGAATTTGGCCCAGATAAGCACATTAATTATCACTACACTCCTTTCCTTACTGACGACCCCTGAGGCGTGTTTTCAATTGGTTTAAAAAATTTCACGCCCCCTCCCTTTCAAATTATCAACTTTTGGAGAAAAATTTTACATTCCCTACGTTGTCCGGCAGGACAGTAGCCGCTACACCCTCTGGTATACTCTGTCTCGCTCGAGTCAGGGATCGTAGAGTCCAAAGAAACAGCGTTTCTTATGTGTCTTTAGTACGGAAATGCTAATAGAGACGCAGATCAACAACGAGGCTACACATGTCATGGCACCCTAGTTGGGGTCTCCGCAATCTATCATGAGCATTACCTATATGTGCATTTAGAGTAGGGTCAAAGAGGGTTTGGGAGCTTAACCCATTCACGACCACGCCTAATTTTGGGTGGCTGCACGTTCGGACCGCGTGCAATATTGCGTCACCGTATACGGTGTCCCACCGGTGGGCCACTTTTGCTCGAATGGCACGCCACCAAAAAATCGATTTTCGTTTTTTTTGTTTATTCAACGACTGTTGACGTCAAAATCATTATTCCAAAGTTTCAGCTTCCATAACTCTTTCCTTACAGAGAAATGGCCAACTAAAGTTTCAAGTGTGTAGATAAGACCATCCAGAGAATCATGTGATTCGTTGAATTCTAGCGCTTTGAAACATTAACTATCGTAGATTACCATGAAAGGCATTCTTCTGTTCTTCAATCGCCAGCAAATGCTTAGTGAAATGATATTTTGCTCGATTTACACTAATTTTTGCATTAGCTTACATACTCCCACTCTCTTGCGGTCTATCGCATTGCGACGCCAGTTTTTTTTTGTAGTTAACATTGTTAGCATTCTTTTTGACATTGAGACGTAGAAAATTTTCCTAAATTTTTATATTGACTGAAAATGCTGATTAAATGACTTTTTCAGATCTTCAGAGCCATTTTTTTTTCTCGGACACCCCCTCACCTCTCCAGTTCGGCGCCTTCTAGGAAGAGATTTTTGTAAAAAGCGTTTTTTTTTACATTTAGACGTAGAAAATAGTTCTATTATTACATATTGACTAGGAATTATTAGTGTAATAACCGTTTTATATGTTTTCACTCGTTTTCTGCTCTTGCGCGTCCCCATTTTTCTCGTCCGCTCCTCTCTAAGGTAGTTTTCACCGAAGTAGAGCCCCGGCCTAGGATACCAACCGTAACCAAACAGGACTTAGGAGGGAAGGCCCTAATTGTCTCTACATTGGTGATCTTTGCATGAAATTATTTCTGTTAACAAAATACGGGCGAAAGAAAAGCCGATTCTCTACTCGCAAATGGTGCGCAGTATCAGTAATCATATTTCTGTAATATATTGAATAGTGCTATACGATCTAACCACTCTCAGAAGTAAGGTTTGTTTATCGAGTAATGGAAAAAGAAAAAATCCGCTATTAATTGCTTGTAAAAATGCAATCTGTACTCAAGTTTGCGGTTTTCGACCTCGCTGCATTCGATGGGTTAGATATATTGTAGCGGTGAAGCTGCCAGCGGACCACGAAGTTTGTAGTCGGCTCTAGGATAGGTAAATACATTGACCATAAGTAGGTTTAGAAATTCCTTCATGCGGTGGAGAAATCGATTTTGGAAAAGGGTGCTCCACCGGTGGGACACGCGGTCCGAAGTGGTAGTCAACGCGTGTCCCACCGGTGGGACACGCGGTCGTGAAAGGGTTAAGTAGAGCACGGAGTCGCAGTTCTCACTTAATGGGCGTAAAGAAGATTTTTCATGGCTGACCGTAGTTGGTGTAGAAGCGATACCTCTAGTACACTGACCCCGAGGTTATCAGCTCCGCTTCCTGCACCTTCTAGGAGTCTGCAGAGTTCAAGTCACGTCGTGTCTCTTTGCGTCGAACAACGCTGGGTGATGCAATATCGATCACATTTGGCGACGGGATCGGTAGACGCGGCGTGAAGGGTAATGAGGAGACACCGCATTGCTTAGACGCCGCGACGACCCTACGACACTGCCAGCGAGCGGCAACGGATGCCGCGTCGTTTATAATCCCGCCGCCGAGCATCGCGGCGCAGTGCATTTCTGTCATATCGATCACGCGGCGCGGCACGATCGATTTAGGAAAACACTTCGCCGCGCCGCTCGGTGGTGGAAGTATAAACGACCCCTAATGCTTGGAAACATTTTTGTCGCCGGCCGCGACAAGGCTGACGCTCGGCGACCACTTACCGGTCACTGAAACTCCGCCGACTCCTCATCCACCCAGCGTCATCCCTCTATGTACACAACCCTTCTTCCCCATTTTTCCCTCCCACAGCTTCGTTGGGGGCCAAATTTTTTATTCGTTGAAAATCCTATTTCAGTACCTCCCTCTGAACCACCTCGATAATCTTGAGATACACAATTACGAAAAAAGTGGTGATAGGAAAAGGCGACTCAATGATGATCTAAGGGGATAAAGATGGTTTTGAGACACAAAATCGAACGCTGCGTTTGTTCATTTCCTCATAGTTGTACCAGGTCGTGGCAAAAAGGAATCCATTGGGAAGTTATGTCATCCCGTGTGCCCCGCAGTCATCTCCTCAGAATATGACATCCGATATGCACGAAAAGAACAACTGAGCCGCGGTCTTTAACCGCCGTTCATGTTTCTACTTCCGGCGCAGCAAGCACAACATTTCGAGGGCTTAGTGATCGAAAGTACGGTAGCAGCAGAGTGGTTATGGTAAGAGTACCGTAATCGTCATACATTCGACACGGGTCGCACTGATATTTTGCGTTTCCTATTAAAAGTTGGCGTAAACTCGGTGCACGTATGCTATAACATATGACACCTAGGTTGCGCCATCTTCCAATAGGGAAACTTCCGGCTCAGCAAGCACAGCATCAATGCGATCCGTGCCGACTGTGTTTTTTTTTCATTCATTCATTCATTCATTCACTCATCCATTCATTCTGTTACTTCATGGCAGAGGGTGTAATTTGGGAGCATACCTGAATAGGTGGCTGGAAACTAAGCAGAGAAACACGACGTAGACATCTTCCTGAGCAGTTCGAAGGTTGGACTATCCTAAAAAACCTCAAAAACATTTAAACGTAATTTCCGGCGCAGTCTGTGTGTCTGTGGACAGAGCGCGCAACCGTAACCGTAAAATGCGCGGGCCCCATCTAGGCTCACCCTTTTGGTGTCATATTCCGGCAATAAGCCATTCCCCTGAATTGAAAACATCTGAGCCCTAAAACATAGCTCCTTTTGACTGCTAAGACGTGAATGTTGCCTCCTCACTCCCCATCGTTCACCTGAAAAATACGCCTTCAATCATTTCTGCGCCGCATCTGTTCATGCTACATGGTGCATGCCAGCTGTCGCCTTTTTATTGCTACCACACATTTTAGTATGATGCAAACAATAGATGTATGCTTTGGGTGAAACTCTCTGTATCGGTTTGATGGAAATAGTCCGGGGATTATTCATTTCCAGTTCGCGGCACGGCACTAAGTGCTTGAGCAAACTTCGATATGATCAGGCGACATCGAAAGAACACCTGCGCGGCACAAGGACAGGCAAAAACTCGAACTTTCTCTCTACCCGAAATGGTGGAACTAAAGAAAAACGTCAGCCAGCTAGCTAAGGTTCTATTGCAGTAAAAAACAATCCCAAAGTTTACACACGAAATCGGACGTGACGAAATCCTTCTCCATCCCACTCTTAAAGGAGCACACTTACACAACAGAACTAGTCGTGATCAAACCGTCCTTCCCTTTCAGTTATATGTGTATTCATTCGAAGTACACCTCTAATAGAAATACACCAAAAAGAGAGGGCTGAAAATTGGAAGCACGTCGATTCTCGAACATTCACTAGACGTCGTGCGGGCGCCGGGTCCGTCATTGCAGCCCCTGTCAAGTACCGTAATCCGTATTGTCCGAACACCTAATGATCTTCAGCCTTTCACTTGTCTTTTCCCTCGGCTTACCTCTGCAGAGATGTTGCAAAACCTGCTGAACGCTGGAATCAATTGTTCTCCTTGCCTCTGTCTGCCTGCTTCATCTTCCTCCATCAAACAGATAGAGAGGTCTGCAGCACGTTGTCAACTGATCACCAGTCAGTTGTTTCCCCATCCTCACACATCCTCCTAGCCTGAAGGTTCTACTGTTGCTCTCCGCCCCACCGACCACACCCTCTTTCTCGCAGCAGCAGGAGCGCGCCCTCGTCTCGTCGTCGTTGACTAGAGCCCACCCACTCTCGTGGCCCTTTCGCCATTTGCGCGCCCCATCCCCGATCTTCTTATTCTTCATCTTCCACTCATCTGCCGTCGTCTTCGCCGTTGCTGATCATCACCACGTTACTGGCCACTTACTGAATCGGCCGTCACCTGATAGAGTTATTGACTGCTAATTATGGCTGACCCGGACGACGGTAAATTTGTACTTCCTACGCTCGACATTATTCTTCGGGGTTGCCAAAAACTATATAAAGCTTCTTTGTTCTATTAAACTTTTTACTTTCTGTACCTATGAGATAAACTAAGAAACTTCGAACAGAACCCAAAACTTACCCATAACACCTAATCCATAAATTTTGCGCTATGTTCATCAAACATTTAAACATAGCCTACATATTACCTACGTAAATGCATGTGACATATCTTCATTCGGAAGCATACATTTTACATATGCAAATGCACGTGATATATCTTCATTCAGAGAATATAACCAATACGTCTTCTTCAACCTCCCATGTTCTGACAAGACAAATGCTATGCTAAGGAAGACACGCTAACAGACAGGAGATGCGTAGCTAGTGGGATTCTAAAAGGCAGTGTTCACGAAGAAAAAGTTTCACGTTTTTTATTCTAAAACTTAAGCTTTGGGTCCCTCTAGGAAGATTAAAAACGGAGGTGCGACGAAAAACGGCCGGTAAGTGTGTGAAAATCTCGTGGGCCAGTCAACCCATTGGGCCACTTAGCCCACGCCCTATAACAGTTGCCTTGAATTCATGGTTAGATGAGCGATGGTTTCCGATCAAAAGCCCCGTTCTTCCCTTCATTCTTAAATTCTCTCTCTACTCAATTCAGCTCGCACACATCAGCTGCAAAAAAAGGAGTTACTAGCCTCGGACAACTCGTCCACAATGCTTCCCTTGTTGAATTTCGAGGAGCCATAACTCCGTTGCCAGGAGGTTTTGTACGATTCCAGGGACATCATCAAAATCAGCATGGAACCTTTTTCAAGATAGATGGAAAAACAGAAAAACGACTTCTATTGTGAACACTGCCTTTAAAGGAATCAGTTTTTTTCTCCGTTCCGGAAAGGGGGTGTGATGAAGGAGTAGTCTCCAGTCCCCGATGAGAAACTACGCATAGTCAGATTCCTAACAGGTCACACCGATGCACTTCAAATTTCGGAAGTCCCCTCCCCTACTACTCGTACTTCAAAACATGGTCAAAACCACTCTATCAACTTTCATGGGTTTATTTGTGTATGGAAGTTGCATGACTTCTTTGGCTTTCCCCCTGATATAAGAATGTCTAGCCACTGGTGATTTGGGACTTTGGGGAGATGGGTCACTCACCATTTGTCACACAGAAAAAAACCCCATCGCGAACATTTGCTCTTTTCTACAGATTCTTCCACCAGATAGTGGGATCTTCTTTGGATTCCTTTGCGTTCATTCCGCCGATGGATAGATAGCTCGACTTCAAACACACTTTTGAGCAAAACTAAAAGTACGCCTACTCACCACACCCTCGACCCCATCTGATCTTCTCCAAAACTGTGCGCTCATTTCACGTTCACACAAAAGCATTATGTGAAACACACGCCTTTAATAATTTTATGAGCATTCAAGACATGAGACCGTCCTCCACCTGATCCCTGACCCCTCCTCACCAAATACGAACTTCTGGACCAATTCCACATTCATGTGAAAAAATGACTTAAAGGCAGTGTGCACGATGAAAAATGTGTTTCAAACTCCATTAGGAATGGGTAGTGGAGAGGCACAATGTACTGTTAAAGTCAAAAAAAACATGAGAACGAGCCAGGAAGAATCACAAAAGAGCCCGAAGTTGCCACTTTGAGCGCAAGGCAAACCCAAAATGCGCATTGCCCGTCCACCGAAGTGAACGATTGAAAGCTTGAAATCGTGAGATGAGCGATGGTTTCTGATTAATAGCCCCGTTCTTCCCTTCATTCTCAACTCCTCTTAACTCTGGTCAGCTCGCATACATCGGCTGCAAAAGACGGAAGTTACAAGCCTCGGACAACTCGTCCACCATGCTTCTCTAGCTCAGTTTTTGAAGGACCATAACTCCGTTCCCAGAAGGTCTCGAACGATTCCAGAGACATCATTAGAATCAGCATGGAACCGTTTTCAAGATCGTCTAAAGAACAGAAAAATGATTTTGATCGTGGACACTGCCTTTAAGCGCGTCTTTATTGGAGTGGGCTATTGACCTTCTATAAACGTGCCCCCCCCCTCCCCTCCCACTAACTCATCCCTCAGACCTCGATTCTGTGCACCCATTTCACAGCCATGACAGTTTCACATAAACACGTATCTTGCAATTCTATGTGCTTTCTGACATTAAGACCTACCTCACTTATATGTACTTTCATTTCTTATTCACGCAATCAATGTGGGATAAGTGACGCGCACAAATTACACTACAATCCGTTTCGAACTTCCCTAATACCCGTTAAGCCCGCTTGATTGTGCTCGTGTGTAGAGAAGGCTGAATTCCCCGAATACCCTGAGGCTATGCGTTTTCACGCAGAGGACCTTCCCTGAAAATTTTTACATTTCACTCTTGCTACCCAGTTAGCCCCTTGAAGTCTTACCCTTACCCCTCCCCCAGGTTTCGCATATGTACATCAAAAGAACCTAGTAATATTCAATGATTCATGCTAAGCGAGCTTACGCTGATGGTGCGACAAAAGCCCGAAACCCGAATATACGACTTAAAAAAGATGAAAGTGGCCCGGTGACCCTCTAGCTTTGAGAACAACATAGTGAGAGAACACATTAATTAGCAATAAAACCAGGTGAGATGAGTATATGGAACATGGCTCAAAAACAGCGACTACATTCGATAGGCTAATCGGTCGATTCAGCCCGGTTCGGGAATGAGCAGCAGCTACTCGTGAAGCTTGCAGACGATCCACTCAAGAATCAATCCCTACACAGCCGTGCTTTGTGTTAAGCGCTGAAATCGACCTAGAAGAGAAAACTCAAATAAGGTAGCCCACTAGCAGCACGGGAAAACCCTTTGCTGGCGGGAACGTCCTTTTCGGGCCTAAGCTCCTCTTTAAAAGCAGTGTTTGACGCGACCGCAGCCAAATCGAGCGACTACGCCACCGAACAGATACTCAGCCGATGATGGCGTCATGCTACACACCGTACGCGGAGTTGCATGGGATTCTTCACACCAAACATCACACAAATCTACCAGCTTCTTCAATAAGTTTTGTCTTTCGATAAGAGAGGGCGTTGCTACTAGCCTAATTTTTTTTGTTTTGTTTGTACACTCTTCATATGAACGTACAGGCTAGAAAACGGCGAAATTCACATGGTTCCTACGCGTGCTGGTGTGGAGCGGAGGTTAGAGACAGTGAGAGAGCGGAGGGCAGACGCAGGACCAGGCGTCGCGCGCGCCGCTCGCGCCTCGAGTGATGTGAATTACGCCGTTTTATAGAGAGTATGTGAAGTTTCATTTCAATCTGTCGATTCATTCTTTGTTTACAAGCCATTTAGTGTCGCCGTGTCACAGCAATGGAAAAAAAATTGAGTATCGTGCAGTGATGAAATTCTTATTTTCGAAAGGTGTAGCACCAAAAGAAATTCACAAACGAATGTTAAAAAAATATAATGATTGTTCACCTACATTTTAAAGGCAGCATACACGCTCGCAAAAGTTGTTGAGATAACTACATTAGTGGGGTCGTACGGGCCCTAAAAGAGCCCTCACGAAGTTGGAAGGGTTGAAAACGAGTTAAAGTGCCCGTATTTGAGCCGTATTGAGTCAAAAAATCATCCTTTCCCCGCCCACCGATACGGGCTCCGCCCCTCAATACAGATGTTTAATGCTCGATTACGGTCATTTTCTCTCATTTTTTACGCTTCTAAGGCTGTAAGAGTTCCAGAAAGGGCCTTACGAGTACATTAGCGTCATTATCCCAACCAATTTGTCGCTAGCTCCGCTATTTCAGCCAATGCGGCAAAACTCGTCCACTTCTAGGCCAATATAGAACGAACCGTTATATCTTCATTTCAATGGATTTTTTTCCGGTTTTTTCGTTGTCTCTGAATATTAACAGCTTCAGACCTTCGATTCCTTCCATAAAATTAATATCATTTTTCAGCGTGTATGCTGCCTTTAAACAGTAGAAAGATGGGTTGCTGAATTTAAAAGTGGTCGTACAAGCCTTGAAGGCGATCCACGTGAAGGAAGTCCAAAAAGCGCATTAACACCAGAAATCATTGCGAAAATACAGGATATGGTCTTGGAAGATCGTCGCATGACTGAGAGAGATTCAGTAGAGGCTCTTCACATCTCATTAGGTAGTGTGAGCCATATTTTAAGTTAAATTTTGGGTTTCAGAAAGGTGTGCGCACAATGGGTACCGCATTCGCTAACGATGGAACAAAAACACATTCGAATGCGACTTTTTCAGCAACATTTGGAGCATTTCAAAAAGGATAAAGTGGATTTTGTGCGTCGATTCATCACTACGGATGAGACTTGGGTCTATCATCTCGATCCAGAATCAAAACAAGAGTCCAAAGAGTGGTGTGAATCTGGTTCTTCGGCTTAGAAACGGGTTTGTGTCCGGAAATCGGCCAAGAACGTTATGGCATCAGTTTTTTGGGGCGCGAAAGGAATTTTGTTTGTGGATTATTTGAAAACTGGTAAAACAATCAATTCTGAATATTATTGCGACCTTTTAGACCAGTTGAAGGAGAAAATTTGTGAAAAAAGACCCGGTTTGCAGAAGAAAATCCTTTTTTCTATCAAGACAATGCACCGTGTCACAAGAGTATTTTGGCAGTGGCAAAAATCCATGAATTAAAATTCGAATTGTTGGACCATCCACCGTTTTGACCAGATTCGGCCACCAGCGACTTCCATTTGTTTCCAGAACTCAAAAAATTTATACGTGTCAAGCGTTTTTCATCAAAAGAAGAGGTCATAACGGCTGTTGAAGCGTATTTTGCAGACCTACCGGATTCTCACTTCAGGGATGGGATCCACAGAATGGAGGATCGTTGGAGGAAATGTATTGTATACTGAATAATAAAGTGTATTTTGAACCATAAATTTGTATTTTTCTTATCGAACGACAAAACTTATTGAACAACAATGGTATTTGTTCTTTTATTTGTTTTTTTTTTCATCTGAACCCAACACCTGTGAACGTGGGGGAGAAGTAAAGGGGATGTATCTTTGAGAGACATAGACACGCTTATTCCTAGATTTCGCCCCCACCAAGCGCGTGTTTGCCCCATTATTTTAACCCAGAGGAGCGGAAATGACAACAATTGTTATCGAGCACCCACAAATCACATTCTACCCTACCTACCTCTTTGTCACATGCAGAAAGTATACGCGGTGTGGGTGTAATGCCACTAGTCAGACGGGAACACATGCGCTCGCCTCCTCGCCTGAGGGGAAAGGGGGTAGATGATGTGTAGGCAATCAGCTGTTCTTATCAAATCAGCTACCAACACCACACTCAAAATGTTTTCGCAGCAACCTCTTTTAGAGGAAAAGGATATTGATCGGTCTTCGCTCGAATAGACTGAATGTGGGTCACAAAAATGGGCGTGGCCGGGTAGAATTCACATGTACACACGTAATATTAAAACTGATCTTATAACATATTAGCTCTGGGAAAATAAGTTTTGATTTCTCCTGCTAAAGCCTAAAAATCAACGCATAAGTGCTCACAGAAGTATATGCATTAATATTAAATTTTTTTCGAGAAGAATCATTATTGTTTTCATTATTAACATTATTTTTATTAACATACTGCTTTGTGAATTGGTCTACCAAATTTTTATAAAAACTATATCATTTGTGTTAACTGGTGCTTGTGTAACATTTGAAATTTTTCAAGAATTTTATCGATAATGAACTAATCAATAATCGATTAAATGACTAAATGTAAAAAAATGCACGGGTGCTAACAGAATCATATGTATAAAATCATATAAATGTGCTGCAAAAAATTATGAATAATGTATTTGAATAGAATTTAGAAATAATTTGCGGGCTTACAGAAGTCCATAAATAATCACAAAAAAAAATTATAAACATTGGCAGTAATAAATTAAATATCCTGAAATCTACAAAAATATCTCGGATTTCCAGAGAGGCATTCACAGAAATAAACAAAAATCTAAGAAAATATCAGCAATAAGAAGTAAATTATTCATTACATCAACTACAATTTGAAAATGAATTCTTTGGTGTTCAAGGAAGCATATACTGTGCTTATCTGGGCCAAATTCCGGTCCGCAGTTGCGTCTCGACACGCTTTGCGGCCGCACGCGCTCGAGTCACTCGGGTTTCCAGCGCCAAAGCCGACTCGATGTGGCTTTTTTATACAATTTTCTCTATTTTTTCTCAGTTTCCAGTTTTCAAAACCCACCTAGAGTCAGCAGATCGGCGGCCGCGGCGCTGGAAGCTCTTCTGACTCGGGAGCGTGCGGCCGCAAAGCGTGTCGAGACGCAATTGCGGACCGAAATTTGGCCCAGATAAGCACAGTACATGGATTTTAAAAAAATCTTCTCAATCAATAACATTAATTAGTGAATCAATCCACTGGAACTTGGAAGAAAAATCCATTGGTATTCTTAGGTACAGTGCGGTCGGCTGCCAAGGGTAAAAAGGCGGCGGCGGACGGCGGCCGCCGCCGTTTTTGTGCGGCGTCCAATTCAGGAACGGTTTACCATGTTTAACGACTTCCCCGGTTGATTCTGTTTCTGTGACACTTTCGAGGCAGCCCTGAGATTCTGCCAAATAAGTTTGAAGAAATTTCGAAAAGTTTGAAATTTTTTCGATAAATTGAACTGAGAGGATGACGAGTCTTCAGAAACTCATAAACATTTTCAAAACGACGGCTTATGATCAGAGAAATTTGTAAGTGATACAAAACATGCAGTATACCGTGTACAAAACATTTAGTCAGAAAACTGCGACCTGGAAATAAAAATACTCTGGATGAAAATTACAATACAGCACTGCAGAGCCCGATTGAAATCAATTTTCGGCTCAGATAGGCCTATGCTGATTGAAATGTTATAATGATGATTCAAATGATTTATATGCTCAACCACGAATACACCGAACAATTTTTTGGTTGAACGGACATTTTTGAAAAAATTTCAAAAAATAGTGTTTTTTTTTTCGGAAATTCAATGTCTGTTTAAAGACCCTAACAAATCTGCTTCTTCGTTTTGATTCATGATTTCTTTAGAGCTAGGTATATGACACCACAAGTGAGTTATCTGGTCATTTTTGATAGCTGATTTCCAAATTATTATTTACTCAACATTGTTCCGCGATACGTGACCAGTTTTTATGCGGTCCTCGAGTGTATAGCTCCTGTTAAAAAAGATTTTTCGAAGAAGTTAGCTATGAAAAAGTCCATGTGGGCATCAGTAAAAAATAGCAGAATATAAGAAACACAAAAATGAGAAAATTTGTTTTTTTTTTCGAAATTTCCCATTTTTCGTTGTTTTTCTGTTGTGTTTCAGCACTTATTAGAAAGCTTCACTGTGCAATGCAGCGACGATAACTCTGCTTTCTGATGAGGGCACCCATTACTACATTATAAATCAGTTTGGGGCCAAAATATAGAAAAATGGGTGAGAAATTTGTTTTCAAAAACTGCTCCGCGCTCACTTTAGTGGCATTTCTTTCATATCCAGATTTATCTGGATTTATGAGAAGAAATGGGTTATGATATTGCGACAAAAGTTTATTCGCGTTTCAGCGAACATTTCTGAAACCCATGTAGAAGTTTTCATAGAAAACAATTCAACTTCGGTTTTGCAAAAAATAATGATATCAAAAGTTCAATATTTGCACCGACGTCAAACAATTTGTATTTAAGCTTTACCAACGCACTTGTCACATATAAAAGAGAAAAAGGATTGCGATTGAACCTCACAGTGTGAACGAGTTTACCTAAGTGGTCATGAAAAAATCAGGAACCAAACTCAGCTGTTCATGCTCAAAACTATTTCCATCAGAGTATATTGATCTCAAATCAGTCCATATCGTGATAATGAAGCGAAACGCTCACACACAGAATAGTAATGAGCCAAGCCTCTAAATAGGCAACAAAGAAAATGTCAAGAGTGGATGCGAGAATATTTGATTTTCTCGTTGATGGAATTCTGAGCTCAGGGTCCGATCTGGGCTCACTATTGACAAATGACTGTCATTAGAGTGAAATCGACGAAATTCGTGCTCGTTCACAAAAACACCCGAATAACATTCATATTCATAGAAACAACTCACACGTCAAATTTTGTTAGAAATGTGTTTCGGAGAGGGAAGATTTGCACAGAAAACGACCAACGTTTTTACAGAAAACTAAATTTGAAAAAGTATGAAGTCGCCTATCCAGCAACGATTCTTTCACGCTAGTGTACAGATGCGAATATGTAGGTTGTGGCAAATATCATAGCTCCTCTGAATGTGCCCTAGATTCCTCCTGGCATCGGGTTGTAGTGCCCTGACACGTCCGACTGGAGGTGCGAAGTCCGTAATTACCCGGACGAGGGCATATCGATGCCAGCAGGAATTTAGGGCACATTTTGAAGAGCTATGATATTTGCCACAACCCAAATATTCGCAACTGTACACTAGCGTGAAAACTCGTTGCTGGATTAGCGGATTCATATTTTTTCAAATTTTGTTGTCTATGAAAACGCTGGTCGTTTTCTGCGCATATCTTGCCTCTCCGAATTACATTTCGAAAAAAATTTGGCGTATGAGCTTTTTCTGTGTATATGAATGTTGCTTGGGTGTTTTTGTGAGCGAGGACGGATTTCGTCTATTTCATTCTAATGACAGCCATCTGTCAAAGGTGAGCCCAGATCGGACCCTGGGCTCAGAATCCCATCAACGAAAAAATCTAATATTTTCACATCCACTTTTGAGATTTTCTTTGTTGCCTATTTAGAGACTTGGCTCATTACTATTCTGTGTGTGAGCATTTCACTTCATTATCACGATATGTACTGATTTGGGATCAATATACTCTGAGGAAAATAGTTTTGAGCATGACCTGCCGTGTTTGGTTCCTGTTTTTTCCATGACCACTTAGGTAAACTCGTCTACGCTGTGAGGTTCAATCGCAATCCTTTTTCTCTTTTATATGTGACAAGCGCGTTTGTAAAGCTTAAACACAAATTGTTTGACATCGGTGCAAATCTTGAACTTTTGATATCATTATTTTTTGCAAAACCGAAGTTAAAACGTTTTCTATGAAAACTTCTACATGGCTTTCAGAAATGGTCGCTGAAACGCAAATAAACGTTGCTGCAGTATCATAACCCATTTTTTCTCATAAATCCAGATAAACCTGGATATGAAAGAAATGCCACTAAAGTGAGCGCGAAGCGGTTTTTGAAAACAAATTTCTCACCCATTTTTCTATATTTTGGCCCCAAACTAATTTATAATGTAGTAATGGGTGCCTTCATCAGAAAGCAGAGTTATCGTCGCTGCATTGCACAGTGAAGCTTTCTAATAAGTGCTGAAACACAACAGAAAAACAACGAAAAATGGGAAATTTCGAAAAAAAAACAAATTTTCTCATTTTCGTGTTTCTTATAATCTGCTGTTTTTTACTGATGCCCGCATGGGCTTTTTTATAGCTAACTTCTTCGAAAAATCTTTTTTACAGGAGCTATACACTCGAGGACCTCATAAAAACTGGTCACGTATCGCGGAACAATGTTGAGTAAATGATAATTTGGAAATCAGCCATCAAAAATGACCAGATAACTCACTTGTGGTGTCATATACCTAGCTCTAAAGAAATCATAAATCAAAACAAAGAAGCAGATTTGTTAGGGTCTTTAAATAGACATTGAATTTCCGAAAAAAAAAACACTATTTTTTGAAATTTTTTCAAAAATGCCCGTTCAACCAAAAAATTGTTCGGTGAATTCGTGGTTGTGCATATAAATCATTTAAATCATCATTACAACATTTCAATCAGCATAGGCCTATCTGAGGCGAAAATCGATTTCAATCGGGCTCTGCAGTGCTGTATTGTAATTTTCATCCAGAGTATTTTTATTTCCAGCTCGCAGTTTTCTGACTAAATGTTTTATACACGGTATACTGCATGTTTTGTATCACTTACAAATTTCTTTGATCATAAGCCGTCGTTTTGAAAATGTTTATGAGTTTCTGAAGACTCGTCATCCTCTCAGTTCAATTTATCGAAAAAATTTCAAACTTTTCGAAACTTCTTCAAACTTCTTTGGCAGAATCGCACGGCTGCCTCGAAAGTGTCACAGAAATATAATAAACCGGGGAAGTCGTTAAACATGGTAAAACGTTCCTGAATCAGACGCCGCACAAAAACGGCGGCGGCCGCCGCCCGCCGCCGCCCTTTTACCCTTGGCAGCCGACCGCACTGTATATGTAAAATGTTTTGATTTTTGAGCCTTGCCTGAATAAAAGTCACAGAATAGTTTTTTGGTGCTCACAGGAGATTATACATTGGTGTTTTCAGAAAACTTCAAGTTAGTTAAAATTGGTTTGTCAAAATAAAAATAATCATAAAAAATACTAAATTTGTCAATATTCTGTCAGGGTAGTGAAAAATAACACTTAATTGAATTAAAACGAAGAAATCAATCAATTATTCGATTAAATATGCAAAAAAAAGTTCGCACTGATGTTCAGAGAAGCCTATATATTTTTTATTAAAGATATTTTTTAAAAAATTGTCGAAAATTACAAACTATTAATTGGATCAACTAGTAAAAAATTCGGAAAATAATTTACCGATTTCCAGAGAACCACATACCATATTCGAATTATTTTTTTAAAAGTCTAGAGTGCACAACAAATAAAATATCAAAATGATGAGCTAAAAAACAAAATTAATTCATTGGTGTTCACAGAAGCCTATATGATACTTACCTTTTTCACTATAAATATGGAGGCGCAGTATTTTGTAATTTAATGATTTCAATGAAAAAAACTTTGAAAGTCCAAGATAATTTATATTCTTCTCAGAATTATATTTTTGTTTAGTATATTTTCAAAATATCAATAATAGTCAGTGCATAAATGAATCCCAGAAAACTTTCTTTCCCAGAAAACCACCTAATTATAGTCTGTCCGAACGAGTCTGTCCGCCCACGCGTTTGGCGCGCGTGTCGAGCGGCTGTTTCAGTGGCGATTCTCCGACAAGTCTTTTCGCGGCAGCAATCAGCTGACTGGGATATTATTCACTATTCGTATCATATTCATGCTTATTGATTCAGAGGTTAAAAAAATGCCTGACGCGCACTCCGCACAACACGCGCGCCGACCGCGTGGGCGGACTTTCTTCTTCGGACATACTTTGCATGAGTGTGTGAAGACCAATATAAGCAAAATAGGATTAAAAAAGAAGAAATATTTAATTCGCAGTAATACTTCTGCTGATGGCGGTTTTTAACGAGTTTTTGAACCTTTTTTGTTCTTCAAAACTATTGTTACCAAATGACGGGACCCCTCCAGTTTCATCCTTAGGCTGACTTTTCCTGTATTCAGGAGACATCTGTGTTCTACAAAGTGTCCTGTGATTGAAGTCTTCTGACGTTTTAGGCTTCCCTAGAGACAAGCCAGTTAAGATTAGTGCAACTTTTTTTACTTCTAGGGAAGCAATCCTTCGTTGCCTACCATTTCCCGTGCCTATAATTACAAAACGCCCATTTTCGCAACCACCTTGGAGCAGATTTGCAACCAAACCCCCTAAGAGCTAAATACTTTAGCGCGTAAACGAATGTGAGTGGGAGTGTAGCCGTTCTTGGGAGGGCAAATTCAATTACAACGCCCTATTAGCAGGCGCTTATAGCCGCTTCAGATTAGCCATTTAACGCGCGCGCGCATGTGTTCTTACGCAGTAAATAACAGATGTTTGCATACTGCAGTAAATTTGCCCACGGAATTGTATTCTCACAGAGGTGGATGAATGTTTTAAGTACGTTCTTGGCTGTAGCTATGAATAACCAAAAAAAAACAGGAGTAAAGGGAGATTTGTACCGCTCCCTGACCCTGTACAAAGTCGAGATTTTGTGTATTGGCGCGTGCGGCGGCGTCGCGTCGACTTTGCAGAATTTCCCACCTCAATCGGTTTGGTCTTTGTATGTCCTTACTCCGCAAGAAACCGGCTGGAATTCACCGAGTAATGACCGCGAGCCTGAATTTCACCTGCGACTTTGACGCTAAATTATCCCGAAAATGTGCTCAGAATCGACCGCGGAAATACCGGGAAATCATCGCAAAAATGTCGCGGCTTCATCGAGAGTCTGCCGTGAATTCGACACGAAAATACCAAATACTGTGCTTCTCTGGGCCAAATTCCGGTCCGCAATTGCGTCTCGACACGCTCTGCGGCCGCACGCTCTCGAGTCGGAAGAGTTTCCAGCGCCGCAGCCGCCGAACTGTTGACACTGGGTGGGTTTTTGAAACTGGAAACTAAGAAAAATTGGAGAAAACTGTATTAAAAAGCCCCACTGAGTCGGCTTTGGAGCTGAAAACTCGACCGACTAGAGCGCGTGCGGCCGCGAAGCGTGTCGAGACGCAATTACGGACCGGATTTAGGCCCAGAGAAGCACAGTAGTTATCGCGAAATTGGTGCAAATTCATCGCGAAACGACCGCGAATTTACCGCAAAAATACCGATAGGTTAAAATGGCGCAAATATACCGAGAAGCCTGCCGCAAAATTACAGCGAAAGCTCCGAAAAGTTACCGCAAAAATGAATTAGGAGAGGTGTCTGTCGCGAGTTAGCCGCGAAACTATCGCGATTTCTCCGCTAAAATACCGAGAAATCATCGAAAAAATGTTGCGAATTCATCGAGAGTCTGCCGTGAATTTGACGCAAAAATGACGCAAATTTACCGAGAGGTGTCTGCCGCGAAAATTCCGCGAAATTACCGAACAGTTATTGCAAAAGTGGCGCGAATCCACCAAGAAGTCTGCCGCCAATTTACAGCGAAAATTCCGGAAAGTTACCGAAAAAGTGATTTAGGAGGGGTCTCTGCCATGGATTAGCCGCAAAATTACCGCGATATCCGTAATATCAATATCCGCGAAAATACCGGAAATTCATGGGGGATTTGGCTCGACTCAATCCAGAAATCTGTCTCTAAAAAGACTTATTCTAAAAAAATTCTCAAAAGACTAAAAAAAGACTAAAAAAAAAGAAAAGACTAAAAAATGGCACGAACTCACCACAAAATACTACGAATTTACAAAAATTTGGTACGACTTCATCCAGAAATCTGCCGCAAATCCGACTAGAAAATTCTAAAATGACAAGAAAAAGAAAAGAAGAGACTAAAAAATGGCACGAATTCACCACAAAACACCACGAATTTACAGAAGTTTGGCACGACTTTCAAAAAAGAAAAGACTAAAAAATGGCACGAATTCACCGGAAAACGCGTGAAAATGGGGCGCATTCACCGAGAAGTCTGCCGCGAATTCACCGCGAAAATACCTCGATAACGCAGCCATCATCACAATGGGAGCGCCGTGGTGCAGCAGCGGAGATGGCTCAGTCGATAACGCGGCGGATTACAAAGCGAGTGATTGGCAACGATTGATAGTTCGAATCTCGGTATGCAGTGGCAAAAATCACTGTGGGTTCGCGGCCCACCGCCGCATTTTTGTCTAGTTGAGGCACTGGGATCTCAGCGGATTCCTTGCGATTCATCAACCCCACCGCGATTCTGCCGTGAATCTACCGCTTCGGCTCCGCTTCGGCACCGACGCGACAGGTTCCCGTCAAATTCTGGTTAGATTCCAGACAACTCCTTCCACAGCACATCCAGAAAGGCACAAGACGACTCATTTCATAGTTCGAAATAGACTTCACTAAGCTCTCTGGAGGGTGAGCTTAAGATGATAATAAATTTTCCGAAAATTTTGAGCCTCTTCCTCCGAGTTCTTGTTGATCTATTAGGAAAAGACGAATGACTCCAGTCTGGTCATGTCTGCCCCAGGGAGTGACGACTTTCCCTGTTTGATATTGCTTCCGCTATATGAATGTGGGTTTCTGAGAGTGATGAAATTTGAAACCGAGGTCGGGGCAATTTTTCGACGCACGCGATTCTGCAGTTGCGACATTAAAAAAAACGCCTACCGAAAATTATTTGTCGCGAAGAAAAATTTCAAGGAATCTTCCACTCGCCACTTTTTTCATTGACCGCAGTCCGCCCGCCAACTTCGGTATTGACCGCTGTCTGCCAATCATGTACACCAGGGATGAGCGGAAATTTTTTTATGATTTGCGGAAGTCGGAACGACCTTCGAAGTTTCGGAAATCGGAAATGGGTTCGACGAATTCCTTAACCCTTCCTTCTTAACTGCGCCCACCAAAAAAAACTTGGGCTTGTCCTTCTTTATTGAACAATTTTTATGTGAATACTCTTCTGACGCAGCTGGAGATTGTGTGCGGGATCACTGGGAGGGTCATGGAATGTGCGCAGGACATTGCTGGGAATATGCAAGGAGTCGGGGAATGTTTGCAAGACTTCACTGGGAGTGTGCGGGAGATCGAGCATTCCGTTCAGGACTTAAGTGGGAGTGTGCAGGACGTCGGGGAATGTGTGCAGGATTTCACAGGAGGTGCGTAGGACATTGACGAAAGCGTGTAGGACTTTACTGAGAAGTCCTGCTCACACCCTGCACACTTCCAGTGGGGTCCGGCACACATCCTGCACACTCCCAACCGAGTCCTGCACACACACACTGCACACTCCCACTGAGGTCCGGCAGAGATCCTGCACACTTCTACTGGGGTCCGCGCCCATCTTGCACGATCTCATTGGGGTCCTGCACGCTTTCTACGGCGTCCTGGATGTCCTCCTTTCGAATCGAAAGATTGGTAAGCTCGCACAGACCTAGCGGTTTACTCGCGTAAGGTTGGTGGTAAATTCGCGTTCGAAGGTGGTGGTTAACCCAAGTCAAAAACCCATTTACTATCAACCCTGGCTTTGCTCAAAGTGAAGGCGAACCTCGAATTCGAATTCAGCGCTCGAAATAATCCCCTAGGAATTTTGTAAGGCAAAATGTACAAAAAAGGCTGATTTCGTGGTTATTTCCGATTTTTTCCGCATTTTTAGGCTTTTTTTTTTCGGAAATCGGAAGGCCAAAAACCATCGGAAATCGGAATTCCGCTCACCCATTTTATTATAATTTGGAAGTATAAGAAACTACACTTCTAAAACATAACTAATCAACTTTTAACGCATTTGAAAAAAAAAACGAGGCATATTCCTATTCATATAAATCATATTTAAAAAAATTTATCTTTTTATTATTCTTGTGTTCTGTATGAATCTAGTTATTTCTCATTGCCTTATGTTTTTATTCCAGCTGGCTTTTTTATTCTTTTATTTTAATTTTTATTTTATATTGATATTTATATTATGTCCAAAAGAATTCTATATTTGATTAGGTTTTTATCTAGTTTTCTTTTGTACTTGTATGTACCATATCCATCATTATATTGTATTTTTCTTCATATTACAGAACTTTTGTGTTTTTTTCGCTTTTCAGTTCATTTTACCATATTTATTTCCAAAAAAATGAAAATTCTCATTGTTTGACCGTTGGTCGACCTACGTTGAAAAAAAGCTGAATTATAAGTTTAGGTCCAACATTTTTTGTTATTTCGTTGACTATCCCATTTTCTATTTTTTCCAACATTTTTTTTTCAAAACAGAAAAGATATGGGAAATTTTGTTTTTCACTATTTGAAACTGAAATTGATATTTTCCGCTCTGAAATTCGAGCATTGTATGTCACACCTAATAGTTATTTAGAATTCAAAAAAAAATTCTTGACCAAAAAAATTGCGTTCTCGCCCGGATTTTCGTCCTTGCTTCTTCTATCTGTAAGATTTAATTTAATTATCAGTTTGATTTGTGACATATTATATCCCGAAATTTTAATTGCTCATGTCACTTCATTTTTTTGCAGCTTCCTTATTTTAATGTGATTTTTTTCGAAGGATGAAAAATAAAATAACGAAAAGAGTAGTAATAAATAGTGAATAAAATCACAATTTGTCAATATTTATCTTCCTATTTGATAATTTTTTTCGTTTTCCAAATTTTTCTTTGAATGAAAAAGTTCATTCTCATTTAACTTTGAAATAAAATCATTAGGCTAAATCACTAAAAAGGAATATTATTACGTAATTTTTACAAATCAAGATTTTTTTATAAATAGAAAATTACTATTCGTTAGTCGTTCTTCATGAATCATGCTTTTCCCATATTTTTCCCTGAGAAAAAACAAAGTTCTTATTTAATTATATTCAAAATTAAAACTGTTAGGCTTGATTATTACAATGAGATTTGATCGCAAAAAATTTAAAAGACCAGGGTCATTACAAAATTTTTCAAAAATACCGTTCATTTTCCTGCTCGGAAATTCACGCATTCTGCACATTTTATCTTAGAAACAAGTCCTAAATGTAATTTCACATAAGGTTCAGAATACTAAATTAGATTATTACCAAGGAATATTTCGCTACAGAGTTTTTCTGATTTTCTTTGTTTTAATTTCTGTCATGTTTGTTTTCCTGAAAGGTCATTTTTTTTAGACGAGTGCGTGGCCTGTAAAAAGCCGATCACTGACACCGATCCCGGCTGCACAGCTCTCGATCAGGTGCGTTTTCCAACAAATTCATTTCTCGTGTATACGGTAATCGTACAGTATGCCGGAATCAATCGTCATCACTTTTGAATTTCCGTCGTTGGCTCGAACATTGAGCCATTTTGAGCAATTTTCGATGGCGATTACGACTTCGTCATAATGACATGTCTGCAAAAAGCGGTCGCAAAAGGTGTAATATCGCGTTCTTCCCGTCGCATTCGCCGTAATAAACACATGTGCGCGCGGCCGTCAATGAACAGCGGTGGATTAATTGCTGGATGATCCGTGGGGGGATATGTAGTTGAGTTCATATTCGTGGTTGGAAGGAATGTCGTTGGGAGCCTCTGACCAGGAAAGGGTACTTACACAAGGTGGCCATTTAGAATGAGGTATACTTTCTCAAGACCATTTTTTGACGTAGAATCAGAATTTCCACTCGACAGCTGCGGAACATTTCTCTAGACGGAGTTATGAGCGTTTTTAGCGCTTCACTCATAGCTACATTATAACGTGTAATTCATGAACGAGTTCACTATGACCAGTTGGCGCAATGGCAGTGTGCGCTGCAGTGAGAAATGAGGTCAAGGGTTCGAATCCATGCCACACTAGTTCTAATGCACTATTGTAAAATTCTCATATTAACCGCTTTACGTGTTGAAAAGCGCCAGTTTTATTGTGCGTGAGCTTTGTGTCGAAAAATGAAGCGTTTATGTAGTTAAGGTTTGATCTCCGCTGCTGATTTTTATTGTGAAAATATGTAATTGGATTTGCAAAAAAATTTGTGGCTATAAAATTTGCTGTGGAGGAAGAAAACAAATAAAAAAGTCTTTAAAAAATGAGCACATGTGGTATACTCTGTTTATCTTGAATTGCACAAAACACGGTCCGCCAATAGTCCTGTAATTGGCCCGCTAGCACTGTAGTGTACGTCCACGACGCGTTCTCGGCAGACCCGGGTGGCAGGGTGGGTGGCCGAGTGACGGCATTGACGAATCGATTGTTCTGCACACCGGGTGCACACCCGGGTCTGCCGAGAACGCGCCGTGGACGCACACTACGGTACTAGCGGGTCAATTAGAGGACTATTGGCGGACCGTGTTTTGTGCAATTCAAGATAAACAGAGTATAATTATGCACGAAATGGTAATATAAAAGCGCCTTCTCATCATACAAAACGAGAACAACGATTGAAGTGCTTTTCGGAAAAAAAAACTATTGAAGTCATTTAGCTGTGGGCTGAATATTGCAAGACAATTTGTTTGAAGAGTTAGAGTTAGGTTCGTGGCTCACGCTCTCAAAAAAAAACATATTCAAATCTCACCCGCGACTGGCGCGGGCGGTTCAAATCTCATCGGCGGCTGACGCTATAGTAAGCTGATCGGCTGCGCTCTTCTCTCGGTCTGGTTCGATTAGCGGGTCGGCGCACGCGAGCACCGCGCCAGCCGCGGGTGAGATTTAAATTTCTTGATTTCTTGAAGACGCAAGCCACGGACTTGATAATAAATGGTTGTATTGAGCGCGAATGGACTAAATCAATATTGATTAGGAGATCACGGGCTTTAAAGGCAGTGTTCACGATAAAAATCGTTTTTCTGTTTTTCCGCCTATCTTGGAAACGGCCCCATGCTGATTCCAATGGTGTCTCTGAAATCATACAAGACCTTCTGTGAACGCAGGGATGGTCCCTCAAAGATTTAGCTATGGAAACATGGTGGACGAGTTGTCCGAGGCTTGTAACTTCCGTCTTTTGCAGCCGATCTATGCGAGCTGACCTGAGTAAAGAGAGAAGCTGAGAATGAAGGGAAGAACGGGGCCAACGATTGAAAATCATCGCTCATCTCACGATCTCGAGCATTCATTTGTTCACGTCGGTGGGCGTGTGATGCGCTTTTGGGGTTTTCAATGCGCTCGCAGTTGCAACTTCGGGCTCTTTTGGGGCTCTTCCTGGCTCGTTTTCATGCGTTCTTTCGACGTTAACGTTACAGAGCGTCCCTCCACTACCCAATCCTTGTGGAATTTCGAAAACTTTTTTCATTGTGAACACTGCCTTTAAAAAGATCGAGCTGATCAGGCGCAAATCTTTTAAATCCAGAGGACTCAAAATTGACAGATTTGACTCAAAATTTCTATGCGGAGATTATTCGAGGTGCTGAATACGAATTTGATGTTCATTTGACGACTTTTTGAATTATCATAGCTGGTTTGGGTTTTTAAGGTAGAATTTGCCCCACCCCCCCCCCCAAATGGCATGGCACCAACCGTTACCCACATAAGACCTCAGAATTTCGACAAACGGGCCCCAGATTCGTGTTCAGCATCCTAAATTACTCCTACATACAGTTTACCGCAATGTTAAAAGGACATGGTGCGGTTGCGGCCACACACGTAAACTACGGTGGAAGACGCCTAATTGCATTATCGATTGACAGAACAGTTGATTTTTGGGGTAAATTACCGTTTTTCTTTTTTTCTTGTTTACTTCTGCATTACTTTTGTTTCTAACTCTTACAATATTACGATTTGAGGCTTTTTTTAGTGTGCCGTTTTTTCGATTTCAAAACAGAATTGTGAAAGAAAAAACACTTCGAAGCCCGAACGAACGCGGCTAGTTCCCCTCACGCACTAAGAATAGCCCCTATTCGCAATATTTAAACAGTCAGAAACAAAATTAATGCCGAAACAATCAAGAAACACTGTACTGTGCTTATCTGGGCCAAATTCCGGTCCGCAATTGCGTCTCGACACGCTTTGCGGACGCACGCGCTCGTGTCAGTCAAGTTTCTTGCGCCAACGCCGACTCAATATGGCTTTTTTATACAGTTTTCTCCAATTTTGTTTACTTTCCAGTTTCTAGAACCCACCTAGAGTCAACAGATCGGCCGCTGCGGCGCTGGAAACTTTTCCGACTAGAATGCGCGCGGCCGCAAAGCGTGTGGAGACGCAACTGCGGACCGGAATTTGGCCCACAGAAGCACAGCAACTTACAGAGAAAATCAGCTGTGCTGTCGATCGTGAATGAAATTAGGCGTCTTCCACCTTAGTTTTAGTGTGTGACCGCAAGCGCTGAATATTGCAAGAAAATTTGTTTGAAGAGTTAGAGTTAGGTCCGCGGCTTACTTCCTCAAGAGAAAAACACTTAAATCTCACCCGCGGCTGACGGCATGGTAAGCTGATCAGATGCGCTATTCTCTCGGTCTGAATCGATTAGCGGGCCAGCGCACGCGAGCATCGCGCGGTGCTATGTGGGAAGCGGGGGCACTATGGCGCGATAGACTTGGCCACGCCCATTTTACTGTGCCGCACTAAATTTGAGCACCTACCCGGGGTTTTCGTCCCCTGCCAAAATCAGGAGAGTCATTGCGGCACGGAAAAATGGGCGTTGCCAAATGCGATACAACAGTGCCCCCCCCCTTCCCACACAGCACCCATCGCGCCAACCGCGGGTGAGATTTGAATATTTTTTTCTTGAAGACGCAAGCCGCGGACCTAATAATAAATGGTTGTATTGAGCGCGGGCGGACTAAATCAATATTGATTAGGAGGTCACGGTCTTAAAAAGATCGGGCTGATCAGGCTCAAATCTTTCAAATGCAGAAGTTCTCGCTACGCTAGGTTTTACATAGAAGGTAAAATACCACACTCGTATCGTGACCTACATTAATCGATTTGAGTGTTGAAAAAACACCTCATATTCGTGTTCAGCGACCCAAATAAGCGCATAGACGATGTTTGGTTGAAAAAAATTTTCGAGTTTCTCTTTTTCAACTGTCCCATTGGTCCCATTTTCGGGGGTCCAGAGGTCGAGAAAAAAAATTTGTCTCTGACTTTATCCAGGGGGTAATTTCGAGTGCTGAACACGAATATGATGTCAGTTTTCGGATTTCTCGATGATTTCTTTAGGTAACGCTAGGTACATATAATGCCCTTCAGCCATAGAAATCTATTGAAAAACGCTCATAACTCTGTTCAAGGAAATGTTCCGCAGCTGTAAAATAGAAAATTAAAATTTTCCTGAGAAAGTGAATCTAGTAACGTGTATTTTTCATTGTGAATGAAAACTTTGTCCAAGTATCCTTCCCTTGTGAGGCGTGAACCCTATTCGAAAAAACAACGCATCAGTTCAATGTGAACTCATCTAATCTTCTAACTATGTATTCTAGTAACGTCCAAATTTTTTTACATTTTCTTTTCGCTTTTTCTCTCTTTTTTTGAGATTTCTCCTCTGTTTTCGTCACAGTTTTGATTTTTCGCAGCTCTGTTGTCGTGAAATGTCCAGCCTAGATGTCGAAAAACAATCAACTCTCATGAAGCACAAACAATCGGCCATTCTTCATCAAGTCCTTGTCTCTTTTTTTGCTTTTCTGCATAGGAAGTTGAAGTGTGGACCAACGACCACCCTAAATTCCGAAAAATAGAGAACCAAGGCAGTGTTTTGAAGGGATTTGTGGACCCCCAGGTACATCGCCGGGCCTTCGCGATCGGCCGGGTACTGGAAAATGTGATTATTTCACAACAGGCTAGGCCTTTAAAGGCAGAGTTCATGATGGAATTAGTCGCTCCTACCGAAAATAGAACATTCCATGGCCCTCTGCATTGACACAGTCGACTAAACGGCTAAAAACGAGCCATAAATACCTCTGTACGTCTTCAAAACTTGGATGCGGTATGCCCACCCCGCCCACTTTCCTCGGTGGCTCTAGAGGGCGGGGCGGGCGTACCCCGTTCACGTTTTTGGGCCGTATACGGCTATTTATGGCTTGTTTTCGACCATTTTTTCGACATTTTTGCCGCAATGGACCTCGGACCTTTCTATCTAAGTCTGCTTTCATCCTGAAAAATGCCTTCACAGCAGTATATGTAGCAGGTACGGCCGAAATTATAATTTCTTGGGATAGTGCGGCTCAGGATCTCAACTCAATAATGCCAGAAATGAAACTGTTGGGACACCCTTTGCTTGACTACACTAAAATTGAATTCTGAACACCACAGCGTTACTTTCTGACACGTTTTCTATGTTCTCCCGTTAACGAAACCAGTTTCTCCGGCAACAAAAATGGGCGTTGTGGCCGGCCAGGACACGAAATGGTTGGGCTACACAAAGAAATTGTCTTCAATGGGGTTGCACTTTTGGCTAGCCGCGTACAAAACTACTTCCCTAGGCTTAAGTGTTCCGCCGGGGGAAAGAGAAGGTAGAGATGAAGTGCCACTTCAGTTGCTCAGGAACATCTATAATTCCTCGTACTCCGACCACACCCAGATGCTTTAAAATTGTACTTTGCTTGATTTTCAGTTTGAAAAAGAGGTGGTTTTGAGTGATATTTTGTCGGGATATGGGGTGCTCCCGGGTGTGCACATTTTTCTCGGCGGATGTTCTCCGAAAATATTCCTCGGCTCTTTTGACGTCACGTGGCAAACAACTGCGACCCTGACAAGGGAGGCTTTCCACCTTCAGGTAGAGTTCCAGGGCTCAGTTTTGATGTAATACAGGGGAAGCACATACTCCGAATCGGCTAAATACCTCACAAGGAAACCGCTATAAATCATAGTGACTATCCCAAATGAAATTTTTCTTTTCTAGAACCGTTTTCGGACGAAAAGTCCGCATACACCCATGGCAGCTGCCTAGACCCACTCTGAAAGAAGTTATGAGCGTTTTCAAAGCCTCGCAGGCAAGGTGAGGAAGGGTATACCTACTTTTTATACAATGGGAATTTTAACGGTTTTTTTTTCGGATTTTGCTAAAAACATGTATGTAGGGGTAAACAATCTGGCGTGCTGAACACGAATCTGGGGTTCGCTTGTAGAAATTTTAAGGTTTACTGTAGGTTACGGTAGGTAACATGCCATTTAGGAGGCAAAACCTACCTCAATATCCCGAGAATCGACAAATGGACATCGAATTCGTATTCAGCCCTCGGAATAACCGCCACATAGAAACTTTGAGGGAAATCTGAGATTTTGACCAAACTACCGTATACCCACCGTAATGTACCGTAATTTGCAAGGAATCGATAAACGGACTCCAGAGTCGTGTTGAGCACTTAAAATAACCCCCAGATGAAAGATTTGAGCCACATTTTTGCCGTCAATTTTTTTCTCCCGGTGGGAAAAATTGCTTTGAACAAATTTAGTCGAAAACTTCGGAAAAATGACAAATGAACCTCAGATTTATGATCAGCACACCAAATAACCCCCAAGGCGAATTTGAAGTCAAATCTGGAACATTTTTCTTAAACGCTTCGAGAGCCCAGTTTTGGGCGCTGAACACGATTATGAGGTCCATTTCTGGATTATCGTACAAATAATGAGCTTTTTGGAGGGTACAGTGGGTACAAAAATTAGAGAAAAAACGCCTATATCTTCTTTCAGAGTGGATCTAGGCAGCTGCGATGGGCATATTTGAACTTTTCTTCCGAAAATAGTTCTAGAAAAGTACATTTCATTTAGAATGGTTACTATGATTCGTAGTGGTTCCCTGTCAGAGATATACAGGAGATTTTCAAAAGTGGTCATTTCAATAGCTTTGCCAAGAGAAAAGGGGTACACGAATGACAATTTTCAGGGCGTTCAAAAAAATTGTTTCGGACTGAGCTCAAAACTTGCTTCTAGAGGTTGTTTTGGGTGCTGATTACGAATCTGAGGCCCATTTGTCACTATTTGGAAAATTCCGTCTGAATGGGTCCGGAGCTTCAAAATTGGGGAAATTTCGCTGGAAAAACGCCACTCTTAACGGTTTCGAGAATGCTGCGATCGAATCGCCTCAAAATTTGTACATAGGGGCTATTCGGGCTGCTTAACACGAATCTGCAAACTGCTTATCGATTTCCGATGAATTGCGGTAGGTTACAGTGGGTATACGATACCTCGGTCAAAGTCTCAGATTTGACTCAAAATTTCACTGTGGGTGTCATTTGGGACCCTGAACACAATTTTGAGGACCATTCCTCGATTTTCGAAATTTCAAGCTAAGTATCGCCAGGTCAAAGGCATTACGCCTACGTTACTCTACAGTAACCCTTGGTCTGGCGAGGAATAGACCGCTGATTCCGGCTCAGCGCCCTAAATGCCCCCAGCTGAAAGTTTTGAGCCGAATACGAAGAATTTTTCCCGAACGTCCCAAAACCCCAACGCCCCTTACCTTTTTTTGAAGCAATGAAAATGCCGTTTTTGGAGTCCCCGCAGCTATTTAGCCGATTTCAAGCAGGGGTCGTTTATATACTCTCACAGACTTACAGCAACGACAACTTGGTTTGCAAATCGCCACCGGAAGGTGACAAGCCTCCCTTGTTGGAAGGAGCGGCATTATACTGTGCTTCTCTGGGCCGAATTCCGGTCCGCGATTGCGTCTCGACACGTTTTGCTGCCGCGCGCTTTTGAGTCGGAAGAGTTTCCAGAGCTGCAGTCGCCGACTTGTTTACTCTAGGTGGGTTTTAGAAACTGGAAACTAAAAAAAATTGGAGAAAACTGTAAAAAAAACATATCGAGCCGGCTTCGACGCTGGAAACTAGCCTGACTCAAGCGCGTGCGGCCGCAAAGCGTGCCGAGACGCAATTGCGGACCGGAATTCGGCCCAGAGAAGTACAGTAACTATAATTCCGCGTTATTGGCCTTCATGCTAAAAGCATAATATTCAGCTGCGTTCGAGCCGGAAGAGTATGGGAGCAGTATTTGCTCTCTTTTATAGGCCAAGTAAACGTTCTGCCTCCGCTAATATCCAATTTTCCATGCAGAAAAACATTTGATGTTGTCGCGAATACAACAAATCAGCCGATTAAATTGACCGAAAATTACATTTCCTGAACAAGCAAACTTTATTTGCCCGCCTGCTGGAAAACGGCCTCAGCAGTTTGGGCCCCTTTTTCTCATTCTAAGCCAAAACTATTCTGAAGAGGACAAGGGTCACTTCAAAGGGACGAAAAAACTCGATTATAAGTTCCAAAGGTTAGTGTTTTGCCACCGCCGAGAAATACTTGTGTTTTGACATGTTCGCACTAGATTTTCTGTTTTGACACGTTGACACAACATTGTACAGCACTAATCGGAGGGTAAAACTCAACTAACGTGTCAAAAACATGCGAAAAACAGTGAAGGTATTGAAATCCGAGTAATTCACCGCAGTGGCAAAACACTAACCTCCGAAACTTAAAATCGACTTGAAGAAATGCGATGAAGAGCCGCGGATTTTATGTTGTTCAAAACTTAGAAGCGGTTTTACACCTCTTAATGTATTATAAAATCCTCAAGATCTTGCAAGGGAACCACCACGATAAGACATAGTAACCACTCCAACTGAAATGTACTTTTCTAAAACCACTTTCGGACGAAAAGTCCGAATATGCCCATCGCAGCTGCCTAGACCCACTCTGAAAGAAGTTATAGGCGTTTTTTCACTGATTTTCCCACCTATTGCACCCTCCAAAAGGCGCATTTTTTTCGAAAATTCGGAAACAGATATCATAATTGTGTTCAGCTCCCAAAAATTAAAAAAAACATAGGCAAAGTTTGGGTGAAGGAACCTTCTTCCAAACTTTGCGCAGACTGACAGCGTTTTGGACTAGTACGGATTTTCGGTTGGGCGTTTATTTGTACTAATTAAAGGGCTCTCGAAGCGTTTTAGAAAAATATTCCAGATTTGACTAAAATTTCGCCCTGGAGGGTCATTTGAAGTGCTGATTACGAATCTGAGGTTCATTTGTCGTTTTTTTTCCCAAAGTTTTCGACTAAATTTGTTCAAAGCTTCCCACCGACAGAGAAAATTGACGGTGAAATCGACTTTTGACGATTTCCGGAATGTAGCGACAGATGTGGCTTAAATCGTTCTTCTGGGGATCATTTGGAGTGCTCAACACGAATCTGATGTCAGTTTATCGATTTTTGACAGCTTACGGTAGATTACGGTGGGTATACGGTAGTTTGGTCAAAGTCTCAGATTTGTCTCAAAGTTTCTATGTTGGGGTTATTTGGGGTGCTGAATACGAATTCGATGTCCATTTCTCGATTTTAGAATTTCCGAGGTGGGTTCCGCCCCCTAAATGGCATGTTACTTACCGGAACCTAGAGTATATCTTAAAAATTTGGCAAGCGAACCCCAGACTCGTGTTCAGCACCCCTGATTACCCCTACATAAGTGTTTTTAGCAAAATCCTGAAAAAAAAAGCGAAAACACCCTAAAAATTCCCTGGGAGAAAGAAATTCCGCCTTTACTTACCCCCTGCCGCGAAGCTCTAAAAACGCTCATAACTTCTTTCAGAGTGAGTCTAGGCAGCTGAGATGGGCATAATCGGACTTTTCGTCTGAAAATGGTTCTAGAAAAGCACATTTCATTCGGAATGATCACTATGACTTATTGTGGTTCCTTTGTCAGTAGATTGATTCTCCTTGAAAAAAGTGCAATTTTTTGAATTTTTTAAACAATAATTTTTTTTTCAGATTTTCCATGTGAATTGCTTCAAATGTAGTTCATGTGGAAAGAGGCTGGCTGGTTCCTCATTCTACAACATCGACAATCTTCCCACCTGTAAACAGTGTTATGAGGTGCGTGATTTCAAGACTAAGGTTATAAATACTACTTTTTTACTTTTTTCTATATTAGTCTAATTTTTTTTACATTTTTAGAACTCGATTTTTTCTTTTTCTCTGTTTTCCTATATTCGTCCAAAATGTTTTTTTTTCATCTCCAGAGATATCCGATTTGCCCACAAAAAAAAACTGCCTCTGAGAACCTTCTCCGCCGCTGACGTCAGTTCGCATTTAACACCCAGTCAGTCAGGAAAAAGTCAAGCCATGAGCCTCCGCCGCTGGCATCCTCATGGGAACGTGTAATCACACACATACACAAACGAAACGCGGCGCCTAACTGATGAACGGAAGACCGGCAGTTTCTTACTGCTGCTAGGGATACGTCTGTAGAAGAGGTTTTCATTAATTCACGATGAATATCATATTCGAGTTAAATTCAAAAAATGGGGTTGTTTGGTCGTGAGGTAACTAATTGTGAAGAAACAGCAAAGAAAAGCGCTCAGAATAAGCTAAAATATCAATTTCTTACGTACGTACAGGTTCGGGGAGCGGACGAGCTCACCCGCCTCGCTAGTTTCGGCAAGCGCGCTCCATTGGTGAAATGTGCGCGAATCGATCAGGTTGGACGTGTCGGACAGTTTGCCATCGAAAACGTCCGCGACCCCACCAGCTCGTCAGAATGGGGGGCGGGGCGGGCTAAGCAGGCGCAGTGGGCTAACGAACTCTTCACTTCGCGGTCGTTTTTATCGATTTCTGGCCCGTTTTCGCTGCTTTCTTCGACCCTAGCATCTGCCAGCGTAGTGTTTCACACTGAAAACTCAAAAATGAGATTTATCATAAACACTGCCTATAAGTCATCCACAACCTGCAGTTGTCTGCATGTTCGGACCGCATGCAATATTGCGTTATCGTATACTTTGACCCACCGGTGTGAGATACTGACTCTAATGGCAGGGTCCAGCGAACCGTTGTGATGAACCTTGGTACGACCCCCTACCCTTGGTGCAGGGTCCACCATCTCGTTGGCGAGGGCCGCAAAATATTTACGATACTCCCCCCCCCCCGCCTCGGTGGTCAGTTAGCGACCAAAAATAGCGGAAATTTTAACGAACTCTCAGAAAAAAATCGATCAAAAAATCAAACAGAATTGTATGAAAAACAGTCCGCCTGCAGGCTTTTTTTTGAAATAAAAAATTTTATTTTCAATGGCGGTCGTACGTCATAAAGTGTTTTTTAAGACGAAGTGCCGTCAAATTTCGTCTATAAGGGGATCAAAAACAGTTGAATGGGCTTGGAACTAGTTGATCCCAGATTGTAAATAGTTGCGATTTCGTTTTTATTCGCAAAAACCATTTTTCTGCAAATTCTACAACGTTTTTGTTCCTTTTCTTAATAAACTATATATTCTTCCGCCCAAAAACTCCATGTTCCCCCTCCAGCTTTTCGTTTTTCCCCGAAATTTTTTACGACCCCCCAACACCACCCGTCGGCAAACTATCCACACCTGCTGGACTCTGCCTTGGTGACCGCACTTTTGCGAATTTCTATGGTCCCCTCTTTAGAATTTTCCTATTTTCGCTTTTGGCCGGGCTTTTTACGATCCCCAACAAGTAATTTTTCCTTCTGGGTTAGAATCTTTACGACCCCTTCACCACCCGTTGATAAATTACATAACCGCGCTTGACCCTTACATATAAAGTCTGTCTGAATGGCACTGTCCGCCCACGCGGTCGGCGTGCGTGTCGAGCGCTCGTGACATAGACTTTTTTGGGACCTTCGAATCGATTAGCAGGATTAATTAGACGAATATTGAGTATTATCCAAATCAGCTTTGCATTCGAGTCGTTCGAACGGCAACAGCAGTGGCCCGCAGGTTGAGAGAACCAGCTGAACTGTCAAGCGGCTCGGGGCTGAGAATCACCTGAGCTCCTTGTATGTAGGTTTGAACCATACTCCTTGTGGAGAAGAGTGCGTTTGATTTTCAAAAATTGTGACCCACCGGTGGGTCATACGGTCCAAAGTGGCAGCCAGCGTGTCACCCACTGGTGGGTCATACGGTCATGAACTGCTCAAAGGAGGCATTTTTTGGTGAATTTGGAGTTTTTGAAAACTGCAATATTTGCTCCTTGTGTATCAGTTGTTTCAAATACTATTTGAACTCATCTGGTACTCAGAAAATTTAAAGCAAGTTACTTGTATCGTAAAAGGCCGAAAACACGTTACCTGCAGCATATCTGAGCCGATGTAAGTTGCTTGCGACTTATCTCAGATCATTTAATTTACATGTAACATATCGCTGGGATACTGCGTGCAGTGCGCCTCCGATATGTTACATGTAACTTAAGTGGCACTGGATAAGTCGCAAGTAACTTAAATCGGCCGAGAAGATATTCCCAAGGGGGATGTACGACGCACACGGGGGGTCAGGCTGACGACTAGCGTCGCTGTTGGTTCAATTACCCAAGTTTGTATTACTTGACCCCACACTAGCAGGGAAGGCTCTGCACAACATTTGTTTGCGTAGTGTGTGGTCTGGAACGCGCTCCCTGCGTCGCGTGTCGTCTGCGTCACGTGGTGGCTACCCATAGCGAAAATTCAAATGTAAGTTACATGTAACATAAGTGTAGCTTACATGCGATATAACTTTAAGTTACATGTAATATAAATGTATGTTACATGTAATGTTAATGTTAGTTACTTGAGACATTCAAGTAACTTACGTTTGTATTACAAGTAACTTGTTTTGATTTTTCTGAGTAGTTTGACCCAATACAGGAAGTGATTTAATGAAAGTCGATGACTCGACTTGGGTTTTTTTTTTTCGTGGCGGCCTCTGCGACCTAGATTGATATCATGAAATCGGCCAAAAAAAATTATGAAATGACAGAGTACCCTGACTTGTTCAATCGATCTGGAAGGAGGGAAACGGGTACCCAGAAAAATCAAAACAAGTTACTAGTAACATAAATGTAACTTACTTGAATGTCTCAAGTAACTTATATTTATATTACATGCAACATACATTTATATTACATGTAACTTAAATTTATATTACATGTAAGTTGCACTTATCTTACATGTAAATTACATTTGAATTTTCACTATGGGTGTCCATTACGTGACGCAGACGACACGCGACGCATAGAGCGTCTCCCAAACCACAGACTAGCCAAAAAAATGCTGTGCATGGCCTTTCCTGCTGGTATGGGTGAGGCACCTCAAACTTCGGTAATTGAACCAACAGCAACGCCGGTCGTAAGCGTGGCCCCGCGAGTGCGTCGTACATCAGCCTTTGAAATACCCTCTTGGCCGATTCAAGTTACTTGCGACTTATATTGTGCCATTTAAGTTACATGTAACAAACTCAGAAAAATCAAAACAAGTTACTTCTAATATAAATGTAACTTACTTGAATGTCTCAAGTAACTTACATTTATGTTACATGTAACATACATTTATATTACATGTAACTTAAATTTATATTACATGTAAGTTACACTTATGTTACATGTAACTTACATTCAAATTTTCACTATGGGTGGCCATCACGTGACGCAGACGACACGCGACACAGAGGGCGCGTCCCAGACCACACACTACGCAACAAAATGCGGTGCACGGCCTTTCCTGCTGGTGGGGGGTCAAGTACCTCAAACTTGGGTAAGTGAACCAACAGGAACGCCAGTTTTAAGCCTGACCCCGCGAGTGCGTCGTACATCCCCCTGGTAAATATCTTCTAGGCCGATTTAAGTTACTTGCGACTTTATTGTGTCATTTAAGTTACATGTAACATGTCGGAGGCGCACTTCACGCAGTGTCTTCTCAGAAATCGAAAACAAGTTACTTGTAACATATCTAAGCTGATGTAAGTTACTTGCGACTTATCTCAAGTCATTTAACTTACATGTAACATATCGGAGGCGCACCCCACGCAGTATCCCACCGATATGTTACATGTAACTTAAATGACCTGAGATAAGTCGCAAGTAACTTACATCGGCTCAGATATGTTACAAGTAACTTGTTTTCGGGCTTTTGCGTTACAAGTAACTTGTTTTCTTTTTTCTGAGAATTCACCTCCGATATGTTACATGTAACTTAAAAGGCTTTACAAAAGTCGCAACTAACTTACATCGGCCGGCTTAGATATGTTACAAGTAACTTGTTTTCGGGCTTTTATGTTACAAGTAACTTGTTTTCGGGCGTTTATGTTACAAGTAACTTGTTTTCTTTTCTCTGAGTAGTCACAGTTTTTCGTAATGTTTTCGATAATCTAGAGTTTATCTTAAAGTTTTGATTTCTTTTTTGTTAATTTTTTTTGGGCCAGACAAACATTGTAACATCTCCAAGTTTCTTGAAGATAACTCTAGCGCGGAAAAAAGTCCCATTAAGTACGCATGCACTTCGTATCTGACACCGCCACATGGGCCATTTTTATGCGACCACGATTCGGGTTTAAATATAAATCCGGCGTGGGGGCGTCCTGCCTGCCACCACAATCTGGCTACTACAACCCATCATTCACCGATGCCAGGCCGGCGCATGTATTGGAAGTGGCGGGAATTGAGTGAGGACTTTGTATAAACATAGTGGAAACGTGCAATGCTCCCTGGGGGGATCAGCGCGCCCTTCAAGGCGTGTTGTTGGTGGTTCTGCAATGATGATTCGCATATATATAAACAACACTTACTACACATACACACACGTGTACGATGTGACATAATCCCCCGATGGGGAAACATTGTTGCCTGGGAGGAACAGATCGGTGGGGGAGGGAAGGAAGATGCCGAAAGTAGATGTTTCAGATTATTCTTCAACCACAAAAGTGAGCTATAGGCATGAAATGGCAGAGACGGGGTTCAGGAAGGTGCGCGCTCACTCTCGTCACCGGGACTGACCGCACCAGATTTAAGTGTAACCACCATCAGACACTTTCCTCGACTCTGTGCGTGCTCTTTCATGACACTCAACGAAAACTTCAGAAGTTCTTTTTTCTTCAAAGCTTGAGCTAAATTAACCGAAGTTACAGTCCACGTCAGTGAAAAAGGGTGGTTGTGCGGTTGCGTATTTTTTACTAAGCATACTATAGGATGCGCTAGAATCGACGGCAAAGTCTCGTGGTTTTTTTATGAATTTTGGGCAAAAAACACCGGAAATGTTGAGAAACGGTAAGTTGCCCCTCTCCACCACACATTATCTATACACCGAAAATTTCTATCATAGATACACGCAGGAATAACAAGAAAAAAAAAGAGAAATTCCAAAAAAATGGAATTACCATGAAAAAATATTCTTTTCTCGTTATTCCTGCGTGTATGCATGGTAAAGACTTCAGGTATATTGATAATGTTTGCGTATGGGGGGAAAATCACCTTTTTTCAACATTCCCGATGTTTTTTTTTGCTCAAAATTTGAGAAGAAAATGCTACGTTTCCGTTGATCATGGTGCAACCTACACTATGCCTAGTGGAAATACGCAATCGCACAGTCGCCCTTTTCCGTTGTCGTAGACTGTATACTCCATTTTATGGGTCTAGCTAAATAGAACCGCGGCGTGGTTTTCGCAAGCCGTGCACAGCGCCTGCACTGGTTTACGTGCCGTGAAGATACTCGATGCCAAACTTGCGACTGAATATAACGTCGAGATGGATCCTGAAGAGACATCGCGTTCACTGTTGAAGGTTGGCGCAAACTCGGTGCCAAATGCTATAACATAGGTGCACCGAATTAGCGCCAACCTCCCACGGGGAACGCAAAGTCTCTTCAGGATCCATGCCGACGTTATATATTACTCTGAAAATATTCGAAAAATTCGAGTAATGGCTATGTTCGGAATTTCAATTATCTTCCCACTCAAAGCATTCGATATTTTGGATTTCGAGATATTAAAAAATATATTGACTCGAGATGCCGAGTTATTCACTTTAGAATATGCGATTGATCTGGGACAGGGATGAGCTGAATAAATTATTCGAAAATGGGGTTTCAGCTCGAAAATGTTTTCTCGGGTTTCGAAAACCACAATTGAGCGCCGTGAAGACTTTTTGTGCCGTGAGCGCCGTATAGACTTTTTGTGCCGTGAGCGCCGTGAAGACACGTTGAGCCGTGAGCGTCCGAAGACTATTCGTGCCGTAAGGCCCCCGTCATAGTCGGTGGATCTACTGAGTCCCACCGGGTCGATACGCACCGAATTCGTGGGAAACGTGTGAAAAAAATCAACCCTCTGAGTCCGACTGGGACCATCTGATGCCCACCGCAATCCCCCCGGTCGATACTGATTGTTCTCATGCGTACAAGGGCGGGGCCAATGCACCGACTGAGTCCCACTGAGTCCCACCGAAATCATCCTCACCCCACCCGGTCGATATAGGAGTTTCTCACGTGATTTGGGTGCATTTTTTTCGGCCGACTGCGACCTGCCGAGTCCCGCCGCATCTCCACTCTCGTCGTCTGCGCTCTGCCCCACCTACTGCTGCCGATGACTATCGATTGCGTGTTTCGCAGAGGAACTGGTTGGCGCTGGGGGCAACCGGACTCAGTCGGACTCAGCAGGTTTTTCGACGAAGTCTGACCGGGGCTGTGCCTTCAGCGCCGTGAAGACTTTTTGTGCCGTGAGCGCCGTGAAAAAAATTTGTGCCTTGAGCGCCGTGAAGACAGTTTGTGCCGGCTTTCGGCCTTCCGATTTCCGAAATTGAACTTGTTGATCCGTTTTCCGATCCTTAATGTTTAAATTCCTTATTCCAATGCTAATCTTGAAGAACTTCAAAGACTATATTCAAAGTAGGATCTATATAGTCAGTTCTGTCCAGTTAATCAAAATTTTTGGAAAGTCAGAACTGACTGGACCTTGCCTCTAATCCTGTTTACGACTGCGCTGAACTGAAGAAAGGTTCTAACATGTCAGTATTAATTCCTCGTAGTACCTTAAAATTAATCCCGGAGATTATCCGAATAATATTCGACCACGAACAACTACATGCTTCTTTATGAATAGTGATATTCAGAAAGATATGAAGAACAAAATCTCAGATTTTTTCACATTACTTTTTTTACTGAATTATCTACCAGGTTGTCCAATAATTCTTGTCCGAAATTTTCACCATTTTTAATTTTTTTCAACTTTATTGAAAAACACGTCTAATCAACAATATAATCACCACAGTTATCCACAACAGTGGCTCATCGATTGGGCAGGTCGCCGATGCCCTTCGCCCAGAACTCCGGGGGCTGCGACTCGAAGAAGTCCGCGATGTCGGATTTGAGGTTGTCGTAGTTGGTGAATTTCCTTCCGGCCAAATGGTGCTTCAGCGGGCGGAACAAGTGGTAGTCGGAGGGGGCGAGGTCCGGGGAATACGGCGGATGGGCAACCGTCTCCCAGCCGAGCGTCGCCAACTTCTGCTGGGTCTCCTTCGCCACGGGGGGGCGCGCGTTGTCGTGCAGCAGGTGGACCGAGGCCCGTCGGGGACGCTTTTCTCGGATGGCGGCGGCTAGTTTCTCGAGCTGATCGGTGTAGATGGAGGCGGTGACCGTCCTGCCTTGCGGGAGCAGCTCGAAGTACAGCATGCCCTTGGTGTCCCACCAGCAGCAGAGCATGATCTTCAGCGGGTGCAGGTCGGCTTTCGGCGTCGTCGGTGGCTCTTCTCCGCGCGGGATCCAGACGGCACGGCGGGTGACGTTGTCGTAGAGGACCCAGCTCTCATCCCCAGTGACCAGGTCCTCGAGAAACTCCTTGCGATGCGGACGAAGGAGGAGGGACTGGCAGACGGCCACGCGGCTCTGCTTGTTGGCGTCCGTCAGACGGTGGGGGATCCAACGGGCCAGAACTTTGTGGTAGCCGAGTAAGTTGAGTCGATTGTGGATGGTGGACTTGCTGCAGCCGAGCGTCGTCGCCAGTTCACGGGTGGTGGCTTCCGGCTTCTCCTTGATACAGCGACGGACTTCGTCATCATCCACCGTAGAAGGCCTCCCGCTGTGCTCCCTGTCCTCGAGGCTCGTGTCGCCGCTCTCGAAACGGTTGAACCAGCGGCTGACTGTGCGTTGGGACACTGCATCCTCCTTGCACGCTCTGCAGATGTTGGCGACCGCGGTGCCCGTGTCGATGCCCAGCAGCCACTCGTAGTACATAAACGTACGAATTCGACCTTGGTCCATTTTAGCTTGTACTGGTAGCTAGACGCGGCGACTGCGCCTTATAAACCCCTAGCGTAGAACTTTGGAGAACCTTCTAGAAGGTTCTCACACCTGCCTGATATTATAACACTTCTAAGGAAAATTATAGAAATGTGAAAATTTTCGGACAAGAATTATTGGACAACCTGGTATTTATTTATTTAAATTATGAAATCATTTGTTTTTGTTATTAAAATTGTTCTCTTTTTTCTGTACTTTTCTTGTTCAGGACACATTGGAAAAATGCCATAAATGTAATAACAAAATCACGGATCGTCTTCTGCGAGCGAAAGGATTCCCATGGCATGTGGACTGTTTCACGTGTACGAGTTGTTTCAAAACCCTCGACGGAATCCCTTTTACCACCGATCCAGACGATAATGCATATTGTGTGACCTGCTATCAAGAGTGAGTTCATTTCCTTTATGGCCGAGCGGAGTGTGGGTAAGCGCGCGGCCGCGTCGCGTGTTACATTGCGACTAAACTCCAGTTTTCCAGCAAATTCGCGCCACGATGTGCTGTCTGTTCCCAACCGATTGTGCCTCAGGATGGCGAAAAGGAATCTGTTCGAGTGATCGCCATGGACAAATCCTTCCATCCAACCTGTTATAAGTGCGAGGATTGTGGTCTACAATTGTCCAGCAAGGTACTGCGTTGCGTACGCGCCGCGCGACCAACTCCTCATTTTTTTCATGTTTCAGGTTGAGGGTGCCGCCTGCTATCCGCTAGACTCACATCTCTACTGTAAGACGTGTAATGGGAATCGACTACGTGCCCAAGCGGTTGTCTGAAACTAACCCATCAGAGCTATGCTCGCTGCCAATGATTCCAATTGTATTCGCGCGCGCGTGGACAGATTTGTTTTTCGCGCTGTGACGCGCGAAGTATATTCTGCCACGAGATTATCGATTCTTTTTCTTCTTCGTCATAGTCGACGCGGACCGCTAGCCGTACGAGGGTGCCATACTTCCCTTCTATTCACGCCGCGCGCGTGCGTGCGCAAGCGCGCGCGGGGGATAAACGTTTCTGTGTTCTTCCAGATGATGATGTTGTATATTGGCCAAATATAGTCATATATAAGAAATATACTACAAATTGCAGTATGAAGTAGTGTGATTTCCTCCCATTTTCTTGTAGTCCAACTCCAGATTTTTCTATGTATAATGATCGATTGATTGTACACTTATAAAGAAGAGAGTGTGTCGCACATATTCGTATTTTACTGATAAATATGTTGGGGCTTGATATAACGCTCATTTTTTACTTTTCTTTACTCCTACTCCAAGTTTTTTTGCTAGTGATGTAAACGTGGGCACCAGTTTAGATAATCTACCACAAAGTCTTACTATGGTGTTTCACGGTCCGAGTGGGACTGACCGCCCATGCGGTCGGCGTGCGTGTCAAGCGGCCTCCGCAAAGGCATTTTATGGACTTGTGAATCGATTGGCAGGAATATTAGCCGGATAGTGAATGAAATCCAAATCAGCTGTCTGCAGCCGTGGAAAAGTTCATCTCCAAAAAAGAAGGTTTCTGCGACGATGGCTCGACACGCACGCCGACCGCGTGGGCGGACAGTCTCATTCAGGCTGACTTTAGCACAAATACAGCATCTGCAATTCGCTCCCTAATTTAACGTCAAAAACTAGCCAAATTTCCTATGTTTGAGCAATCATGAGCCTTCAAATCAGTGAGACACTGCCCAGTTTTTTGCGCATTCTTTGGAGTCGTTTATACTTCCGCAGCCGAGCAGCGCGGCACAGTGCGTGTCTGTAATATTGATCACGCGGCGCGTCACGATCGATATTGTGGGATTGCACTTCGCCGCGCCGCTTGGTGGCAGGAGTATAAACGACCCCTAATGTTGATCACGCGGCGCGGCACGATCACAGACAGCGCGCGCTCAGAGAGCCAGCCACGGTTCCCTCTTCTGAAAAACATGTTTGAACCGCGTCGAAACGGTTGGCAAAGTTTGAGGCCTCAATGTTGCGTATCCATATGATTATAACCCTGTGGAAACCGCCGCGTGGTCTACAAAGGCGTTTCCTCGATCGACCATCTAGCACGAGGAACAGATGCGCCACGACAGGCGCAAAAGATCCAGTGTTGGATATTCGTGAACCCAATGGGTCCTAGCAGCCAAACATGCGTATTACAAGCTGCGTCTTTTTCAGAGAACTTCTGACCATAGAAAGACAAAAACTATTAACGCATGTGGTGCAGTGGCAGGAGGCGCTGCCTTCGCTGCATACGCTCGGGTTCGATACTCGCCCAAAGACCAAATAAGTCTTCCATCCCCCCGGGTAGTTAAATTAAGATCGTATCACACAGCGAAGATAAAAGCATTGACCTGAAAATCGGCTGGACCAGGAAGTTACATATTGTACAGGCACGAAACACAGTCAAGCCTCCGTGATTACGAAGTCAAATGTGCAACTCAACCCATTCGGGATTGATGACGCTGACTGCAAACACTTCATGACATCATGCACACTTTTTCACGGCGTCTGATGTATTCCCATTTGGGTCCCGCACATTTTTTTTGGCGTCTGACGCACTCCCTCTTGGGTCCCGCATACGTTTTACGGCGTCTGACGTATTCCCATTTGGGTCCCGCACATTTTGTTCGGCGTCCGGGGCACCGTCAATTGGGTCCCGTATACTTTGTCCGGCGTCCGGCGCACCGCCAATTGGGTCCCGCACATTTTGTTCGGAGTCCGGGGCACCGTCAATTGGGTCCCGTATACTTTGTCCGGCGCACCGCCAATTGGGTGCCGTACACTTTATACGGCGTCCCGCGCACCGCCAATTGGGTCCCGTACACTTTATCCCTGTCCGGCGCAGCGTCAATTGGGTCCCGTACACTTTATCCGGCGTCCGGCGCAGCGTCAATTGGGTCCCGTACACTTTATCCGGCGTCCCGCGCACCGCCAATTGGGTCCCGTACACTTTATCCGGCGTCAGGCGCACCGCCAATTGGGTCCCGTACACTTTATCCGGCGTCCGGCGCAGCGTGAATTGGGTCCCGTACACTTTCTCCGGCGTCCGGCGCAGCGTGAATTGGGTCCCGTACACTTTATCCGGCGTCCGGCGCAGCGTGAATTGGGTCCCGTACACTTTATCCGGCGTCAGGCGCACCGCCAATTGGGTCCCGTACACTTTATCCGGCGTCCGGCGCAGCGTGAATTGGGTCCCGTACACTTTATCCGGCGTCCGGCGCAGCGTGAATTGGGTCCCGTACACTTTATCCGGCGTCCGGCGCAGCGTGAATTGGGTCCCGTACACTTTATCCGGCGTCCGGCGCAGCGTGGATTGGGTCCCGTACACTTTATCCGGCGTCCGGCGCAGCGTGAATTGGGTCCCGTACACTTTATCCGGCGTCCCGCGCATCGCCAATTGGGTCCCGTACACTTTATCCGGCATCCGCCGCACCGCCAATTGGGTGCCGTATACTTTATCCGGCGTCCGGCGCACCGCCAATTGGGTCCCGTACACTTTATCCGGCGTCCGGCGCAGCGTCAATTGGGTCCCGTACACTTTATCCGGCGTCCGGCGCACCGCCAATTGGGTCCCGTACACTTTATCCGGCGTCCGGCGCATCGCCAATTGGGTCCCGTACACTTTATCCGGCATCCGGCGCACCGCCAATTGGGTCCCGTACACTTTATCCGGCGTCAGGCGCACCGCCAATTGGGTCCCGTACACTTTATCCGGCATCCGGCGCACCGCCAATTGGGTCCCGTACACTTTATCCGGCGTCCGGCGCAGCGTCAATTGGGTCCCGTATACTTTATCCTTGTCCGGCGCAGCGTCAATTGGGTCCCGTACACTTTATCCGGCGTCCCGCGCCCCGCCAATTGGGTCCCGTACACTTTATCCGGCGTCCGGCGCACCGCCAATTGGGTCCCGTACACTTTATCCGGCGTCCGGCGCACCGCCAATTGGGTCCCGTACACTTTATCCGGCATCCGGCGCACCGCCAATTGGGTCCCGTACACTTTATCCGGCGTCCCGCGCATCGCCAATTGGGTCCCGTACACTTTATCCGGCATCCGGCGCACCGCCAATTGGGTCCCGTATACTTTATCCGGCGTCCGGCGCACCGCCAATTGGGTCCCGTACACTTTATCCGGCGTCCGGCGCAGCGTGAATTGGGTCCCGTACACTTTATCCGGCGTCCCGCGCAGCGTCAATTGGGTCCCGTACACTTTATCCGGCGTCCGGCGCACCGCCAATTGGGTCCCGTACACTTTATCCGGCGTCCGGCGCACCGCCAATTGGGTCCCGTACACTTTATCCGGCGTCCGGCGCACCGTCAATTGGGTCCCGCACACAGTATCCGGCGTCCGGCGCACCGTCAATTGGGTCTCGTATTCTTTATCCAGCTTCCCGCACACTTTATCCGGCGTCCGAAGCACCGCCAATTAGGTCCCGCACACTTTATCCGGCGTCCGGCGCACCGCAAATTGGGTCCCGTACACTTTATCCGGCTTCCGGTGCACCGTCAATTGGGTCCCGTATATTTTGTCCGGCGTCCGGCGCACCGCCAATTGGGTCCCGTACACTTTATCCGGCGTCCGGCGCACCGCCAATTGGGTCCCGTACACTTTATCCGGCGTCCGGCGCAGCGTCAATTGGGTCCCGTACACTTTCTCCGGCGTCCGGCGCAGCGTGAATCGGGTCCCGTACACTTTATCCTTGTCCGGCGCAGCGTCAATTGGGTCCCGTACACTTTATTCGGCGTCCGGCGCAGCGTCAATTGGGTCCCGTACACTTTCTCCGGCGTCCGGCGCAGCGTGAATTGGGTCCCGTACACTTTATCCGGCGTCCGGCGCACCGCCAATTGGGTCCCGTATACTTTGTCCGGCGTCCGGCGCAGCGTCAATTGGGTCCCGTACACTTTATCCGGCGTCCCGCGCAGCGTCAATTGGGTCCCGTACACTTTATCCGGCGTCCGGCGCATCGCCAATTGGGTCCCGTACACTTTATCCGGCATCCGGCGCACCGCCAATTGGGTCCCGTACACTTTATCCGGCGTCCGGCGCAACGCTAATTGGGTCCCGTACACTTTATCCGGCATCCGGCGCACCGACAATTGGGTCCCGTACACTTTATCCGGCGTCCGGCGCAGCGTCAATTGGGTCCCGTATACTTTATCCGGCGTCCGGCGCACCGCCAATTGGGTCCCGTACACTTTATCCGGCGTCCGGCGCACCGCCAATTGGGTCCCGTACACTTTATCCGGCATCCGGCGCACCGCCAATTGGGTCCCGTACACTTTATCCGGCGTCCGGCGCATCGCCAATTGGGTCCCGTACACTTTATCCGGCGTCCGGCGCATCGCCAATTGGGTCCCGTACACTTTATCCGGCATCCGGCGCACCACCAATTGGGTCCCGTACACTTTATCCGGCGTCCGGCGCAGCGTCAATTGGGTCCCGTACACTTTATCCGGCAGCTTTATCCGGCGTCCGGCGCACCGCCAATTGGGTCCCGTACACTTTATCCGGCATCCGGCGCACCGCCAATTGGGTCCCGTACACTTTATCCGGCATCCGGCGCACCGCCAATTGGGTCCCGTACACTTTATCCGGCATCCGGCGCACCGCCAATTGGGTCCCGTACACTTTATCCGGCGTCCGGCGCAGCGTCAATTGGGTCCCGTACACTTTATCCGGCGTCCGGCGCAGCGTCAATTGGGTCCCGTATACTTTATCCGGCGTCCGGCGCACCGCCAATTGGGTCCCGTACACTTTATCCGGCATCCGGCGCACCGCCAATTGGGTCCCGTACACTTTATCCGGCGTCCGGCGCATCGCCAATTGGGTCCCGTACACTTTATCCGGCGCATCGCCAATTGGGTCCCGTACACTTTATCCGGCGTCCGGCGCATCGCCAATTGGGTCCCGTACACTTTATCCGGCGTCCGGCGCACCGTCAATTGGGTCCCGTATACTTTATCCGGCGTCCGGCGCACCGCCAATTGGGTCCCGTACACTTTATCCGGCGTCCGGCGCACCGTCAATTGGGTCACCGTATACTTTATACGGCGTCCGGCGCACCGCCAATTGGGTCCCGTACGCTTTATCCGGCGTCCGGCGCACCGTCAATTGGGTACCGTATATTTTGTCCGGCGTCCGGCGCACTGCCACTGAGGTCCCACAGTTTATCACTATCTCTGGAGTTGGCACCGCTGTCGCCCTCGGCCGCTTTCCGGGCGATGACGTCATAATTGGGAGGAGCCGGTGTCGCTCCGAGCGATGGTATGTCTCAGAAAGTGGACTCTACCACAGGATTTTCTGGAAGGAAGTTTATGGGTTTCGGTAAATAAATGACAGTATACTTACCACAAGCTACCGTAATCGTCCGAAAAATACGAAACGAATCTCACACTCCTGTTCAGAGCCCCGAAAACCCCCACTGGCGCAGTCTGGGAAAAAAGATTCGTTGACCTCTGAAGACCCATTGAGGGCTTTTTGGTGGATGCAAAGGTCAATAGACAATTTTCGACCCAATTTCCGCCCAGGAAGGAAGGTAATTTGAGGCGTAGAACACGAATTTGCGGTCCGTTGATGTGTTTCTGAATTTGACAGGCTATGGTAGCTTGATATTATTATGCCTACAGGGCACTTCAAATTTTGATTCGTAACATGTTTTACTACTCGGACCGCTAGGATGGGGCTTTCGTAATTTCCCGGAAGGTAGTCAATCAATGGCCGTATTCATGCAACTACGGGAGTTTCGAACCCCATACATCGGCTGGTTCTAAAAACACTTCCGGGAGGCTCCTGTGGTTTCATGAATACGGCCAAAGAAAAAAACATTGCTTCATGGGTAGTTCTGGAAACACGGTCTGGCCATTTCCTGGTAAGTTTAAGACGATTCGTTGGCTCATTCGGTGTCACACAAGAACAAACATGGACTTGACTGATTGGCTGCAAAAGTGCAACAGAAGTCCCATCAAATCTGGCATATGTCCGTTAGAAAAACCTTATCTATGCTACCACCGACGGACTAGTTTGACCAGTTCCTCCTTGCGATGTTTGGCCATTATACTTCTAGAAGTCGCGCTAATGTTGTCATAAGTTGAACAAAGATGTGTTCCACTCTAAGCGAGCAAACCCTGTTTTCCAGATTCCGTATGCAAAAACGGGTGATTGATGCCACGCAGCCACATAGCGGCAGGCAGCTGCATCCGCCATTTGTAGAGCGGTGCCTTGGCTAATGAATGCATCGCATAACTGATAGGGTTCAACCAGGCCTGAAGAGGATTCACGATAGGGAAGCAGAATTTCTGAGGAAAACTTTGAAAGTGGACTGAGCGGTTCTGGAAAGTGGACTTCATACAAACTACATATCTGCTATTTCTAGGACAAATTACATGAAAGTTTCACACACCTTATTAACTATGAACAACTTTCGAGCAAGTGACTTGCTGTGTTAAATCATGCAAGTGACTAGTTTTTTTCCCTAAATTATGTTACGCTCAAGTTCAACGTTAAATCCATTAAATAACTTATAACCAACCTTTTCAATCTAAAAGAATAGGAAAACAAGATGTAAAGAGCAAAGTATGTTGTCTGCAGCATTCAAGTGACTTGCCGAAAGCCACAAGCAACGGGTTCAAACTTACTGTATACTGCGTTTATTTATTAAATTTTAATCTAAATGTAACCATAAGGGATGGGAAGACAAGACACTTGCGAAGTAGGCAGGCATGTTAAGTTGCGTGCAGCATCTGAACAGCCTACCCTAAAGTCACAGGTAAGTTGCTCAAAAGTTGCAGAGCAAAGTTCTATTCTGGTAAAATACTTGCTTTTCTCATAACTTTTAGTTGAATGAGAAATTTGAACTTGTATATAACTTAGGATAAGGGGTTGGGGCCGAGTCATGAGCGACACAGCAAGCTGCACACAACATTCAAAAGCTTTCGCCAAAGTTGTACGTAACTTGTATTAAGTTCCTGAGCAACGTGTGCATTCGGCAAGTAACTTGTTTTTCTCATTTCTGCAAATTACAGGCGAACTTTGAAATTGCTTGTAACGTAAAGTATGGAGAGAACAATGAATTTTTTGCACTTTCAAGAAACTTGTTCGAAAGCTTCCAGGTACTGGAGAATGTTAGGGCAAGTTAATTGAAGGTTTCACACAACTTGCGTTCATCGGATAAGTTGCTCGAGTTTCTGATTACTCCATGTTATAGGCGAATCTTGACCTGCGTGTAACATAAGTGATGGACAAAACAAGACATGTAGTGTATGGAGCAAGATGCGTGCAACCTTCAAAATGTTGTTTGAAGTTTCTGAGCACCAAATAATGGTTCGGCAAGTTACCTAAAGGTTTCTCACAGCTTGCGTTCATCTGGGAAGTTGCTCAAGTTTCCGATTACTCTACGTTATAAGGAAACTTCAACCTACACGTAACATACAATCATGGGCAAAACAAGGCATGTACGCTAGATGAACGAAACCCACTGCGTGAAAGTCGTTGGAAAGTTTCTGAGTACGAAAAAATGGTTCAGCAAGTTACTTGAAGGTTTAATACAACTTGCGTTCATCTGGCAAGCTGCTGAAGTTTTCGATCACTCTGTGTTATATGCAAACTTTGACCGGCATGCAACATAAAATAATGGGCTAAAAAAGATATGAACTTGCGAGATGGCGGAATCAAGTTGCGTGCAACCTTCTACATAATTACTTGTTCGAAAGTCTCTAAGAACGTTTGAACAGGTTCTTTGAAGATTCTACGCAATTTGTTTTTATATGTATAGCAAAGTAGCATGTAGGTTTTCCCTTACTCCATATTACACGCAATCTTTGAATAAGATGATAATCATGACAAACCTGTTAAGCCGGAAAAAGCCTTTCATTAAGTTTCTTCCAAGCTGCAGGTAAGTTGTTCAAAAAAATGTTGAGAATTGTGTGTATATGGCAAGCAACTTGTTCTACTCATTACATAATGTTACATGACAAGTCTAAACTTGCATGCAACATAAAATAATGGGGAAAACAAGTTTCCCACAATATCAATGTTATGTGAAGCCTTTGGGTGGCTTGTACCGAAACCAATGGTAACTTGCTGAATGATTGCTAAATACCACTTACTAGAATGCGATCCAGCTATTTAGACTTGCCCACAACCGCCACCTTTTCGGGTATTTTACGTAGACCCAACTCAATCTTCAGCCAAAAACTCAACTTTTCCTGATAATTTTCATGATGATTCACTTCTCTTCTTCAGCACAGCCGTGTTCACCCAATTGTGGTGATTGAAGAAGTCCGCGTCACAGAGGAAACTGGAAGATGTCGGGCGTGATTGAATGCGACTCATCGGAAGCTCTGGTGCTCCCCAAATCGGCAATCCCGTACTCCCAGAGCCACAGAAACGCTTTTTCACAAATGCAATGGGGCAAAACTAGGACAGAAAAGAAACATCGGACTTTTGAGGTGCCAAAAATAGCCGAGGGAATGCCCTTTGACAGGCCCCTTTGCACCCGAAAAGTTCGAGGCCCACTTTTTCCCGAAATGGCAGAAGCGTCGGGAAATCGGACACGACACCTTGACCACTACAGTGCGTATCAAAACTATAAAGGTATCAAGACCTATTTTTCAAAGATACTGAAACTCACAGTTCGTCGTGAGATGAATATCCAGTACGATAACGAAGCACCCTCCTCCTACAAACTCAAACTTACCACTTAGTTCTTACAAGGGAACCACAATAAGTCATAGTGACCATTCCAAATGCAATGTACTTTTCTAGAACCATTTTCGGACAAAAAGTCCGAATATGCCCATTGCAGCTGCCTAGACCCGCTGTGAAAAAAGTTATGAGCGTTTTTAAAACCTTCCCGGCAAGGTAAGGGTACCCCCCATGGAATTTTAAGGGTGTTTTTAAATTTTTCTCCGGATTTTGCTAAAAACATGTATGTAGAGGTAATCTGGGGTGCTGATCACGAATATGGGGTTTGCTTGCCCAAATTTAAAGGTTTAGTGTAGGTTGCGGTAGGTATCATGCCATTTGGGACGCAAAACCTACCTCAATATTCCGATATTCGACAAATTTGTCCATTAATGGACATCAGATTCGTATTCAGCATCCCAAATATCCCCCACATAGAAACTTTGAGACAAATCTGAGACTGACTAAACTACCGTATAGCCACTGTAATCTACCGTAAGCTGACAAAAATCGATAAACCGACATCAGATTGATGTTCAGCTTTTCAAATAACCCACAGGGAAGTAATTTGAGCATAATCTATAGTAGCACTCCGGAAATCGTCAAAAGTCGCGATTTGCCATCAAATTCTCCCCCGATGGGAATCTGTGAACGAATACAGTCGAAAATTTTGGAAAATCGATAAATGAACCTCAGATTCGTGATCAGCACCCAAAATAACCTCCCAGAGCGAATTTTTAGTCAAATCTGGAATATTTTTCAAAAAAGCTTCGAGAGCCTTCTAATTGGTATAAATAAACGCCCAACCGAAAATCCGTACAAGTCCAAAACGCTGTTAGTCTGCGCAAAGTTTGGAAAATGTTCCTTCACCCTAACTTTGCTTAGTGGGGTAGTTTTGTGCGCTGAACGCGATTATGAGGTCCGTTTCCGGATTTTCTTAAAGGCATCGTACGCGCAAAATACCGTTTCTCATTTTTTCATGTTTTTGCGCAGGCAATTCTCTGACATACAGAATAAGAGTGGAAAGGCTCCACAAAACCATCGACTTTTGCGAAAAAACTCATCTTGAAATGTCTCGAATTATTCACTTCCCACCCCTCCGTCGATTTCGGTGTGTCTGGTGCAATACGTCTGAAGTTTTTTTCGCAAACGTCGGATGTGTTTTTTGCTTCAAACTTATTAGGTGGGTGAATTCCTGTTGCCTCTTGTTCACTGGAATTTATTCTGAAAAATAAAGTATCCATTGGGCAAGTTTGGATGTTAGAATTTCCCGAATTAAAAATTTCAAATGCTGAATCATCCGCGGATGTGGTGGCGCTTCTGTTCCTTGTGCTAGATGGTTGGTGAAAATTGGTGGCGGATCGTCATTTTGAACCACTCCAACTTCAGAAACTCATGATTTTGACGCGCAAAACTTCACTATCGTGGTCCGCCGGGCTCAATCATGAAATTGAGCCTGAAAAATGGATATTGGTTTTCAGCGCGACCGATGCCTTTAAGAATAATGCGCTTTTTGGAGGGTACAATAAGTACGAAAATTAGAGAAAAAGTGCCTATAACTTTTTTCAGAGTGGGTCTAGGCAGCTGCGATGGGAATATTCGGACTTTTCGTCCGAAAATGGTTCTAGAAAAGTACATTTCATTTGGAATGGTCACTATGACCTATTGTGGTTTCCTTGTTAGTTCTTAGCAAAAAGCAGTTTTTAGAGTTTTCCGTGTTCCCCTTGTATCAAAACTATGAAGGCACCATGGGGGTAGCTGCGATTCTTGACGATATATGCAATCTCAGTCCTACATTCTTCACTGAAGTATGTCACGCTTCTACCTGCTTCTATTTCATGTGGTTTAATGCTCCTTACCGTAGAAGAAGCCCAGATGGAAACATCACATGAAGGTGGACACTCCAACAGAGGAAATCGTGCACAACCGAGTTGATCCTAAACCAATATTGAAACATCTAGGTTTTTTCGGGTGCATACAAAAAGGAACATAATGGTGGAATGCCGAGAAAGAGAACTCTGGGTCAGAAGAGGATTATTGGTGGTTGACTGTCGAACAACACCAACAGCTTCGCGGAGGTCCAAAATGTTCTCTAGCCGAATACCTCTACGACGCCCATCTCGAGGTGTGCAAAACGTGACGAAAACATCTCCAGAGACTTCAAGAGAGCTTACCGCTCGAATCCGAGGGTGTATAAGGACGACTCGAACGCACCTTACAAGAAGTAACGAAACTGTACAATTGCTGAAGACGCGCATCTTGAAGCTGCACTCGTTCTTGTAATAACCCAACACATTTTCGAAATAAAAATGTCTGTTCCGGCAGAAGAAAGAAGTTAGTGGACGTCCACTGTCGAAACAGGCATTTTTATTTCGAAAATGTGTTGGGCTATTACAAGAACGAGAGCAGTTTCAAGATGAGCGTCTACACCAATTGTGCAGCTTCGTTACTTCTTGTAAGCTGCGTTCGGGTCCTCCGTATACACCCTCGAATTGCAGCGGTAAGCTCTCTTGAAGCCTGTGGAGATGTTTTCGTTTCGTTTTACACACCTGGAGATGGGTGTCATAGAGGTATTTGACTAGAGAACGTTTTGGACCTCCGCGAAGCTGTCGGTGTTGTTCGAAAATCAACCCCCAATAACCCTCTTCTGCCCCAGAGTTCTCTTTCTCGGCATTCCACCTTTATGTTCCTTCTTGTATGCACCCGAATAATTCTAGATGTTTCAATATTGGTTTAGGAGCAATGCGGTTGTGCACGATTTCCTCTGTTGGAGTGTCCACCTTCATGTGATTTTTCCATCAGGGCTTCTTCTACCGTAGTGAGCATTAAATCACGTAGGATAGAAGCAGGTAGAAGCATGACATACTTCAGTGAAGAATGGAGGACTGCGATTGGATATATCGTCAAGAATCGCAGCTATCCCCATGGTGCCTTTATAGTTTTGACACAAGGGGAACACGGAAACTCTAAAAAACTGCTTTTGCTAAGAGCTAAGTGGTAAGTTATGATTAAGTTCGAGTTTGTGAGAGAAGGGTGCTTCGTTGTTGTACTGGGTTCATCTCACGACAGACTGTGAGTTTCAGTATCTTTGAAAAACAGGGTGCCTTTATAGTTTTGATACGCACTGTATACATGTGGGATACAACACCTTGACCAGTATACTTGTTGGGATACAACGCCTTGACCAGGATACATGTTAGGATACAACACCTTGACCAGTATACTTGTTGGGATACAACACCTTGACCAGTATACTTGTTGGGATACAACACCTTGACCAGTATACTTGTTAGGATACAACACCTTGACCAGTATACTTGTTGGGATACAACACCTTGACCAGGATACTTTTTAGGATACAACACCTTGACCAGTATACTTGTTGGGATACAACACCTTGACCAGTATGCATGTGGTAGACGACGACTAGCTTCCGACGAAGTCCAAAATATTGTTAACATACCTGCCAAGTTGCGACCTGGGCTCTGTTTCCTCAAAGATCATCTCGTTGCATTACAGTAGGAGCACTAGGAAACTACAAAACTGTTTATCTAATACGAAAACCAAATACAACAGAATCTACAATAACAAAAACTATTCGTCTAAAATGCATGCTAACTTCAATGTATAATATAAGGAACAGAACATCACACAAAAACAAAAACCAAGACTAATACAATTCCAAGAAAATCTAGCAACAGAAATCTAACACTTTCAAATCATCTTACAAAAAAAAATGGGCAGCCAATCGAGAACTTGTAAAGAAACTAAGATAAAGCAGATCCCGCACACATCACCAGGCGCTCAAACACGTACTCTTACGGATACACGTTATAAGAACCCAAATAGAGTCACGTCACTGAAAGGCGCGGCAGCATGCAATGGAGGAATAGCGATTGTGCGACGCCGCACGGTCGATGCTCCTTTACTGCATTCTGCAGCGCCTTCCAGCGACGGGACTCTTGATGGGTCATAACACAGATACAAAACGTACAGTGAAACAAAGACACTATCGCCTGACCCCAGGCCAACCCGAACACGAATAAGTGCACAACCCCGTAGCACACGAGACAAAAAAGCATACATACCTGCCGTTCGAAGAACTACACACTAGACCGACTGAATGACCGTCCTATGAACCCCGGCTAGGGACACCATTGTGAGGGAAAAGACGCTCAACCCCGGGAGAGGGGCTCTCTACACACCGAGGGAGGAGTTGTCCCACCTTTTGCGGCTCTGATTCCACTCGGGACCACTTCGCTTGCATTGAGTAGCGTGACGTTTCGAACTGCAAAAATGGGACAACTCCTCCCTCGGTGTGTAGAGAGCCCCTGTCCCCTCAACCCCGCCTGGATTATACACCCGTGGCCGAGCCCTAAGAAGAGTATCCACAGGAAACCTAACTCAAAACAAGTGACCCATGCAGATCACCCAAGACATAACACACGTGATAGAAAGTAGGGTACTCTTCCGCTTGATCCTAACCCACTAGAATCGTAAGGATAAGGAAGGTAGGAGCACCTCAACCAACATCAGCAGCCCTATAAACAGTGTTCAGAACCCAGCCATCTCTCAAAGTTGGACTCGGAAAAACGAACGCGTACTCAAAGGACAACTATTCCATCTTGGAAGGCAGAAGTCCATCGAAAGAGATGTTGTGAGAGCTAACTTCACTGGGTGGGACACTCTCGGCTTGGTTCAGAAAATTTGCTTACTTGCTCGATATTTTCAGTGATGCAGAGCTGGACGGCCCCTTCCTTTCCATCAGATGAAAGTCTCAAGGCGGCCTGACCTCAAAAAGTGCGGAGGTAACGGTGAGGAGCAGAGGGCCGTGACTGCACGACATTCGATTAGTGACGGACCAGTCTTTACCTCTCTGATGCTGTTCTCTTCTTCTCTGACGCGACTAAACGCAGTGGCGTAGACTTACATTTGCTCAAAAATGGGGATGGGGGCTCTCTACACATCGAGTGAGGAGCTGTCAAGCCTTTTGCGGCTCTAATTCCATTCGGGACCACTTCGTTTGAATTGAGTAGTGTGACGTGTCGAACTGCAAAAATGGGAGAATTCCTTCTGTGTGTAGAGGGTCCCGATTCCCAAAAACTGCACACTAAACTGCACCTTCCCGGAATCGGTCCACAACGGCAAGGCTTCGCCGCATCAAAGAAGTATACAGACGCTTCGTAGACATACAGTGGTCTGTCAGTAGCCGAAGTGTCGCTCTTTCCTTCTCCCCACTACTCCCTTTTTGCGGTTTGGCCACCTTTGGGTAATCACCCAATTTCATCCGGTCCCGTTCGTAACTGAGAACTTGAATCAGCGTGTTGTGGCCACAACTTTCAAGACGAAGCCAGTCATCTCGAATACTAGCGCGTCGGGATACTTGTTGATGACAACAATTACTGTCCTTCCCTGCTAGATGCTGAGTAGCACCAGAAATCCTGACGGCAATGTACAATTTAGGTGCGACGATCATTCCTTTTTGTCCACCATCCATATCATTGAGAACAAATCCTGCATCGACAGCCGCACGAGATGCTCGAACTCCTGCTCCAAGTCTATCCGCAAGATCATAGATGAGTTCAGAGTTCTCCGCATTATTCAGCCCTGGACCACCAGTGACAACAATCTTCGCAGTGGTGAGTTCTCGTCGTTCCGATTTGCCAAATTTCTCGTCCAAGAATTCTGGATGATCTGTCATTGATTTCACCAACGGGAGCATTCTCAACTGTGCAACTTCCGACCTCTGCTACCGGTTGAAACGGCATACATCGCAAAGTGATAACTTTTACCGGGCTGAGCATTGTACCTATACAGCAGAATTTTCGGAGTATTATGTCCGGACAAACGTGTCCGCTGAATGAAGCTCATAAACATCACTGATAAGTTAGCAGTGTAGTTAAGCAGCCACTAGTGGCATAACGTTTCGTCCAAAGGCTGACGTTTCAGCGACAACCGAGGAGAATAAAAGCTGCTTTAGAGAGGAAAGCGACAAAACGCGCAGGAGATTGTGCGTGAGCTTTCCATCTTGTGCGAGAAGCATTTTGTTAACTTTCGCGACTTTGCCAATCTGTTCAGCTGATTTTGGGGCGTTTGCACCGGTCACCAAGGCAGAAACGTCATTTTCGAGTTTCCTGCTGCAATGATGGTTATGGAGGCAAGCACGACGTCGTCATGCCCAATGATCACCAGCCAGTGTGCAGCTAAATCTGGAGAGCCCCATTTCGGCATTATCCGCAATGACGGACTGAGAAGCCATTGGATGCGGGCAGCACCAGAACTTCGCATAGGCTTCCTCTGAATTCCATGGAGGTGTGTCCAAGGTTCCAGACAGAAGGTATTGGCTGTGGAGGCGTCCCTCGATCCTTTCTTTCGCTTCAGTCGTTCTAACTTAGCCGATCCACCGCGTGGTACGTAGGCGTCACGATATACTGTAGTACATCCGGGTTCGCATTGGCCAACAGGCGCACAAACGAGCATTAAGCTGTCGAGATGGCATTCACGGTGAGTGATCCCAGCACAATTCCATTCCGTCCAACGTTAAGCTTGCCTGCTTATCCAGATGCGTTTCAATATACATGTACCACACACGCACGATCGCACTCAATAGCAGTTTTTCTCCAAGCGTGTAGACGACTGGTACATGTTGTACGAAGAGCGCAGGTACGCCTAAAGGTTCACGATCCTGTTGTATTCGGCTAATCAAGAGTTGATGGCGGTTGACTGCATACTATATGTGGTCTATTCAAACTTCTTCGAGATAAATGGATGACGTCGCCGCAAACGGTAGGCGAATAGTGGAAGGCTGATAATCCCTTTGTCATCTTCTTCGCTTGTTTCCGTGTATTGCATAGGTGACGCTCCATCAATCAATTACGGTGTATCATTTCGGAGCACGAGGCTTCCATGACGTGTATTGCGTTGCAGAAGTACAGCGGAGACGGGTGCGGGTTGTCAAAGGCAACGCGTGATGCGAAAAAAAATCCTCTCGGAAATGAAGTGTCAAATCTTCGAGAATCGATAGCTAGTCATTTTACGCAGTCCGAGATGTCTCCTCACAAAGTCCAAGCCACAGGTCCACCTTTAACCATTCAGATTGTCCAGTTGAAATCCCACTCAACACAGGTTCATCGAAGTTTTATAGCATCGAATTTCGACGACGCAACTGTTCTTCCACAGGCTAATCTGCTGAGTTAACGATACGGTCGGTTATCACGACGAGTCAGATAAAGGCGATAAGTATGTAGACATGCGTGAAAGAAATACGACGAAGCAGTACCCTTGAAGTCGCACGTTGACCCCAGGCACGGGAAGTCCGATTCCTCTGGTCCAAGTTGAAACTGCATAACATCAACAACTGCTAATTTTAAGTTGGGTCTCAATAAGGGGTCTGCAGAGTTGCGCGGACCAGCGACTGGTCGCCAAGCGTCAGCCTTGACGCGCCGACAAAAATGTTTCCGAACATTATCGTCGCCGCGTCGGTTGCCGCTCGCTGGCAGTGACGCAGGTTCGACGCAGCGTCAAAACACTGCGCTGCCTCCTCGTCGTCCTTCACGCCGCGTCGGACGGACTTGTCGCCGAATGTAATCGATATTATATCATCCAGCGATGTTCGTCGTTGCCAGCAACGCCGCGACTTCAACTCTGCACACCCCCTATACCAGTTGATGCGCTAAACAGGCGATTTATCCGGTCTCCTAATGATCTCCAGACACCACGAAAGATGTTGTTGCGAGTGTCAGTCTCGCACCATTCCTGCTCGACTCCAGAGCCTAAGTGGCCGCTAAAATAACCACCAAAGCAAGTCCTTTGCAGGCGATGACTGCAGCCTGGTGTGATGCATCTGAGCAAATCGCCGAAAATACCACCAAGTCGAGGTCCTGAGAAGTGAGAAATGTGATCTGAGGAAAACTGTCCTGCGCCGCACATCGTGCTGAAACCTGCTTACGAGTTTACGCTTCAGCACGCACTGACAGTGTGTGTGTTGAGACAATGCGCAGTCGAGTCGAGTCATTAAAACAACTTGTCGTTAGCCAAATATACCCGGCAAGCCCTAGGGCGCCTCAAAGGTTATTTGTCGCAACGACATCTGCGAATGTGACAGAGGGCGAAACCTGTCACTACAGCAGCAACTGAGTAAAACAAGGTCCTAACTCACACAAATCAATTAAACGCAGCATACACGCTCGTAAACATGTCTGAAAGAACATTTTACATAGACCTGAGGGGGCCATTAGAAGTGCCGAAAACAGTCAAGGAAAACCCTACTAGAGCGATACTAAGTCTTCAGCCTTAGAGTTCACCCTCTAACAATGACCGAGTGAAAACGGAACACGAGAACACAACCGATACGATCAGAAGATGATCGCGGTATGATACGTCTACTCAGTAAGCTTTAATGCTTGTTTTCACCATCCGAGCGATCGGTATCGGATGTGATCGGAATCGCTCCAAGGCCACGGTCATAGTTGGCCGATCGGATATAGACAACCCAGTCGATAAGCATGAAAGACATGAATGGTAAGGCCCCTGCCTGCAGGGCTGGGCAGGCTTGCGACCGGTCGCAACGGGAGGGTCGTAAAAACTTGGGAATTTTTTTGAAAAAAAAATTAAATTTTGAGGCGGTTCGTAAATTTTTTCTTGGGGAATTCGGGGTTCATCTTCAATCCACTCGGAAAGGTAGAGTGAGGGAGTAGTGCTTGGCAGGGTCAGGCGGGGCGTTGGATGATTTTTCGCAATCGGAGCGACCCCCACCACCACCAAAATGTTTCTTCCACAATTCAAAACCTTTGCGATCCCCCCCTGGGGTGCGATTTCTGGGCAGTTTATACTGGATTAATAACACTTTCAGACGCCGAAAAATCGTTCAGTAGTCGGGCTCAAGCGTCTAAACCCCCCCTAACCTTCATTTTCGGGCCAAAACTTTGGCGACCCCCCGTTGCGAAATTTCGAAACCCCGCTTGACGCTGATGCCTGGAAATCCCAGGGGGTCGTAAAATTCTGGTCGCCGGTCGCAACGGCCTGCTCAACCCTGCCTGTCAGAGTTGGTGCTATTTGCATTTGTAATACACCGACACCCACCAACGTCCACCCGGTCTATACGTATGATTAAAATGATAGGGTGAGGTTGAGAAAATCACTCGATGAATCCGACTAGAGCCCACCGGAAATGATGATGATGATAACAAGGCCAACAGGATTGCGCCTGTTCAGAGAAATAAAGAAGGAGAGTTAAGTTAAGAAAAGGAGGTAGCAGCGTGGAAAGCTTCCGAGTGATACGCAATGCTTCATTATCGGCCCGCCCACCCGGCGATTTTCTCACCTCCGTCATCCACGAATTGCATGTATATCGACCACGTCGGCCACACCGAGTATGACCGGGACCTATGGGAACTCTCATACTTGAAAAAAAACGGCCGGACGGACGGCTTATCACTGATAACGACACCAAACAAAACATACGGATCGATCTATTTTGGAACAATTCCAGCCGTAAGACCCATTCGTTCGATCAGAATCGTTCCAAATTAGATCGATCCATATGTTTTGTTTGGCGTTATCAGTGATAAGCCGTCCGAGGGTGTTTTAAAAATGAGAGCTAACCAACTGCTGGATGGCTAATCACCATTTTCATGTTATTTTTCTGACGCCCGGTTTATCCCATTCACGACCAAGCCTAATTTGAGCAGACTTCACCTTTGCACCGCGAGCATTATTGTGTCACTCAATATCTGAATCCGATTTTTCTTTTTTGTGCTTTTATTGAAGGTGGTGAAGAGGTATAAACGTATCATTTTAGTTTTCAAGACTCTCGTTGCAGAGAAACAACTGACTGAAATCACGACAGGGGCAACTGAGATCATTGTTTTCCAATCACTCCTCTAAAAATAATGCCTTAATAGTGTTACTCGAGCGCTGCTTATGAATCTGAGACTGATGGCTAACTTTTCTGACATTTATATGAACTTTTTACTGGTGTGAAGCTTTTAGCCAATAAATCATTAAGTTGTTGAAGTAAGGGTTGTGGCACATTTTCCGACGGATGAACCAATATTTACATGCTTTTTTTTCTTTTTTTTATAGCAGAAAGCTAGCCATTGAAGATAAGAGACTGAAAATAGAGTGACTGAAATTTTTTTGCTGTTGTTGCTTTTATACCAGTGGCCGGCAATCGCTACAATATTCCAATAGTTGTTAAAGTGGAGCTACCAACTTGACCCACCAATGGGTCATACGGTCGTGAATGGGTTAAACTTTTTTGCGATACAGAATCATAGCGGAAATCCCAGCACAGTCTCCTAATCTGCCCATATGTCGTGACTTCCGTACGACTTAATTCCTTAAAGGCCGCGCCTGGCCTCTCCGCGCCTGGTCCCGCCACGACTCCTACCGTATGCCGATAATCGTAAACAACTCGGCGCCCCGCCTATCGATTGCGCCGGGCATCCTCATTCTGGTGTGCGACGACGACGGCGTGCGGCGGCTGCTCTCGACTTCTCCTGCCCGATGGTTCTCCAATGCAGTAGCGACCTGCCTGCAACTCCAACTCCTGTCAACGCCTGATGGTCGAGTGGACGTGCGAGGTCGCAGAAGAAGAGCTCCAGCCGTGTCAACTACAACGACTCCTGCCGACTACTACGAACATCTCAGGTAACCCCGTTTCCTCTGGCTTGGCCTCTGCGAGTGCTTGGCATACGTCTGCTCGCATGCCTCGCTATGAACGGGGGTCGTCGCTGGCTCCACACCCACCTCGTAGCTAACTGGGCGAGGGCTGCGTCCCACGGGAGTAGAGGGTGTAACTGCGTGTTTTAATGTTTATATCAGGTCTCGTAAAGAAGTTCCAGCAAAGAGTGTCTTGTTTTGTATGAAAGTATGGTATTGCGTAAACACTGTATATATTGACTATTGCATCATAACCGCGGATATAGCGGGAAGTGTGATCTGGTATACGATGGTGAAACTGTCGTTCTGTGTGCCAGTATAGGCGTCATATCGTGGTGGGCGTGTCCAGAGACTGTAGGGCCTATCCCATGTGAGACAATGTAAAATACCACATATTCATCCGCGTGGCAGGCTTAAGCAAGGGACGCCGCGTAAGTCCTCTGGTTCAGTTGTGTCGGGCTAGCGGCTGCTCACACTCCGTGACGACCGATGCTGCAGGATGGATAAAGCAGACTCGGAGCGTAGTGCAGCACACGTCGCGACACCATACTACCTTCCACCAAAACCTTAAGTGGCACCTGTGCCCGCTCTAAGAGCGAATTGCGGGAAGGTGGCCCAAATGCGAAACCCACTCAAGAGCAGGTAGAATCGATAAACCCTAATTCAACATGGTAGTGGCGAATATAGTGATTAGAGCATAGACGAGGAAAACCCCAAAAAAAAATTCGCTAGAGGTACTCTATAGCTGCACCTCTGAAAATGGCGAACTCCGCCTTTTTTTGTTCAAACCCGCCCTTGAATGAGAAACTCACGTTGGCTTATCAACTAATTAGTCTCCAGACTCAAAACAAGGATCGCAGTTTTTACCGCTGATAACACTAAGCAAGCATACCAATCGACACATTTTGGAACGATTTCAAGCGAACGACTCTCCAACAGCGTACGTGTCTATTGTAGTCAATATACTCTCAACTGAAGCAGTTGTGAATATTTCGACTAAAATAGACACGTACGCTATTTTAGAGTCGCACGATTAAAACCGTTCCAAAGTGGATCGGTTCGAATGTTTGCTTAGTGTAATCAGTAATATAAACTGCGATCGTGTTTCGGGTCTGGAAACTGATTACTTCCTGTGATAATCAGTTGATTAGCCGACGTGAGTTTTTCATTCAAGGGCGGATTTCAACAAAAAAAGCGGAATTTACCATTTTTAGAGGTGCTGTCATAAAGTTGTTCTAGCCAATTTTCTCGGGGTTTTTCCTCAACTATGCTCAAGTGACCGATAAGCCTTTGATTTTTCATAAAAAAGTCTACAGGTTTCTTCATCGTGAACGCTGCCTCTAATAAATATTCATAGAGTTCATCTCCCTTATATAACACCCGTCGAGTGAAGGACTTGAATTTCTCCAAAGAAAGCGGGAAACAGAAAGAAGCCACTCTGGCACGCCCACGGCTTAAAGCCATTCAGGCACGCCTCCTTGAACGAAAACTCATACTCAACAGTGGCATGATGAGTGATGTTTTCTATAAATATCCTCGCTCTTCCTCACCCCTGAGCCTCTTGCTCCAGTCAGAATCGCCTCCGTTGCGTAAGACGGGTAACACAGCCCTCAAAAACTCGTGCGCGATACATTCCCCAAGAAACTTGGGCAATTTTCAAGCAGTCATAACTCTCTTCGTGGGGGAGTTGTGCGCGATTCTAGAGGTATTGTTGGTATCAAAGAGTAACCCTTACTAAGCTACGCTAAATATCTCAAAATTCATTTCTTCGGTGTACTGTGCCTTCAAGGGCACCCTCAGATACGAATTTTAAGATTTTCTGCTCGGCTTGCGGAGGGCAACCGGTTGATCACAACGGTTCCCCATAATCGCTCAAGGTTCCTACGAACGGAAAATCGCCTCAAATCGCCAAAAAGAAGCCAACGTGCGATGGATAGGTTATACATGAGTTGCTTTCCCTCATAGGACACAGTCAGAGTTGATCAATCGACTGAGTCCCACCCGGTAGATACGAACCGAAATAGTGACAGACGGGTGCAGAAAATCCACCCAATGGATTTTCAGGAAAAACCGACCTCGGGTGCATTGGCCCACGGGCTGGACCAATGCACCCGAGGTCGGTTGTCGGTTTTTCCGCCCCGAACTCAGTCGGTTCTTCGAACGAGTCTGACGGGGCCACACGCAACAGCTTATCGGGGACAAATCTATTATAGATGAAAATAGAGTTGAGGAAGAACGAAGCTATTCATTGATAGTCAATGCTCATCTTGCCACTGTTTAAGCCGAGTTGTCGCCCAAATGGGCGCGCAAAACGACTTCTTGCTGGGGGCTTTCCTGAGTAGCTTCGCCCTGTGTCCCACCTAGTTTGAGAAATTGACGTGCCACACTTGGCAGGTGTTAAACAGGAGAGGTCCGCCTCATAACTACCTGAGGGTGTACTGCGCCTTCAAATGCCGCTCTCACTCAGTTATTCAAATGCAGGGTTCAGTGGGGTTATTTTCAAAATTTCAATGCAGAATTTCCCCCAAGAGACATAAATAATAGTTCCAAGGCGGAAATTCTCACGAATACAACCCCTCCAGTTCCCACTGCTCGCAACAACGCTCTACCCTGTTAGTAGGAAGTGGTAACTGAACGGGCTGGAGACTTGAGAATTGCCCAAGTAGAGTCAATCGGACGATTTCCAGCGCTTCCAGCCAGATTGGTATTCTTGTACGAGACGTGCAGGTCCACTTACGTCAGCCCCCCGTCAGTCGGCTGATCGGCCAAAGCTAGCCTGGTCGATAAGCATCTACATCATGTGAATCGGGTGTAAAGAATCCACCCGATGCGGCCGGACTCAGCACACCGATGCCATGGTAATCCCGATCTACACGCATGCAATACATGGCTCACTCAGATCAAAAAATCCCCCAATGTGGGCGGACTGAGCCCACCGGACCCATTCTGATCCAGTTGTGGCCGTCCCGGTCAATACGCATGTAATAAATTGCGTTCTGAGGCGTACAATCTCCCTTACAGCCAGACTGAGTCGGCAACATTGTGCTCGAATAAGGCTTGCATAATCGACTGGCACGCAGCCAACACACCAGGGCGGCGCAGGATCATTAGGGACAAGAGAGGACGGCTGAGTCCGGCTTTCGGCCGACTAAGACGGGGGGCCACATCTCCACCATGTTTACGTACGTGTATTCCGCCACTGAAGATATCGTCCTGTCCATGCGTAATCGCCTCACAGCAAGTCGGCCCGCATCGATCAATGGCACGGCACGCGAGCTGGCTACGCGGATAGGCGAGTGTGCATGGAGCTCCCTATAAGCCTAAGAATAGAAAGAGAATCAATAGCTGACATTGCGGTAAGCATCCGTTTTTCTAGGAGATCAGACGAGAAGACTTGACTGTGTTTCTGACCGGACTGTTTCCAGGCGCCTTCCTATTGCCCATTAGGCGCTTCACCTCCCCGAAGAATTTTGGAGCTTATTAGTATGCATTGATGAACCCTTCCCCCACCCCCCACACACAACCACTCAAGGACCAGCACAAGTCGACGAAACCTGAGAGACAACATAGGACAACAGCGAGACCCAATCGGGTCCTAACACGAACACATAATGCAATCTACACTGTAGACATGTAACATTTAGAATCTGCCATTCTAGTAGGTGAAGGATTGGTATAGCCTTCGAAACCATCCTGAATCAACATTAACACCGAGGTACAATTAACCCGAACTCCACCAGGTAACAAGCACAACACAAGGACACGTAACCACCGAGAAACTGGACCAAGCAAAACAATATTGCAGTTATCTTCTGTAAAAATCGTAATTCCCATCACTCATGACGCGTGCGGCGCGCGCGATGCTGTTGTCTCCTTCCGCCATCCGCTCTTTCGCTGTCTCTAACCTCCGCACCGCACCCGCACGCGAAGGAACCTCGAGAATTTCGTTTTTTTAACAGCCGATAACTGAAACAAAAACGAAAATCCTAATCGAGTAAAATGAGATAACACGAGGGAAGTAAAGGCCGCCCAACATGTGAGCTTTAACGATGACTTGCGGTCGTCGATCATGGCGAGACATAACTGCCGATAACGATATTCAGACAAAAAAAGACACGCTCGCTGCTAGCAAACTGCAAAATATAGGGCTCTTTACAGATGCCCTAGAACTTAGATAGCCTGTTAGTGAAGAAATCTTGAGCAATTTCAAGAGAACTCGTCAAGACCTACCCTAGAAGGATACAACAAAACAAATAGCACATTACCTCTTAGTTACAGATACGTACATGAGAGAGGAAGACTTGGAACACTGCCACATTCAGAAGTTCACCAATCTCTTGTCATTGGCGAAGCGCCGGATCGACTCGGCAAGTTCGATGGCAGCAGGCGAACTCTTTTCACGCATCAAGTCAAATATATCAGCCAGAACAGATGGGGCGAACTTCTTCAAAAGGAGAAATTGAGCTTTCACCTCTCTCCTTCGTCCTCGGACACCTAGGGTTGTAGGCGCACCACACTTCGAAAGAGGGGCTCGGACGAATTTGACGTTCTGACGCGACGCGCGCGGCGGAAATCCGTTCCGAATATTCCATCGCTAGAGCGCGTTTACCATGAGCTCCCGAAAATTCTAGCGACGTTTACACTAAACGCGCTCTAGAGACAGGTTGATAGAACGGATTTCCACCGCGCGCGTCGCGTCAGAGCGTAAAACTCGTCCGAGCTGCTCCTCGGTGGCCCACAACCCAACCACCTACATGCCCCTACTTCTCAGCGACGACCAGAACTCATAGATTGAACGCGCGAACCCTCACACAACTCTCCAAGCTCTGGCCGATGCAGGGAAGCAACAAGTCTTCAGTAAACATACCAAATTCTTCGCTGCGAGATCGAATGTGTAGAAATAGTACAATGACGTTGCCGCAGGGACGAGTTCCATCAAATCCTCATATTTACTACCTTTGCATACCCTGAACCATATAAAGTAACCTTGATTCACGCGGGAAAGAAGAGAGAAATTTCTCACGCTGCCGCTAGATTCTTCAGACTTCTAATGTCTTCCTTGGCCTTCTCCGATGAAATCCCCTCATCCACCCTAGAAAATCAAACACTTTTAAGATAGTCGGGTGCAAGAGTTTGAAGAACCTACTTTTTCAGGACATTTGAAACAAGCCCATTCCATATTTCTGAAAACTTCTTCAGTACATGTTCCGCTGGCGAAACAGGAGGCGTATTATGATTCTCTCCCGCCTTTGATGTGGCCTCTTCCCGAAAACCTCTTCTGAAAAGGCAGCTACGATGAGAATGAACCCCGCAAGACATTGTTTATCAAAAAGCGCTTTAAAGGCTTAAAGCCACTCTTCCAACTAAGAACTTCGTCTGTGCGCGTTTTCATGCAGTCAGGTTCACCTCTTCGAAGCTTCAGAGGCACCACCAAAAAATGTATGATTGAATCGGGAAGAAAAGGTCTCCTTTTAAAGGGAATGTTCACGACAAAAATGGTTTTCGAACTTCCACCGGAAATCGAATGTACCGGGATCCATTACAACAAAAATGTCGAAAGAGCTGTCAAAAACGAGCCAGAGAAAGCCATATATGGACCTCAGAGTTGCATACGCTATGTACTATCCGCCCACTTTCTTGATGGCCGTTGATGAAGTGGGCGGGGCGAGAACAGTACACTAAAGTTTAAGGATCGTGAGGGCTGTCTACGGCTCATTTTTAGCCGTTTTTCGCCATTATTGCTGCAATGGAACCCGGTACACTCAATTTCCTGTGGAAACTCGAAAACCGCTTTCATCGTAAGCGCTGCCTTCAATGTATAAAAAGTTTCCCAGCGATACCGGGCCCAGAGAAGTCCAGTGCCTTCGAATGATCACATCAACTTATGCACGTCATTCCCATTTCGATTTCATTCGTCTAACTATTACTCCCCGCCCCATGGAGTCCTCGTTACGAATGAGGTCGCGGGAGCAGGCTGGTAATCTCCAGCGCATTCAGCAACTGAACCCTGGTCGAGTGGATTGCACCGACACATTTTTGAGCCCAAAATGCGAACATGACATTGGCGACCATTAATGAAAGACGACACACGTTCAGCCAAAACTTTTTCGTATCCCCAAAGCTTTCTTCTACATGATCTGAAGACCACCACACAAGTGGTGGTCTTCAGATCATGTAGAGAGTCAGACGTTATTTGCGTGCTAGTTTCGATAGGTCTTCAGTTACTTTCTGAGACCTATTGGTCCTATGGCAACGCTTGTTTTTCAAACGGTCAAACTTGATCGCACGTCAGATGAACTCGTCAACTTGTGCACGAGTTTCTGCGAGCATCTACTGCCACTACTCAATGATTCCTAGGGGTTATACGGAAGTGCGAACAAACGTTAACGAGTTTATCACTGCACCAGCTACCTACAATTTCGTCCTAAACTCCCTCTCCAGGGTTACAGGCACATTAATATATTAGTCAATGTGTCGGTGCACAAAATTCGACCGACTACTTAGGGTCCGAACCGGGACAATCTTGTCGTCCTAGACTGACTGGCACGTTTCGATTACCTCAACGCCATCGTGAACATACAACAGTTCGACGAATACGCGCCAGCGGCAAGCATCAACAATGACGCTGATGAGCCAAGGTCATTTGTGGTAGGATCGAACAGGCTGGACTCTGGATTCAGGAACAACTCTATCAGCAGTATGCCAAAGCATGAAGCTACTTCTAATCACGATGGACAAACTGTACCAGTTAACTGATAAAAGTGCATCCACTCCTTCCACTCGCGCGAGTCCCACGATACCGCAGCACGCGGCTGATTGCTTCTCATCCCATGCTTCTGTAACTGGGTTTTTCCCAGTGAATTGTCATTTCAGCTTTCATTCGTTCAGTCTTGGGCCTACAACGTGGTCTAATCTCGTCTATTCTGCCATGTCTTGGCAAAGGAACCTTCTCAGACCACAAGGAGCTCGATGCCAACGCCGATTCGCCCACTTTCCTAAAGACAAGCGATAAGCACGTGCTCGCCCTCGCCCTCCTGACACGAGAGCGTGCCTAATGCCGGAAAAAGGCGGGATGGCCACTATCACGGGCGAACAGACACCCCAAAAAGACGCTCGACGCCCACAAAGCTCATTTCCAAGGGCGGCACAAGACGAACTCTTGAGCCACAACTCAGATGTCGCCAATGTTAGACGTAGCCGGTTCAATTACTCAACTCAGAGGTGGTCGTCTAGCGGCGCCAAACGGTGATAAGGGTGCAGACCAGAGGGAGGAGTTGTCACTGCTATCGGTCGACCTCACTTTGGCGACCGATAGCGCGGCTTAGCCCTGATCTGACAGCCCTTCTGACTGTTTGGCGCCACGAGACGAACACCCGGTGCTTAGCGTACTGGCCACATCGAGTTCCGGTGTGCCTACCGCATTGAGTTCCGGTGTGCCTGCCGCGTTGCAAGTCGATATGCTGGCCGCGTTGCGTGGCAGTGCGCCGGTCGCGATGCGCGGCGGTGGGCCGTATGTATATTCTTGGGCTTCACGCCCGACCCATAAAATTCAGGGGGGAAGGGGTCGTCGCATGGTCCTTTTAGATGCAGCGACTTGTCCCCCGGTCTCTTCTTCTTTGCAGCCGCAGGAAGGTTTTTGTCAAATGTTCAAGAAACGGGCGACTGAAACCGGATTCGTCTACAAGTCCATTGTTGTCAGTGTGGTAGGCCTCTTTGGGCAATCGAATAGGTGTTCAGTTGTGTGCCCACGGCTGCCACAGTCCGGGCACTCGTGAGGCTTACTGCGATCGATCTTATGCAAGTATAACATCAGCATAGGGGAATGACCGCAGTGTAACGAGGCGAGGGTACTTCTAGACCGCCTACCGAGTTCCATCTCGGTGTTGCTGACTACAGGTGGTAAGGCCTTCTAATATGGGGTTGACGGTCATCCTACTCGAGTGATCCCTCAAGAACTTGGTGTGCTCCGCACGAAAAAGACGCAGACGATCCAGTTGAAAGTTTGTCCATCTTTGTGTGCTGACTTTCTCCCGCGATAACCACTACCGCGGGCGGCAAGACTTTGAATTTCGGGCTCCACGACCACTATATCGCTGATGACGCCGGCATTCTAGCTGGGCGTTGAGCGACTTTTTGTCTGCGCTCATCCTTCCATTTTATATGACCAAGTTTTCGCCTGTTTATATAGATTTGAAAAGATGAAGCTTAAAAATTTCTTCTTAAAATTTGTGTAAATTGGATATATTTTTTAAACAACGCCATAAAAGACTCTAAGCAGCGCGGAATCCGATGAAGCTGGCTCAGTACCATGTGAAACTACACAATTTCGAAGGTGACCCTCTATCCTCAAAACGCGATGTAGCATACCTGTCAGAATAAACTGGTGTTCCGTAAGGCGAAGGCCGCGAATACTCCGATCTTCCACGACTCCAATTCCATCCTGACGTGTCCCTCCCATAGTTTTCACGAGAGCCACGGTAGCCTGACGATCGGGAAAATTGCGTCCTTCCACGGTTTTCGTCCCAGTCACCCGTCTCCCTTCTAGATGGTCTGTCAGAGCCACAGCATCTCGAAGATCGTGAATATTCCGTCCTCCCACGGCTTCGGTCCCTTTCAAACGTCTCCCTCTTACATTGTCTATCAGGGCTACAATAGCCAGCTTCACGAGAATCTCTCTCCAAACGACGTCTACAGTATCGACAAACATTGTTTCCCCTGTTACCACGGTCGTTTGAAACATAATAGTTCCGATCAGGTGTTTGCGTGCTGTCTGAAGCATACAATTTCGAAGGCACCGTTGGCGTTACACGAAGAACCGTATCTTCCGCCTCTTGTAAGGAAGTGGCTTTGACGAGTTTTGCAGCCTCCTCATACAGTTTCTCCATGAATACATCACGGAAAACTGCCGCATTGCTCCCTTTGCTAGTAACTTCTCCGGAACTCCTTGGTGCAGGTCCAGCTCCATTCGGATTGGAAATCGAGGCTGCTTGAGGCGATTGCGACTTATTCTGCTTCACTATCCCAGTATTGTGATTCTCCTTTCCAGAAACGGCCGAATCGTCGACGGTTATGACAGGAATATTGCTCTTCTTCTTCCTCCTTGAGTTTTTCGACTTGCTAACCGATCCTTGAGCCGGCCTCATTAGCGCCTGTGTTGTAGAAGGCTTGTTCGACCTTTCCGGCGCCGACACCCACACTCCAGTCGTCCTGCAAATATTAGGGTCAAACATGCAGCAACAAAAAACAAATTCAATAAATCCCGTCGTGTATGACAATAGGACTGACACTTGGGCAGGCCAGTCATCATACCACGGTTGGACTCCACACACCCAGCATTTTATACCATTATTTTGGAGCAAAAGTTTGCAGCCACTTCACATCGACGATTTTTAAACCTTTCAGCGTTGGTTCTTCCGCCATGTGCGACATAGCGACAGAAAGCACAATTTTTTCAATCTAACGCTGCCTTCTACTTAGACCAAAGCCTGCTTATTTGCAAAATATATGCTATCATTTAGTGGTAATCTTCAGTACTAAGCATTTTTCAGTGCTTCTACTTACTTTGAGAAAAACCACCAAAACTGCCAGAGGTGACAGGATACTTGAGCCACCTTATAGGTTGATGACAGCGTTTGCGGAAATTTTCGATGAAGCGTAATTATCGATTTTTAGCGGATTTTGTGATTTTGCAACTTCGGTCTTTTCTGGCTCATCCGAGAAGTTTCGCCGTCAAAGCTTCAAATTCAAATGTAATGGCCAACTACCCACTCAATAGTATTTCTTCGGCAATTATCGATGTTTTTTTTGAAAATTCCACTTTGGCACTTTTCATCAATTTTCGAAAAAATACGATTGATAATTGACGAAAGAATACTATTGATTAGGGACTTGGCCATTAAACTCAACTTCGAAGCTTCAAGGCCGAAACCTCTCAGATAAGCCAGAAAAGACCGAAGTCGCAAAATCACTAAGCCCGCTAAAAATCAATAATGACGCTCCGTCGAAAATTTCCAAAAACGCTATCATGTTGTTCTAACAAGGGAAGTATACAAAGCGTAGGTCGGATCTGCCAAAACGACTAGTATGGTTGGTATCTCTTCTATCTCAATAGTAAAGATGCGCAGTATACCGCCCCGAGCCGCAGGTTCAAAAAAGTTATGAGCATTTTTAGGCCTCGCGAAGAGGCAGGGGTACCCATTAAGCATTTTTTGGAGTTTCGACAAATTTTCTCGGATTTAGCTCAAAAATTGTATGTAGAGGTAATCTAGGGTGATGAACAAAAATCTGGAGTCCATTTGTCGAAATTTTGAGGTTTACTGTATGTTACGGTAGGTAACATGTCATTAAGGGATCAAAACCCACCTTAGTATTTTGGAAATCGACAAGCGGACGTTAAATTCGTATTCTCTACCCCGAATAATCCCCGTATACAAATGTTGAGTAAAATCTGAGATTTTGACCAAACTGCCGTATACCCACCATAATCTACCGTAATCTGCAGAAAATCGATAAACATACTTCAGATTCTTGTTTAGCGCTCCAAATAACCCTCAGCGAATGGTTTTGAGACATATCTATCGTAGAAATCCGGAAATCTCGAAAGTGACATTTTTCCCTCGAAATTTTCCGGTGGGGAATCTACAAACGAAATTAGCCGAAAACTTTCGAAAATCGACTAATAAACCACAGATTCGTTATCAGCCCCCAAAAAACCCCTGGGAGAGTTTTAAGTCAAATCTGGAACATTTTTCTAAAACACTCTCAGAGGTCAAAATAAACACCCACGCCCTGTACAAGTCGGATTTGCTTCCTTCTTCTGCAGCGAAGCAAACAACTCCTTGTAACGTCAAAAAATGACCCCTCCTTAAAGGCACAGTCCAACATCAGAGGTAATTTTTGATATTATGGTCCGGTCACCGCCTATAGCAACCCTGCCAAGCGCAAAAACTCAATTCACTCAAATAAGCGAGAAAAAGCTAGGAAAATGTCGGCCACGCCCCCTTGGAAGAAAAAATGGGTGACGCCCCCGACAAGCTTCCGTTCTCGATAGGGAAGAGAAACGCGATTGATTTTATTCAAAATCTATGTTCTTCCGTTTGTTTTCGGTCTGGCTTTCTACTGGGACCTATTTCAGAACTATCGCTGCGAATAATGAGAAAAAACAGGCTCGAGACAACTCGTCCGCGAACTTCTCGCCGTTCAAATTCAGAATCTATAAAGGGCCATAACTCCGTTAGTAGTGAGTTCTGAGCGATTTTGGAGACACCATCGTGATCAGCGTGAAATTTTCTCTAATATAAGCAAGAACACAAATATTCGATTCTGAGGTTGGACTGTCTTTAAAGCCACAGTCCAGGCTCAGAATCGATTCTTCGTTTTCCTGCCTACCTTGGAGAAAATTTAACGCTGATCACAATGGTGTTTTCAGAATCACTCAGAACTGACTACAAACGGAGTTATGGCTTCTCAAAAATTTCAATTTTGAATGGCTAGAAGTTCTCGGACGAGTTGTCTCAAGCCTGTATTTTCTCGTTACTCGCAGCCATCATTCTGAATCAGGTCACAATATGAAGCCAGACCGCAAACAAAAGGAAGAACATAGATTCTGAACAAAATCATTCGCGCGTCTCTTCCCTATTGAGACCGGAAACCAGCCAGTGGCCGTTGCCTATTTTTTCTTTCAAGGGAGCGTGGCCGACATTTTCCTAGCTTTTTTCTCGCTTATTTGAGCGAACTGAGATTTCGCGCTTGGCAGGGTTGCAATAGACGGCGACCGGACCGAAATATCAAAAATTATCTCTGAGGTTGGACTGTGCCTTTAAAGGCATGCTGAGATTTGACAACTCCCACCCCAAACTTTTTCAGTTTTTCAGGAACATTTTCAGGTGAAGTCAAGTCACCCATACAGGTCAAATCAACTTTCTCTGAAAGGTTTCAGGTCGTTTCACCTTCCCGTCGTTTTTGATCTACCCCGAGACAATACCTGCTGTTTTTCGCTGCAACTTCTCCAGAAGCAGCCTCAGGCATCAAGTCGTCCACATCCATTGGCTCAACTGGATCCTCTAATTCACGAACAGCTCTATAGTACTCCTGGAAAGTCCTTTTCAAGTTCACAAAATTTTATGAACCATACCATACCACTTCACCTCACCTGAGAACTCAGACACTTCACTGAATGAGCAGTGCACTTCAGGGTTAGTACCGTATCGTCCGTCACGAAGACCACATTCTGGCTACAATTTTTCGGCACTGAAAATATGAAAAAGTCTAACAAAAAAAGTATAGTTAGGTCCGTGGCTTGTTACCTGAAGGAAAAAAAACATTTAGACTTCACCCACAGCTGGCGCGGCGGTCGTGTGCGCGGCCTGCTAATCGATTCAGGCTGAAAAATCAGCTTACCATACCAACAGCCGCCGGTGGGGATTAGACCGCCCGCGCCAGCCGCGGGTGAGATTTAGATGTTTTTTTCTTGAGATTGCAAGACTCAGACGTGACTATAAAAATCGATGAAACCCAAGAAAGCCACCAAAACACCTACAAGAAGACTGGATTCTATACGCGCATTTCAAAATGCGATCATCATTCACGTCCGCGTCAGCGAAAAATCCTTTCACCTGCCTCACACACTGAAAATTTACGGAATATCAATTTTCATAAAGTAACATCGTAAAATATTACTTCGTCAGAATCCTCCATGTACATATATCGATCTGCAGCGAACCTTAATAGGTGTTGAATGGCCGCTCGAGCCCTCTAAAAGGAGAATCTAAGAAATAATTCACAATCGAGTCCCAAAACGCGTTCATTCTGCAACTGCGGACTTGCGCGGGCGAGTCACGTACGCATTTTGGTACTCTTTCACCAAAAGCTTTTCACCTCACCCCTTTTGCTGGATTTTCCTTGATACTCTTGTTGAACCTGTCTAGCTCCTTCAAGACTGTGAAAGGCACCACCACGATAATACGGTCTGAAACTCTAAATCTCAAGAAAACCATTTCATGGAGCGAAAATCAGCGATCTGAAAACTTTCGAAAAAGAACCGCAATTATCCGCATCGCGCGCGCTAACGCACGTCATTCTATATTCAGCGCGTGTCAGTTACTGCGCAGCTCGCAAACAATTAACAAGCGCATGCACTCGTTAGCGCAATGCGTTGAAGTACGCGCGAAAATCTAGGAAGCGCGCTGACTTAAAAGCGAGACATTGTGACGGTAAGGTGTCGCATGAAGCGCGCGCGCTAACGATCAGTGCGTGCGCGCCTCAATAACATATCGCGCTCACAATCTCGACGGCTCAAGGCTTACTATTGAGTCTGGCCGCCTCGCGGCGCGATTTCGATCCAATCCCAATGTCCCTATCCAATCGCGCCGCACCGCGATGGAACTCTAAGAAAGGCCTAAGCCTGCTGCAAAGAAAGCGTGGCCTATTCCAAACCGATGAATTGCTAAAATGATGATGTTTTGACTGCCACGCGGAGTCTACAGCGCGGGCGCGCGGAGTCAGCGTGTTGTCCGCTCTTTATTCTGCAGTTCCGCGCTGTGCGCTCATCTGCTCCCGCGAGTCAGCGCATAACTTCTCGTTTACAACTTTACCGAGCATAGTGGCGACGTGCGATCCCTACCCCTTGATCAAGCAGCGCTGCTGCACTGGGCGTTCCTACAATATCGATCACGCTGGGGATCGCTCCTCGTCGCGCCAAGCGAATGCGTAAGTATAAACGACAACTAAGAGCACTGTAGGGCAACGCCGTAACAAAAGACTCTTAATACCTACTGTGTAGCACCGCGTGAGCGTTATTACACGGCTGCGCCACCACGCGATCTGTAGCTGCGTAGCTGCCCTCTATCCTTCATAGTAGAATTTCTCCGCTCGACTATACAGAGGCCTTAACTTTGGATGCCACGTGCCGCGTGGTCACTGCTATGGGATCGCACTTAGCCCGCCACTCGGTAGCAGAACTATGAACGACGCCTTTGCGATCCCGACAGCAATGCACCTTATAATCAATACATATCAAAACCACACTCACTTTTAATACTCAGATCAATGACATCCGGAGAATTCATCACAGCGCAGGTGTCAAAAACAGCACATCCGCGAATCTCAGACGGATGCAGCGGTGGGCGATACACGAAGAATTCCTTGAATTAAAAAAATTATGAGTGGAATTTTTCAAAACTGAACGAATATTGCTTAGTTATTCCCTAAGAAAGCAGTCATTTCAGGTCGTTTTTTTTCAAATTACCTTACCGCTAATGTTCAGACCAATCGATAACACCTGTGCACCTCTGAGCGTGCAATGGCGACTTTGGATTGAAAATTTTTGAACCATAGAGGACTCGAACTAAGAGAATAGTCATTATATGCATTCGGGACCAGGCACGTGCATTTTTTCATTTTTGGCCCTGTTTGCCCAAAAATCAATACAAAAAAAATTGGGTATTTCCTCGGTTCTTGTTCGCTGTTCTGCGCAACGCGAATTTGCTTGTGATCCACCTCCCAGTGCCCACAGACGTCCGTGGGATATTTGAACTCATCAACTTAAAACTATTGTCAAGCGCTGAGCGTGCGCTGTCAACACCGATCAATATTATCAACTTTCTAGTGGAATTGATGAAGCACGTATTGGTTGGTCTTCGATTCGCGTGAACAGGTCCTTTGATTGTCGTTCCGAACGGAACTGTATCCGATAATAGGGTGGTCTGGTGCCGCCCCTCCCCTCCGCTCTGAGATTTTTATGAACATCTCATAATGCTACGGACGAGCTTTAAGACCATAGCTTTTCCCAAAACCCCAAGGTTCATGTCCTGTTTTGAATTTGAAAGAGATGAGAGCGTCCATTTCAAGCACATATTTTTTTGATTTTTTCAGGTTTTAAAACAATTCTTCGTTTCTTTATGAAAGTTTCAGAATTTTTCGCACATCTTGATCGGGACCCGCTCAAAAAGATTTCTTCACTTACATGCAAAGATCGCTGTAAATTTGGAACATTAGACCATTCAGACACCTTTTGGGATATGGTCTACTTTGCCGCTGTCATTGGCGACGGGCATGCAAACTAGCACAAATATCGACGGGACCCGCATTTAGTCCCCAAAGAGAAGGATTGTAGCATTGCTCAGCTTTCATACGCCCGAGTACCCTGTCTAAAACGTCGTAATTCACATCATTCGAAGCGCGAGCGGCGCGCGCATGGCCTCGGTCTCCGTCTGCCCTACGCTCTCTGACTGTCTCCGCTCCGCACCAGCGCGCGAAGGAACCAAGTGAATTTCGCCGTTTTATAGCCTGTACTGAACAAATTTTTGGCGTCTGACCGCTTTAGTAATCGAATATAAACTGTCTGAAAATCGCGCGTACTCAAAAGTTTCGAATCAAGTTACTTGCCAGATATCCGGGCAAAATCAAGTTACTTGTGGCTTATCTGAGTTTTATAAGTTACTTGCGAGGTTGGGACTCGCAAGTAACTTACATTGGCCCGTCAATCCTCGCAAGCGTATGGTCACGCCGTAACTTGCTTAACACGTGTACAGCCGGTATATAAGGCGCCTCACCTCACTCGAGCCCTGGAAGGCGACTTCGAGTCGCTCTCCGGAGGCCAGCTTATTTTTGACAGCTGAAGGAATGGGGGTATCCTTTCGGCTGGAGGGGGGTTTCGCCGCGATCCTCGGGGCGGGTGATTCTTCGCCGCAGACCTTGGCGAAGATTAGGCCCTTGTAGTGAACACAGGCGGGCTGTCTCTGCCGTAGACCGCGACAATCACGCACCAGGGGTGTGTGATTGTCGCACAACGATGTCACCTGCATCTAAGGAGCAAGTTAAATGCCACTTCTGTGTAAGTTAATCGTATACTAGAAGTAAGTTACTTGCGAAATTAAGTAAGTTACTTGTGACATAGAAGTAAGTTACATCAAGACTTCACGTAACTTACTCAAAGTAACATTTAACTTGATTCAAAACTTCTGAATAGGGAGATGGATTCGAAAAAAAAAGGATTTTGGAAAACAATTTCGGTGGTGAGGGAGGTCGCTCCGGAAAATTACGCAACGCCCTGCTTGACTCAGCATCGGAGTAACGGCATCGGTCGTAGTAGGAACAGTTACCGCGCGCCTCTCACAGCGACGTGTCGCGGACGGCTGATATACTTCAAACGTGTCGAAGCCTGTCGCTGGCGCCATGCCGTGTTTATAGGGCTAGGCTCCGCGACAGGCGCACCCGCCCTATAGTTATGTCGCTGTGCAAGTGTGCCACGAAAGTATGCCACACCCCTTATCCTCTATGACCTACATGACTCCAGTCTTTCGATATTTCAAGAATCGTCAAAAATTGAAAAGCCACATTTTCAAAATTTCCCCCTCAGTTTGTGGCTCGCCTCCCAACACGACATGGAAAGAGTATAGATTTCGCGATCACGACTAGCAGGATTCCGCGTTTTGCGCATTTTTGGCCTTTCTCGTTCCACTATCTGAAAACCACACAGTGCTTCGAAAATATCGAGTTTCTTGAAGTACAGGCAGCCACCGTTGAGCAGGCCGTTGCGCCGATTTTCAGCGGAGCAACGACCCCCCCCCCAAAAAAGGAATGAGCTGGTGATAGTCGAGAAAAGGCAGAATCAAATTTAAAAAAAAAAACTTTAACGAAAAATTGCGTTCTTCTCAGCTGCGACTGACGACCCCATTTCAGCTTACCAGAAGGTTCGTAAAAAATTCCTCTTCTCCGAAATTTTTACGACCCCCCCACCGAATTTAAATTTTTTTCAAAAGTTTTCCAAAATTTTTACGACCCCCGTTGCGCCGAGTCCCAACCCTGCTCAACCCTGCAGGCAGCTATTCAACAACTTCAAAATTTTCCGAATTTCGCATTCCGAAAACCGCATTTCCGCGCATTTTTGGGCGTCTCGCACCCGATTTTCAAAAACCGAGAGAAAGATTCTCGCGTCGAAGCCCAAAGCCCGATTTGTGACTTTTCAAAATTTTATTCCGTTTATCCCTGTTCGGGACAAACTAAACGGTACGTGTCCCGGTGCAAAACTAGTTGGGGGGGGGCCACCGAAGATTTATTCATAGAAATGGAAAACTCATCCGTGAAAATGAAAATTTCTTTCGTTATCAGATACGTGATAACGTTATCACTCGTAATTTCCTATGAATTTCATGAAATTTGATCGATTTCTGAAACCAGAATCATTCATTTCTCACTTGAATTCTGAGTGCCCCCCAACTAGTTTTGCACCCGTGTCCCTAATTACCGTGAGAAAACACGATAGTCATTAACAGAAACCAACCTGTGGCAGATATCTGCCATCAATCTGAGTCGATCGCAGAGCTCGATAGTCCTCAGGGCATACTTGATCGGACGCGGAATCGTTTGGAGCCGCTCCCATGTTGATCCTAACAACTGATTTTCTCAGGAATAGTATATAGTATGGCACTACTGTGGAACTTTAGGTGCTATCGAATATGGGGGGGGGGGAAAGACCATCGCTCTTGGCCAAACCCATTTTTCCGAGCCGCAACGACTCCCTAATAATGGAAAGGGACCAAGCCCGGGCTTCGGTTGAACATCGAAATCGTTGCGCGTTGAAAAATAGTGCGCCACCCCCCGTTTGCGATAGCACAAAATTTTCGGGGTAGTCGATATTATATCCGTTGATTATACCTGTATGGCTCACCGGTGGCCCGTTTCGATGATCTATAAGGCCCCGGTCATAGTTGGATTAGCCGACGCCTCCACCCCGGTCGATACACACAGAATGCATTGGAAATGGGATGCAAAAATCACTCGGTGTATCCCCCCCGCACCCCCCAACACCCCCCCCGGTCGATACGTATGAACAACATGGTGAGGTGAAGCGCAAGAAAATCACTCGGTGTATCCCCCCCGCTCCCCCCCGCACCCCCCAACACCCCCGCACCCCGGTCCATACGTATGTTTAAAATGATGGAGTGAGGGTGAGAAAATCAATCGATGGATCCGACGCGGGCGATAACCAAGCAATACGTGGATGGGAAAAGCACCGGGGGGGGGGGGCGAAGAGAAAACATTGCGTATCACTAGAAAGCTAACCTTACTGCTACCTCCGTGACTTCACCATACTCTCCTTCACTATTTCTCTGAACAGGTGCAATCTTGTTGGCCACGTAATCATCGTCATATCTAGTTGGATGCATCGAGTGATTTTCTCAACCTCACCCCATCATTTTAAACATACGTATCGACCGGGGGGGTGCGGGGGGGTGTTGGGGGGTGCGGGGGGGTGCGGGGGAGCGGGGGTGCGGGGGATGCAGATGCAAATAGCACCAACTATGACCCGGGCGTAAGAGGCGAAAACCTAAAGAAAGACTTCAATAGAACCTACGCACACACATAAACTGGGAGCGATGAACCGACCTGTACAAAATCAGTCAAAGGAATACCTCACACCGCATCGAAATGAAAACCCGCCCAATCAGGAGGTAAACCTAAAAACAAACATTAAAAAACACTATCACTTCATATAACCTAGAAAAACAATGAAAGAATACGTTTCGATTAGAGAAGAGCAGATTTAGCGACCAAATCAGACACTAAAATAGAGACATTTGCATACACTGTCCCAAACGAGATGGCAAGTGAAATCTACTCAGACAGTAGGGGCGGACTGACCGCTGGCAATAAAGACCTCTCCGGGCGGTACGCCGGCAAGTTGCGGGCGGATTGCTGCTCATCGTGACCTCGGCGGGAGGATCGCTGCCTCTCATCGTCTCAGCGGGCGGATCGCTGCGTTCTGGCGGGCGAATAGCGGCACCTGGGAAAGTTGATCACGCTAGCGGGCGCATCGCCGGCAAGCTCTGAAGCGGCGATCCGCCCACAACCTGCCAACGATCCGCCCGCAAGGGATTTGATAGCCAGCGTTCCTCCCACTGAGCTATGAGATGCAGCGATCCGCCCGCGAACTGCCAGCGATCAGCCCACCAGGGGTTTGATAGCCAGCGATCCGCCCGCCACTGCTTTGATAGCCAGCGATCCGCCCGCTCAAATTTTACACGGTGAAACTTGTCAATAATTGACGAGTTCTTTCCTGTTATCAGTTTCATGCGCAGAGTAAGCAGACCGAAGGGTATAAAAGGCGCTCCATCGCACTGAATGCTCACTCGGCATTTCGAGGCTGATCCTGGAAGTCACCTTTCAAGGATCACTCTCAGAAGCCGAAGATTAATTTTTGGCAGCTGAGGGAATGATCCCCACGGCTAGGGGGGGGGTGGTCCCGCACACGGAGACCGTGGTGGGAACCACCGGAAACCAACATGTGGTGGCATCGAGGGCTGATCGCTGGCTAATGGCGGGCGGCTCACTGGCTAGTGGCGGGCGGATTGCTGGCTACTGGCGGGCGGATCACTGGCTACTGCCAGGCGGATCGCTTTCTACTGGCGGGCGGATCGCTGGCTACTGGTTGGCGGATCACTGGTTACTGGCGGGCGGACGGCGGGGGGGATGTCGATCCGCCCGCCAAAAGCCAGCTCTGACATTTTTGGATTACGGTAAGACATCGCGTACGCAGATCACACCACATGCCTTACCGTAAGTCAAAAACAATATTCAACGAGTTTTTCACGTTTTCATTTTTTTCTGATACTTCATGATCCCGTCGCGTTCTTTTCGACCGAAATGCTCGTGATACTCACCTTCGAAGCGGACACTTCTTCACGTGGCAGTTAAAAAGTTTCAGACCATGAAACTCATTGAATTCTGTTTTCGGATTACGGTACGACAAGATGCGTAATTTGCGGACGCGACGGCTTACCGTAATACGAAAAAAAGTTAGAGACGCAGAAGGAGCGCTGCTTCTTGGAACTCTTCGCTTGCCATCTCGTTTGGGCTCCATGACATTGCTCACTCGCATGCGTACGCGTCACGGTCAAGTAAATGTCGCGCGCGCAGCGGACGCCAAAACCCCATCATTGCATGGGAGGATCCAACACCTTAAACAGAAAAAAAACAGCTATCGTTAGTGACATGAAATGCACGTACTGTGCTCCTCTGGGCCGAATTCCGGTCCGTAATCGCGTCTAGACACGCTTTGCAGCCGCACGCGCTCGAGTCAGTCGGCTTTCCAGCGCCAAAGCCGACTCGATGTGGCTTTTTTATACAATGTTCTCCAATTTTTCTTAGTTTCCAAAACCCACCGAAAGTCAGCAGATCGGCGGCTGCGGCGCTTTAAGCTCTTCTGACTCGGTAGCGTGCGGCAGCAAAGCGTTTCGAGACGCAATTGCGGACCGGAATTTGTCCCAGATGAGCACAGTAGGAAATTAAGGAATGCTCTCGAACAAGCCAATTCACTAAATTTCATCCAAAATGCAGGGTTGCCGCATTGTAGCCAATTTCACCGCACGCGACGCTCACCGACCGCGACGCAGCACGCACGGGCGAGCAGGGTTCGCTCCGGTTGCATCGGAACTCGTCCGCTCCCCTCTGTCTCGGACGAGATGGCAAGCAGAGCCCAGAGAAGCGGCACTCTAGCTGTGTCTCTGACGGTTTTAGATTACGGTAAGACGTCGCGTACGCAATTCACGTACGCGACGCCGGCGTCTTTCTTACCGTAATCCAAAACAGAATTCATGGGGTTCTTCCCATCACCATGTCTGTTTTTCAGGGAAGGCGACCGCTACAGAGAATGATTTACGACAGATACACCCCAAAATCAGAAAAAAACTCAAACTCTGGTTAGGTACCGGCCAAGGAGAGGTTTTAGGCAGAGCGGTGTCCCATGTAGTTCACTTTGGCGTCGTTTACACTCCCGCCGCCGATCGTAGCGGCGATAGTCGCCCTTCTATGTGAATATGTGGGCGACCTAAATTTTCAGTCGCCTCTCACTTGCTCTCACTTTATAGGGCGACAATTTCATCATAATGAGGCGACCTCGACTTGGGACTACTTGCCTCACCGTTACGAGGTGACTCAAATACGAGTTTCAGAGCAGCTTTTTGAGCGATAGATCAAAAACGGGATCCGATAACCTTCGATTTTTGGGGGTTCACGGTGGGGGAGGTTACGGTAGCCGAAGAATAACAACCCTACAGTACCCTACAGTAATATTATGATCGCAAATGGATAAGAAGGTTCACATATCCGTGACCAACACCTCAAACAAAGCGATCAATAATATAGGATTGCCTTCACCGCGCCGCTCAGCGGCGTAAGTATAAACGACGCCTAACACGATACTTTCGTGGAAAAAGACAATGAAAAGTATGACAGAAAGATTTGCATGAACAGGAACAAACCGAATGAGGAAAATGTGCTTGGTCTGCGTGCTGTTACGAAATGACCCACTAATCAATACCGTACCCCTTGACTGCATCGACCTTTAAGATGATGTTATTGGAGCGTTTTTTTTCACTCAATGGACCCTCAATGTCCGAACTCGTACTTAATAGACAACACCGCGGTATGAACCATTGTAGGAAAACAAAAAAGGCACATTTCATTTCATTAAAAAAAACTGAAAATAACTTATTAGCGGCTAAAATTTACTTCGATTAAATAAGTGGGGAGTTGGACGGAATTCAAGATTTTTTAGGGAAAAGCTAGAGATAATTGTCCAAGGTTTGTGAGTGGGAATCCAAAATAGTCTGTTACAAAGTGAAACTCTGAACGATTCCAAAGAACATCTCAATCAAATTAAATTTCGCAATATATTGATGATGATTTCGTGCTCCAATCCCAATTTGGCTTACTGTAGTAGCTTTTGGTCCGCAGTCACAACCAGTGATTGGAATTTGACGCTCAAAATTTTAGTCCCCATTTTTAATTCGTGCTGGCCTATTTTCCTCGTTTTTTCCTCTCTGTCTGCCTTTTTCACGATATCTTTTCTGAATTTAAGTTCTGTGAATGGTTGGCATAAAATTGTTGTCCCAACTGCATCTACACGTTCTGTCCGTAATAAATTCATGAGCGCCGTGGCCTAAATCTTAATCGAGATGTGATTTAATCTCGCGATTCTATATTGAAGTTCTCATTTCATTGTCGTCATCGATTTTACAAACTGTTTTTACTCTGTTCATTAGCTCTGGGCGCTATTTTCTTGAAAACAGCTTTTTTCATTTATTCACCAATTTATGAACTTTTTTTCCAGATCAATAATTATGATTGACGGTCTGCTCTCTGAGAAGACGACATTCTTGGGTACCAATTTGGCCGTGCGTGCTGCTGATCAGGCTCATTTTGGTGGACATCAGATCTATACACACGTGTCACCATCCACATCAAGAGACCACCACCATGGTGGACATGGAGGATCGCATGGCGGTCGCGGTGGTCACGGCCATGGACGCGGTCATGGACATGGACACGGTAGGTGCACAGTATACTCAAAACTGGTAACTCTAATGGCATGCAGTCGGTGTTTTGGGCGCCAAAATCTGGGATTTCTGTTTGGGTGGCCTTCTCTAGCTTTATGACTTCAACAGTATCAGTTAGCATTCACATTCTGGCTTGCAAGCTCTCGGCAGTACAATAGGAGCACGTGCTGCCGCAATTATTACCTGAACGCGGCAAAAGTCGGTGCAAGAGCGGCACGTGCCCCTGAATGAGGATGAAGTGCTGCTGTACTGTCAACTGGGTGAGGCTAGTGGGCAGCATGTGGCCGTGTTGAGCTCCTAACTGCAGCACGTGTTCCTGTAAGGAGGCCTTTTGAACTTAATGGAGAGGTGTATTGTGGACCGGATGGGGTCGTGCAATGCCTCAGGGGGTCATAGGACGCCTTCACTATACTGGGAGGCAGTTGATTTTGGGGTTCGTGAGCCTCATGGTTCAGTAAAGGGGTTCTATCGCGATACAATGGGAGGTGGGAGGAGATTGTGGGAAGCTTCGCAAAAAAAATGTGGGGGTCGTAAAAAGTTAGGTCGAAAATGAGGACTTCCAGAAGTGGTGCGTAATTTAAAACAACCCACTCAGGATCAATATCGAAAGAAAATTGACGCCTCAGGGGGTCAGGATTTTATGGAAATCTTGTTTAGCAATGGGGGGGTGTCGTAAAAAGGTTAGGCTGACAATTAAGGTTTCCAGAATTCTTTCCTTATTTGAAATAACATTTTCAGGACTAGTTTTGAAAAAAAATTGATATGCTAGGGTCTATCGTGATCTTATGGGAGTCTTGGTTTTGCAATGAAGGGGGGAGTCGTGGCCCCACCGAGGCTTGAAAGAGGGGCCTCTTAACCCTGATGTAGTTTCATAGAAAAAAAGAGGGAGTGTATCAAGGGGGAGGGTGTAGTCCAGGGTTGAGCAGGTCTTTGAGTCAATTTCATCGGCAGAGTTACGACCCTTCAGTTGACCGAAATTGTTTGAAAATTCTTCAAAATTTTTACGATCCCCCAATGAGATTTAAAATTCATTTAGCTGCTTGAGAGTGCGAACAAGTTGAAAAAAAATAAATTTGTGGTAATCCAAGACAATGTTTTTTGCATAAAGCATACCGTAACCTATCGTAATATAGAAGTGGGATTTCATTGGAGAAAATCCGATTTTGAAAAAAATTTTACTAGCTTGTTAATCGGCTCTCAAAGGGTTTAATCCTGGTCCAGAATTTCACGACCCACCCCCCCCCCTAAGAAAAATCAAATTTGAACCAAAATTGGAGCGTCCGTTGTTCCGGCCGTTGTGGCGAGGCGGGATTGCGCTGTACCCTGGGTAAGAGGATTTCGCACTCATAGTGAGACGTCTACTCTGTGGGGGGTCGTAAGGGTATTTATATAGCAAGAGGAGTATGCTGGCTAGAATGAAGTCCCTTCGAATCTTCGTTTTTGGGCCGATATTCTTGCAGGAGAAATGGCATAACCGCGCTTGGCCGTGGTCCCCTATCATTTCTAAACCAGGGTCAAGCGGGGTTGTGAAGTTTCCCAACGGGGGAGTCGCAAAAATTTTCGACCGAAATTGAAGGTTAGGGCGATATCGCAAAGATTTTGGACCAAAAATGAAAGCTTGGTGGAGATATCCCGAACTTGTTCTATAGTTTTGGTCACCAAAGGGAAGGATCGTAGCATTGCTCGGGTTTTAGATGCTTTAGCCCGACTACTGAACGAATGGTCGGCGTCTGACAGTTTTAATAATCATATATAATCTGCCCAGTAATCGCGTCTGGTGGGGGGTCGCTCAGATTTCGGAAAATTACACATGCGCCGCTTGACCGTGGTGAGAGGGACAGGAAGGCCCAGGAAACAGTTTTACAGTGTGACCATAGGGGTCGTATGTGGGGTCGCCCCGTACCAGAATTGAGGGGAAAGGGGTGTTTCTTATGGAAACATGTATACAATTTTAACGAAAGTTGTGCCAATAAATATGACAGAGGTTAAAGTAATCAGAAAATTGGCTAGTGTCCAGCATTTTTGTAGCGGAGGTGTATTTTAGGCAAGGAACTCGTGCCGAAAGCCGACATGCACGTGGTGCCGAAAGGTGATTTGCACGTTGCCATTCAGTATGCGAAAGATATAGTAGCGAAAACGCTGACTGAAGGAGGCGCTAAAGGACTTGTAACTGATGGTAAATACTGCAAGTTCTGAAGTTATGCTGTAGAATAGAGCATGAGCAGTGTGGATCATGTGCTGTCGGGGTCAAGCAAATGGAGTTTGGGTGAAATACTAAGAGGAACACGGTGGTGTTGAACTTGTGCTATGAGATAGGGGGGGTTTATATGAGGCATCCGTCGCTTGGCCCTGCAAATATGTGGTGAAAGTGTCGTCTGAGCCTTAAGATTTGGATGTTAGTGCGTTTTGTACGGCTGTAGGCCCAGTGCACAAAAATAGAGGCGCCTATCCGTACTCTGCAGATCGAATTCCACTCGGGACCGCTTTTATTGAATGGGATAGCTTGATGTTTCGAGTTGGAAGAGGCGGCCATTTTATTCAAGCGAAATGGTCCCGAGTGGAATTCGAAGATCAAAAGAAGGCTTAACTTCTCCATTTTCGTGCACTAGCCTTAGAACCCGTTTTGTGTCTTTGTTGTGATGTTGAATTTGCATGTGTTATACTAACATCTTTGATTGTTGTGATTGCAATTTGTGTGTCTTTTTGCCTTCATTATATGCATCGTTTTCTAGATTAAGTGGTTCAGATCGCCTGAAGGAGGAGGTGAAAGCGCTGCGAAAGGAGAATGAAGAGATTAGAAAGGAGCTGGCCGAGCTTCGTGATACGATTGAGAAGTTCACGCGTATGCAAGTGATTCCAGTTAAGGTACGGCGTAGTATAGCGTTTATTAGCGCCAAAAATTCCTAATTTTTTCTGAATTCAAGAATTCTGCGGCCCTCCCCGAGGCTCTGTTTCTGGCCGGTTCATATTTGACTCCTAGAACTGTCAGACGACGAAACTTCGTTCAGTAGTCGGGCTCAAGCATCTAAAACCTGAGCAATGCTACGGTGACTACCTTCGGTGACCAAAAATATCGGGAATTTTAGGGATGGCATCACCAAATCTTCTTTTTTAGACGAATTTTTTTTTGCGATAACACCATCTTCTTTATTTGGTCAATTTTTTTGCGACCCCCACCCCACCCCCTGTTGCGGAATTTCGCAAACCCGTGTGACCCTGTGGGTTGGGCCACTCATCAGGTGGTAAATGTGATCATAAAGTCTGCCAGAAAAAAAATGTTCCGGATTTGGCCCAAAACTTCTTACTGGTGGCTATTTATGGACCTAAATAAGAATCCAACTAGGGAACCTCGCATGGTGTACCCCCGGATCAGTAAGCTGATAAATGTTTTCCAGTCAACTCTAGCACGCCCTCCCTCTTCGAATCTGAACTCGGGTTTGGCTAAGGACATCTGCGGAAAGAGTTATGGCCTGTTAAAGTTCGTATTTCCCGCCTTTTTTTCTATCAAATACGCGCATTAGTGTTTGTGAAATCCGTAAACGGACCTCATGCTTGTGTTCAGCGCCCAAAACTACCCCACTAAGCAAATTTTGGCTGAAGACACATTTTCCAAACTTTGCACAGACTGACAGCGTTTTGGACCTAAGCGGATTTCCGGTTGGGCGCTTACTTATACCTCTGAAAGCGTTAAAAATGTTGCAGATTTCACTCAAAATCCTTCCAGGTGGGTTACTTGGGGCCCGATCACGAATCTGGGGTTCATTTGTCGATTTTCCGGAGTTTTCGACTTGATTCGTTAAAATTTTCCCTCGGGGGGGGGATTTGATGTCAAATCGCGACTTTTGCTGATTTCCGGAGTGCTACGATAGATATGGCTCAAATTGTTGCTCTGGGGGTCATTTGCAGTGCTACATACGAATCTGCAATACGTTTATCGATTTTTGATAGATTACAGTAGGTTATGGTGGGTATAGGGTAGCGTGGTCAAAGTCTCAGATTTGGCCCAAAATTTCTCTGTGAGTGTTATTTGGGACATAGAACCCGAATTTGAAGTCCATTTTTTGATTTTCGAGTTTTTAAGGTAGGTGAAGCCAGTTCAAAGGCATTATGCCTACCGTAACCTACACTAACCACAACTCTGGCGACAAACAGACTCCAGATCCGCGTTCAGCGCCCTGAATAACCCCAGTTGAAAGTTTTGAGTCGAATCCGAATTTTTTTCAAACTGCCTAAACATTGGCTGATGGGTACCCTTACCTTTTCACGAAGCTTCAAAAACGCTTATAACTTCCTTCGTTCAGAGGTGTCCGTTGCTTGATGCGATTTCAGATTTGGAGACAGCGGAGCAGAATTGACCAGAAAACATTCGTCACCTTTTAAATGGTGGGGTAGGCCATGCAAGGTTCCCTAGTAAGGTGCTTTTGTCGATTTTCGAGAGACCTCGACAGGTTTGATTCGAAGCGAAGACGTGTAGGATGAAATACCAATTCTGATATCCTGAGAAATACAACAGATTTGTCTCAGAACTGTTCTGTAGAGCCTATTTGTGGTGCTGAACACGAATCTGAGGTCGATTGATCGATTGTCATTAGATTACGGTGGGTATACGGTAGATGGATCTAAATCTCAGATCTACTGGAAATTTCTGTTTGGAGATTATTCGGAGTGCTGAGCACGAATATGAAGTCTATTTATTTATTTTTGAATAACCAATGTGGGTTACAGCCGCCTAATGGCATTATATCTACCGTGACCTACAGTAGTCCTCAGCTTATCAGGAAGGTTTTGAAAAGTTTTCGGCCAGATTGGAGAAAAACATCTCTGAACATTCTAAAAAGTTTCCATTGTGTACTGTGCTTATCTGGGCCAGATTCCGGTCCGCATTTGCGTCTCGACACGCTTTGCGGCCGCACGCGCCGGATTCATCCAAGTTTCCTACGCCAAAGCCGACTCGATATGGCTTTTTTATACAGTTTTCTCCAATTTTGTTCACTTTCCAGTTTCTAAAACCCACCTAGAGTCAACACATCGGCGGCTGCGGCGCTGAAAACTCTTCCGACTCGAATGCGCGCGGCCGCGAAGCTTGTCGAGACGCAGTTGCGGACCGGAATTTGGCCCAGAGAAGCACAGTACCCTTATCTTTCCGCCCAAATGAGAAAACCCGGGGTAACCCTGTCAAGAAATCTCCGTGGAAGCTACGAACTTCGAAGAGCCTGACCTGTATTCATTCATTCCACCTGTATTGCCCTAATGTTAAACTTGTCCAATTGAGGATGGACATGTTGCACCGGAGGCGTCGGAAAAGGAGAAGTCTGGCGATGAGGACTTTGACCTGTTCGGATCCGATGATGAAGAGGATGCTGAGAAGGCGAAGGTTGTCGAAGAGAGATTAAAGGCCTATGCGGAGAAGAAGTCGAAGAAGGTACGGCTTCACCATTATTCCTATATTAATAGCGGGAAAGGGGGACTAATTGTGAGTTCTGGAATTTTGCAGCCGGGACCAATTGCCAAGTCGTCGGTGATCCTCGATGTGAAACCATGGGATGACGAGACCGACCTGAAGGAGATGGAAACGCTGGTGCGAGGAATAGAGATGGACGGTCTTGTATGGGGAGGAGCGAAGCTCATCGCGATTGGATATGGTGGGACTTATGCAAGATTTGTGATGTTGCGAATCAGGAAAATTACCAAAAATTCATGGATGACAAAAAAATCCGAGTAAAACTTGCTTTTAAAGGCAGCATACTTCTTGTAAATGCCATTAATTAACATGAATTGAAAATTCGAACTAAGACTTGTACTCATACGACCTGTATCAGGGCGCTAACATCGTTGGAAGTGTGAAAAAACAAGTCGAATTGATCGTTTTCGAGCAAACAGTTTGGTGGTGTTTGCGTAGAAGGGGCGGGATTCGGCTGAAGTGGGCGGAGTCGTGACGCTGCGGTTTCCCAGGATTGGTCAAGTACAGCCTTTGACTGGTTTTTGATTATTCCCTCCTTCAAAGGCAGCATACTTGCACGAAAATGCTTCCAAATTCACATCGGCGGGAGGATTGGTGCGCAACTAGTACTCGTATGGGCTGTACCAGGACGCTACCGCCGTTGGAAATGTCAAAAAACACGCCAAGACGTCCATATTTGATCTAACAGGACGCTAACGCCGTTTGAAGTGTCAAAAAACACGTCAAAACGATCTTATCCGATCAACTAGTTCGATGTACCAGGACGCAAACGCCGTTGGAAGTGTCATAAACACGTCAAAACGACCATATTCGATCTAACAGGACGGACGCTAACGCCGTTTGAAGTGTCAAAAACACGTCAAAACGACCATATCCGATCAATCAGTTCGATGTAACAGTATGCTAACGCCGTTGGAAGTGTCAAAAACACCTCAAAACGACCATTTTTGATCAATCAGTTTGAGAACGTTTGCGTTGAAGGGGCGGAGTTGGGCAAAAATGGGCGGAGTCTCGACGCTGTTATTTCTCAGGATTGGTCAAATGCTCTCCTTTTGACTGGTTTTTGACGCTTCCAACGGCGTTTGCGTTCTAGCGCAAGCAGTTTGATTATATTAGCGTCGATATCTAAATCACTTTCGCCGGCTTTTATGCGACCTTTAACCAATTAAATGTGATTTTTTCGATTTTTTTTCAAAAAATATTCAGTCGGCGTAAGAGTGATCGTTCTCAGGTATCAGCAAGCTACAGATTATCTGTGTGATTGAGGACGACAAGGTATCGGTTGATGACCTTATCGAGAAGATTACCGGTGATTTTGAGAGCCATGTGAGTTGAAATCTGCTATTATGATTCAAAAAAAATTGCCCCGAACACTAAGATTATCATTTTTATAGGTGCAATCCGTTGATATTGTCGCCTTCAATAAGATCTAGGGAGATAACACACAGCCGATCAATCAGGTGTATCCGAGTGCTTTTTTAGTATATAACTTCTAAATCGTGTTAACGGAGTATCATAAATGGTTGAAGTATTGTCGTTGTAAAGGGTGTAGGCAAATGCTGAAACAAACGTCTTCATTTCGAATAGACATGGGGTTGTCATAGAGGAAATTGGTTGGGTGGGCCTTCTCTTGGTGGGCCTTCTCAGCTCTAAGGTTGCCGCCTATTGAACTATAAAACGCGTGGGTGGGGTTGGCCCCGCCCCAACCAATTTCCTCCATGAGAGCCGAACATGTGCACAACACTTACCTGTTCATTCACAGGAGGTGCAGATAGAAATCTGATATAAATAAGGTAATATGATTATTATCAACAGAGGCAGGATCAATCACAGCGCAACAACAATAAACGATTCAACAGATAGAAAACCTATTCGAAAACAGCATTATTCTGCATTTGCGGACAGGCCTGACAAGGGGAGGATATAGTGGCCATTTCAAATGAAATATTAGGTTGACGCGAAGGTTTCCCGCGGTTTATGAACGGTTTATCGATTTTTGGCAGCTTAAGGTGGATTACGGTGGGTATACGGTAGTTTGCTCAAAGTCTCAGATTATTCTCAAAGTTTCTATGTGGGGGTTATTTGGGGTGCTGAATACGAATTTGATGTCCGTTTGTCGATTATCGGAATATTGAGGTAGGTTTTGCCTCCTAAATGGCATGTTACCCACCGCAACCTACAGTAAACCTTGAAATTTCGACAAGCGAACAGCAGATTTGCGTTCAGCGCCCCAGATTACCCCTACAAACATGTTTTTTAGCAAAATCCGGAAAAAATTAAAAACACTAAAAATTCCAAGGGGGTAGGTACGCTTCCCTTGCCGCGAAGCTTTAAAAGCGCTCATAACTTCTTTCAGAGTGGGTCTGGGGAGCTGCGATGGACGTATTCGGACTTTTCGTCCGAAAACGGTTCTGGAAAAGTGTATTTCATTTTGAATGGTTACTATGACTTATAGTGGTTTCCTTGTACGATACGCTCATAAATCCGTTCAGAAAATCGTTTCGCACTTTTGAACGTAGTGGAATTCTACGTCGAAAAAGTGGTCCTAGACACACGAATTTCATTTCATATGACCACTTTGTCCAAAAGTCCTTCCCTTGTGGCTGCCGGCAAGAAACCCGTAAGATCAAGAGGCGTTATCCCGTACAATTTTGTGGCCCTAATTCGTTAAATTCACTCATAAAACTGCGAAAATCCTCATTAAGCTTCTGCGCACGATGGTTGGTCGTTGATGTTATCTGCTTGAATAGCCATCTTTCGATTAATTTCTGTAAAAATTCGGATCAACGTATCATAACGCATGTTTAACCATCATATCTGACCTTATCCATTAGTTGCCTTTCTTGAATAGTCGCAGGAAAATAGTCAAAGTAGAGTAGTATTGTCAACTGGACGAGCAACGATAGATTCTTCTCGCTGGAATCCTCTAGGAAACTGAAAAAAACGGGCCCATTTCGCTGAAACTGGATGAACCACGCCTCCAACGCACGCCCGCCACGCCTCGTACAACATTAAACAACGAGGTGACCGAAGTTATTTCAAATTTTTATGGTACCACGTTCTGAGGCCGCATGCATGAACGCAGCAAAGGAGGTCAGGGAGCCGCCTCGCGTCCCGTGCGCGCAGCGTCGAGCCACCGGACGGTCTGAAACGCATGCCGTATACTGGTGGGTGTCGGACGTAGATGCACTTAGCACCCTGAACTCTACGCCTCGCTGCATTTTTTTCGTCATTCGATACTTATGAGAAATAAACGGTCATAGATAACTCCACGAACTTCCAAAAAGGACTCAGAGCGTATCGAATGTCGAAAAATGCCGCCAGACGGAGGGTTCCCGGTGGAAAGTGCTTTGCGTCCGACACACACCAATAAACGGCATGCGCTTCGGGCCGTCCCGTGACTCAACGCTGCGCGCATAGGGCGCGGGGCAGCTCCCTGACCTTCCTTGCAGCGTTCATGCATGCCGCCCCTGCATCGCGCAGCGTAAAATAGTCGTTTCAGCGAAAAATACAGCCCTACGGTGCATGGAGGATGCGATTGCGGACTTTAACTGAAGAGCAAATCTGATCTCACCTGGCCAGGATTTCCCTGAGGCTGAAGATGTCCTTAGCGCTTTTCGCGACACTGTCCTTCAGCCTTAACAACATTTAGAAGGTTGAATAAGAAAAAATAAAAATCATGCAATTCAATCAAGCGCAAGCAGTTTCACGCTGTTTTTTGAGGATCGAACAGGTTTGAGCTTTCAGCCGTCCACCAAACTAGAGGAGAGGCTCAAGCCCATCCCAGAAAAGAGAATCCGAGAGGTCCGCCCACAGACGAATTGACATTGCGAAACTTTATTGGTTTTTAGTGTCCGAAATGAACAAATAGATAGGCCCTAGCTATACACCAGCGTTTCGCCGCCGCTGGCTTCCGCGACATGTGTGCTATTGTTCTTTTTTGAAATCTGACCAATGGCAGGCGTCCCGCAAAAACCAGCGGCAGAGCAACGCCGATTTATAACTAAGGCCATGCTTGAAAACCGTGGACTTCGCCTACGAAGTTTCAAAAAGAAAAGTGGCTGTCTAAGAAGGGAAGCCACGAGCCCCAATTATCGACAAATTGGTGAAATCTCAGCGAATTTTCTTTCCATTCACCTCTCCCTCAATGTGCTGGTCAGACTTCTCCAGATTGCTGAGAACACTTTCAGAGGATTCGTCGTTTCTTGCATGTCCGCATTCTGAATACCTCTTCTCTTCTCAGAGCAGTATTCTTTGATCTTCGCCGCTGAGCCCAATGGCGAGTGACGTCTCTTCAAACCGGCTCCAACCACATTCTTTTTATCTTGCCGTGAAGAATGTGTGGAACTCGGACCATCCGGCGAAACCCTAAATATCAAGTCTTAAATTTAACACACTTTTAACCTAACTTCATAAACACTAAAGTCAGCTCAAATGGGACTGTCCGCCCACGCGGTCGGCGTGCGTGTCGAGTAGCCATCGCAACTGGAATTCCTTCGGACGAGCTATTCCACAGCTAAAAAACAGCTGACTGGGATAGTATTCGCTAATCGTCCAATACACCTGTTAATCGATTTAAGAGTCAAATCAATGTATTGGCGCGGGCCCTTCCGATACGCATGCCGACCGCGTGGGCGGACAGTCTCATTTGGACGGACTTTACATACCTATCATTACTGCGATGAATGGCATTACCATTTACCTGTGTGGACGAAGAGGGGGAAGACCCTTTCAAAATCGATTTTGCTTCCTGAAAATCAATCCAATCAATAAGGGATAATCCTTGGAATCATCGATCAAAACGAATCTCTCACCTTCACACTAAAACACGGTATCTTATTTGCATGGGCTTTCAACGATAGAACGTTATCATTTGTAAGAAATACCGTCTCCCATCCAACATTGCGAGCCTCCACTAAAAAAAATCAATTTTCACCTCAACAAACCGTGAAAAGGGGCGGACCTTCTGGTTCACCTTGTAGGATCACTGCGTTAGAAAGCCACAAAGAATAGTGGGCGGAGCCTCGGATCATGCTGCAAGAGGTTATGAAAAGTGAGCGAGGCTAGGGGCTAGGCATAGAAATCCGTAAAAAAAGTGGGCGGAGCTTCCTGGATATCGCGAAGAAAGCCATAAAATAGTGGGCGGGGCCTCGGGTCTTGGCGTAAAAGGTCAAGAAAATTCAGCGCTGTTCGGGAATACGCGTATAAAACCATAGAAAAGTGGGTGAAATTCCGGGGTTATCGCGAAAAAAGCCATGAAATAGTGGGCAGAGCATACAGAAAGTCGCTTGAAATTGAATCGTTTAAAAACATAAATAGTGGGCAGACTTCCAGGTCATCGCACTGAAACCACGAAATAGTGGATGGGTTTCCTAGCCGTTGTGTGGCATGCCGCAGAAATATGGGCGTGGCTTTGAGTCACCCCGCAGAAATCTCTAAGACAGTGGGCGGGGCTTCTGGGTCGTTGTGTAGGGCCTATAGAATATTGCTATACCGCCACAAAATAGTGGACGGGGCTCCCGGCCATAGCGCAGGACGTAATTCAAACGGGCAGCGCATTTGAGTCGTCACGTAAAATCCTGATTGGGGCAGCTGGGACATGGCATAAAGCCATAAGATAGTGGGCGGGGCATTTGGGTCATGACATTAAGCAATGAGTAGTGGGCGGAGCTTGCAGTGGCTGCGTAAAAATATAGAAATTTAGGCGGGGCTTCTGGGTCATCATTCTTAAAACAGTGGGAGGCATTTGAGCCATTGCTTTTATGATAATAATAAAATGGGCGGGGCTTCTATGTCATTGTGAGAGATATGAGTTAGTGGGCGGGGTTTAGAGTGGTAGCGTGAAACTATAGAAGATTGGGAGGGGCTCTGGGTCATGGTCTATGAAGCCTTTGAAAAATGGGCGTGGCTTCTAAGTCACCACATAAATTCACTGTGGGCAGGGCTTCGATTCACTGCATGGAAAAAATGGGCGGAGCTTCGGGTTCCAATCGTAACAATAACTCACGAATAGATTTCATTCTATAGGCACATTTCAGGATATAATCGTCATTGAGATCCTCCGTGGAATCCGTCACAAATCCTTCAACAGCTGCAAATGACTGAAAAAAAACAAATGACTGATAAATTTAGCAGATTCTTGAAAAAAAGGGATTTTGATCTACCACAACCGTTATGAGGAAAAATCAAAATTTAGATGTCATGTGGAGCGTGGAGAGCGAGCCTCGACAGTACCTTTTGTCACCTTCAACCAAATCCTCACCTCTGATGAGCTCTCCCAGTAGACCAACGGTGACGATCGTAGATCACGAAGTTTATGCACTAGCCTGGTGGCAATCTACAATTTTCGAAATGTTCAATATTATGAAAATTTTTCTAAAAATTCTTAGTTTTCAAGACACACCTTCCTCAACTCATTGGCCGACTGCGAATCCGATGAAATCTTTCTTATATTATCCAGCTCATAGAAGACTCTGTACGGGATCACAATAGATACACCCTCTGAAAAGTTGTGAAAAAAAGTGAAAATAATTTTGAAAATCCGCGGGAAAACCCGAAAAATTCACTTTCTATACAGTCAGTTAACATGTCCGGATCGTCTATTAGTACACAGGTGTCAAACACCACACAGCTTCGGCAGCTACCAGCCGACGAAGGGAATATCTCCTGATATTTTGAGTCCTAGAAAACACTATGGAAATAATCAATATACGTAGATCACACAAATGATCAAGAGATAGCGCCTCACCACTGATATCGTCCCCATGGCAAAGCTCATTCCGCGCATCTGACGAAGATCTTCCGAAAAATCGATATCCATATCCTCACACCCTCCGACGGGAGAACTCCCTGCGGGTTCTGCGCAATCCATCGATTCCATGCTGAACCGAAAGGCAGGTTTCTCGAGACAACAAACAGTGTTTCGAAGCGACAAGCAGGTCTTTCGGGGCGACAGACGGACCTTTCGGGGCAAATACACGTGGTTTTGACTGTCAACAAGAAGCGGTTCATGACTCCGACACTCGCAGTTGTGTTCTGCCACACCGCTGCCGTATTAAGGCCGATTCCGTGGACCCGAAACATCTGCCGTTCATCCCGAAACATCGCTCTTCAGCGCTTTCTTCAACGCCTGGTTTTCTCCGGAACACCTTTTCTTTTACCCGAGAGACCTGGCGTGTGCCCCGATGCAAGCGCAAAGATCAGCGGTCTGGCGGGACACAGCTAGTATGTCTAAGGAGATGACATCCTATCGACCTGCTGTCGACAACTGAGATTGTCTGAGAACAAAATTATGAAAGAAAGTCACCCACTCCTCCGTAACAACAATCTGGGCCGGACACTTCTCATCTTCTAGCTTTCTCTCGGAGGCGTCATCAGCTGAAAATTCGCCTTTTGAAAAGAAAATATTTTTAAAAAGTGAAGCAGTACCTGTCGTGAACTTGGCTCGAATCTCCTTGGGCAGATGCCACAGAGACTCTCCCGTTTCGGAATTATTATAGAAGACTTTCTTTTTGACTAGATGCATGTATGCCGACCATGGTTTCGGTAAACCCGGCATATCTATTCGGCACTTCCTCGCCTTCTGTGTCATAATCTAAAATACGTCGTACTGTAGATCAAGAGAGTACGTACTGACGGATTTACTCAGGTGATCCCATTTTAGATGTACACAGTCCCTTTCATCGGAAATGTTTGAACTGAAGGCGGCTCATAAACGCTGCATCGACGCGAGCGGGTGCGTCGCGGCAATCGCAGACCTGTTGCCGCCATGCGCCCACCGCTTGATGCTTTGGGAGAGTGCTATAAGGGGTCTGCAGAGTTCAAGTAGCGGCGTTGCTCGCAGCGACGAGCAGCACTGGGTGATGCAATATCGATTACATTCGGCCACGATGGCGACCGACGCGGCGTGAAGGGCGACGAGGGGGCACCGCAGTGTATTGACGCCGCGACGGCCCCATATCACTGCCAGCGAGCGGCAACCGGCGCCGCGTCGATAATGTTTCGAAACATTTTTGTCGCCGCGTCAAGGCTGACGCTCGGCAACCACTCGCCGGTTTCTGCAACTCTGCAGACCTCTATAGGCACACCTAGCAGTAAGTGAGCCCCAGGAATCAATCGAGAATTGTTACCGCCATAAGAAATCTAGCAGCTTGCGCGCAGCCTCCACACATGCAGGATAATGTCATATCCTTCCATAATCAGGCTTTAACACCAGGCGAACTTCAGCCTCTGTCAGAGTTCGATCGCTGTGCGACGCGATGGAATGATCACCATGAGCATTGATCGAGATCGTGTGTTCAAAACCTGCCATCGCGGCGACCAGCGATCGCACTCGGAAAGAGACCTTAGGCTTTCGCATTCCTTCCGAGCCGATCCCGGGTGCGTGGCAGGCGAAACGCGGTCAATGGAGGGCAAGCCGGTCTAATGGCAGGTCCATGCGAACTTGTCAGTTGGATCTGCGACAGCGTTGAGCGTGGCGGGTTGACAGCGGGTGAAACGCTAACAATGGGCGGGTAGCTGACAGTGGCAGATATCCTATATAATGGTGAGCATGCTGACCTCATACTGCCATCCATCTCTCCGCGGCGGGTTGATTCCGGGCGGAAGGCTGTCGGATTGCGGTTGGGAGTTGATCGACCCGCCAGAGGCCCTAGGTTCACCCGGTTTGACTGAATGGGTACAAACCTGCCACACACGTTCATACTCAAACAACGTCGTCCAAACCGAGGGTCAAGGATGAGCAGAACAGCATCTACCCCGCGATCAGTTCGATATGTCGACTTGAAGTGACCAAATGAGTTCCTCATGCGTACCATCAGGCAGGAAACCTGTGGCGACTCACGGACTGAATTGGGATTCATGAACGAAAGTGGGTCCGAGCTGGGTTTGTTGCAAAATCCTAACCAGCTAACGACGCGTCAGCACTCGTTCGCCCTGCGCTGACCCATATTTGGGCCCCACTAGACCGCACCTGCGAAGTGCTGGTCAAGGCTTGGTTAAGAAACACGGATATGCGGTCTCGTGGGAGCCAAATGTAGGCCAGCGCTAGCCGAACCAGGGCTGGTATTTATGAACGAGCATGGGTCCCAGCTGGGTTTGTATCAAAATCTACATATGCCAAAAACTCGTCAAAACCTGGTTCGGCTAGGGCTGGGTCACGCTTGGAACCTACGAGACCGCATCTCCGTGCTTCTTACCATGCCGTAACCCGCACTTCGCAGATGCGCACTCGCGGAACACAGATGCAGCCTAGCGCTAGCCGACCTAACGTCGGCATGGACTCGAAAGAGACTCTGCGTTCACTGTTGTAGGTTGGCGCAAACTCGGTGCTATATGCTCTAACATAGGTGCACCGAGTTTGCGCCAACCTCCAATGGGGAACGCAAAGTCTCTTCAGGATCCATGTCGATGTTAAGTGTTCATAAGTTAATGGTATGTGAAGATATTGCAACAAACCCAGCTAGGACACACACTCGTTCATGAATCCCAGCCCTTGCCGAAGTTGCAGTGGCTGCCCTACCGACGAAATCACATAGGTGCGTTTATTTATTTATTTATTTATTCACATAGATGCACATCCTATCCACATTGACCGTCACGCGCCCTTTGTACATCCGCCCGATGCCATTACCTGAGATACAAACAACAGCAAGTTACTCAACAGATATAAATGGTTCGAAACCATTCACGCAATCATACAGAGTTGCCAGTATTGTTTATAAAATCTTTCATAAAATATGTGATAGAAAAGCAAAAATATACATATATACAATACCTGTCAAAATATCTTGAAGAAACTGAAATACAGTAGCAAGACCAAGAGGCAAAGCAGGGCACAAATGTGGACTGGCCCTCTAAAGAAGCGCATTTTCAAAGAAGTTAGGGTAGTGGGAAGCTCAAGTACGAAACCCTGGAGGCCACGGCCACTTTCGTGTCTCTTGACGGCGATGACAGACAGAAGTCTAAACAATGGCACATAGAACCGGCATAGACAGAGAAATTTCCTGAATAACACAAGCAGTAGTAAACTATACTACAGTATCAAAGTCAGAACCACAAGAAATGCTGTGAGTAGCCATGAAAGACGAACGATTCCGGATGGGAGCTGCCATCACCGGCGAGTCCATGTGTCCAGCTGACCTAATGTGACCACTTTGCCTACAGACGCGCCCATATTGAACCTTATGAACTATCCCAGCATAGTCTTACAGGTAGTGTTGCTGGAGGTGGCCTCCAGGTCAAAACTTGGCATGTTTTCCGATTTCTTTTGCTGCAGAAAGGATTTTTACTCGTCCGTCAAATCTTCTTTCAGATGCATCAAAGCTGTCAATATCTCAAACTTTCGCAAATTGTAGTCATTTTCCGTCAATTCGTGCATGCGTCGTTCATTTTCCATCTGAAACAGCATAACACGGCATGACATCGCATTACAGGAACTCGCATAATGTTTAAAAAATTCAAAACTGTTTGACCTACCACGATCAATTTTTGCCTTAATGCGGCTGGCTTTTTTCTTGCAAACAGGGCTACTACTCCAGGTGTTCGAAAAGCCTGGTTCACTGCTGCTCTAACAGCCTGAAATGACCCAAATGCCGTTATCGCACCAATTGGCTCGAAACTGGGCGTGGCTTCGTAGTACAATGACTCACGCATAACAAATAGAGGTTTTGATTCAGTAAACCAATAATGCTGTCGCTGGAAGAGCTTCCGTGCGACGCCCTGGCAGGCCAACTGAATCAGCCCCGAAGTTTTATCTCAGACCACGCTCACTTTCGTGCCTTCTAAGGTGCGTCAATGTAGAAAATGCTCATACTCACCATTCAGATAGCAGTGAGATTGTTGACTAGAGTTATGTTTCCAATAGGCATCTTCTCCAGAGTCCGACTGAGATCCTGAAAAAATAGTCTGGTACGGCTTTACGACACGCGTAACCCTCTATTTCAGAGTTAAATATATTTCCGTCGATCGCGTGCGTGTGCGAGTAGGCTCCGCCTCCTTCCCCTCCACAAGTTCTCGCTGTATCTCCCATCGCTCCGCACACGCACGCGAGGGAAGTTTAAAAATTTACTTCGAAATAGATGATATACTTTGTCCCCGCGAACGACGCAGCAGACGGAGAGCGTATTGACTCTGACCTAGGCTTCAGAACCACTCCTAGCCCAGATCCACAATGTTTAAAGGAGAAACGTTTAGAAAACCGGAAATAAAAGAAAAATTGAAAGTTTTAGTAAACCTCATGTTCCTCCATGGTGTCCAATTTAGGTTCTTCGTACTCTTGGAAAACCATGTAGGGCCTAGAAAAAAATCAGGGTATACTCTATCCCTAATGAGATGACAAGCAAAGAGTCCAAAGAAGCAGCGCTCGTTCTGCGTCTCTGACGTTTTCGGATTACGGAAAGACGTCGCGTACGCAAATCACGTACGCGACGGAGCCTCTGTCTTACCGTGACCCAAAAACAGAATTCATCGAGTTTTCACGTTTTCCTTTCTCTTTTCCACATACTTCATCATTTTTTGCGTAATTTTCGCTGAAAATGCCCGTGATACTCGCTCTTGAGACAAATACTCTTACTTACCTGGCAGGTGGGGTGATTTCAGGAAATGGATAACCGCTTATTCTGTTTTTGGGTTACGGTAAGACAGAGTCTCCGTTGCGTACGTGGTTTGCGTACGCGACGTCTTACCGTAGTTCAAGAACGTCAGAGACGCAGAGGGAGCGCTGTTTCATCGCGGGACCCTTCGCTTGCCATCTTGTTGGGGACAGAGTAAATTTGAAAAATTCAAGTTGAAGAGCTTTCGAAGAGGAATTTTACACATTTTCAAGTGCATTTCTTTCAACGGAACACGACACCCACGAATCTAATATAGCACTGAACACGGAACCTATCACACCTTCCAGAATTAGGGTATAACTTTGAAGAATTTTCATAAATACACTTTAATTTTGGTGCAATCGCAGCGAGAGGGGCACATGGCCATGGCACTTAAACACGCCCATTTTTACAGGCCGCAAAAGGCTGTCATCAAGGAAATTGTTTGGGGCGGGGCTATCCTAACCGTCGTCGCTCCATTTGCAGTTTGGCGGAGCCTTCTCAGCTCTAAGGTTGCCGCCAATTGAACTATAAAGTGCGTGGGTGGGGTTAACCCCGCCCCAACCAATTTCCTCCATGGGGAACGAACATGTGCATAACACTTGTTCATTCACAGGGGGTGCTAATAGAAATCTGATATTAATAAATTAATATGATTAGAATCCACAGAGGCAGAATCAATCCCAGTGGAGCAACAATAAACGATTCAACGGATAGAAAACCTATTTTAAATTAGCATTATTCTGCAATGGCGAACAGGCTTGACAAGGGGAGGATATTTGAGAAAAGTGGCCATTTCGAATGGAATTTACGTTTCTAGCTCGTGGAACACGAATTTTTTAATCTAAATTTGCGAAACATTTCTCTGAATGAGTTATTACCCACCGCATCAATCAAAAGAAGTAAAAATAAACCTCGGAACTGTTCCCGATAACTAGGTGGTAAAGGGCGCAGACCTAGGATTTTCGACCACGGAATGGATACCTGGGATTGATTTGCTCGCTCAATATAATTCAGAGGGGCTATTTAGGCCACTGAACACAAATTCGAAGTTGTTATTCGGTTTTTTTTCGCAGGTTCCCTTTATTCACTCCACAAGTCCGTCCACCCTCGCCCGGCGCGCTTGTGAAGTCATTGTCGTGGAAACGGAAAAAAAGAGCGTAACAAGCTCCTCCTCCGAGGGGAGACGCTCTTGAAGGCCTGAGAACTTCCTCCAAACCCCTCTATTGTAAACATGTCCATCTACTTTCAGATCCCAAACGGTAGCCTATCCATCTTGCTCACCTTATCGCCCATCGCTTCCATCGTTCCTTCTTCTTCTGCAGCCTCAAAGTGGTCTTTTAGTCATAGGTTGAGGAACTGGGCGGCCTTCACAGGATTCGTCCAAAGGTAATTGTGCTTAAGAGGGCAGGTCTCTTCGGGCACACGAACAAGTGCGCCGTGTCGTGTCTGGGAGCGCCACAGCACATCTGGCTCGCCTGCCGAGTTGAGACTCGGACTCGCAAACCCGCGGCGGCACTGCTAAGATAGGGTTCACAGCCGCCTTCGTTAGATATTCTCGAACAAACTGATGTGCTCCTCAAGCAGAAGACGAAGCCTTTCCATGTTGGCGTCGGCCCATCTCTGTGCATCAACTTTACGAGGAGCATCTGCGAATCGTTCCTTCATACAATGAATCCCCCCCACAAACTTCGCTATTACGAGAATTAGTGTATCAGTATTCTTGTTGTTTGACCCCGAATCCCAGCTGGTCTCAAGTACTGAAATGTGCGCCATAAATCTGGTGAAGTCTTCTGCGTTGACGCTAATACAAATGTCATACCACTGGGGTCAGCTGCCAGAGACAAAGAAATTTGACTTCTCATTTGATCAGCCAAAACACCCACAACTTCATCTGGAGTTCCAAGTTTCACCTGAAAAAAATTAATCTCATAAAATTATATCTATTCAAACTGCGCTAACAGAAATTTTTTAGGCACCAAAGTAAAATGATTCCCCAAGCAATGAACCATTGTTTTCCTCCTTGACACAGCTCTCAACGAAAAATTTGTTCCACACAGAAGTTAGATGGTAGGGTCTGACGCACTAAAAAAGGGAAATTTTCTCAAGACTGGTGAATCATAACATGAAAATTCAACTATCTAGACAATAACTAACCACAGCGTCGTCAATATTTTGTTCATACTCCCATACACAACGAATTGAACCACCACAACCACGGGTAAAGCAGTGCATGCGCAAAATCAGCTCAATTTCCTATCCTCTCAAATGAGATTGGCGTTTCGAATCGTAACTGCTCGAGACCTTCTTCTCCCACAACAGATGGTTAAAGCATTGATGGTTCACGGACACTTTACAATCGAGCCCACACTCAACCTTCAAGAAAAATTTTCAAACTGTAGCTCTCAAAAATTTCTACACACTCTTCAGCCAAAGTTATCCCATCAATTTTTCGAAAATAAAAAAAAAGATTTTACCCTACAGATTTCGAAAAACGGCGTACGTATCACGGTGGCAGAAAATTTTAAGAAAATCCAACTACCGTGTACCCGTACTGGTACGGTACAACGTTGAACTGGCACTCTGCATAGGTCGCTGTCACATTCCGAAGTGGGGCAAGTGGCACTGAATGAAGATATCCGGCTGATGTAGTCACGCTGGAACCAATACAATATTATTCAAGATGAATGGGATTAATAATATTCAAACAGAAATTACAGGGACTTACCTGAGTGCACGTAAGGGCCCGTTTGTGCGCAGCTACCTCGCTAATGACCGCCCGCCAGGGTGAAGCGGGGCTTTGCGAGACTTTTCAAAATCGGAGCGAGCCCCATCTTTTTCTTCCAAAATCCAAAAGTTTTGGGATCCCCCCGAGGTGCTAGTTCTGGGAAGTTTATATTCGATTTGGGGTTCTAGCTTTTTTCATGAGGCATAATCTCAATCGATACCTACAGAGAAAATCCAGCCACGTAGCATCGCGATGGTACTCCAAAAAACCTTCAATCCCAAATACTGTCCCATTGTCGGAAGGCATTGTAGCAGGCGACTGAGAAGCATGTGGTGTGGCGTGATCAATACTAAAGCACTGAATGATGCCACGCCTTTCAGCGACGGGTTTCTATTCGCGCTCTAAGACATCATTTACACTTCCACCGCTGAGCGGAGCGACGAAAAGCAAACCTATAATATCAATCGTGTCGAGTGATCAACATTACAGAACCGCACTAATCCAATAGTCAACGACGCCTCACCCGAGTTGTGGCCGCGCGGAGACAGGCCGTCGCGTCAAGGACAACGTGGCGAAAGACATGATATTGTCTGATTTCCAAACTGATATTGTCCGATTTTCGTCACAATAACACAAATCATTCCACATCTTAGTGACAAAACCTCTGTGATAAAGTGAACTTGCCTCACGCAATCTGCGCCAAACGCGACTGGGTGGTCGTGGTAATGTTTCCCATCCGCAATAGAGGCGGGGAAACCGGAGATGAGCGACGCACGTGATTGGACGAATGGGGGAGGAGCGACGCACGTGATCTGACGGAACAAGGAGCCCCTCCTCCGCCTATCCTACGGTTGGAGAACATTACAACCACCACGGGTGACCAGGGATGAGCGGAATTTTTTTCTGAACTTCGGAAATCGAAAATCGGAAGAACCTTCTCAATTTCGGAAATCGGAAATCGGAACGCCAAAAACCATCGGAAATCGGAATGCGGAAATCGGAAATACATTCAGTGAAATTCTTAACGCTCCCCCTGGTGACTACGCGTACCACCAAAAAACTTGAACTCACCCTTCTTTACTGAAAGTTTTTATGCAAACTCAATCAACTCTGGCTTTGTGAAAAGTGAAAACGGACCTCGAATCCGAATTCAGCGCCTAAATTAACCCTCTGGGGATTTGGCCAGGGAGAGCGTAAAAATTTTTTATCTCGTGAATATTTCCGATTTCTTCCGCATTTTCAGGCTTTTTTCGGAAATCGGAATTCATAAATCGGAAGACCAAAAACCATCGGAAATCGGAATTCCGCTCATCCCTGCGGGTGACCCTTCTAATGAAGCCCCTAGGGCGAATCTCCCGAGCTGCAACTGTTGAGCGCTCAGAGTATCCCAGGGAACCACTTGAATTCTATCTGTCAAGCCGGTTAAACTCTTTAGTAAATGGTTTCCGCACTCTTACACCATAATCAAGCCTTCGCCTTGATGACCCCAACATGGATCGCAGTGGGGCCACATAGTGGGCGCCTGCAGCAAGGTGGGAGGAAATAAAATGAGACGCAGAACCGGCCGATATAAAGAAAAAAAACAAGCAGATGCTTGGGAGTAGAGTGCAAAATAAAGACAGGATAAAGTGAAGGATACAACAAACCTAAAATAGAAAGAAAACTTTAGCTTCTTCGAATATTTCCCTCCATCTTCATCAAAAAACCCACGGAGCAAGAAAAAGGTGAAAAACTCATCCGTTGACGTCAAATCAATTGTTCGGTCTGCAAATAGCAGCGACTAGGCATTAAATTTCACTGCAAAGATTACGGTGCGTACTCTCCGCTAGAACACTAATAGCGTTCTTGTAGTATATACCATATATTACATGTTGATTACATTCCCATAAGGCAAATGTGAGAGAAAAATAGTCACAAAGAAAAGCGCACACCCACATTAGGAAAACACACATACACAAAATAAAAACCACTCATAAAAGAGAAAAATCAACATTCCTTCTACTCTCCACCAGATAACCAGGTGAATATTCTGAACGACGGTAGGTACTGTGCTTATCTGGTTCAAATTCCGGGCCGCAATTGCGTCTCGACACGCTTTGCGGCCGCACGCGCTGAAGTCAGTCGAGTTTCCAGCGCCGAAACCGACTCGATATGGTTTTTCAACACAGTTTTCTCTAATTTCGTTTACTTTCCAGTTTCTAAAACCCACCTAGAGTCAACAGATCGGCGGCTGCGGCGCTGGAAACTCTTCCGACTCGGATGCGCGTGGCCGTGAAGCGTGTTGAGACGCAATTGCGGACCGGAATTTGGTTCAGAAAAGCACAGTACACTGTTTAAAATTCTTTTTTTTTTGCGAAGAATTCGATAATTCCGTCCAATTAATATGAAGCTTTTTCAAAGTCAAGTTTTCGTTAGGGTAAAAATTATAGTAAAGCGCTTCTCCTTTGGTTGGATATGAGGCACATAAGTTCTGGGCGTGTATCCAGGATACTTGTGTATTAAATTGTAAATAAGTTATGATTGGAAGCTACGGAATGGGGCGGAAGAGAAGAGTTGATGCGATGGAGGGACTGGCAAATGCGAAGACGATGAGATGCATTGAAGAAATAAATATGTTTCCAGAGAAGAACAGCTCACTTTAAACGCATGGAAAAACACACACTAATAAATGGTTAGATACAAAAATAGGTGCTTGAACTTTAGCTAGACCAGACATGGCACAAACACTTGCAATAAAACCACAAAGTAATGGGCGGGGTTTCCAGCCATCGCATAGAGAGTCACAGAAAGGTGGGCGTGGCTCCGAGTCAAAACATCGAAAGCCAAGAAAATATGCGACTCACTTTCATCGCGTAGAATTCCATAAAATAGCGGGCGTGGCTTCGGATAATCGCGTAAAACGATAAAATGAGCGCGCTTCATGCAATGGCATTAAAAGCCACAAGTAGTGGGCAGACTGGGACGTCATCGCACTGACACCATGGAATAGTAGCCATTGAGTTGAACGCCGCGGATTTGTGGGCGTGGCTACTAGTTACCCCGCAGAAATCCATAGGACTAAGGGCGGGGCTTCTGGGTAATTGCGCAGGAAGCCAAGAAAAGTTGGCGGGGCTTGTACAATATTGCCGTGGCGCCACAGAATTGTGGGCGGAGCGTCTGGGTCATAGCACGAGATCATAAAATAGTGGGCGGGGCTTCGGGTTAATGCAAAAAAGTCATGAAATTGGGGTTAGCATTTGAGACGTCACATAAAATCATAAAACACTGACTGGGACTGCTGGGACATGACATTAAGCCATAAAATTGTGAGCGGGGCATTTGGGTCATGGCAATTAGCAATGAGCAGTGGGCGGAGCTTGCGGTCGCTGCATAGAAATATAGAAATTTAGGCGGAGCTTCTGGATCATCTTCCTTAAAACAGTGGGAGGCATTTGGGTCATCGACTTAAACTTATGCATTAACGGCAATAATAAAGTGGGAGGGGCTTGTTGGTCATTGTCAGAGACATACCCTCTATAAAACGTCGAAATTCACATCCCTCGAGGCGCGAGCGGTGCGCGCGACGCCTCGGCCTCCGTCTGCCCTACGCTTTCTCACTGTCTCGAACCTCCGCTCCGCACCAGCACGCGTAGGAACCAAGTGAATTTCGCCGTTTTATAGCCTGTAAGTTGAATGTGAAATTTAGATTTGTAGCGTAGAATCATAGAAATTTGGGCGGGGTTTCGGGTCACGGCCTGAGAAGTCCCAAAGACTGGGCGAGGCTTTTAGGTCACCGCGTAAATCCCCAGAGGACAGGGATTCAATTCATGGCATGGAAAAAATATTTCGAAAAAGAATGGGCGGAGCTTCGGGTTCAAAACTCGAAAATTACTCACAAATAGATTTCATTCTATAGGCACATTTCAGGATATAATCGTCGTTGAGATCCTCCGTAGCATCCGTTACAAATCCTTCAACAGCTGCAAATGACTGAAAAATACGATTAGACATTTAGCGGTTTTTTAAGAAAAAAAATTGGGATTTTGATCCACCGCAACCGCTAATTATCAACGGGAGCGGTTGCGCAGCGGCAATCGCAGAGCTTGTTTCCACCACGCGTCGTATTGGAAAAGTGCTGTAGGCACACTTGGCAGAAAATGAACCCCACGATTCGATTAAGAATTACCACCGCCATAAGAAATCTCTCTGCTTGCGCGCAGCCTCCCCACTTTAAGGATAATGCCATAGGTGCGTGCGGCTTATCCTTCCACACTCAGGCTTCAACATAGGATGAACTTAGGCTTTCACATACCCACCGAGTTGATACCGGGTGCGTGGCGCACGCAACACGGTCAATAGAGGGCCAGCCGGTCTAGGCCCATGCGAATTTGTCAGTCGGATCTCGTACATCAATGAGTGTGGCGGGTTGACGGCGGGTGAAACTCGAAGCAATGAGCGGATCGCCGACAGCGACAGATTTTCTGTATAATGGTGCGCGTGACGACCTCATGCTGCCAGCCACTTTTCCGCGGCTGGTTGATTCCGGGCCGAAGGCTGTCGGATTCCGGTTGGGAGTTGATCAACCCGCTAAGTCCTTGGGTACACCTGGCTTAACTGCCTAAACAGAAACAGGTGCTACACGATTGTAGGCCCCAACTGGGTTTGTTGCAGAATCTTCACAACCCAACAACGTGTCAGCACTGGGCTACATTTGGGTCCCACCAGACCGCACTTGCGAGGTGCTGGTTAGGGCTTGGTTAGGAAACACGGAGATAGGGTCTCGTGGGACCCAAATGTTAGCCAACGCTAGCCGAAGCAGGGCTGGGATTCATGAACGAGCGTGGGTCCCAGCTGGGTTTGTAGCAAAATCTTCATAGGCCAAGAACCCGTCAACACCTGGTTCGGCTAGCGCTGGGTTACACTTGGGTACTACGAGACCGCATCTTCGTGCTTCTTAACCAGGCCCTAACCAGCAGCTCGCAGATGCGGTCTCGTGGAACACAAATGCAGCCTAGCGCTGGCCGAACTAAGTGTTCATAAGTTAATGGTATTTGAAGATTTTGCAACAAAGCCAGCTAGGATACACGATCGCTCATGAATCCCAGCCCTGGCTGAAGTTGCAGTAGCTGGCCGCGATCCTACCGACGAAATCACATCGAAGCGTTTATTTATTTATTTATTTATTCACGTAGATGTCCATCCTATCCACACTGACCGTCAAGCGCACTTCGTACATCCGCCCGATGCTATCACCTGAGATACAAACCACAGCAAGTTACTCAACAGATATAAAGGGTTCGAAACCATTCACGCAATCATACACAGCGTTGCCAGTATTGTTTATAAAATCTTTCATAAAATATATGATAGAAAAGCAAAAATATACATATATACAATACCTGTCAACATCTTGAAGAAACTGAAATACAGTAGCGAGACCAAGAGGCAAATCAGGGCACAAATGTGGACTGCCCCTCGAACGAAGCGCAATTTCAAAGAAGTTAGGGTAGTGAGAAGCTCAAAGCCATCGTTCGCGGTGGAAATCAATTTTCATTTTTCAGGCTCAATTTCATGACTGAGCCCGGTAGGCCACACTGGTAAACTTTGACGCGTCAAAAACGTTCGGCAATGAGGTAGGAAGGCGTCAAAGATGAGAATCCGCCACCAAATCTCACCAGTCATCTAGCACTTTTTCCTAGAATGTTGGTGCGACCGTAAGACAACATGAAAAATAGTTACGGCACGAACTCCACATGGAGAAAAACACCGAAAACGACAGTGACGAGGCCTCCAAAGGCAGAAAATCGTCAAAAACCATTTTGGAGCGAAATTCAAATTCTTATTTACAAAGTGTTCCAATTGACTTTTCTTTACAAATGAAGGTTTTTCATGGGCTCCTTCGACATTTTCGTTCATTAGAGAGGCCTAGCTATACAAAAACATGAAAAAACAATATACGGTTTTCTGCGCGTACGATGCCTTCAAGTACGAAACCCTGGGGGCCACGCCCACTTTCGTGTCTCTTGGCGGCGATGACAGACAGAAGTCTAGACAATGGCACATAAAACCGGCATAGACAGAGGAATTTCCTGGATAACACAAGCAGTAGTAAACATACGCCAGTAACGGTCAAAATTTCCCGAGCTGACCCCGGTTCACAGTGCACCTTTTCGCGGCGGGACCAACATGGATGCTTGGCACACTTGATCGCTCGATATGTCCAATAATTTCCTGCTTGCAGCTCATTCTCTTGTGAAGTTTAGGAACACTCCTTTTCATTGTTTTCTGTAATCGATTGTGTCCATTTAACATTTTATCACTATTCCACGGCCTTTTTTTTACTTGTTTTGATGTCAATCTTCATTTTGAGGTTATAGTTAGTTTATTTCAGTTTATTTCATTTTTTTAGTGGGAACGGACAAAATCCATGAGAAAAAGTGAAATTCAACGAAAAGTGGCCCGATCAGCTGATCTCGAGCGAGACAACCATATATATTCAATCTTCATCGAGAAAGGGGAGATGAAAATAGGTAGACTACAAACCACGTCATTGGTTAGCACGTGGTTTGATTACTCAGAAGGTTGGAGCTCGCCATCCGCGAAGCGAAAGTCTGGTGGCGAGCAACCCTTTTCGCGGGCAGCGAGCGAAATTATAGCGGGTGGCGAGCACTCGACGGCAGGGGCTCCCCGCCCGCCACCACTAATTCGGCGGCGCGCCCGCCACATCACACTCACCCACTCGCCTTCTCCTGGTAGCTGACAAAATGGTAGCGGGTGACGCCCACTCTTGCGTGATAGCTTAGCACTAGCTCACACCCCGATCATTAAATTCTCATACCCCATCGAATCTATTCCCCCACCTCTATCCCTTATCTTTCAGTAATAGATTTATGATCTACAATCGGTTAAAATGTGTTTATTATTATATTATATTCCAGCAATCAATACAAATTCACTCAGCATTTAATGTCACAGGCGGGCGTTCAATCAATACAATGATCAAAATCATGGTTTCACACGCCGAATTCATATCATTCTAATTGGTCACAAATATAATATATATCATGGCATGTAGTAAACGAAGCACAATCCCATGTACAATAAGCATTTGGCTCTATCTCAGACTGGAGGCACTCGAGATTAAACTATAAAAAAGAAGCAGAGGGATTTACCTTATATCGGTATCAATCAGTTATTATGAAAACTAAAAAAACTTGAATAATCATTGGTTCATTTTCGCTCGAGGCCTGAGTGCCCCCCCCGCCTAGGATAAAACCAAGTATTTTCCGACCTTGTTTTATTTATCAATATATAAATATTCTAATTCTACTTATACCAATATCAATATCGCATTAAGTTGTAATATTTTTTGTAAATAACATCACTGTAGTGAACTATTTCATGGGAAGCAAACAGCAACTTGGCAATTTAATTATACAGAAATCAAAAAATATTTTCAGAATCCACTAGCATCATTGCCTCACGGCTCTGCCAATATACGCTACATTAGCTCTTCTACTTCTCCACACTGACTGCTCTTCGGTGTGCCATGACGCTGAAAAAATTGATTTTAGTGGAATTGAGTAGTACAAATAAGTAATAGCAGCGCACTTACATTAATTGGTATCCATTAGAAATTGTACGATCCTCGTGGAATTTGTAGGCTGCGAATATCCCTCCTGAAATGATACTGTATTACTGGTTTAGCAAAGTAATTGAAAAAATACATGAAAAGTGCACTTCCTAGGGACTGCTTCACCCGCGCCACGATGATTTGGAGGATAGCGTTTTCGCTGTTGTAGGTATGGGACAGTACATGAAGAATCCGTGCTCGAAATTCCCTAATTACCTGAGTGAATTCGTAAACAATGCCTTTTTGGTGCTAGCGATAAGTTAAGGGAACCGACAAGGACATTTTAGACGTTCAGAAAAAATCCACTTTCGAAACAAAATGACCAATGGACCTGAGATTTGTAATCAGCACCCAAAAATAGGGTGAACTTAGAAACAGTTTTTTCTGGACGTCCCAAATTTCACCTAGGATACCCCTTTTCCCTTCGCAAATATGAATATGCCCCCCTAGGAATGTGGAAGTCTCTGAGGCATTTTGCAATTTTGTTATTGAAAATTATCTACAGAAATCTGCGGATTATGGTTTCCTAAAACATCGGGGTGCATTGAAAACAAGCCCTTTGTAAAAAAAAAACGTGAAAAATTGGCCTTTTTCAAAATGACTCAAGAATCAGACGAGGGCTGACTTCCATTTTCTTCGTCCATTCCTCAGACGCTCCAAATACGCAGCTCTTCTACGAACTCTATTAACAAGCATCTCTGAAAAGTTTGAAACGTTCAGAGCTTCAGAGAAAACTTCTAAATCAGCTGCTTCTTGTCGTCTAATATAAGCCCGTGGAAGAGAATCGCAAACAATTAAAAATAGCATCTCACCTCCATAAGCACGAGCTCTCATGGTGCACTGTGCGGACCGGTTCGTGAATGGAAGCATGCGTAAAACAAAAAATTTCACCTGGAAAATAAAAATTATTCAGCGAGCGAAACAAAATTAATTATGATGTTACACATAATTTGAAGACCGTTCAAAAATTCAAGTGCTCGCCCGTAACATCTGATGAATTTACATTTACTGAATTTCATCAAATACATTCAACATTTTTAACTCACGAGTCATTCGAAAATTCAGAATAAGCAATGAACCTTTTTGATTTTCCTGATTTAAAAAAGATCAAATTTGAAGTGTTCCAAAAAATTTCATTTTTTTTGGAGAAATTTCAGAACCTAAATGGAAAATACCTGAACAGCGAAAATAGGGATAGGGAACTATTCACGTGGAGTAGCTGGGGTTGACAGAAATGTTCAAAAAAAATTGTCGGAGAAGTCATCACAAATGATCTGAGGCATATCGAGTGACACGTAGACGTGAGGATGGTGATAATGGAGGCGTGATTGTCCTAGGGCGAGTCATTAACACCTATCTGGTACTCGTGGGTACACCTAAGGCATTAAATAATTATGTGCTGACTCGCCGAATGACAAAGAGGTCGCACACATAGTCTGGCTAAAGGGTGACAGCAACCACGGAGAACATTTGGTAAACTTCACCGTAGTTCTAAATCACAAAGGAAAACAAATCGAAAGCAAGAAAAAAAAACGATGCAGGGGAATCAGACGCCAACTGTGATTTTTGTTGATACAGCGGTCGACTGGCTCGCAATGGGCTCGCGACCCACTATACCACCTCCACTCGACCCGCTATACCCATAGCGGGTGGCGAGCGGAGACGAGGGGTCAGCGGGTGGCGAGCACTTCAAAATGAGGGGTGAGCGGGTGGCGAGCAAGGCCCGAAATGCGCGCGGGCCGCGAGCACCGAGTTCCTGAGTAGCTATGGTCAATAGAGCCATAGCTAGGGAGCCGCGTTCGCAAACTTCTAGTGCGATAACCATGACTGTCTAGGTCAGAAGCGCTAGCTAGCGGTGGGAAGGTGTTCGTGGATTCCATCTCTGGGCTATCGTCAACATTTTGGACTTCAATGGAAGCCAAAGAGAGCCACACAAGACAGTAGTCATAGAAGTGAACGTTGTTCAAGGTTGAAATGCAAAAAAAGTGAAGGCTACCTCCAAACCTGTAATTCTTAAACTGAATGCTGTCTTCTGATCTTCTTTTCTTTTGCATTTTGATTTTTTGATCATTTATTTAAACACATTTTAAACCTTTTTAGAGAATTAAGTGCTTTATGAGGTTTATCTTCTAGAATGATATGCAGGAGTCATCAAGTTTTTAGGCTGCTGCACTTTTGTTGAAATGTTGTGGACTGAACTCAAAAATTGAATTCTTTTCTTATAGCTTAATTGCCTTCACAGATAGGCACCCACCAGAGGAGATTTGAATTCACGAGTTGACAGATTTTGTTTCTAACTTTTAGCCGCTAGAATTAGATGAGTGTTGAAGGTTGTTTCGAAATCTTCGCAGAAATATGCAACGAAGTGTTTAATGGGTTTCGACCTTGATTTGCTCCATAATCGGCAACATCGGTAGAGCCGAGCTCCATCGTTGATGCCCATTCCGGAGTGAGATTCCTGTCCGCAGTTGCAGCACGCGGCCTGAAGATAATCGAGGAGGGACGATGATTAATCGCACCAGGACCTTGTAACCCTAGCATGATTCTGTTTGCAGTACGTGTCGCAGCAGAGGTTCTCTGCAACTGCGAACCGGGATTTCGCTACGACTATGACGGCAGCTAATCAAAAAAAACTGCGTCTCTCGTTTCGATCATACGGTGAGAGCATTCCATAAAGAAACTTCTTCTTGGAGCTCGACTCCACCCATCTGTCAAGCTTATGTAGCAAGGAAAGGCTGGAACCCAATAGCAAGTTTGAGCACGTCAGCGTGAGCGGCCGTGGGGTAGTGGCCATCGTGTATCAACACCCCTGCGGAGGCGGGAGAAACGGGGGAGGAGCGAGGTTCCTGATTGGGCGCAACACGGGGCTTCATCGCATGCATTCATGAGATCCAATCCCTCCAGAAGCGATCCAAAGCGTGTCTCACATCACTATGATGCGACACATACCTTTTCGCCGGGGGGGGGGGGCCAACGCTGTTTCGTTCGACTCCACATTCTCTTTCATCGACTCAGAACATTGAAAATGAAGTGGATTACCGCCGCAAAACTCTATCTGTGATGGATTTCCACGAAAATAAGTAAAACTTTTCACCTTGCGCTTCCTCTTTCGACTACTCTCACCTATGCTGAACACGTCAGGTGACTCCAAGCAATAGTGCTTCAGATACTCAAAAAAAAAGCTAGCATTCAGTAACATTTCCTGATCATTGCTCATTCTCTGAACAGGCGCTAGAGAAAAGTCTCACTATCGTCGCAGAGCATTCAAAGTCTTCGGGATCCTCGTTGAGAAGATACTGAAGGAAGCGGTTTCGTTACTTAGAGAAGTCACGGCTGAACCGAACCTGACAACTCACCCCTTTGATAATATCGGATTCATTAGCACAAACGCGCGAGGGAACACAGTAAATCTGGCTCCGAACCCAAGGATACAAATCAATGTACACAGAAAATCGCCGCATTCAATGCATGTTGAATATGCTTTCAACTCGAGTGACCACACCCATCAAAAAGCTCTATCGCAGGGGCGCGTGCTCCAAGTAGCAGCACGTACTGCAAAATTTGATTGCAGGAGCACGTGCCGCAAAATTTATGCACAGGAGCACGTGCTGAAAGGTAGTCCGGCGCTATCGTAGCAGCACACCCACACGCGAGGCGGCCGTCCCATCAATATGCGACGCGGCCAGCGCGCCGAGCACTATCTGGGGCCGCCAGTGGTTGCTTGAGGCCAACAGAGGCTGTACGGGTCAAGAACCACAAATTTGGGTGATTGAGCCGGCGACGCTCCCAACATCTTAGTTGCGCCTCAAGTGTGCGTCGTATATTTTCTTTTCTTGGAAAATCGTTTTGCCATCGCGTTGAATGTGTACCATGCACGCATTGAACGTCTTGTTTGTTGGAGCACGTGCTGTAATTTGAAGCACAATAGGAGCACAAGCTCCCCAAGCTGCACGTTCCCTGAGTGTGCTCGAAACAGCGACACGCATCGAATGCAGTTATTGCCTGAGTAAGTGATAAAATAAAAGAACATGAAAAATTAACAAATACAAGGGCGGGGAATGAAGGCTCTTGTCATCTGAACGCCTTGCAGAGACATGCGACCGTCAAACCCGATTCTTCAGTACAAGGACGTGAAGAGGTGAAGAGAAAATAACACGTTCTAACACTTCTTAACTTGTTAACCACTGAATCTAACTCGTCAAAATATCCTACGGCACTACCACTGTGCACTTTCCTGCAAGAGTAACCATTTGGAATCACCAGAGAATGAACAACGGAAGAGACATGTGGCTGTCCTCAGATTGTGAAAGCAGAGATACCTTGTAAGCATGTTCACGCTTGGGCGATTCATCACGATGGTACTTTTTATGCCCAAGGCCTACAATATACTTGCGTCGCGTATCGCTGCTCTCAGCTACGGGTCTGCGGTTGGTTCAAGTTCCTATTCGACGAGTGGCAGATCTGTCACTGACAACAGCGGCAAGACCTGCGACGCGAGCGTACTAAAAGCCTAAGATCTCTATATTGTATCCAGTTGTTCACCGGGACTTCATTTCAGGAAAAAACACACCTGAACCAGCACTCTTTCTCAGTTCTGAAGATGCTAGTCCTGGTCTATTTGGCGACGATAGTTATGAAGAAAATATTGACCCTTGTTCCGCAGAGTTTGATGAAGATGCAACCTCAGTCTGCATCACTACAGAGACAGAAGATAATGAATGGAAAATATAATGACTGACATAAATTTCGCAAATGAACGCTTGGTACTAGATTTCGCTACTCGTGGAGTACCTAATCATTTCAGCAGTTGGATGGCATTCAAAAAATAGTGGAGAATGTTTCACGGCTCGCTATTGATGACCGTACGCTGTGTATGAAGAAACTGAAGTACGCGCTATTTCAAGTGAAACCTGAAGATTTTGGTGTCTCGCTTTCATCTCTGGTTGTTCGAAGGAGTACTGTTGTTTGTGGAAATCAGTTCTGACACCACAAAGGAATTCGGCTAAACATGTGAACAAAGGAGGGACACAAACGATGGAGGCTAACAGTCCTTCTTTCCAAACGATTAGTGGTTTTCAACTGATCTTTTGCAGGTAGAAGCCGTGATGGATAGAAGGAGAAAGAGAAGAAGGAAAGTGTTGAGGGCGCAAGGCCAGAAGAAATCTACCTGGACAATATCCATGTGTGCATGCAGTTCTTATTAGGGAACCTCGCTAGCCATGTAATGGGCTTTTGAGAGACTGTGATTGTTTCTTGGTCAACTCGGATACCTAAAATAACATCCTGGATTGAAGAGAAGCAAATTTGAAGTTGGTCAATTCCTTTTTTTTTCCGAAGCACGACAGAAGAGTAAAATGATTAAACTGTGTGAAAAAAATCATCAACCACGAAAAAGGTCTTCTCGTTCAAGCTTTTCTTCAATGTTTCTGCTATTTGCGAGCAAACATCGATTCGGACGATGAAATGACGTCACGTACGAGAAATAGGTCTTGCAGAGTTTCAGCCGTTTTCGAAAAAAAGTAATATGAACAGGTTTCCACGGCGTACAATGTGAAGACGAATATGTGAGGCATATTGATCGAACATTTGTGCCAAGAATCCATGACTGCATGCGAGCCAACAATCCATGCTGGTCCCGCCGCGAAAAGGGGTACTGTGGATCGGGGGCAGCCCGGTTAAATTCGACCGTTACTGGCTTGTGTAGTAAACTATACTACAGTAATGAACTGAGAGCCACAATAAATGCTGTGAATAGCCATGAAAGACAAGTACAATTCCGGAGGGTAGCTGCCATCACCGGCGAGCCTATGTGTCCAGTTGACCTAATATGACCGCTTCGCATACACGCGCGCCCACACTGGAACCTATGGACTAACCCAGCATAGTCTTACAGGTAGTGTTACCAGAGGTGGCTTCCAGGTCGAAACTTGGCATGTTTTCCGAATTCTTTTGCTGCAGAAAGGATTTTTCCTCGTCCGTCAAGTCTTCTTTCAGATTCATCAAAGCTGTCAATATCTCAAACTTCCGCAAATTGTAGACATTTTCAGTCAATTTGTGCATGCGTCGTTCATTTTCCATCTGAAACATGGCATGAGATCGCATTACAAGAACTGGCATAATGTAAAAAATTCAAAACTATTTGACCTACCACGATCAATTTTTGCCTCAATGCGGCCGGTTGTTTTCTGGCAAACAGGGCTACTATTTCAGGTGTTCGAAAAGCCTGACTTATTGCTGCTCTTACAGCCTGAAATGACCCAAATGCCATTATCGCACCAATGGGCACGAAACTGGGCGTGGCTTCGCATTAGAATGATTCAACAATAACAGATAAAGCACAGGTTTAGTTAACCAACCATGCCTTCCGTGGAGGAGCTTCCATGCGACGCCCTGGTAGGTCAATTGATCCAACCCCCGGAGATTTATCTGAAGCCACGCCCAGTTTCGTGCCTCCGAAGGTGCGCCAATGTAGAAAAAACGTTCAGACTCACCATTCGGGTAGCCGTGAGGTTGTCGATAAGAGTTATATTTCCAACAGTCATCTTCTCCAAAGTCCGACTGAGATCCTGAAAAAATTGCCTGGTATGCCTGCAAGACCGCAGTTATACTTCACCGCAGCAGTATACGCAGAAGAGACGAGAGAGAGAGCGAGAGAGAGAGAGTGAGAGAGAAAGATAGAGAGTGAGTGAGAGAGAAAGGGAGAGTGAATGAGAAAGAAAGAGAAACAAAGAGAGTGAGAGAGATAGAGTTAGAGTGAGTGAAAGAGTGAGGAAGAGAGTGAGATAAAAAGAAAGAGAGGGAGTGTGAGAGAATGAGAGAGAAAGAGAGTTAGAGTGAGGTAGAGAAAGAGAGAGGGGAGGGAGAGAGAGAGAAAGAGGAACGAGAGTGTGAGGGAGAGTGAGAGAGAAAGAGAGAGTGAGCGTGAGAGTTAGAGAGAAAGAGAGTGAGAAAGAGCGAGTGTGAGAGAGAGTGAGAGAGAAAGAGAGAGGAAAGAGAGTGAGAAAGAGCGAGTGTGAGAGAGAGTGAGAGAGAAAGAGAGAGAGTGAGGGTGAGAGATAGAGAGAAAGAAAGTGAGAGAGAGTGAGGGTGAGAGAGAAAGATAAATAGAGGGAGTGTGAGAGAAAAAGTGAGAGAGGGAGAGAGGAGCGAGAGTGTGAGAGTGAATGAGAGAGAGTTAGAGTGAGTGATAGAGAGTGAGAAAGAGTGAGAGAAAGAGAGAGGGAGTGCGAGAGAGTGAGAATGAGAGAGAAAGAGAGAGGGAGAGTTAGAGTGAAGGAGAGTGTGAGAGAGTGAGTGAAAGAGATTGAGAGTGAGAAAGAGAGAGTGAAAGAGAGAGTGAGAGAGAAAGTGAGAGAGAGTGAGAGATAGAGAGAGTGAGAGTCAAGGGAGAGAGTGAGTGAGCACCTGTTCAATTGCCCAAAGAGACCGACTACATTAACGACAATGGATCTGTGGACGATACGCTAGTGGCCGAGTTTCTGAACCTATGAGAGAGTGAGCGTGCAGAGAAGAAGAAGAGAGTGAGAGAGAGAGAGTGTGTGAGAGAGTGCGAGAAAAAAAGAGAGTTAGTGAGAGAGTGAGTGAGAGAGAGTGAGAGAGAGGGAGCAAGCTACTGTCCCCGTTTCGGAACGACATTCCGGTCCGCAGTAATGGACTAACGCTGACACCACGATGAAAACATTTAGTCCTGGCCGGGACCAGGAGACCCCCAGCATGACTTTCATGGTCGCAGCGCGATTATCATCGTGTTGAGTGTTGCAACAGCGGTTGTCCGCCATTGCGGACTGAAATTTCAATCCGAAAATGAGAATGACTTTGAGCTAAGGCTCAAGAACCACTCCCAACTCAGATTCACACCTTTTTTTAAAGAAAGAAGAATGAGATTCGGGGAATGAAATGAGAACTGAAATTTTCTCTAAACCTGGAGTTCCTCCATGGTGTCCGATTTGAGCTCCTCGTACTCTTCAGCATCCATGTTGGGCCTAGAAAAAATATACGGTTGAAAAATTGAAAAAAAAATCATTTTCAAATTGAGAAGCTTTCAAACAACAAATCTTGAAATTCTAAATTGCTTTTTTTACCGAGAAAGACAAAAATCCAATATACCGCTGAAAATGGAATCTGTCACGCTGTCCAGAAATGTGACAAAAATTTGGAAAGAATACTGTGCTTATCTGGGCCAAATTCCGGTCCGCAATTGCGTCTCGACACGCTTTGCGGCCGCACGCTCCCGAGTCAGAAGAGCTTCTGGCGCCGCAGCCGCCGATCTGCTGACTCGAGGTGGGTTTTGGAAACTGGGAACTAAGAACATTTTCTCGAAAATTTCGAATTTTCTATGGAATATAATGACCTAAAAAATTAGAATCTTCAGGAACGAACCTTTCTTCCTCAATATCGGCGAGTTGATTCATTAAGCGATCCAGCTGTTTTTGAAGATTTTCCACAAGCACAGCGTCGGCCATCACTACAAATAATAGGTGAATTGACAGTGAGGAGAAACAATTGATCAGATTCAAGTGAATTAATAGGAGGAAATCGAATTCTACAAGCCAAAATCTAGTGGAAACCCAGCGCCAAACTTTAAAAAAATGCGACCTCAGATAGTTTTGAGGCACGACGCCTCGGCAAATGGTCGGCGGCCGAAACCCCCCCCGGGACCGTCGACGACCATTTGCCGAGGCGTCGCCGAAAGTCTTGTCATTGGAGCGCGTTAACTACACCCGCACAAATTTTCGTCGATTGCGTCGCGTATGCAGCGCCATTATCATCAGAGCACGATAGGCGCTTTCTTCACTGTTTCGCTGCGCTCCTTCCCTTCGTTCCTATTACTTTTGCCCCGAAACTTACATTGAGCTGCAAACTTGCTCAGATTTTCCAAATACAAGTCCTTATTTCCCCCAAGTCACCATAACAGAAATATTACAAGTATTTATTTATTTCATAACATTTTATAACAGCAATTTCACTCAATGCAATGGTAGTACATTCGTGACTTAAAATAAAGCAGTTTGTGAATAAAATTCTTGTGAGCTTGGTAATCGCAATCAAGGATAATGTCCAGTGACCAGGATGGCAGTAGGGAATGAAATCGACGAAAAAGGCTTAAAATCTGCATCAGTCCCCATTTTTCATCAGGATCCTTCATTGTAACCTATAGCACCATCGCGTAATGTATTGAGGGAGCTCTGAAATACAGAAATTGAGTAGATCGCCGTAAAACAATGTTTCAGCTCCAGAAAACCTACCTCGTTGATATGTTGAAATTCCATATATGGGGTTGGGAGAAAATTTTCAGCAAATCACTGTGCAACATCTCTACATATAATATAACTATCTAGCGTTGTAGTCTATCTGAAATAGTAACTTTACTATCAGCAAAGACCAAATATGAAAAAGAAAATGGTATAAAAACCCACCCTGAAGTGGACGCTTTGCTCTGTCTGCAGCGGAAGGAAGGAAGCAGTTCTATCTTTTTAGCCACACATACAAGAAAATGGAAACAATCCGAAACATCAAGATAATTCTATAAAAATCTGTATTCTGCATCTCTTATAGAACTTATTCTTAAAATGTCGGTTAACACACCCTTCCATGCAAGACAGGACATCTCCTCAGAGCGATTCTCCCTCTTTTCCAGCCAAATATGATCATGTTTCGCTTCCATTACCAGGTATGCCAATGCATAAAGGACCAGATCTCACAATAATATTTGACGTTCCTGAACCAGAAAAGGCGCAGTTCTCATACAGAAAACACATGGTACCGTACCTTTGGGGGCGGACATCACTGATGGGCGTAAGCATGCGGCATGGCTGATTATTATCACTAATATAGGAAAGAAAGAACAATCATACTGTTATGGGCAATCGACTACAAGCAATGGTCAATAATCTTACCATCATATCAAGATATATCATGTGTAAACATGGAAGTGATATCATTGCATTCGTGGCCTATAAAAGCCGTTATTCTCTTCAGTATGTCTCAGTTGTTCCAATAAAGCTTCGTCTGCACCTGCCTACATCACAACACATACATAATACACACTGAAAACAAATGAAGTTCAAATCATTTTTTTTGGCACAGGGGCAGACAGGAGTACAAAGTGGTTTTTCGGAAATTTCAATTTTTTTTCCAGGCGACTATTGAGAAACTAATACGTGTTCTTCGCACATAAAATTTTTGCCCTTTGAGAAGAGATGAAGTTTTGACTCACCCTTTCGAGACGAGATACTTTAATTAAGATAATTTATAAATTTTCTGTCTTCGGTTTGCAGGTCCTGCTTCAGAAAACCGGGCGGCTGTCGCAATATATAGGAGAATCAAAAAGTAGACACAGGCATATAAGAGAAATGACTGCCTGATAGCTGCAAATTACCAAATTACACAACATTGGATAGCAGTCACAGAAACAAAAACAGGTGGTGAGTGGTGCACTTGGTACTTGTAAAGCTTTGGATAAGATGGAAGCAACAGCGAAATCAAGAAAAGAGCACCGGCTGCTTGCAGTCGACGTCTTAAAATGTTTGTTATTGAATCAGTATTGATAATTAAAGGGCCGTGAGTTCATTGACGAAGCATCGCTAAACAAGGGCGAGGCGTCGACAAAACACGTTGTTCGCTGAGGCTTCGACCCGTTTTCATATTTTGAAACTTCCCGCGGTCCCCTCTGCCAGGGCGTCGCTGAAACAGGTTCAGGCGTCGCCAACCATTGACGAGGCTCCGCCGAAAACCCCTCTTTCGCCGAGGCGTCGTGCCCAAGAATTATCTGAGACGAAAATTAAAATAAGCGTATAATGGAGTGTGTCGTAGCGACGGAACAGAGACACACCACAACTGACGCCTAGTTTTTAATCAGTTTTTTTTCTTTTGCGCCATTGAATTGCCTCTTTTCATGCTGAATTCTTGGAAATCCATAGTTTTTTTTCAGTTCCTAGGGTTGAAAATTAGAGAATTCTGTTCTAATGGAAGTGTAAAAGTTTTGTAGATTGCTCATATTTGATCCGTTCAGCTTTACTGGAAAGTCATGTAACAATTCTAACTTTTGGAAGTCGACTTTTCATTTTATCACCTATGTACTTTCGTTTTCCGCCTAATATCTTATTATTTCTTGGTGTTCGCAGATATTTAGCACTGCAGAGTTTGAAATTAAAAAGGTTTTTAGTCAATTTTAGGCCAATCCGTCGTATACTCACCGAATTTTAAGAAAATCCTGAAAAAAAAAGACTTGCATTTGTATTTCGCTTACCAAGTCACCTAGGTGAGGTTCGGGCGAAGGATGCTCTTCTCAGCCTACTGCAATCCGAAATGTTTCTTGTTAAATATATCCGAAGAGGGAAAAAAGCTATCGATAGGAATTACTCCGTTTATGTATATATGTATATGTTTATTACACTCACATAAGGCAAATGCGTGATAATAATACGAAGAGATGCACAGAAAAAAAAAACCAACAAGACCGGGAGAAAGAAAAAAAAACAGACAGCAAATTTGAGCAAAAATACTCCTATTCTTCATACACCCTACCAATCAAACAAACGAAGATCTATCTCTAGAAAAGAAGAAACAGTCGAAAATGCTATGTTTCGTAGCTAAGAACTATTTGGGATACCCGTCGCCTAAACTGGCTCAAGGAAGCAGCGCCGGTGACTCTTCTAGCGATTTTCAGGTATGCGCTACCCGCCCTGTGTGGAAAAGACCTAACCCTAACACTGGTAATTGGCCGACCGAGAAATATTTTCATTATTTCACCTCTAGTTCTCGATGTGACCAATTTGAAATAGGGTGCAAGCCTGAAAATACTGCTGTTTTCCAGAAGTTTGCGGACCATGCAAAGGTCAAATACTCTGCGCCGAGAATCCAGCGTTGGCAATCCAAAATATTTATTATTGTTCTTGTTTATTAATGTTCTTGTTCTTGCGAATTTTCAAACCTGGTTTTTCTAGACGTATTATTCTGTGTGAAACAAGATGGTAAGTTAGGCGAATTTAGTGCTGTTGCAGGTTTTTACCGATTTCTGGCTGTAGATCATCTTTTGGTTCCTGTCGTTGCGAGCGTTGAAAGAAGTCGAAATGTTCGCGGAGTCATCTGTAAGTTTTGAATAATCATTTAGAGTTTTTTCCCGCTTTGGTGACCACCCATGAGTTTTAGTTCTCCTCTCAACAGTTTTGTTGGACCACCCATGAAGTATACTCATCCTCCAATTCTGTTCGTAATAGGACGTTACCCCTCCAACTAGTTTTCGTCACTGATGTCTCATGACTACCCTTGAGGTTTACTCACCTACAGCTTGCTTTCGTGATTGTTTTCTATTGGACCACCCATGAATTTTACTCGTTACAATCTTGTTTCCGTAATCGAATTCCTGCGGATTACCTATGAAGTTCACTCATCCCCAACTTCTTTCAGAAACCGATGCTCTTCGAATTACCCATGAAGTTTACCCATTACCGACTTGTTTTCCATAATTGATGTCCTCTTAACCACTCATGAAGCTTACTCAACCTAAACTTTTTTCTGTATGGCATCCATCTGGAACCACCCATAAAATTTATTCATTCTCAAATTAACGTGCTTATCTGGGCCAAATTCCGGTCCGCAATTGCGTCTAGACACGCTTTGCGGCCGCACGCTACCGAGTCAGAAGAGCTTCCAGCGTCGCAGCCGCTGATCTGCTGCCCCTACGTGCGTTTTGGAAACTCGAAACTAACAAATTTGTTTAAAAAAGCCACATCGAGTCGGCGTTGGGGCTGGAAACCTGACTGACTCGAGCGCGTGCGGCCGCAAAGCGTGTCGAGACGCAATTGCGGACCGGAATTTGGCTCAGATAAGCATAATACCTCCATATTCGAGGTCCTAAGGCCCACCCACGAAGTTTACTTGGTCCTCACAATCTTGTTTCCGTAAAATATGTCACATGACCACCCTTGAAGTTTACTCATTCTCAACTTCTCTCGGTAATCGATTGATTTCCTATGGATTACCCATGAAGTTCACTCATCCCCAATTTGCTTCCGTAATAGATGTTCTGCTGATCGACCGTGAAGTTACTCATATACAACTTCTTTCCTTACTAATTCAATCGTGAACCACCCATGAAGTTTATTCATCCTCAATTTTTCTACATATTCGATGTCTTAAGGCCCACCCACGAAGTTTGCTTGGTCCTCTCAATCTTGTTTCCGTAATTGGTGTCACATGACCACCCTTGAAGTTTACTCATTCTCAACTTCTCTCGGTTATCGATTTCCTGTGGGTTACCCATGAGGTTCAACTATCCCCAGTTTGCTTCCGTAAAAGATGTTCTGCGGATCGACCTTGAAGTTACTCATCTACAACTTATTTCCTTACCAATTCAATCGTGAACCGCCCATGAAGTTTATTCATCCCCAATTCATCTACATACTCGATGTCTTAAGGCCTACCCACGAAGTTTACTCTGTCCTCCCAACATGTCTCTGTAATTCATGTCTCATGACCACCCTTGAAGTTTACTCACCTACAAATTCTTTCCGTAATCGATCTAGTTAGGATCATCAATAGGGTTTACTTATTCCCGACTACTTTCCGTATTTGAATTCTCATGGACCATCCATGAAGTTGGCCCATCCACATCTCCTTTCCTTATCAGATCGATCATGAACCACCCATGAAGTTATTTCATCTCCAACTTGTTTCTCCTTAAATGTAGTCCTAAGGCCCACCCACGTAGTTTACTCAATCGTCCCAACTTGTCTCCGTAATTAATGTCTCATGACTACCCTCCAAGTTTTCTCATCCTCAGCTTCTTTCTCACCTATCCCCAATTTGCTTCCGCAATCGATATCTTATTGACGACCCATAAAGTTTACTCATTCGCAGCTTGTGCCATATTTCATGTCCTTGGGCAACCTATAAAGTATCATCAACTGGTTTCCCATTCTTAATGTCCTATAAACCACTAGTGAAGTGTTCCCGTGCACAACTTTCTTCCTTATTAGATCACCCATGGACCACTCTTAAAGTTTATTCATCTCCAACTTATCTCTCCTTACTCGATGTCCCAAGGCCCACCCACGAAGCTTATTCAGCCCTCCCAATTTGTCCCCGCAATTGATGCCTCATGACTACCCTTGAAGTTTAGTCACCTACTTCTCCCTAATCGATGTTCTACGGATTTCCCATCACTGATGTCCTCTAAACCTCCCATGAAGTTTACCCACCCCGAACTTATCTCCGTATCCAATGCCCCAGGGCCCACCCGCCTTGTTTCTGTAATTGGTGTGTAATGACTACCCTTGAAGTGTACTCGCCTAAAACTTCTCACCATAATTGAATTCTCATGGATCACTCATAGGGTTTACTTTTTCTCCGTACAGGATTCCGAATCGGATGCAAATCCGGTCAGCAAGGACCGGTTGTCCGCCTTGCAACGTGCGAAACATGAGGATCTGCGGGAGGAGTTCGATGAGGAAAATGTCCACTACAAGGTCTGTCTTCTGTTTTTTTTTCGGGAGATCACACGTTTCAGATCTTTTCGATGAGTAAACTTGGGCGTTTTCAGGGTAAAAGACGTCGTGTCACTGATTCTGCTGATGGTGAACTGTCAGACTCGTCCGAAGATGACTTTGAGCCTCCGACCGCGAAAATCGCGGCGGTCGAACCGCAGGAGCCGAAGCAGATGACAAACGCCGAGCGAATGATGGCTGCTATGGGATACAAGGAAGGAACGGGTCTTGGAAAGGCAAAACAAGGTACAGTACGGCGCTACGGCTTTGTCATATACGCTGCGTTTGGCGCTGCGCCGAAGTGTGAATAGCTCATAAAAGGTCTTATTCACCCATCTTCAGGCACAACTGAACCGATAGCTTTGTCAACGCAGCGCGGTCGTGTCGGTCTTGGCCATGACATCACTAAGGTATGAAAGTTCCCGTTTGGGCATGAAGCGATCGATAGTTTTCTTGACTTTTAGACGGTTGGTCGCGATTTTTCGGAGACGTGGGATGAGTCTAAAGAGGAGAAAACCATCGAGGAACATGTGAAGTGGCTTCCAGAGTGCCCGGATAGCACCCGGGAATGGGTGGTGGACAATCTTGAGGGAACTGAGTGGATTAAAATCGGAACTGTGAGTTATAGTCCGCTTAGTTATCGTTTTCACGCAAGGATTCTCTCTCTCTCCATCTATCTACTGTGCTTATCTGGGCCGAGTTCCGGTCCGCAATTGCGTCTCGACACGCTTTACGGCCGCACGCGCTCGAGTCAGTCGGGTTTCCAGCGCCAAAGCCGACTCGATGTGGCTTTTTTACTCAATTTTCTCTAAATTCTCTTAGTTTCCAGTTTCCAAAACCCATCTAGAGTCAACAAATCGGCGGCTGCGGCGCTGGAAGCTTTTTTGATTTGGGAGCGTGCGGCTGCAAGGCGTATCGAGACGCATTTGCGGACCGGAATTTGACCCAGATAAGCACAGTATATATCCCTATCCTTTCTGTCTCTTTCTGGTTTTCGAGCTAGCTATCTTCGCTTTCTTCCGTTATCTCTACAACTCTTCCGCGCTCTTTATTTTCCTTTGTTCTCCTTTCCTTTTCTGCCGTGCTCTATTTGCTCACTGGCTTCTTTTCTCGTTTCTCCTCCTTCTCCTCCTACCTTCTCCTTTTTCTATGTGTCACCCTGTGTTGCCTTCTGTCTTTCCAGTTCTCCTCCCCCCTCTCTCTCTCTCTCTCTCTCTCTCTCTCTCTCTCTCTCTCTCTCTCTCTCTCTCTCCCTCTCCCTCTCTCTCTCCTCCAGTTTCTTTCCATCCATCTCCCCAGTCTTGCCCTCTCTCTCTCTCTCTCTCTCTCTCTCTCTCTCTCTCTCTCTCGCCCTCCAGCGTTCGGTCGGCTCCTGTCCGCATCCCATTCTCTCTCTCTCTCTCTCTCTCCGCTATTTCTTTCTCTATATACACCCTCTCGTTCTCTCTAATATTTCTCTTGCCTTTTCTCTTCTTTTCCTCTTTCCCTCTCCTTTCTTTCTCTAATTCTCTTCCTTCAACTCTTCCTCCCTCGCTCCCTTACCCCTCCTACCTCCAACGCTCGGTCGGCTCCTCTCTATATTGGTTCTCTTTCGGTTCCTCTGTCCTCCCCTGCTCTCTCTCTACCCCTTCTTCCCTCCCACTCCCTCTCTCCTCCCTTTATTTTTCTGTCTCATTTCTTCCCTTCTCCCTCTCCCTCTCTTCTCTTCCTCTTCTTCTCGTCCTCGTCTTCTCTTCCTCTTCTTCTCTCTTCACCCTCTCTCTCTCCTCTCCTCCCCCTCTCTCCTCCCGCCGTCCTTCCTGCGCTCAGTTTCTCTCAGTATCTCACTCTTTCGTTTTTTCGTTCTTTTTTAGTCCCTAGTAATCCTCTCTTTTTTCCTTTTCTTCCCTCTCTTTTTTCTCTACAGCGCCTTCCTTTTCTCTTCATTTTGTCTCTCTTCTTTCTCTCTTTTTCCCTCGCTCTCGCTTGCTCCCTGGTTTTTAAATTTTTCTCGCTCCTTCTATTGTTTTCCTTTGTATATTTTTCAGCTTCCACACTCTGCGCGCTCGCTCTCTCTGTACCTAGTGCTCTCCTTATCGCATCCACTCTGTCGTTGTTGCTCGCTCGCCTTTTTTGCCTTTTCTGGTTCCTTCTCCCTTCTCTCGCCAACCTATCTCTTTCTCTCCCGATTTTTCTCTCCTACGTTCTCACGCTCTGGCTGGCTTTTATTCTCCCTTTCTCTGCCTCTCCCACCCTCTCTCTAACTCTCTCTTTCTCGTGTGCTAATTCCATCTCGTCCTCGTCCCTCTTCATTTCTCCTTATATATTTTTGGCTTCCCCAACAGATTCCCTCGCCTTTCCGTGTTCCTTCTCTTTCTCTCTCTCTCTCTTCCTCTTTCCTCACGCGCTTTCTCTTCGACCCGCGTTCTAGATACTTTACGTTTTTCTTGTCCTTCCTCTCTATCACTTCTTCTCTCGCGCTCTTTCTTTTTCACTTTCCTCTCTCTTCCGCTCGCTCTCTTTTTTGTCTTTCTTCTCCTGTCTTATTTCTCTCTCAAGCTCTCCCTTTCTTTTCCTCCTTCATTCGCTCTTTCATTTATTCACCTTATATTTCGTTCCTTCGCTCCCTCTACCTTCCCGCTCTCCCCTCTGGAGCTGTCTCTTTCTCCTGCTTTCTCGCTCTTACCTTCCATTCTCTATCCCCACTCTCTCTCTCTCTCTCTCTCTCTCTCTCTCTCTCTCTCTCTATGCCTTCTTTCACTACGCCTCTCTCTCTCTCTCTCCTCGACCATGCTTTCTCCAGATTTATTCATTTCCTTTCCCTTCGCCTGTATCGAATCCTTATATTTTTTGTTGTTTTTTGTTGCCCGTTTCTTCGTATTTTCTTTCCAATTTTCTGGAGCGTTCATAACCTTCAGTTTTCTCTTCGCTTTTACCCTGTTTTTTTTGAAGTTAAGTTTTTTTTTGCTTTGGTTAGTTTGTTTCAGTGTTGAGTTTTAGAAAAAGATGACCATTGACGATGAAACCCAGTTTTGCGATGGCGAAATACTTGCAAATATGCTGAAATCGAAATGTGTGAGTTTTTAGGTATTTTTTCTACGGAATTATGCTGAGGATTATGATTCATTGATTTTTAGGTGTTTGATGTGGTTCCGGATCGTGAGCTCCGCGAAGCGCGAACGCGTGCGAATCCGTATGAAACGATTGGAGCCGCCTTCTTTCAGAATCGCGCTGCGATGAAAGTGGCCAATCTCGATCGCATATACGACTTTCTGTTCAGTGGCGAGACGAAGGAGACGCTTTTGGTAATGTATTTAAAGAGTTTCAGAGAAAAAATATGAAAAATTATTTGTGTTCCAACGAGAAATGCGACTTTCTGCGCAAAATTCAGCCAAATTATTGCAAATTTTGACGGAATTGAAAAAGTTTTCGACAAAAATGATTCGATTCAGAGTAAATTGGGATGTATTTTTAATGTTTCTCTCTGAACAATCGTTCTATAGAGCGTTTTTACTGTGTTTAGAACAAAAATCCACTGACAGGGGATCGGCCCAATTCGAACTCTGATCGGGAGGATCCTCTCTTCTACTTTGCCGATGTATGTGCCGGTCCGGGAGGATTTTCAGAGTATATGCTATGGCGAAAAGCGTTCTATAATGTCAAAGGATTCGGATTTACATTGAAAGGTTTGTGGTTTTTCTTGAGTATTCTTGAGTTAAAGTAGGTTGATTGATTGAGAAGAAGTGTTATATTGAAGGAAAAGACGACTTCAAGCTTGGCAAGTTCACGGCGTCTTCCGCGCACTATTTTGAGCCTTTCTATGGAACGGCGGGTGACGGAGATGTGATGAATCCGGAGAATATCAACTCCCTGGAGGAGTTCATTATGAAAGGTGCGGAGTTTTTTTCTTGTTTTTTTTTTGGCTCCATGACATTGTCCACTCGCGTGCGTGCACGTCGCGGTCTGGTGAATGCCGCGCGCGCGTGGAACGCGGAAGACCCACCATCATGGGGAAGAATTTTCAGCACCATAGGCCGGGATCATACTTCCAGCGACTGGCGACGCGACGCAATGTTTACAATCAATATCGACCAAAAATCGATACGCCTGATATGTATTGTCTGTGCCGGTCGCGGAAAGTATGATCCCGGCTTTAAACGAGAAAACGGCCACTGTTGGTGACATGAAAAACACGGGAAAGTAAATACTCTGCTCCGGAACATGTCAAATTACATGACTTTCGGGATGTCCCGTCGCCGCATACAGTTTGAGAGAAGTGTTGGATTTGGCCTTTAAACTCAAATTTTGCTTAGAAGTTCTAGGTCATAGGAGGCAGAAATTTGATTTATTCTCGATAATCGAACTTTTTGTGTGGGAAGTTGTTCGCTTTTGATAAGCAGTGAGAGGTTTCAATTATGTTATTCAAATTCTTAACTTGGAAAGCGTGCAATTTGCTATGAAAGCTTATAGTTATGATTTGAAAACTATCGAATTCGCTGTAAAATGTTCGATTTCGGCTTCAAACATACCTTATTTACCATAAAAGATGTTCAATCTGGATAAAAAGTGTTTGATTTTCTACGATAATGCCTTTTTGTGCCGAAATGTTTTGAATTTCGCTATGGAGTGTTCGATTTTCGCTTCAAAAGTGCCTTATTTTCCTTAGAGATGTCAGACCCCTGCTAGAAAATGTTAGATTTCGCTCAAAAAAACATCAAAACTGACTCGAAGGGTCTCGAATTTGTTATTAACATAGTCGATCTTGATTTGAAAATAAGCAACTTTTCTGAAAAGCCTTAGATTTTGGCCTCAGGCATTCCTGATTTATACGATGAATAATGTTGGATTTGGATTCGGATGAAATTGTGGAATTTGCCTGAAAAAATCCTAATTTATATAGACAGGTGTCCAGGTTTCGTTTGAAACGTTTAAAATTTCAAGTATGAAAAAGGTTTGAAACCATAAATTCAGCGTCTTCAGGTACCAACGAGGCAGGTGTGGATCTGATGATGGCCGATGGTGGGTTCAGTGTGGAAGGGCAAGAAAATATTCAGGTGCCGAACAACATTTTTTCGGAAAAAAAGCTCAAAAAATGAAAAATCACAGTATGTGTATTCAGGAAATTCTGTCTAAACGTCTGTATCTGTGTCAGTTGCTGGTCTCACTCTGTATAGTACGTGAAGGTGGTAATTTCTTCTGTAAGCTGTTCGACTTGTTCACACCTTTCAGGTAGGGTTTATGTTTTTTTTTGGGTTGCAAAGTTTTGAAGGTCAAAAGTTTTTGATTGATTTTTGGTTATTTGAGTGAGCACCTGGCGCTAGTTATGATTTCAGTACCGCCCAGCGGTTAATTTACGTCCGCCATTGCGGGCCCAGCCGCAGTTCTGACACGCGACGCGTCCGCGTGCACGAGCTGTCACTATATAAATTTACATCGTCATTAATGTCCGCGCTATACAGTGCGTTAGGAAATGATAGGGACACCTCTGAAAACCAGAGTCTTTATGTTTAAATAGCGTGCGGCGTTCGGTAATGCTCATCAATGAATTCAGCAAGGTAAATAACCTATGTTCACTTGTTTCTATAACAATAGCGCGATAATGTTATATTTTATTTTAAATTATCACATTATTCGTCGTTCGGAAATGATAGGGACACTATTGAAAAACAAAAATTATCAAACAAGGAATGAACAAAACACACACATACATGAAATCTAATATGATATCGCACCTCCAGAGTTGAAAAATAATTCAAAAATTCTATTCGGCATAGAAGTGATCAAATTGGATATCACATTTTTATCCAAATTTCTCCAGGCTTCGAGAACAGCGGGCTTTAGCACGCCTACGGTCCCATACTGCTTGTTATTTGCGTAAATCTGGCGCACAATTATGCCCCAGATATTCTCTATCGGGTTGCAGTCAGGACTACACGCGGGCCATTCCATCACGCGAACTCGGTTTTGTTGAAGCCACGCCTTTGTGGATCTGGAGACATGGACCGCAGCGTTATCTTGCTGGAAAATGTAGCGTTGACGTCTGTTTCCAGTGAAGAACGGCAGAAGATGCGCACGCAATGTTTCTTGATACTCCTCCGAATCCATCCGACATGAAGTGGAGGCGATTTCCAAAACACCTTCGCTGCAGAATGCTCCCCAACACATCAGCGAACCGCCTCCGAAATTTCTTAGACTAAATAGCATCGGATCCTTGCGAAGATCTCTCCAGTAGCATCGAGCACCGTCAGGTCCAACAAGGTTAAACTTCTTTTCGTCGGAGAAAATTACCTGAACATGTCGCCTTTATCTTTTTAAATTTTATCGGGTTTTTAAAGAATCCCATACCTCTGACCAGTCTGTTGCCATGTTATTCCTTGCAAACCGGAGTCGAGCTTCTTTGTGGGCTTCTGAGAGTGATGGAGCCTTCTTCATCACTTGGCGGACGATGTTTTCGTCTGCGTTTACGACGCTCCAAACAGTAGTCTTCGACACATTGAGCGGCAACTGAGCCCTCATTTGGTTGAGAGACAGACTACTGTTTGAGCAGAGTCGGCTTATCCTCCGTGCATCCCTGCCGCTGACCTTTCTTGGGCGTCCAGGACTCTTCGCCAAGCCGTAGGAGTCTGGATCTCGTAGGAACTGGCTGATGCAGTTGGGGGAACGTCCGAGCTGGGAGGCAACTAGACGTTGGCTCAGTCCGGCAGCGTTGAGGGCACGTATTTTGGCTTGTTCGGAAACAGTAAGCGATGTACCACGGCCCATGATTGGAATAAAGATGTTGAGTGTCCTCGTGTTGCGTTCATGTAGTGAACTTGTAACGGGAAATTTTGTTCAAAGTGAAAAATCCCATTTTTTGCAGGGTGTCCCTATCATTTCCGAACGGTGAAATTTTTTATATGTAAAGGCAAAATCTAATAAAATCAGGCACGGTTTCAAAGAAGTTGCGAACAGAGGTTTTTTATCACGCTGAATTCATTGATGAACAGTATTCATCACCATTCCCAGAATTTTTTTGAAAATCTCATTTTTTAGAGGTGTCCCTATCATTTCCGAACGCACTGTATTCGTTCCACGACAGTTTCTCTCTAAAAAAGGAAGCGCGGCGGGTCGCAGCGCGGATACCCGCAATCACGGACGCGATTGTGCGTTTGGAATTGAAGTTTTTGTTTGCATTGCGACATGGGACAGCCCGCAGCAATCATAGTGGCCTCAAAGTATGAGATTACTGAGCATGTTATCTGCAGCCTTGGAGAAATTTATTTGAAGGTTTCACATACCTCGTTGTGTTTATCGCGCGCGGGTAGTTTTTTTTTCGCTGACTTCGCTGTATATGCCAAGTTCAGAGTCCGCTTGTAATATAGAATAATGGGGGAGCAAATTGCGTACAAGTTAACCGCAGCATGCTGCGTGAAGCTCTCAGGTAATCTGCGGTGAATTTCCCGGAAATCGGTATGAATACCTGTAAGGATTGAAAAAATTTGAACAAGTTGCGTGCGACTTTAGCGCATGCTGCCCTAAAGCCGCACGCAAATTGATGTTTTGGCCTCGCAAGTAACTTGAGTGATTTTTTTGCCCATTGTTTTAGTTATATGCAAGTTCAGAGTTTGCATCTAACGTGAAAAAAATGAAAGAATTCATTTGCGTGAAGCCTTCAAGTAGTCAGCGCTAAAGTTACAGGTAACTTGCTCGAAAGTTGCTGAGAATAGCGACTTTTGTAGTGACTAGCGCCCATTTTCGGGACGTGACCGTCAAAAATTTCATCATTTTCTCGGGAACATTAAAACATGTTGTCTGCCAACTGAGCGCAAGATGTTTGATGGCTGCATGCAACTTGCTGTGTTTTGCCATTTATCTTTCTTTTTCGGGCATTTTCAGATCTTGTTTTGTTTATCCCGTAGGTAACTTGTTTTTCCATGAGTTTGTGCTACATTTGAACTTGCATGGGACATAAATCAGCAGAATAGATTACTTCTTAGGATTTATTACTTCTTGCTATCAAGTTCCTCAATAAACACAACATGTTGCTCGGACCTTGCATGTAACTGGTTCAAAAGTTCCTTATTATGAAAGCTTATTTGACGGGTTGTGGCTGCGTATAAATGATGAATGTTGTGCTGATCAGTAGCGTCGGCGGCACCGTCACTGTCAAGAGAGTTATGTGCAACGCGTGGCGAGCGTGTTAGGGACATTGGCTTCCTCCTTCTAGAACCCCTATTGATTGATGATGTGTTTAGTGTGGGTTTGATCTACCTGATGTACGTTGCATACGACCAGGTGTCACTGCACAAACCTCATACTAGTCGTCCAGCGAATTCAGAAAGGTTTGTTGCTTTCATTTTTGTTATTTTTTTATAAATCAAGAAACATTTATATCGATTAGCGACTATTCGCGTGCGTGCTGTGCTCCGCGTAAGCTTGGTCTCTAGCTGTTAAAAATCTTTTTTTCTGTTTCCTGTAAGGGGAAGGCAATATGCAGGAACATGTACTTTTGAGGAAACGAAACTGTCGATTAAAGATTATTCGATTGCGTGTGCGTCGCTGCGTCGTAAGTGGGAGGTTCCACTCGTTTGGAAAACAAACTTTAGTATTTATTGAGATGTAGTAGGTACACCGAAGACGGCAGGAAGTTGACCCATTGATTGAGCAAGTATTTGCGTGCGTCTGCGTTGCGTGAGCGCGTGGTCCAACTGTTTGAAAAAAATGGTTCTCCGGAAGGTGAGGAGGTAAAACATACGAAAATGTACGTCTAAGGCGGAATGAAACTGAATTATTTGTTGGCCAATACCTGCGTGCGTGTGCGTCGCGTAACCGTGGGCTCCAACTGTTTGAAAAAAGAAAACTTCACTGGTATTTCAGGTACATCATTTGTAAGGGTTTGCGCAAAAACTACTCGGATGCGGTGCGTGATTATTTGAAGAAGTTGGTGTCTATGGTATCGTCTCTACAGTATGTTCTACCGTACTCACAAGACGTTTGTAGGGTCAATAAGGAGTTGGACAAGCTTGAAAAGGCCAAATCTTCACAGGATGTTACTAGTATTGTTCCGCTGGAGACGCTCCGAAGTGATGAAGTGTTTTTCAATTATGTGGTTGAACATAATGAAAGGTGACGACTTCGCTTTTTTGGAAATTAATTGTAGGAAAATTGGAGTTGAAGTTTTAGTATATTTGAGGTTAGGTGTGCGACAGGCGACTTATTTGCAGAAATATCTGAGTTACGCTAAGAACAACTCATTGCTAGATAAGGACCAGGTTGGTCTTTGGTGTGCACTTTTTTGTGCAGAATACATCCTAAAGATGCTAATTGCTCTAGGGGAATATTCGCGATGAGTGTCTGAAGTTTTGGTTGGTCCCGAACAGAACCCTGGATAGAAGGGAGCGTGGTGGTGAGCGGCAACAAATTGACCCTGATCAGTATTTTGGACGATTCACGAGGAAGGTACTGGTGGAGATGTTGTGTTTTAAATGTTTGAAATTCGCTCCAAAATTGTTTATGAAGGTTTAATTTCAGTTTTATGGTCGGGAAGACTTCAATGCTCGACTTCCACCTTTCACAGCATCTCTACTTAGTGAAAGGACCGTGAAGGAGTTGAAATATGCAGAATATTCGCTCAATATTCTGTCGAATCGTGCCTCGACACAGCCGGAGTTATTGATCTCAACGGGGGTATGACCTACAGTCCTTATCGGAATGAATTTCCGGTCCGCATTCGCGGACATCCGCTGTTACATCACGCGCGTTGAAGATAATCGCGCTGGGACCGGGACCTCGTGGTCGTATCACTGTTACCCACGGTAACCAGCACGTCTTCGTGTGCAGTGCGTGTCGCAACAGCGGTTGTCCGCAATTGCGGATAGGAATTTCAGTCTGATGAGGCTAGTACTGCCAGTATATTCGCCCCACTAAGGAATAATCTGTTTACGCATTAAGGATGCCGTTTTCGTCTGGAAGAAGTACTGGGAGAAGATGGATAATAATCTGATGCGAATCCCGGATAGGACGGTTTTGTTGGTGGAAAGAGCAACGACCTACAAACTTGTAAGAAAGTCTACAGCGTATTAGCAATGGTTACGAAAAGGGGTGTGGTCGTAACTATGCGGCTGTCACGCCTGACAGTTGTAACCGTTGAACATACAGTCGTTACGGATCGTACTGATATTTTGCGTTCCTTATTGTTAGTTGGCGCAAGCTCGGTGCGCTTATGTTAAAACATATCCTCTGGTTCCGATCGAGATTTACTCTGTTCCCTCGCGCGCTTTCACGGAGTGAGGGTACAGACAACGAGAAAGTGTGGGGAGAAGTATACGCATCATACGCGCTCCGGCGCACGCGATGAACGGAAATAAATTTCACTTCAAAACAGAGGATACGTACACCGAGTTTGCGCCAACTCACAATAAGACGCAAAGTATCAGTACGATCCGTGCCGACTATAAGTCCCTCATTTCGGTGCTATCGCAAATGGGGGGCATCAGGCGATCGCACTTAGCCACGCCCATTTTTCATAGCGGTCCCGAAGTTTAAGCGCGCGTTTTGAATTCAGCCGCCAACCTGACACTAACTCGGGGTTTGTTTGGACCCAAAGGTAGTGTTCACGATATAAACGGCTCTCGGGTGTCTGCCGTATATCAAATGTTCCAGGGTCCATTAGAACAAAAGTTTCGAAAAAACGGCGGAAAACGAGCCATGGATAGCGATGTGCGGCCCCGAAACTTGAATGTGCTACGCCCGCCCCTTCCTTTTTTTCACCTGGGCTACCCAAAGGGGGACGGGGCGGGCATATCACATCGAAGTTTTAGTGGTGTTTTTAGCCACTTTTAAGCATTTTTGTTGCAATGCATTCTGGAAACTTCGATTTACGGCAAAAACTCGAGGACCGTTCTTAATCGTGAAAACTGCTTTGGGGGGGGGGAAGGATTTTTTGGTTCCAGCTCTCCTGATTTTGGAAGTGAAAGAATTGGATATGTGGTAAATTTGTTCAAAATGAATGCTTAGACTGGAATTGTTGCGGCGCGGAAAAATGGGTGTGTTGAAGTGCGATGCTAGTACCCTCCTCCCCCCCGTTTGCGATAGCATCCTCATTTGTTCCTAGCGAAAAGCTCATTGATCATATATTTCAGGTGGATGGTAAACGACTGGAAACGGTTTCGACAAATGGTCTGATTCGAATTTTGGATGCTGCTGTTCTGAATGGTGACGACGTGTCGGGACTGATGTACTCGAAACGGATGGCGGCGGCGAAGAAGTTCTGTCAGGCGCTGAAATTAGTGAGAGTTTGGATTAAAGTTAAAACCATTTCGAATACGGAAGATATAGTTCGTAGGAGTCGGTAAGGTCCGGCTCGATGAGACTGTCCGCCCACGCGGTCGGCGTGCGTGCCGAGCGGCCGTTGCGAAGACATTTTTCGAAATTGTAAAATGATTTGCGGGAATATAGGAGGAATTATTGATATTAGTCCTGTCTGCTCTTTGCAACCGTGAGAAGGCTCGTTCGAAAAATTCATTCCTGGCGGTCCCTCCACTCGCACGCCGACCGCGTGGGCGGACAGTCTTATTCGGACGGACTTTATGAGGAGTTTCGGAGGATGGGCCTTCTTCTTACAAGGAATGGCCGTTCACCCAGAAGGTGTGAGCAGAATGCTCAACTCCTGCTCCTAACAGTCCCTTTTCAGGTTGTCCCAAAAGTGAGACTAGGCTGGGGAAACCATGAGAGGTACGTCGCTTCTTCTCAGCTGGTGGTGGCGGAGACGTTCTCATTTGATCAGCTGGCCAAGGTAAGTAGCGTCACCTCCTATCCGTGAATTTTCCTGATTTGAAAGGCTCTGTCTTGAAGGTTCGTCAGAAGTTTTCGCGATTGCGGCACTCTGGTGAAGAAGTTCTGATTCATGAAGAGAACGGACATACGCTGATGTGTAAGGCTATGCGGGTTGCGCGTCTGCTAAAAGGTGTTAGAGTTTTCCTGAATTCGACCAGGTCATAATGAAAAATTGTTCTATACAGATGCGTGGAAGATGGGATGGTCGTGTGGTCGGAAGATGAACTACGCGTTTTGTCCGCAACGGCCGGATTTAGGGAGCTTCTTCGAGCTGCAGTGGGAAGAGTATGTTGTAACCATTTTTTTTGTAGATATCAGGTTGATAGGGGCGCGTATAGCGCAGTGGTTAGAGGCGCCACTAGTGGCTTCACACGGCCCTGTGATTGATCGTAGCCAAAGGGATCCCTCCGTGGTCGGCCAACTGGTATCAGACTTGGCTGGGAGGATGAGGATACCAAAAATCATTGGACAGGACCAATGCACATTGCGAAATGCATGTGAATGGAAGGTGAATGCGCCACGCATCTCCAAAAAGGGTTGATTAACGCCGACAACTCAAGACTTCTCATACTCCGAGTTGGCAGGGAAGAGACACACGCCTGTTTTCTGAATATATACTTCGGCGTCCGGGAGAGCAATGTCGTGTCGTGCTAACAACAACCACACATGAAGTGTAACAAAACAAAGGTGGTCTCCACAAGAACATTGCGTCGCGTAGCGGTGTAGCCGCTTTTCTGTGCGGCTCCGTATCCACGCCACAATTAAGGGCTCTGCAGAGTTGTAGCGACCGGCGGCACGCCGCCGGGCGAGAGCTTTTGGGCGTCGCCGAAACCCGACGCTGCGTTGGGTGCCAGGACCTCGCAGAGTTGGAGCGACGGTGTCAGCGTCGCATTCTGCCATTGCGTACACCCTCTTCACTTGACGCCACATTTTCTCTGATTAGCTTACAATTGCTTTAATATGCTTCAAGAGTTTAGGTTCTGCTCGGAAACGACGTCCGAAAAATAACACCCTCAGAGAGCTGTGAAGTGAAATTGAAATTAGCGTTCGGTAAAGTGATTACGCCTTGAAATATAGATTTCGACGCACCGCAAATAGTAGACGGATGGCGGTAGCCGCATAAATCACAACTGTCGCCCTCTAGAACGAAAAAAAAATCTAAGAAAACTGAAAAACAAAACCAAATTTGGAGTAAAACGGCAAATCTGTGGTTTTAAGCATGTTTTCCCCTTGATTTGAGTCACAGTAAAAGTCGTCAGAAGATTGAATTCATTGAGAGATCATAAAAAAAGGGGTTAGAATCGATCGATGGTAGCGTTCCTCTCCGGCGATGGAAATGGTTGAGACCATTCCCCGCCGCCGTTCGCTGGTTGCGTCGCTTCGCGAGTCGCTGCTACCGCGGCGGCGAAACACTCTGCGAGGTATCCGCGTTGCTGTTTCCGCGCGACACGTCGCTGACCGCGGCCGCTGCTTACCCCCCCCCCCCCCCCACATCCTCCGTCACTTCTCTGCGGCAGAGATATTCGCCGCGGTTTGGCGTGTGACCGCAGCGTTAGGCCTATCTATCCTCTGTTTCGGAGTGAAATTTGTTTCCGTTCAGCGCGAGCGTCTGCTGTGTCTCCTTCTCCCCACACTGTCTAGCTGTCTCTACCCTCGCTCCGCACAAGCGAGCGATTGAACAGAGTAAATTTGTCTTCGAACCAGAGGATATATTCCTCAACGCGAGCAGGTCATGTGCGCCACGTATGAATACTCCAGAGGTGACCCTATGACGAAGCGGGGTGAACCTCATGGGAATGTAGAGTTCATCACAAAAGTAAAAACAAATGAAAACTCGGAAATCAGCGAAAAAAAATGGTATAACAACAGGGTATAACGGCTATCTACAAATGTCGGCCCTGTTTAACGAGATTTTCACTAATGATTGTTTATCTTATTGTCGTCTTTTATTTTGCTCTGAAAGTAGTCAGCATCTTCAGAAGTGATAAGAAATTACTTTAGGAGCAAAATAGAAGTTGACAAAGCAGGCATATATGGAAATCTCCATAATTTGGGGCGGGTGGACACCAAGCAATAACTTGTTCCTGAGCGTTTTTTCTACAACTTTCCATTTATTTTCACATTTGTGATGGCCAACTCCACCTTCACATGAGGATAGCACAACAATCGTTGCTTATTGCGAACCCTGCCTTTAACCGCATGGTAGGAAGAATTTTACTGTCGGCACTGGTCGCACTGACCGTTTTGGTTCCCCTTGACGGTGTAGTTCGCGTTGGTGCAAGCTACACTGGTGAAAGTTGTGATCGTGGCGTCCTGTCGGCAGTCTTGTAATAATTAGCCTTATAATTAACCCTCTTTTGTTCTTATTCCTACTAAGTTAAGGAATGAGTGCTGCTCGTCGTTCTGGGAAAGCGCGATGCCATCAAAGCCGGCACAAGGTCACTCAACAATGCAGTGTATTTGGAGCTGGGAGAACAGCTGTGAGCAAGTTGAAACACTTACCTGCAATACCGCTGCTAATGTAGGGAAAAAAGCGCGAAATGGGCAAAATCGGCAAAGGAAAAAACGCCATGGCGTATAACTCGCTTTGAAGCGCTCCAATATAAATTTTCGAAAAACCATCCCATCCTTGTGACCTGTTGGTTCCAATCAAATCGAGAAAGTCCGGAAAACCCCACGATGAAAACCCCGTTTTCTACCCATGCGCCAACGTGTAAATTCGAGTGTGGTGACTAGAGTAACGAAATTTACACGTTATCGCATGATGAAATAACTTTTCCCAAAAACGGGGTTTCCTCGTGTGTGGTTTCCCGGACTTTCTCGATTTGATTTGAACCAACGTATCGCATTGAAGGGGATGGTTTGAAAAATTAGATTGGAGCACTTCAAAGCGAGTTATACGCCATAGCGCTTTTTTGGCCCATTTTGCCCGTTTTACAAATGTTAGCAGCGGTATAGTTGTATGACATTCAACTGAAGAAGGAACTATGTTCTTTTTTCAGTGCTGGACAACTATGGACCTCGTGAGATTCTGGAGAGTGACTCGCATAAGAGCGGTCCGACGGTGAACTCCTTGCTGCGAGAAGTGGCGGAAACGGATGAGCAGTGTCGAAAGAATGTCACTGCATAGCTGACATAATGAATAATGATCTGCTGATGTTGTTGTTGTTAAAGTTGGTTGCAATATCGTGTCCCTTTAATCGTATAAGCTTTTTGTCAAAGCCATAACTTTTGCCAGGAAGAAGACTGAGCTTTCTGCTCGTTTGTTGTAGCTGCATGCTGTATGTTAAAGTGGTTAGCATCGGGTATTGTATTCTTGTAAGTATAAATCCATTTGAGTTGTATGTCTGTCGCCCATGTGAAAAATGCATTTAATAATTGGTAGCTTGGCCTTTGTCTGATGCTTAGTGACATTATTTTATTCTCTTGAATAGTAGAAATGACAAAACATTCCCCAACTATATAGCTTATTGTGTATGGTCCCGTGAAAAAATAGTAATAAATGATTAAAATTGTCCAAATAGAGATGAAGACACTAAGGAGAGTCGGTAGTCTTAGTATACATTTGGTCAGCTGGTCAACTTTGTTTCCTGGCCTGCAGGGGAAATTGTCCACTCTCACTAGCAGTGATGCCAAAGAAGTGCCTTCGGCAGATCTGTGGGAGGGGCACAGGAAACCCAAATTTTTTTCAGATTCTGTGTCTATCTTGGAGTCTTGGAATCATACGCTGATCAAATGGTAGCTCTGGAATCTCTCAAATGCCTTCAACAAGCAGAGTTATGGCTCCTTAAAGGCAGTGGTCGCGATAGAATATGTTTGTCTTCTTTTCCTCTCTAAACCCTTTTCTGGGTTTAGAGTAGTACGACCTATAAGGAAAAATTGCGAAAGAACCACTGTTTCGGGCCAAATCTGAAGCCTGAACTTTTTTAGCTTGGCCTCCGTAGGGAACAAAAATGTCGAAAGAGTCGCTCGAAATTTTGATTCGTTAAGAAAAAACAACTTGAATACCCTGTTAAACTGGATTTAAATTCTGCGCCAAAATCGTTTTTGAAGCTTTTCTGCGTTCGGGGGCCCCGTCACTGTTATTTTTGAAGTTTTCCTGCATGCGGAGCTTGTGCCAGAAATGTTCTGAGACAGCACTCTGAGAAAATTGGTACCGCTGGTTTCGCGATAGCCCCGAGATTCTCGCTGGTATCGCGATGGGGTATCGGCAGTTGATTGGCGGCTCCGCAATCGTGGAAAAGTGGTGTGTGACGCAGTCGCCCCGCGATAGCCTCATGTCGGCTCCGCAGTCCGATAAAGAGGTAGCGTAGACAACACGGCTCCTCGGTGGAACAGCGTCGGCACCGCGATGAGTGTGCAGGCTTCCAGTATCCCGTCGGCTCCGCGTTCGACACACCTCCGAACTGGCAGACATCAGTCATACTGCAGTATCGATCAAATTTCCAACTAGATTCGCCTATATCTATTCCGGTGCTCTGCGAATTCGTTTTTTATGTTATCCACATTTTCACCATACACTGCCAGTGTAGTAAAATTGGCTTTATACTGAATTTCCATCTCAAGCGTTAAGTCTTCTTTATGTTGCGACATTAATATAATCTTGAGCGCCTGTTTGTGCTCATGTGTCTCCGCGTATTACGCTTTTTGTATTCTTCAAGATTTCGGTTTCAAAACTGCAGCAACCACGATCTAAGAAACAATGCCGTGTATTACCCGAATTTTTGGGTGTTTTTCGCAGTCCACCTGAATTTCGGCATTCATCCCTTAGGTAGAGGGACGAGTAGACATGGTCATTCGACACTCATTCTTAAATAAACGAAAGAATATTGCATTTTCAAAAAACAACTGCTCCCGAAAAATTGAAAATTTCAATGGAAACTGTCAGAAAGTTTCAGATGAACGAATCTTTAAAATATCGCCGTTTTGAAAGTTATGAAGGAGGGAGTGTAATTCAATTATCTCTTTTTGAATTGCCCGATTGAATGAAAATTCCAAATAAAAACTGCCTGAAGACTTATTGCCCGATTAAAATGGGTGAGGACTTCTGCATTCGAGTATCAAAGCTGGGTGTTTGCAATTTGCGTTTGATTAGCATGAAATTTTATTTGGATTACGTATGGGTTTGAAAAGCTAAAATACCAAATCGTTCGAGTACTATTCCTACGCAAAGGATTCCGAAGAAAACGTAAGATGGGTGAAAGGCAAGTGCTGGAAAGCTGTATCAGCTGTATCGGTGTGTTGCTTAACAAACAACTATTCGATATCCACTATGGGGAGGGCAATTATATTTGGCTCACCTCGGAGGCTTCGCAGCGAGGTCGCGTAGGTGTCTTGAAAAACACCTACGCGGTGTCAACGCTCAGCCGACGCGGCAATCGGCTCTTCAACGAGCTGCGATTGCGGAGCCTACTTCGCTATTTGCGTGCAGGCAGGGCAATTTGTAATGAAGGCACCGCAATGACCCCATGTAGGTGCCTATAGGGCACCTACACGGCCGCATTGCGGTGCCGTCACCACAGATTTTCTCAGAGCAGGTGCGGACGGATCGCTGGCTTTTGGCGGGCGTCCCCCGCCAGTTGCCAGCTATCCGCCCGCCAGTAGCCAGCGATCCGCCCGCCAGCAGCTAGCGATCCGCGCACCAGTAGCCAGGTATCCGCCTTCCAGTAGCCAGCTATCCGCTCGCCAGTAGCGAGCGATCCGCCCGCCACTGGCCACCGATCCGCCCTCGATGCCATTTGAGGGTTATTCCGATGGTTCCCATCACGGTCTCCGCGTGCGGGGCCATCCCTCTAGCCGTGGGGACCATCCCCTCAGCTGCCAAAAATTACTCTCCGGCTTCTGAGTGATCCTTCGAGTGTGACCTCAAGTCAACTTCCAGAATCGGCCTCGAAATGCCCAGTGAGCATTCTGTGCGATGGAGCGCCTTTTATACCCTTCGGTTTGTTTACTCTGAGCATGATACTGATACCAGATAAGAACTCGTCAATGATTGACAAGTTTCACCGTGTAAAATTTGAGCGGGCGGATCGCTGGCTATCAAAGCAGTGGCGGGCGGATCGCTGGCTATCAAAGCTCTGGCGGCTGGATCGCTGGCAGGTCGCGAGCGGATCGCTGCATCTCATAGCTCAGCGGGCGGATCGCTGGCTATCAAAGCAGTGGCGGGCGGATCGCTGGCAGGTCGCGAGCGGATAGCCGCTGTAGAGCTTGCCGGCGATCCGCCCGCTAGCGTGATCAACTTCTCCAGGTGCCGCTATCCGCCCGCCAAAACGCAGCGATCCGCTCGCGGAGACAACGAGAGGCAGCGATCCGCACGGCGAGGCCACGATTGGCAGTGATCCGCCCGCAATTTGTTGGCGTACCGCCCGCAGAGGCCGTGATTGCCAGCGGTCAGTCCGCATCTATTGTCTGAGTTTTCCATGTTGTTTGACGGTCGCATCAACATTCAATGAAAAAGTGTTAGATGATCGATCCAGAAGTGGTAGATGATCGACCTCGGAGCAGTTTTCAGGTGGCCATTACTTCTAAGGTGCGCATTTTCAGGGCCTCAAGCTTCGCGGGTGTTGTCAGCTAGCGCGAATGGTTTGATTGTGCACAAACAAATGAAAATGATTTTCAGCGCGCGCGATGCCTTTAAAGATGCATATATGGTTTCCGTATTACATTTAGTCTGACGCATGAACCAGGCGACTGGCCGAGCAGTGCTGGCGGCATCGCCGGCCAGCGGGGTTTCGATCGCAGTCGGCGATCTACCGTCACAGCCCCTCCATTTACCAGACTATATTGACTACGTAGACGGATTGAAAATCGAAGACCCTGTTGAAATCGGGATAGGGGCTCTCTACTCTACATACCGAGGCAACTGTCCCGTTTTTCGCGGCTCTAATTCCACTCGGGACCACTTTGCTTGCATTGGGCAGCGTGACGTTGCGAACTACAAAACCTCAACAACTCCTCCCGCGGTGTGTAGAGGGCCCCTGACCCGTTGGAATCTATCAATCCATTTAGCCGCTACTGAGTTCGAGAATCAAGGAAGGGGGCGTGGTCAGTGGTAGTGATTGAGGAGGTTGACCCCGTGGTTGTTACCTATATCTCGCTTAATTGGAGGAATTGAGATCTCGCACTAGGTACGTGTTATACAGGATGGGTCTACTACAGAATTACCTTAAAAGGTTCTCAAAACTAACATCTGAGACACTTTGGATTTGAGGAGACTATTGGGTATCGGCTTACTAACAATCACACCATAAACGTTGAAAAACCTTGGATTTGGAGCGCAGTGAGCATCTAAAGGCACAGTACACCGTCAGATAGGAATTTTGAAATTTTAATGCTGTCGCGTAGTAGACTCCTATATAACACTTGCCTAAATCTGAATTGCTCCAAATGAACGAGAAATAAGCGACCACCACGGGCCCGACCCCCTCAATCAACTCCGCAGGCCACGCCCCATTTCTTCAATATTCAAAAACTCAATATCCACTTGATGGATGAATGCATTTCAACCGCGTCTTCAATTTCATCTTCCTTGCCTGTCTGTCTCCTCATTCTGAATCGTTCTCGCGCATCGACTACGAACGAAGAGAAATACAGGGCTGAGACAACTCGTCCACCAAATTTTCACCCTCAAAATATAGGCGTTTGTAAGGAGCCATAACTCCGTTTGTGGGGACCATGAGCGATTCCAGAGATACCACTATGATCAGCGTGTGATTCGCTCTAAGATGAGTATAAAATCAGGTAATTCATTTTTTGTGTGTCCTGTGCCACTAAGGGGTCGTTTATACTCCCGCCGCCGAGCGGCGCGGCACAGTGCATTCCTGTAAGAGGTCGTTTATACTTGCGCCGCCGGGCGGCGCGGCGAAGTGCAATCCTATGATATTGATCACGCAGCGCCGCACGATCAATATTGTAGAATTGCTCTTCACCGTGCCGCTCGGCGATGAAAGTATAAACGATCCCTAATATTGATCACGCGGCGCGGCACGATCGATACTATAGGATTGCACTTCGCCGCGCCGCTCGGCGGCGGAAGTATAAACGACGCCTAAGGGCGGTTACAGTGAGCCATTCTGCCCTACACGCAGTTTTTCATGTTTTTTTCGTAAAGAATTAAGGCCACATTCCATCACATGCTGTTCATTTTGCCTTTCTGTTCCCGTACATTCCATCAGTTTTAGTCCTCTCCTATTTGCGGAAATTCCGGTGTTTTTGAATGATTTCCGTTCCGTTTCCGAAATTCCTGAACAAGATTCCGCACGCCTCTGCTTGGTGACTAACCGAAATTCGCCTCTCCTAGTTTCTGCAAACTGTGTTACAGTTCTGTGTCCTAATACTCCGTGAGCTGCCTGCCTGTTCAAAATGATGCTCCTTCCAGTATTCTTCCAGTGGCTGACCGTGAGTTCTCAAAAGCATTCATTCTTCGGTCTACCTAGCTATACTCCGTCGCAGCGGCAAGCAGCATCGAGTAGCTGTTCTGAGGAGTTTCACTGACATGGAATCAACTGCATACACTTTTTGTCTGCTGCGTATGGCACTGTGGGGAAGTATTCCTCACATTAGGCGTCGATTATACTTCCGCCGTCGAGCGGCGCGGCGAAGTACAAACCCACAACATCGACTGCGTGATCAATATCACAGAAATGCATTGTACCGCGCCACTCGGCGGTGGTAGTATAAACCATCCCTTAGGCAGACTGAAATTAGTTATTCATTCAGAAAAACGAAAACACTCCGGTAGAGCCACGGCAGCCTCCTCCGCCTCGTCAGTTCGGTAACGACAATTTGGCCCGTAGGACTGCTCCGGTAAGGTGTTGCTCATTCAAACATACGACAAGCGGCCAGAGCTGGGCAAGCGTCTCGGAAATCTTGGAGGACGATGCTAGTAGCATCGGTGGACAAGGGGTCTGGGTACCGTGGCCGCGCTTACAAGGGAAGTAGAAGAAGCGTAGGTCTGAACGGTAGAAATCTAATGTCATGTGGGAATGTTCACGTATTACATGGTAAAATAGTGTAGGCGGCCCGCCGCGAAAGATAGATCTGAAGGAGTTATAAGCTCCGAAATTTTACCAGCCATCGACCTCCTCCTAGTCTATGAATTGTTAAGCGTTCAAGTCAACATCATTGACGGCGCAAAGGGAGGAAGGGGCAGTCGCGGGCATGTGACCAGGGTTCAAATCTCCCATAGAGCTGTTTCTTTGCAAATTCACGGAACTTTCATATTTTGATCAAAAATTATATCACAAATGTCACCTTATCCTTTTGCTGCGCGATATAGCCATATCGACAGTGAAATAGACTCGGGTACAAAGGATTTAGGGTTTTGTTCCCCATCAAGGTTTTCCATTGCTTCGGAGAACTTATATGATTTGGAAGTATTAACATAACATATTTTTAACAACCTTATCACTTTATGGGACGCAAAGTACATAGCCATTTCTTTCATTAATGGTAAATAGGCACACAATGCATCAAACATAAGCAAATTCCGCAATAGGAACAGCGAATGAACGCGATAGGCCACTGGCAACCTATCTCTTCACAGGGGCCGAGCGCTACTGGGAATTCGAGATCAGTTGGAGTTTCGAAAGGACCCGGACGGATAAGAACGTAGCCGGTCTTAAAGACATCGTCCACGCCGAAAATCGTATATTATTTTAAACGATCTGAAAATTCAAAATTTTGAAGAGAAATATTAGAGTGCAATCGCTTGAGCAGTGCTTTCGAACAGGTGAAAAACCCACAACCGAACCAAGCTTGTTACGCCAGGCGGTTCCGTCAAAATCTGCAAGTTTTTCCCCGCCGGCACAAGAGCCTGTGTCGCGCTTTGATTGGAAAAATCACTCCTTGAGTCGAGAAAGAGAACACTATTCTCCGGAATTTGCTGGATGAACACATTCTCAAAAATTGCAAGTGTTGTTAACGTCGTCATGATATGGAATGTTCCGCTGACGACGTAAAGTTTCTTTGTCTTGAATACACCCTTAAATGGGAAGCGACCACCCGGCTATGGTAATTGGACAAAGAGCATTTCTCCGACCTTGCCTGATGGAAAAATGTGGGGCATGACGGTCAGACTACGGGTGGTCGCAGAAGCCGACTGCACCAAGCGCACCTTTCCCTCCAAAACAATGGGAAAGCTTTGATGGGATACAAAACCTTGAATCCCTTGTACCCGAGTCTATTTCACTGTCGATATGGCTATATCGCGCAGCAAAAGGATAAGATGACATTTGTGATATAATTTTTGATCAAAATATGAAAGTTCCGTGAATTTGCAAAAAAACAGCTCTGGGGGAGATTCGAACCCTGGTCACATGCCCACCACTGCCCCTTCCTCCCTTTGCGCCGTCGATGCTGTTGACTCCATTGCTCAACAATTCATAGACTAGGAGGAGGTCGATGGTCGGCTTCTTCTTCTTCTTTGCAGCCACGTCGAGAGTTTTGTCATAGGTTGAGGAACTGGGCGACCAGTAATGGATTCGTCCATAGGTCCATTGTGGTCAGCGTGGTTGGTCTCTGCGGACAATTAAACAGATGTGCCGTATCGTGGCCTTGGCATCCACAGTCTGGACAAACGTCCGATTTGCTGCTGTCAATCTTGCTGACGTAAGCCATAAGCATAGTAGAGTGACCACAGCGCAGCGATGCCAGGGTGCATCTGGCCCTCCTTCCGAGTTGAGACTCGGATGTGCAGACACGGGGCGACGCCACTCCCAGGATGGGATTTACTGCAGCCCTTTCCAGATGACACCGTACGAATTGTGTGTGCTCCTCGCGCAATAGACGGAGTCGATCTTGCTGTGAATCGTGCCATCTTTGCAGATTGAGTTTGCTTGGAGCATCGGCGAATGGCTTTCTGATGTCTCTCTCCTTGACGGGGTTCAGCACTTCCATGAGTGGTGGTTGGGTTGCTTTATGATATTGATGAAAAATTGTTGGGCCTGGAGCTGACAGTGCTCCTTTACTGGCAACAATCGTGTCTCCGCATGCAAGTGCTCGACTGGGGAACTTCTTGCACATCCGGTAGCTGTACGAAGTGCGGCATTCTGTACACGCTGCATTTTGGTCCAGGAGGCTTCTGATACCAAGTGCTGCCACACCGGTGCAGCGTACTCCAGAGCGGGCTGAAGTATGGCCTTGTAGGTCCTGATAATAGTTTCCTTGCTACTGCCCCATGATGTACCGCCCAAGGCTCTGAGCACATTAAGCTTCGCTTTGACGACGGCCTGCTTCTGCTCGGTATTCTTGTGAAACTTGAGTGATGGATCGAGCACCAGATCGAGCAGTTTGGGAAAGCGAGCAGCAGGTAATCGATCTCCGTCCCACTCGACATGCGGCTGGGCGCTGTGCTCTGATGGATCCGTTGTGAGTACGGATACCGACGATTTGGATGTCGAGATCTTTAGCATTTTGCGGTCGAAAAAGCTTTTCAGTGTGACCAGGTACTCATTGATCTTGGAGGCGGCCACATTTATATCTCGATCCCGACACATTATTGTCATATCATCGGCATAGGCGACCACCTTGATATCCTGGGGAGGGGCGGGCATGTCTTCGAGGTACAGACTGAAGAGGGCAGGCGATAAAACGCCGCCCTGCGGAACTCCAGCTGCAATAGGAATACTATTGGAGACATGGTTCTGGAACATAACTCTGGCTCGTCTGCCCTTTATGAATGCAGATGTCCAGCGTTTCTGCCACGGCGGTAATGATGACTTCTGTAAGTTGCTTGACAGAACTCCATGGTTTACTGTGTCGAATGCCTTGGTAAGATCTAAGGCAACAGCCACAGTTCTCTGTGGCTTCTGGGCATTGAACCCATCGATGGCAAAACTTGTAATTCCCAATAGAACTGTCGTGGTGGAATGCAGCTTTCTGAATCCGTGCTGAAACACCTGGTTCTCATTGTGCTCTGTAAGATCCTTTACGATCAGTTTTTCGGCTACCTTTGAAAACGTGGACAGCAAGCTAATGGGTCTGTATCCCTTTGCTGAAGCCTGAGGTTTCCCCGGCTTGGGCAGCGGCACAACGTTAGCTGTCTTCCAGTTCTGTGGGATGGTGCACGATCTGAACGAGGTATTGACCAAATCAGTGAGAAGCGGAAGGATTTCATTCGGTATCTTCTTCAAGACAGCAGGACATATCCCGTCTGGACCGACCGCTTTTGAATTCCGCATATCCTTTATAACCTTCTCAACTTGCGTCGAAGTGAACGCTTCGGCCGTGCTCATAAGCGGGAGGAGGCACAGCTCTCGTAGAGTCACTCTGTTCTGCGGACCACGCTTTGCACTAGTGATGCAAAAACTTCTACCGGGCGCATATGCGGCTCCTTTTCCTGATTTGAATACACCGTTGTTGAATTCGATTGTGGAGACGGTAGCGGGCGAGCTCTTACCCGAAAGCTTTCGTAATACCTTCCAAGTGGCTGCACTATCCGTCTTGAAATCCAACTGCCCGGTGAACTTTTCCCACTCTTCTTTCTTGTGCCTGTCTAAATCCTTTCTGATCTCATCGTCAAGTTCAGCAACGACGGGGTCCAGATGGTTGACCGCTCTCCTGGCATCTCTTGCCCTGATCTTATCGAGGATCTCCCTAGTGTTATTTGGATAAAAAGTCTTGACGCGGCCGACAGGAATAGCCGCTTTCATGGCTCTGCGGATCGCGTCAGATAAATGACACTCTTTCTGGTGCACGTCGCCATACCAAGGGTAATTTGCCGACAGGCGAAGCGCAACTTCACTGAACAGGCTCCAGTCTGCTCGGCCTAAATTAAGATAAGAACGTTGACGAACACCAGAATAAGGAGCGAGAGAGTTGGAGAGATCGATATGGATAAAGACGGGGACATGGTCGCTTGGAAAAGTGGTTGAGGTGGGCCATGAGCAAGAGTTAGAGAGGTTGGACGAGACAAGAGATATGTCTGGGCTGGAAGATCGGCCGTTGGAAGGGAGGCGAGTGGGCTGATCATCGTTTAGGATGACCAGGTCACACTCCCCTGGCCATTCTTCGATGTCATTTCCTCCAGCATCAGAGTCAAGACACGAGCAAAAAGTGTCAGCGTTAAAATCCCCCCCGAAGACAACCGAAGATGAGATGGAGCAGTCGTGAAGCTGCTTAAGTAGAGGAATAGGATCGTAAGATGGGGGGCATGAGGTAGTGGGAGGAATATATATGTTGAAAAGAGAAAGGGGTGTTTTAAGAGGGAGATGGATTGGAAGGTACTCGAGAGTACCATCCGTGGGGGTGTTGGGTATGACGTGGGAGGGTAGAGAAGATAAAACAAAGGTTGAAACTCCTCCGCCAAGAGCTGACCTTGGTGCATGGAAGGCGGTATAGCCCGGGATGTTAGGATGAGGACGGGTAAGGGATGGAGAGAGCTTGGTTTCTTGAACCATGATCACGTCTGGATGGTAAGTACGTGCGAAGAGAGAGAGCTCAGAAAGTTTGGCACGAAGGCCGTTGAGATTCATATGTACAATGGAAAGGGGGCGATATGAGGAAGAGGAATCTGAGATGGAAGGTGAAGAGCATATAACACAGCGAAAAGAAGAGTTATGATGCTTCACAGAACTGAGACCCGAACAAGAGAAGTTCACCCACCTTAGGCATCCAAAGCATTGGACGCTGGTCCCATTCCAATTGACATTTCTGTTGCATGTGGCACATGGGTACTTCTTCTTCTGAGCGGGTCCAGGATTCCTTTCCACGCCGGCCCTTAGCAGGAGTATCCGAAGGAGAGACGCGGCCGGCCAGCACCTCTCCCATGACAAAAACCCTCTTCGTGGAGGGGGTGATGTCGGTTTGCATAGAGGTGATCTTCTTTCCTCCACACTGCCACGGCGTGAACGTACGACATCTCGGCAGCGATGGTCGGCAAACTTTCGGAGCTTATAACTCTTTCAGACCTACCTTTCGCGGCGGGTACCCAACACTATTTTAAAATGTAATGCGTGAACATTCCCGCATGACATTAGATTTCTACCGTTCAGACCTACGCTTCTTATACTTCCCTTGTTAGGGTAATATCAGAGGACTTACGCACACGTTTCCAAGCTCACCGAAGACTGCCACGCGGTTGAGACTACCAAGAGATCTCACTCTTGGCACGTATTATACAAAAGGGGTCTACTAAATATCGAATGATAATCAGAAAATTCATGTCTGAATGCGTGGAATAAAGCTTTTCTCAGCCGTGCCAGCCAGCTATGGCTCATTGATATAACGCCGGAACTTCGGAACATGGGTTAACTGGCTATACTCAATTCAATTCAATTCAATAGCTTTATCTGGCGACAAAGAAACATACAAAATGTATGTGAGATAGGTTTAAACAAGACAGCCTGGACATGCAGGCAAACAAAATTGTAGGCAAAGAAAACTTTCGTACGAATAAGAGCACCCTGAATTTAAAGCTTTAGCGGAAAGCACGGCCATCGACCCCATGCAATGACCTCATAGGACCGGTTAATGGCAAATCATGTGCCGTGCAAAGAAATATTCTAGCTCCAGAATTTGGAGCAAAGAAGAACACGATAACACAATTACGCCAATATTCAATACCAGCAGGAAGCACCTGTCAGAACTCCACTGCGCGGCAAACACCATTCGAATACAGTACAACACTGAGAACATTAAAAGGCCTGACAATATATTCATTGCGAGAGATTCACTGGTAGCAGCTGCTTATTCATTATTTGCTCATTTATCAAAATATTAAGTACCGGTACCATTGTCATAGAAAAAGCGAAACAACCATAGGATGATCCAAGGTTGAGAGTTCTGTAAGAATCCTTTCTTGAAGGCACTGTTCACGATGAATATCGCACTCGAGAGGTAAGTAATAGTGAAGGAACAACTAAGAAAACCGTCCAGAATAAGCTAAAATAACGGCTTCTAACGTTGAGGGCATGGTCGAGAATTATGGGACTTGCTGATTTCCGCGAGCGCGCGCTAATCGCGAAATGTGCGCGAATCGACCAGGCCGGAAGCGGCAGAGTTGCTTGGCAATTCCCATTGAAACGTGTGCAGCGCCTCAAGCTCGTCCGAATGGGGTGCCGACTAGGATAAGGGGTCCGCAGAGTTGAAGTCGCGGCGTGAATCGCAGCGACGAACAGAGCTGGGTGATGCAGTATCGATTACATTCGGCGTAGAGGGCGACCGACGCGGCGTCAATGGCGACCAGGGGGCGTGCAGAGTGTTTTGACGCCGCGACGGCCCTGCGTTACTGCCAGCAAGCGGCAACCGACGCTGCGACGAAAATGTTCGCAAAACAGGTCTGCAGAGTTGCACCGACAGGAGACTGGTCGCCGAACGTCAGCCTTGACGCGGCGACAAAATTGTTTCCGAACATTATCGTCGCCGCGTCGGGTGCCGGTCGCTGGCAGTGACGCAGGGCCGTCGCCTCGTTAATGCACTCTGCGGTGCCCTTCGTCGCCCTTCACGCCACGTCAGTCGCCCTCGTCGCCGAATGTAATCGATATTGCATCACCCAGCTCTGTTCGTCGCTGCAACGCCGCGACTTCAACTCTGCAGACTCCTAAACATTTTCGTCAAGGCTGACGCTCGGCGACCAGTCGCCGGTTGGTTCGGCCCTGCAGACCCCTATAGGCAGGCGTACTGGGATAACTTTCAAAGCCGTTTTTATCGATTTCTAACCCGTTTTCGCTGCTTTCTACGACCCTATCCTCTCCAGCATCTGCCAACTTAGTGTTTCAAACTGGAACTTCGAGAACGAGACTTTATCGTGGACTCTGCCATTAAGACGATTTTACGTGCTACATTCCAGTGTAGAGATATCGAACTGTTCAATTTTATTCTTGAAAAGCTCGCTAGAATGAACTGCGAATATCTCTAGTGGGAGGTGTTTAAATCATCTAGCGGAACAATGAAGAACAAAATTGTGCACTAGAGAGTATCTATTTCTGGAAACCTTCGGATAATGTATGCCAAACCCACCCGACCTACCGCGGGTAAGTCCAAAGACCCAAAATTTACTAGGCAAAGGGGCCACAACAATAAAGTTGGAACACTTGAACCCATAAGAATCTGCTACGAAAATGGAAAGCAAGACAGAAACCGAAATAAATAAATTCCCGCCGTTTCGTATTATGAGTGCTCTATACAATCACATGTCTTCTAGAGACAGTTGCCAACGCATCGAAGTGATATCGTGGACGAAGAAAGCTTTCTCGTTGAAATGCGCTTAAGGGATACAGTCAGCGTGCTGGAAACCAATCTAAGGAACACAGAACAGGTGAGCACATTTACAGTAGGCCAAGGATCCTAGTGATACTTTGCGCTCCCTATTAAAGATTGGCACAAGTTCGGTGCCATGTGCTATAACATAGGTGCACGGAGTGTGCGACAAACTTCAATAGGGAGTGCAAAGTATTACTAGGATCCATGACGACTGTACATAGCATGCGATATTATAGCCAGGGGTCTTCAGCGCGCGTCAAATTTATAGGAAAAAGTTGTCAAATAACCCCTCTAGGTAGAAAACTAGAAAGTTTCATCCAAATATCAAATTTTCATGATTTGCGGTATTATACTGTGTCAACAGTATAGGAGCATGTGGTAAAAAGCTAGTTCATTCCAAAGTAACAATATCACTCATTAATGAATCGAAATCCGCGTTCTTGATGCAAAGCCACTTGGGATGTGCGATCTGGAATCGACGCGGTCCTGTTCTGCAACATATTCTTTTCGATGCCAGCAATATGCAGGTACAATCGCCCAGGACGGTCGTCAGAGCTCTTCCCGACCGTCGCAATTCAATGATTACAATCTCTCAGAGGTGTTCTATTAAATACATGTTACAACAGCCCATCGGTGAATGTAAAACTGTGATCTGATGGTGACTGAACAATTCCGCGGCCGAGGTGCTGCAGTGGAGTCTGGCCCTAAATTGTTACAGTATGCAGCCTTGATATCCGTGCTTATCGGCGGCCGGAAGTGACGTGAGTGCGCTGAAGGCCACCTGGTTGGGTTATAGGAACAAAACAGTTAGTGGCTGTCGCGACGGTTGCCGTCCTCCACTCCGAGTCTGCGTTTCCGTCCTTGCAATATCGGTTGTCACGGAGGGGGTCAGCCGCTAGTCCGACACGAATGAACCAGAGGACTTACGGCGTGCCCCTGTGCTTATGCCTGCCACGCGGAAACCGAGTATATGGAATACTACATGTGTGTTAGGCCCTACAGCCTCCGGTCGCAAACTACGCTGTTACCACGCTCTTGCCCACAAACCAGGGCCGACTCCAGGATAGGTCTGATCCAACTACAACTGCCATTGCGCGGTACACACAAAACATAACATATGTCACCGAACCAAGTATACACCGTCTGTACGGTATGATATTGCTACATAACAGGACACAAGTATAAAATATGCGTTTACCCTTTAAAATACTAAACTACTGAACGCGGCAATAAAATATACACAAGTTAAAATACAATTTCTCCTACGTGTCAGAGACGGACCTTGCCCGGCTGAGAACGGGAGAGAACTCTCAGGCATGGGAGGAACCAGATGCACGGGCAGTGAGGGCTGGAAGTCGACCAAGCCCCTGCTCAACCATCAGGCGATGACAGGAGCAGAAGAGGTGCGGGCACGACGCCACCGCACGGTAGGCCCTCCTCCGTACGCGGGATCGGCAGGACGGCTCGCAGGACTGACGACGATCGAAGGAAGCAGGACGTCACAGGCATGTGACGCGAACGCACGAAAAGCAGCTCACACGATGACGGCAATCGATGACACTGACTAGGCACTGGCACTGGCGGTCTGACTTGCCAGGCAGCGGGGGTCGCGCGGATTCTGCGTCCCTGCATGATGACAATGGGTGGTGGCCATCGTGTATTAACACCCCTGAGGAGGCGGGAGAAACGGGGGAGGAGCGAGGTTTCTGATGTGACGCAACACGGGGCTAGCCCGCATTGCGTCCAATCAGGAACCTCGCTCCTCCCCCGTTTCTCCCGCCTCCTTGCGGGTGTTGATATACGATGGCCACCACCCGATGACAATTCCTTTGGTAGCGATCGTAGCGAGACCAGTGACGGAAGGCCAGGCGGCGGCCTTCAGATGACTAAGTCGGACGGAAGTCACGACAGTGACGGACCCTAAAGCGAGGAAGCCATCATCTCCAATTAGTGACAAAAAGCTTCCTGTCTTCCGTTTGCTCCTAAAACCCAATTTTGTAGATCTATTCAGTTCTGCTGAATTCCGTTCGAGCTTGTTTATTTAACTGACTTGTACCAAGAAGTGCTATGGGCAACATCCGCATTTTTAAAGCAAGCGGAAGATTGGTAGCCTTTTGTCAGTTATTGGAGCTGATCGTTTCTTCGATTCGAGGTTTGTCTCTAACTGCTTCGTATCTGTAAACCAACGAGTTGGCTTTCAAAGTTCAGGCTCTCACGGTACCCGACCAGCGCGGACATCAGGGATGCATATCTTAACAATATAAAGCCAGAAGCCTTTGCAGCGCTCAGCAGCAGAGTGATCACAATTATGTACTCACCAAGGTGCTGTTCTAATACGAATTACTTGAACACTCTTGAGATTCTAATCAAGAAATTCAGCGTGTTGGTAAGAAGCACGACGACCGTCCCAGACCACTGTAGCTGCAGATTGTTGACACCAAGAAGAATATGCTGCAGACCAGGGCCGCGTCGATTCCAGCTCGCATCTTCCACGTGACTTCGTATCTAGGGGGGCTCAGAAAATGCCCATCAGTGTGATTTCATCAATGAGTGCTATTTTTCTTCTTCCTAACGTCTGTCCCACGGATTCGCGAGGTCCGCTTGTTTACACTTTGCTCGCCATTAGATACTGGCAGCGGTGTCCCTCATAGTGAGTTGCGCTTCAACCTTGTCCGTTTTCACTCGATGAACTCATCGGGTTTTCGGTCTTCCACGAGGTCTGGTCCCTGCAACTCCCACCTTGAGTGCGGTTTTAGCTACTGAGTCTTCTTCACCCCTTTGAACATTGCTATACCACCTGAGGCGATACTCTTTCATCTTCGCAGTAATGGGGGCCACTCCAAAGGTGGAGCGCACCAGGTCATTAGTTAACCTGTCTTTCCAGACAACTCCCATTGATCACGTGAGCATCCGCATCTCCATCACATGCAGAGCTTGCTCAACAGATCCACACTCCATGTTCTCGGTTTTGGCGGCATTAAGACGTGTAGGACATAATGCTGCAGGCGATCATTCCATAGTTGTACTTGAACTTGCAGCTCCTCTCGCGACTCAGCAGCTAGCATTACGTCGTCAGCGTACACTATAGCCCATGGATGTGGTTCCTGCAGGTCTTGAGTAATTGTATCTGTGCATAGGATGGGCAGCAGCGACGACAAGGCTGATCCTTGGTGGACCCCGACATGAATGGGAAAGGGGTCTCTAATTCCCGCTGAGCACCTGACAACACTGCTCGTATTTGCGTACAGCAACCTTATCCAGCGCATGTACTCTTCCGGCACTTCATGTGACTTCAACGATATGTGTATAAGATTCTGAGGGACGCTGTCGAAGGCTTTTCCGTAGTCGAGAAACGCGGTATGGATGTTACGGCTCTTCTCCCTTTGTTTCTCTATTAAGAGCCTGACTGCAGGTTTGGCGTCGACAGTTCAACAGTCCTTGACAAACCCACATTCATTTCAATCACAATAAACATAATAGACATCAAGAGGCTGCAAAATGTTCATTAAAGTTTCAAAATCTTTAAAAACTCTAAAATAAAGTCTCCAAAAGTTCGAAACTTCCTTCCGGTTAGCTTTCGGCTCGTAGACCCTTCCTCAGACCTTCTTCTTGTGCCCAAAAATGGACTGGAAACCTTGATTGTCCGTAGTTTCCGGCTCATTTTTTCGGCAGAAGAAAAAGGTCCGAAGAAGGCTCTACGAGCCTAAAGATAACCGGAAGGAAGTTTCGAACTTTTGGAGACTCTATTTTGGAATTTTAAAGATTTTGAAACTTATGTGAACGTTTTGCAGCCTTTTGATGTGTATTGTGTTTATTGTGAACGAAATTGAGGCTCAGGGATAGCACAATCATTCCACGTTGATTTCGTCAATGAGTGCTACTGTTATTTTCAAATAAATCAGCTTTCTACTTTGTGTTCTTATACTTCTCACACGGTGTAATATGGCACTTTTTCTTCAAAAAATTTTGAAAGTTTCATCTTTAGATGGGCTGTCTAGTTTTCTGCCTAGTGGGGCTAGTTGAGATACGGAACACGAGTTCGGCATCCATTCTGGACCGCAATGATGTAATTGTTGCGAAACCTCAAAATTCAAAACTTCCTTATACTTTTGATGTGGGCTGTAGGTAGGTGTATGTGTAGTCAACCGACATTATATGGTAACTCATTTATCAGGAGCTAGCTCGTCGTCAGTGTGAAGTGGTGCGATTGGCAGCCGATCGAAAGTCTGATTCAGAAGCTCTATTCGCGCTTCAACGAGAGAGGCGACGGCTCGATGTGATTTTATTATCCATTGTGAAAATTTAGAGATGCAATCCAAGTTCCATTAACAGATTGAACTGGAAGAAGCAAAACAACGAGAGCAGCGACTCGCGGATAAATACGACAAGCTTGCACGAAGGAACATTGCGCTGCAGGAATCGGTTAGTTGACGGCCCCATTCACATTTACACAGTCCAGGACGCGCCTATTCTCGTCAAAGGCGCGCATATGACCTGAGCATACTGAAAGCGGGTCTTGATGTCATTTCTGATGGAACCGTATTTTTTCACAGAAAGAAGAAGCTCTCCGGGAGGCTAAACGCGAACGCGAACAGAGACTTGCAACTAAGAAGGAGCTGGACGCGATGAAAAATCACGAGGACCTTGGCAGTTTGATGAACATGCTAATGAGTGTGGGAAGCCTCGAAGAGGTGGGTAGTCTCGTGACAAGTTTTGTAAAGGCACACAGCACACTCGTTTTCCAATGTTGTGATTTGTGCGTCATTTCGAAGTAGACCACACTTGTACAGCGCCTGGCTCAAAGGCAGTGTTCATGATAAAAAATGTGTTTCAGTTTCCACTAGGAATGGGTAGTGGAGGGGCACACTGTAACGTTGACGTCGAAAGAACGCATGAAAACAAGCCAGGAAGAGTTCCAAAAGAGCCCGAAGTTGCCACTTTGAGCGCAAGGCAAACCCCAAAAGCGCAACATACGCCCACCTACGTGAACAAATGAATGCTCGAGATCGTGAGATGAGCGAAGATTTCCAATCATTGACCCCGTTCTTCCCTTCATTCTCAACTTCTCTCTTTTCTCAGGTCAGCTCGCATACATCGGCTGCAAAAGACGGAAGTTACAAGCCTTGGACAACTCGTCCACCATGTTTCCATAGTTCAATCTTTGAGGGACCATACCTGCGTTCACAAAAGGTCTTTCACGATTACAGAGACATCATTGGAATCAGCATGGGGCCGTTTTCAAGATAGGCGGAGAAACAGAAAAACGATTCCTATCGTGAACACTGCCTTTAATGCGAGGGTTTGTGCCCGTATTCATGTAAGAACGGGAACTTCTTCTTCTTTGCAGCCACATCGAGAGTTTTGTCATAGGCGGAGAAACTGGGCGACTAGTAGTGGATTCGTCCACAGATTCATTGTGGTCAGCGTGGTAGGTCTGACAGTTAAATAAATGTGCGATTATATGGCCGATGGAACCGCAGTCCGGACAAACATCAAATTTGCTGCCGCCGATCTTGCTGACGTAGGACATGAGCATTGTCGAGTGACCACAGCTCAGCGATGCGAGTGTGCATCTAGCCCTTCTTCCGAGTTGAGTCTCGGGTGCACAGACTGAGGCGGTGCTTCTCCTAGTATAGGATTCACGGCCGCCCTCTCAAGATAACACCGTACGAACTTGGTGTGCTCCTCGCGCAGAAGACGGAGTCGTTCTTGCTGTGAGTCGTGCCATCTTTGCAAGTTGACTTTGCTTGGAGCATCGGCAATTGGCTTTCTTCTGGCTCTCTCTCTCTCTCTCTCTCTCTCTCTCTCTCTCTCTCTGATGGGGTTAAGCACTCTCCATGACGGATGGTTTGGTTGTTCTATAATATTGATACGGAATTGTTGGGCTTGCAGCTGACAGTCTTAAGGCCTACCCACGAAGTTTACTCTGTCCTCCCAACATGTCTCTGTAATTGATGTCTCATGACCACCCTTGAAGTTTACTCACCTACAACTTTTTTCCGTAATCGATCTTCTAAGGATCACCCATAGGGTTTACTTATTTCCGACTTCTTTCCGTATTTGAATTCTCATGGACCACCCATGAAGTTTACCCATCCACGTCTTCTTTCCTTATCAGATCGATCATGGACCACCCAAGAAGTTAATTCATCTCCAACTTGTTTCTCCTTACATGTAGTCAGGCCCACCCACGTAGTTTACTCAATCGTCCCAACTTGTCTCCGTAATTAATGTCTCATGACTACCCTTGAAGTTTACTCATCCTCAGCTTCTTTCTCACCTATCCCCAATTTGCTTCCGCAATCGATATCTTATTGACGACCCATAAAGTTTACTCATTCGCAACATGTGCCATATTTTATGTCCTTTGGCAACCTATAAAGTATCATCAACTGGTCTCCCATGCTTGATGTCCGATAAACCACCCATGAAGTTTTCTCATCCACAACTTTATTCCTTATTAGATCACCCATGGACCACCCTTGAAGTTTATTCATCTCCAACTTATCTCTCCATACTCGATGTCTTAAGGCCCACCCACAAAGCTTATTCAGTCCTCCCAATTTGTACCGCAATTCATACCTCATGACTACCCTTGAAGTTTACCCACCTACTTCTCCCTAATCGATGTTCTACGGATTTCCCATCACTGATGTCCTCTAAACCTCCCACGAAGTTTGCCCACCTCGAACTTATCTCCGTATCCAATGCCCCAGGGTCCACGCACCTTGTTTATGTGATTGGTGCCTAATGACCACACTTGAAGTTTACTCGCCTAAAACTTCTCACCATAATTGAATTCTCATGGATCACTCATAGGGTTTACTTTTTTCGTATAGGATTCCGAATCGGATGCGAATCCGGTCAGCAGAGACCGGTTGTCCGCCCTGCAAAGTGCGAAACATGAGAATCTGCGGGAGGAGTTCGATGAGGAAAATGTCCAGTACAAAATCTGTCTTCTGCTTTTTTTCCGGGAGATCACACGTTTCAGATCTTTTCGATGAGTAAACTTGTGGGTTCTCAGGGTAAAAGACGTCGTGTCACTGATTCTGCTGATGGTTAATTGTCAGACTCGTCCGAAGATGACTTGCTTCCTCAAACGTTTTTCAAATAGTGCCGCAACTCTTTTGTATAAGCACCAATCCTTAGCCCTGTTACTACTATTTGCCATGTTCCAGGCTTGAGATTTCCTGTGAGAGAGTTTTTCCAAGTGCTCAGGGAGGTACGCCTTCTTCGTAGACACCAGACTAATCGGTACAAATAAATCAATGGTGTGGTCAAGGATGGAAAGAAACAGTTCATACTTAGCTTCCACAGTATCCACGGTACTCAGTGAGCCGTACCAATCCACGTTACCTAGGTATTCATTTATACACGCAAAATCGGCTTTACTGTATACTCTATTGAAAATTTTCCTATCAGAGGCCTCGATATGCACATTTAGCTCGAAAACTATAGAAGCATGGTTACTAGTGCCCAATGGGGCCAGAGTATCCACTTCTACAATCAAGCCGTCCTCATTGGACAGGAACAGATCCGAAACATTGCTACCTCGTGCAGCCATAACGTTATTCTGGGTGAGGTTATGCGAAGCGCACATATCTAGGAATAGCCTACTACTCAGGTTTGTAGCCGTAGGAATAAGCTGCGCCCATGATATATCTGTTAAATTGAAATCGCCCGTAATAACACAAGACTGACTACAAGAAAGCAAATCACCTAAGGTTCTAATAAAAGTTTGAAAAGAGTCAGCAGAGCATGAGGGCGCCCTGTAAGCAATAACTATTCTCAGCGTCCTATTACTAACAACAATGTCAGCACAAAGTAGTTCGTAACTTTCAGAACAAGACTCCTCGTACACTAACCTTGGGCAAAGAGACTTACTCAACAAAAGAGCCACTCCCCCGCCCCTCTTGTGCGGTCGGTCACGTCTAAGCAGATCAAACTGAGAACATAAACCACCAAATAACGAAGCATCAGTGACGTGAGGCGTCAACCACGTTTCAGACAGCGCTATAATGCCAAAATCAAATTGTTGAATGTATCCTATAAGACTATTGATATTTTTAGGAAGGGAACGTATGTTCGAAGAGAGACATTTGAGATTGCTATCCGCGGCCCGGGGAGGATTCACAAGTTTAAATTAACACCCGAAGGACCGGAGGCAACGTTTTCACTGACGTGTTGACCGGGAATACAATTCGAACTCGTACTAGGCACTTGAGAGGAAACTGGATCGCTACTGATATTGATACAACTCACCCTAACAGGAGCATTAACAATTACACCAGGAGTAATGACATTAACAAGAGTGATTACACCAGGATTGACAGCCGGAGAATTCAATATAACAGGGGTAGTGCCACCAACGGGAGGACTTACATTCGCACCCGCATGATTCACATTGACAATAGCAGGACTGCGACGAGCTCTTCGCTCAGTACCGCGCCGCTCACGTTCCTCTCGAGGGAGGGAGGCTCTGGTGAACAGGCCATTGGTGAAGGGGAAACGCTTGAGCTGAGGAGCGCGCCTCAGTACTGTCTTGGCACTGCTCGATGCAGGAAAGATCACTTTGAGCAACCTATTATGAGAGGAGTCATCGCGGCCCATACGATGTATCGATGCAGGCAAGCAATCAATAGACAGGAAATTCAATATATCAAAACACATAAATGGTCGTTAATAGCTCTATTTCGCGGGCATTTGCTACGATTCTCTGGAACTCCTATGATCACGACTGAGCGACTACGTTCAATCTCTCTGAAGTCATTCGACTTCTCTAACCCTACAGAAGGAGATGACGGCAAATTTGAAACGGGACAGCACTAGCACAAGGAACATCATTGATATTATCCGGAACATTCTGACTACTAAGGGCTTCCCTCAATGTAGCATTCAACCTGTCGTTCACCTGGCTTAGCTCCGTATTAGCCTTAACCATATCTCGGACCATCTCGGCTAACTCACAGTTTTTTCTTACATAATGATTCAACCTGACTCCTTTCCTTCAGGAGATAAGCGATAATTGTCCGAATATGCATTGGTAGCGAATCGTCGTCAACCAGTGCCTTCGCGGCTTTACCAAAGTCCATTGTCGGCGACAGCTCTTCCACCAGGTTTTTGCGGATCTTGCTGCCCTGAAGTGTCGGAGGGCAGACCGGAGTTTCGCTCGTCATTGGGGCGCAACCAATTAAAAATAGACCTGATGCGGTGGCACAGAAGATAAAGAAAAAATTTCACACTCGGCCACAAGAGTGCTCGCCTGTTCTTGAAGTGACTTCGGTGTCCAGATCGTACCAGTTACCACAGACGATATAATAACGCAACCAATGTAGATCACACCAACAGTACCAGACGCAAATTACCACAGACGCAGATTACGCCAACGATGCCGGTTGCCATATACCATATACCTTGAGATACTGGGTTTAAACCCAGTATCTCAAGGTATATGGTAAGACTTTGAGCCTCCGACTACGAAAATCGCGGCGATCGAACCGCAGGAGCCGAAACAGATGACAAACGCCGAGCGAATGATGGCTGCTATGGGTTACAAGAAAGGTACGGGTCTTGGAAAGGCAAAACAAGGTACAGTACGGCGCTACGGCTTTGTCATATACGCTGCGTTTGGCGCAAGTGTGAATAGCTCATGAAAGGTGTTATCCACCCATCTACAGGCACAGCTGAACCGATAGCTTTGTCAACGCAGCGCGGTCGTGTCGGTCTAGGCCATGACATCACTAAGGTAAGAACGTTTCCGTTCGGGCATGAAGCGATCGATAGTTTTCTTGACTTTTAGACGGTTGGTCGCGATTTTTCGGAGACGTGGGATGAGTCCAAAGAGGAGAAAACCATCGAGGAACATGTGAAGTGGCTTCCAGAGTGCCCGGATAGCACCCGGGAATGGGTGGTGGACAATCTTGAGGGAACTGAGTGGATTAAAATCGGAACTGTGAGTTAAAGTCAGCGCAGTTATCGTTTTCACGCAAGGATTCTCTCTCTCCCTCTATCTATCTATCTATCTATCTATCTATCTATCTATCTATCTATCTATCTATCTATCTATCTATCTATCTATCTATCTATCTATCTATCTATCTATCTATCTATCTATCTATCTATCTATCTATCTATCTATCTATCTATCTATCTATCTATCTATCTATCTATCTATCTATCTATCTATCTATCTATCTATCTATCTATCTATCTATCTATCCATCTATCTATCTATCTATCTATCTATCTATCTATCTATCTATCTATCTATCTATCTATCTATCTATCTATCTATCTATCTATCTATCTATCTATCTATCTATCTATCTATCTATCTATCTATCTATCTATCTATCTATCCATCTATCCATCTATCCATCTATCCATCTATCCATCTATCCATCTATCCATCTATCCATCTATCCATCTATCCATCTATCCATCTATCCATCTATCCATCTATCCATCTATCCATCTATCCATCTATCCATCTATCCATCTATCCATCTATCCATCTATCCATCTATCCATCTATCCATCTATCTATCTATCCATCTATCTATCTATCTATCTATCTATCTATCTATCTATCTATCTATCTATCTATCTATCCCTCTCCTTTTTTCTGTCTCTTTCTGGTTTTCGAGCTAGCTCTTCGCTTTCTCCCGGTATCTCTGCAACTCTTCCGCGCTCTTTATCTTCCCTTGTTCTCCTTTCCTTTTCTGCCACGCTCTATTCGCTCTGTGCCTTCTCTCTCGTTTCTCCTCCTCCTTCTCCCTCTTACCTTCTCCTTCTCCCATGTGTCACCCTGTTTTTCCTGCTGTCTTTCGAGCTTCTCTCTCTCTCTTCCTTTTTCTCTTCCTTTGTTCTACCTTTTCTCTTTACCTCTACCTTCTTTCTCTAACTCTCTTTCTCTCTACACCCTCTAGTTCTTTCTGAATCTTTCTCTTTCCCTCTCCCTTCTTTCTCTAACTCTTCCTCCCACTCTCCATCCCTCGCTCCCTTTCCCTCCTACCTCCAACACTCGGTCGGCCGCTCTCTATAGTCGTTCTCTTTCTGTTCCTCTGTCTTCCCCCTGCTCTCCCCTCTCTCTCCCCGCTCCCTCTCTCCCTCCTCCCTTTCTTTTTCTGTCTCATTTCTTCTGTTCTCCCCTCTTCCCTCTTCACCCTCTCTCTCCTACCTCCGTCCCTTCCTGCGCTCAGTTTCTTTCAGTATCTCATTCTTTTGTTTTTCGTTCTTTTCTAGTTCCTCGTAATCCTTTCTTCTTTACCTTTTCTTCCCTCTCTCTTTTTCTCTACAGCGCCTTCCTTTTCTCTTCACTCTCTTCTTTCTTTCTTTCTCTCTCTTTCTCCCTCAAGCTCGCTTGCTCCCTCGTTTTTTTCATTATTTCGTCCCTTCTATTCTTTTCCCTCGGTATCTTTCTCACTTTCCGCACTATGCGCGTGCGCTCGCTTTGTACCTAGTGCCCTCTTTATCGCTTCCACTCTCTCGTTGTTGCTCGCTTGCCTTTTTGCTTTTTTCTAGTTTCTTCTCCCCTCTCGCTATCTCCCTTTCTCTCTTTCGCTTTTTCTTTCCTGCGCTGTCACGCTCTGGTTCGTTTTTTTTGCCTATATCTGCCTCTCCCACCTCTCTCTCTCTCTCTCTCTCTCTCTCTCTCTCTCTCTCTCTCTTTCTCGCTCTCTTTCTGGTGTGCCAATTCCATCTCGTCCACATACCTCTTCATTTCTCCTTATATCTTTTGGCTTCCCCAACATACTCCTTCGCTTTTCCGTGTTCCTTCTCTTTCGCTCTCTTTCTCTTTCCTCGTGCGCTTTCTCTGCGAATCGCGTTCTAGATCTTTTACGTTTTTCTTGTTCTTCCTCTCTCCATCCTTCTCCTCCTTTCTCCTCCTCTCTCTAATTCACTTCTCTCGCGCTCGGTCTTGTTCATTGTCTTGTGTCTTTCGCTCGCTCCTTTTTGTCCTTCTTCTCCTCCACTATTTCCCTCCCTTGCTCTCCTTTCCTCTTCCTCCTCCATTCGCTCTTTAATTTTTTACCTTATATTTCGTTCTTTTGCTCCCTCCCCTTCACACTCTCCTCTCGATCTCCCCTCCTGCTTTCTCGCTGTTTTCTTCCATTCTCTATCCCCTCTCTCTCTCTCTCTCTCTCCGCCTTCTTTCACTACATCTCTCTCTCCTCGACTATGCTCTCTTCAGCTTTATTCCTTTCCTTTTTCTTTCGCCTGTAAATCGATTCCTTATATTTTTTTGTTAACCCTTTCTTCGTTTTTTCTTTCTATTTTTCTGGCGCGTTCATAACCTTCAGTTTTCTTTTTGCTTTTACCTTTTTTTACCAAGGTTTAGTTTTTTGCTTTGGTTAGTTTGTTTCAGTGATGAGTTTCAGAAAAAGTTGACCATTCACGATGAAACCCAGTTTTGCGATGGCGAAATTCTTGCAAGTATGCTGAAAGCGAAATGTGTGAGTTGGGATTTCAAGTGTTTTATATGGAATTAAACTGAGGACAATGAATTATCGTTTTCTAGGTGTTCGATGTGGTTCCGGATCGTGAGCTCCGCGAAGCGCGAACGCGTGCGAATCCGTATGAAACCATTGGGAGTGCCTTCTTCCAGAATCGGGCCGCTATGAAAGTGGCGAATCTCGATCGCATATACGACTTTCTGTTGAGTGGCGAGACGAAGGAGACGCTTTTGGTAATGGATTTAAAGAGTTTTTGTGGAATGAATTTTGGATTTATAGTCTAAGGGAGTAAGAAATCTGAAGAAAAGTGATAGGTTTTTCAATGAAAGTGCAACTTTTAGACCTAATTTCAACCAAATTATCGCAAATTTTGACGGAATTGAAAATGTTTTTGACAAAAAATTGTTTAATTCTTGGGATGTATTTTTGAATTTTCTCTCTGAAAAATTGTTCTATAGAGCGTTTTTTTGTGTTTAGAGCAAAAATCCACTGACAGGGGATCGACCCAGTTCGAATTCTGATCGGGATGATCCTCTTTTCTACTTTGCCGATGTGTGCGCTGGTCCGGGAGGATTTTCAGAGTATATGCTATGGCGAAAAGCGTTTTATAATGTGAAAGGATTCGGATTTACATTGAAAGGTTAGTGGTTTTTGTTGAATATTCTTGAGTTAAAGTAGGTTGTTTGATTGTTAAGAAGTGCTATTTTGAAGGAAAGGACGACTTCAAGCTTGGCAAGTTCACGGCGTCTTCCGCGCACTATTTCGAGCCGTTCTATGGCACGGCAGGTGATGGAGATGTGACGAATCCGGAAAATATAAACTCTTTGGAGGAGTTCATCATTAAAGGTGCGGAGTTTTTTCTTTTTTTTTTGTCTCATCATGAAAGGTGCGGAGTTTTTTCTTTATTTTGTCCGATCAGGCGTGGAAATCGCGTCATGACCTTGCTCACTCGCGTGCGTTCGCGTGGCGGTCCATAGTGCCGCGCGCGCATCTTACGCGGAAGACCCACCATCAGGAAGATCTCTAAGCACCTCATACGATAAAACGGCTACTGCTGGTGACATGAAATGAACGCGGGAAAGTAAATGATGCATGAGAACATGTTAGGTTACTTGACTTTCGGGATGTCCCGTCGCGGCGCGCGACACTAGGCTGCCGCGACGCAGCACGCACGGGTGAGCGATGTCCGCTACCCGTGAAAAACTTCAGTAGTCTCAGTTTAAGAAGTGCTGAGTTTCGCTTTGAAATTCAAAATCCGCTGGAAAATTTCAGGTTTTTCCCAGTTGAAAATTTCGATCTTGGCGATCGTGCATTTTTCTGTGAAATCTCTTTGCTATGAATCGAAAACCATTGAATTTGCATGCAAAATGCTCGATTTTGGCTTCAAACGTGATTGATATAATTTGTGAGAAGTTTGGTGGATGGAAAATGATGAATTTTCTTCGAAAAATGCTTACTTTGTGCTGAAAAGGCTGAAATTTTGCCAATGCATCTAAATTTTCCTGAGAGATGTCCGATCCGGCTGGAAAATATCTCATGTCGCTCAAATAATGTCCATACTGACTTGAGATGTGTCCAGTTTTCATGAGAACTGTCAGTTTTGGTTCCAAAAAGTTATTCTTCGCTAGTAAACTAATCGAGTTTGGCTTCCAACTTGATTTATTCATCTGAAGAATGTTTGATCCGTATAAAAAATGTCGGATTCCGCTCAAAAGGGCCCAAATTTACTAGGAAACCGTCCAATTCGCCATGAAAATGGCCAGTTTTGAGCTGTAAGACAGAGTTCGGCTCGTGGTGTGCAGTTGAACGGGGGCAGGGTTGAGCAGGGTTGCGACTCGGCGCAAAGGGGGGGGGGAGGATCTGTAAAAATTTTGGAATTTTTTTTTTCAAAAAAAAAAGGAAATTGGCGGTGAGAGAAAAAAAACTTTTTGGAGAAAATGGGAATTTTCCCCAATTCCTCTTGAGGTGAAATGAGGTAAGAATAGGAGAATCGCTCTTAAGAGCAAAAGTTTGAAATTCTTCCAAATTCGTCACTCATCAAAGCGAAAGCATTTTTTATCTTGAGGGCAGAATCGTGAAAATTTTCCAAAATTTTCTGTCAACGGGGGGGGGGTCGTAGTTCCGCTGAAGAGCTGAGTAGAGGTGGGGGGGTCTGAGCTCCGCTGGGAGACCAGGTGGACCATTCTGTTGCCGAGATGTCGTACGTTCACGCCGTGGCAGTGTGGAGGAAAGAAGATCACCTCTATGCAAACCGACGTCACCCCCTCCACGAAGAGGGTTTTTGTCATGGGAGAGGTGCTGGCCGGCCGCGTCTCTCCTTCGGATACTCCTGCTAAGGGCCGGCGTGGAAAGGAATCCTGGACCCGCTCAGAAGAAGAAGTACCTTTGTGCCACATGCGACAGAAATGTCAATTGGAATGGGACCAGCGTCCAATGCTTTGGATGCCAAAGGTGGGTTCGGGTCTCAGTTCTTTAAAGAATCATAACTCTTCTTTTCGCTGTGTATTATGCTCCTCACCTTCCATCTCAGATTCCTCTTCCTCATATCGCCCCCTTTCCATTATACATATCAATCTCAACGGCCTTCGTGCCAAACTTTCTGAGCTCTCTCTCTTCGCACGTACTTACCATCCAGACGTGATCATGGTTCAAGAAACCGAGCTCTCTCCATCCCTACCCGTCCTCATCCTAACATCCCGGGCTATACTGCCTTCCATGCTCCAAGGTCAGCTCTTGGCGGAGGAGTTTCAACCTTTGTTTTATCTTCTCTTCCCTCCCACCTCATACCCAACACCCCCCACGGATGGTACTCTCGAGTACCTTCCAATCCATCTCCTCTTAAAACACCTCTTTCTCTGTTTAACATCTATATTCCCTACCACCTCATGCCCCTCCTCCTACAATCCCATTCCTCTTCTCAAACAACTCAACGATTATTCCCTCTCATCATCAGTTGTTTTCGCGGGCGACTTTAATGCCCCCACCTTCTGCTCGTCCCTTGGTTCTGATGCTAGAGGAGACGAAGTCGAAGAATGTTCTGAGGAGTGCGATCTTGTCATCTTAAACGATGATCAGCCCACTCGTCTCCCTGCCAACGGCCGATCTTCTAGCCCAGACATAACTCTTGTCTCTTCCAACCTTTCCAACGCCTGCTCATGGTCTACCTCAACAACACTGTCTAGTGATCATGTTCCCGTCTTTGTGCACATCGATCTCTCAAATTCTCTTGCTCCTTATTCTGGTGTTCGTCAACGTTCTTATCTCAATTTAGGCCAAGCAGACTGGTGCCTGTTCAGTGAGGTTGCGCTACGCCTAGCGGCTGATTACCCGTGGAATGGCAATGTGCACCAGAAGGAGCATCACTTATCTGATGCAATTCGCAGGGCCATGAAGGCGGCTATTCCTGTTGGCCGAGTTACGACGCTCTATCCAAACGTCACCAGAGAAATTCTTCAGAAAATCAGGACTAGAGATGCCAGAAGAGCAGTTGACCATCTAGACCCTGTCGTCATTCAGCTGGATGGTGAGATCAGAAAAGATCCCGACCAGCACAAGAAAGAACAGTGGGGAAAATTCACAGAACAGTTGAATTTCAAGACGGACAGTGGAGCTACTTCGAAGGTGCTTCGGAAACTATCGGGAAAGAGCTCGCCAGCCACCATCTCCACTATTGAGTTCGGTAATAACGTTTTCAAGTCAGGAAAAGAATCCGCCTACTCTCTCGGTAAGTTTCTTTGTCACGAGTACAAGGCGAGGTCCGCAAAATAGAGTGACAGTAAGAGAGCTGTGCCGCCTCCCGCTCATGAGCACGGCCGAAGCGCTCACTGTGGCGCAAGTAGAGAAGATTATAAAGGACATGCGGAACTCCAAAGCTGTCGGTCCGGACGGCATTTGTCCTGCTGTACTGAAGAAACTCCCAACTGAGATCCTTCCGCTCCTCGTTGATATGATTAATCCTTCGTTCAGTTCATGCACTATTCCGCAAAACTGGAAGACAGCCAACGTCATCCCATTACCCAAGCCTGGCAAACCTCAGTCATCAGTAAAGGGATATCGTCCTATTAGCTTGATGTCACCTTTCGCCAAGGTGGCCGAAAAGCTCATTGTCAAGGATTTAGCGGAGCGCAACGAGAAGCAGTTGTTCTAACATGGATTCAGAAGGCTTCATTCCACAACTACGGCGTTGCTAGAAATTACCAGCTATGCTATCGACGGGATCAAATTCAACAGGCCATTGAGAACTGTAGCTGTTGCGTTGGATCTCACCAAGGCATTTGATACGGTTAACCTTGAGTCCTGTCAAGCAACATACTGGAGTCGTCTATACCATCTTGGCAGAAGCGCTGGATATCGGCCTTTATTAAGGGTCGGCGGGCAAGAGTCATGTTTCAGAACCATGTCTCCAACAGTATTCCTATGGCAGCTGGAGTCCCTCAGGGCGGGGTTCTATCGCCAGCCCTCTTCAGTCTGTACCTCGAAGATATGCCTGAGCCTCCACAGGACATCAAGGTCGTCGCGTATGCTGGGATGACATAACAATCATGTGTCGAGATAGGGACTTTACAGGTGGCCGCCAGTAAGATCAACGAGTACCTGATCACACTGAAGAGCTTTTTTTCGACCGCAAGATGCTAAGGATCTCTGCAGCCAAGTCGTCAGTGTCCGTTCTCGACGGACCCATCCGGAGCACAGCGCTCATCCGGATGTCGTGTGGGATGGAGACCGATTGCCTGCTGCTCGCTTTCCAAAGTTGCTCGGTCTTGTGCTCGATCCGTCACTCAAGTTTCATAAGAATACCGAGCAGAAGCAGGCAGTCGTTAAAGCTAAGCTCAACGTTCTCAGGGCCCTGGGCGGCACTTCGTGGGGTAGCAGCAAGGAGACTATACTCACAACGTATAAGGCAATTCTTCAGCCCGCCCTGGAGTACGCCGCACCGGTTTGGCAGCATCTCGTCTCAGAATCCTCCTGGGCAAAGATGCAACGAGTACAAAATGCTGCTCTCCGTATCGCCACCGGATGTGCAAGGAGTTCCCCAATCGAGCACCTGCATGCTGAGACCCGTCTATTACCAGTGAAGGAGCACTGTCAGCTCCAGGCCCAGCAACTCCGCATTAACATTATAAAGCAACCAAATCACCCGTCGTGGAGAGTGCTAAACCCCGTGAGAGAGAGAAGTATAAGGAAGCCATTCGCCGATGCTCCAAACAAAGTCAATTTGCAAAGATGGCACGACTCACAGCAAGAACGACTCCGTCTTTTGCGCGAGGAGCACACCAAGTTCGTACGGTGTCATCTTATGAAGGCGGCCATAAATCCTATACTAGGAGATATACCGCCCCCCATCTGCACCTCAGAGTCTCAACTCGGAAGAAGGGCGAGATGCACGCTCGCATCATTACGCTGTGGTCACTCTACAATGCTAATGTCTTATGTCAGCAAGATTGACAGCAGCAAATCTGATGTGTGTCCGGACTGCGGTACCGTCGGCCATGATACGGCACATTTATTTAACTGTCCGGAGAGACCTACCACGCTGACACCAATGGACCTATGGACGAATCCACTACTGGTCGCCCAGTTCCTCCGCTTATGACAAAACCCTCTATGTGGCTGCAAAGAAGAAGAAGAAGTGGACCATTCTGATACGGCATACACTGTATAGAAACATTCTTAACGAAAAACTCAACTACACCTTTCAAATTACATAAGATGTCTTAATCATGCTACTGTAAAAGTTCTAAGTATAGTAAGGGCTCTCTTAAGGCTGAACATAAGAAATCTTGAAATTTTGGCCAATACAAGGTCCTGAAAGGGGGGTCTGGGTAAAATTTTCCTTCTCAACACCTCGTGCAGTACCCTATTATAAGATAATTCAATTCGTTTGTAAAATATTTGATTTTGGCTTCAAACACGCTTTACTTATTCTAGAAGATATTCGATCTGGATAGCAAATGCTAGAATTCATTTTAAAATGTCTTTTTTGATCTAGAAACTGTCGAGTTCCGCCATTCAAGTGTTCAATTTTCGCTTTGAAAGTGCTCTATTTTTCTAGGAGATGTCGGAACCGAAAGGAAAATATCAGATTTCGCTCAAAAAACTCTCAAACTGATTAGGAGGGTCTCAAATTTGTCATTGAAATAGTTAATCTCAATAGAAAAATAGTGATTTTTGCTGTAGTGCTTGATTTTGCATCAGGCGTGCCTGATCTAACCTAAATAATGTTCAATTTAGGTGAAAATTTTTGGATTCTGCCTAAAAAAATCCATAATTTATATGGTCAAATGTCCAAGCTTTGTTTGAAAAGTCCCTCCTTCAATTGAACGAAATCCATTTCAATTCGGAAAGTGTAGAGTTTCAGGTATAAAAAAGGGCTTGAAATCATAAATTCAGCATCTTCAGGTACCAACGAGGCAGGTGTGGATCTGATGATGGCCGATGGTGGTTTCAGTGTGGAAGGACAAGAAAATATTCAGGTGACAAACATCGAAGGCCGGGATCATACTTTCCGCAACCAGCGACGTCGGTAGTGCATATAAAGGGGTCTGCAGAGTTGAAGTCGCGGCGTCGCTCGCAGCGACTAACAGAGCTAAGTGATGCAATATCGATTACATTCGGCGACGAGGGCGACAGACGCGGCCTGAAGGGCGACGAGGAGGCAACGCAGAGTGTTTTGACGCCACGATGACCACTGCCAACGAGCGGCAACCGACGCGGCGACGATAAAGGAGTCTGCAGAGTTGCAGAGACCGGCGAGTGGTCGCCGAGCGTCAGCCTTGACACGGCGACAAAAATGTTTCGAAACATTATCGTCGTGGCGTCGGTTCCCGCTCGCTGGCAGTGATGCAGGGCCGTCGCGGCGTCAATACACTCTGCGGTGCCCCCTCGTCGCCCTTTACGCCGCGTTGGTTGCCCCCTTCGCTGACAGTGATCGCTATTGCCTCCTTCGCCGTTGCTCGTCGATGCGAGCAACGCCGCAACTTGGACTCTGCAGACCCCTTAATGTTCGGAAACATTTTTGTTGCCGCGTCAAGGCTGACGCTCGGCGTGCAGTCGCCGGTCGGTGCAACTCTGCTGACCCCGTGAGGTATATTGATTCTCTGTCGACATTGATGGTAAACGTCGCGTCGGTCGTCGTCGGAAGTATGATCCCGGCCGAAATATTGTCCTTCAAACATCATAATTCCCATCTGCGTGTTCAGGAAATTCTATCCAAGCGTCTTTATCTATGCCAGTTGCTGGTCTCACTCTGTATCGTGCGTGAGGGTGGTAATTTCTTTTGTGAGCTGTTCGACTTGTTCACTCCTTTTAGGTAGGGTTGATGATTTTTCAGGTTGTAAACTTGTGAAGTTTGAAAAATTCCGGTTATGTTTTTTGGGTATTTGAGAGAGCTACTGGCACTAGTCATTATTTCGGTTTTCGTACGTCATCGCGTATGTTGCCTTCCAGTTTAGTGCGAGTTGTTTTATGGCTGCATGCAACTTGCTGCGTTTATACTATAAAGAGGCTTTTTGGCCATTTATCCCATTTTACATGCACTTTCAGATCTTGCATGGTAAACAGAATAATGGGAGAAGGTTACATGCAAGATCGCGCAAGTTGCGGGAAGCTTCTAAGTAACTCGCGTTGCGTAGCAGGCGATTCTTCAGAAGTTTTTCAGAATAGTCGTCACTAAAACGATTTGCGAAACCTTACTCAGAAAAATAAGGCAATAAGAACCCTCAATTTAGCAATTTTCGAACAAGTTGTTTGCAACTTCACCGCAAGTTACCAGTGGGCCTAATGTACTCTGTTCATCTCGTAGATAAAACTCATTATTCTATTATTTGATGTCACCTGGATGTTCGATTCTTGCATGCTACTTAAAATATGGTGAGAAAGGTAAGTGTAGGATGGGACAAGCGTCGCAAAGCCTTCACGTAACTTGCGCTAAAGGCGCAGGTAACTTGTTTAGAAGCTTTTGTGAGTGTCCGTATCTGAGGTGATTAGCACGCTATTAATCAATGAAGCGCGGCTGACAATTTTTATTTTGGCTGCAGCGCGTGGCGAGCATGTTCGAGACATTGGTGTGCTCCTTATAGAACTCATATTGATTCATGATGTGTTTAGTGTGGGTTTGATCTACCTGATGTACGTTGCATATGACCAGGTGTCACTACACAAACCGCATACAAGTCGCCCAGCGAATTCAGAAAGGTTTGTTGCTTACATTTTTGTTATTTTTTAATAAATCAAGAAACATATCGATTAGCGATTATTCGCGTGCGTGCTGTGCTCCGCGTAAGCGTGGTCTCTAGCTGTTGAAAATCTTTTTTTGTTGTCTGTAAGGGGGAGGCAATATGTAGGAATATGTACTTTCGAGGAAACGAAACTATCGATTAAAGATTACTCGCTTGCGTGTGCGTCGCTGCGTCGTGGGTGGGAGGTTCCACTCGTTTGGAAAACAAACTTTCGTATTTATTGAGATGTAGTAGGTACACCCAAGACGGCAGGAAGTTGACCCATTGATTGACGTGCGTCTGCGTTGCGTGAGCGCGGGGCTCCAACTATTTGAAAAAAGGCTCTTCGGAGGATGAGGCGGTAAAACGTACGAAAATGTACGTCTAAGGCGGAATGAAACTGAACTATTTGTTGGCCAATACCTGCGTGCGTGTGCGTCGCGTAAGCGTGGGCTCCAACTGTTTGAAAAAAGAAAACTCCGCTTGTATTTCAGGTACATCATCTGTAAGGGTTTGCGCAAAAACTACTCGGATGCGGTGCGTGATTATTTGAAGAAGTTGGTGTCTATGGTATCGTCTCTACAGTATGTTCTACCGTACTCACAAGACGTTTGTAGGGTCAATAAAGAGTTAGACAAGCTTGAAAAGGCGAAATCTTCACAGGATGTTACTAGTATTGTTCCGCTGGAGACGCTCCGAAGTGATGAAGTGTTTTTCAACTATGTGGTTGAACATAATGAAAGGTGACGACTTCGCTTTTTTGAAAATTAATTGTAGGAAGATTTGAGTTGAAGTCTTAGTATATTTGAGGTTAGGTCTGCGACAGGCGACCTATTTGCAGAAATATCTGAGTTACGCTAAGAACAACTCATTGCTAGATAAGGACCAGGTTGGTCTTTGGTAGGCAGTTTTTTTGTGCAGAATACATCCTAAAGATGCTAATTGCTCTAGGGGAATATTCGCGATGAGTGTCTGAAGTTTTGGTTGGTCCCGAACAGAACCCTGGATAGAAGGGAGCGTGGTGGTGAGCGGCAACAAATTGACCCTGATCAGTATTTTGGACGATTTACGAGGAAGGTACTGGTGGAGATGTTGTGTTTTAAATGTTTGAAGTTCGCGCCAAAATCGTTTCTGAAGATTTGATTTCAGTTTTATGGTCGGGAAGACTTTAATGCTCGACTTCCACCTTTCACAGCATCTCTACTTAGTGAAAGGACCGTGAAAGAGTTGAAATATGCAGAATATTCGCTCAATATTCTGTCGAATCGTGCCTCGACACAGCCGGAGTTATTGATCTCAACGGGGGTATGACCTCCAGTCCTTATCGGAATGAATTTCTGGTCCGCATTTGCGGACATCCGCTGAATTTAGGAAAAGGAGAAAAAAAGATAGGAATTTCACTTCGATGAGGCTAGTACTGCCAGTATATTCGCCCTACTAAGGAATAATCTTTTTACTCATTAAGGATGCCGTTTTCGTCTGGAAGAAGTACTGGGAGAAGATGGATAATAATCTGATTCGAATCCCGGATAGGACGGTTTTGTTGGTGGAAAGAGCCACCACCTACAAACTGGTAAAGAAGTCTACAGCGTATGGGCAATGGTTACGAAAAGGGGTGTGATCGTAACTATGTGGCTATCACGCCTCACAGTTGTAACCACTGAACATAAGTCCCTAATTTTTAGGCTATCGCAAGCGGGGGGGGGGAGCATCAGGCTATTACACTCGGCCAATCCCATTTTTCATAACGGTTCCGAAGTTTACACTCGCATTTTGAATTTATTCGCAGTTCTGACACCAACCCGGGGTTTGCTTTGACATAAAGGCAGTGTTCACGATGCATATCATATTCGAGTTAGGCTCAAAAATGGAGTTGTTTGGTCGTGAGCTCACGAATAGTGAAGAAACAGCGATGCAGAACGCTCAGAATAAGCTAAAATAGCGGTTTCTTACGTATGTACAGGTTCAGGACGCAGACGAGCTTACGCGCCCTGCTAGTTTCCGCAGGCGCGCGCTAATGGCAAAATTTGCGCGACTCTATCAGCTTGGACGGGGTGGAGTTGCTCAGCAATTTGTTATCGAAAACGCCTGCGTCGCCACAAGCTGGTCGGAAGGGGGGGGGGAGTGGGGCGGGCTAAGCAGGCGCATTGACCAACGAAATCTTTTTCGCGGCCGTTTTATCGTAATCTGGCCGTTTTCGATGCTTTCCTCGACCCTTACCCCGCCTGCATATGCCATATTAGTGGGTCATACTAGAAACTCAAAAAAAAAATCGTGAACACGCCCTTTAAAGCAGTATTCCAGCTCCAAGCGGTCTCCGAGTTTCTGCTGCAAATCAAAGGTTTCAGGGTTCATTGCAGCGAGATTGCTGAAAAAAAAACGGCTGAAAACCAGCCCTGAAAAGCGATATGCGGCCCCGAAACTTGGATGTGCCATGCGCCCCCCGCCCACTTCTTTGGTGGCCATGGTGGAAGTGGGCGGGGCGGGCATGACACATCCAAGTTTCATGGTCGCATATCGCTATTCGGGGCTCGTTTTCAGCCTTTTTTTCGACATTTTTCCGCAATGGACCCTGGATTCTTTGATTTACAGCAGAAACTCGAAGTCCGTTTCGATCTGAAACGCTAAAGTGGGCGGAGCGGGCATGTCACATGCAGGTTTCAGTCACGTGTAGGATTACTTAAAGTGAAGTTTTTAGCCGCTTTTTCGACATTTTTGTTGCAATCGATCCTGGAACCTCTTACGGAGGAAACTCGAGGACGGTTTCTGCGGTGAACAGTGCTGGGCTGAGGGGGTGGATTTCTCCTGGTTTCATTAGCTGTCCTGATTTTGGATGTGGAAAAATTCAGGGTTGAGTGTTAAATTTGTTCAAAATGAGCGTGTAAACTCCGGTATCGTATGGGAGCGAGAAGATGGGCGTGGCCAAGTGCGAGGCGATTGCCCCCCCCCCCGTTCGCGATAGCACCCTCAATTTTTTTTTCGCTTAGCGAAATATCAGAATTCATCGAGCTTATGATTAAGGTGGACGGTAAACGACTGGAAACGGTTTCAACGAATTGTCTGATTCGGATTTTGGATGCTGCTGTTCTCAATGGTGACGACGTGTCGGGATTTATGTACTCGAAACGAATGGCGGCGGCAAAGAAGTTCTGTCAGGCGCTGAAATTAGTGAGAGTTTGGATTAACGTTAAAAAGATTTCGAATACGGAAGATATAGTTCGTAGGAGTCGGTAAGGTACGTCTGAATGAGACTGTCCGCCCACGCGGTCGGCCTGAGTGCCGAGCGGCCGTTGCGGAGACATTTTTCGAACTTGTAGAATGATATGCGGGGATATAAGACGAATGGCTAATAATAATCCAGTCTGCTCTTTGCAACCGTGAGGAGGTTCGTTCGAAAAATACCTTCGCGACGGCCGCTCGACACGCACGCCGACCGCGTGAGCGGACAGTCTCATTCGGACGGACTTTATAGGGGAGTTTTGGAGGACAGGCCTTCTTCTTACAAGGGATGGTCGTTCGCCCAAAAGGTGTCAGCAGAATGTTCAGTTCCTGTTCCTAACACTCCCTTTTCAGGTTGTCCCAAAAGTGAGATTAGGCTGGGGAAGCCATGAGAGGTACGTCGCTCCTTCCCAGCTGGTGGTGGCGGAGACGTTCTCATTCGATCAGCTGGCCAAGGTAAGTAGCGTCACCTCCTATTCGTAAATTTTCCTGATTTGAAAGGCTCTGTTTTGAAGGTTCGTCAAAAGTTTTCGCGATTGCGGCACTCTGGTGAAGAAGTTCTGATTCATGAAGAGAACGGACATACGCTGATGTGTAAGGCTATGCGGGTTGCGCGTCTGCTAAAAGGTGTTCTAGTTTTTCCTGAAATTTTACCACTGGGCAGTTCGTAATAAAAAATTGTTCGATTCAGATGCGTGGAAGATGGGATGGTCGTGCGGCCGGAAGATGAACTACGCGTTTTGTCCGCAGCGGCTGGATTTGGGGAGTTTCTTCGAGCTGCAGTGGGAAGAGTTTGGTGCAACTATTCTTTTTCTCTATCTCTCTCTCTCTCTCTATATATATATATATATATATATATATATATATATATATATATATATATTATATATATATATATATATATATATATATATATATATATATATATATATATATATATATATATATATATATATATATATATATATATATATATATATATATATATATATATATATATATATATATATATATATATATTTGATAGGGGCCCTTGTACTATGGAGTGCTTGATATGTGTGAGAGAGAGAGAGAGCCATCAGAAAGCATTTTGATGCTCAGACTACAGAGATGGCACGATTTGCAACAAGAATGCCCCCGTCTGTTGCGCAAGGAACGCACCAAGTTCGTTCGAGGATACCTGAAAATGGCGGCTATTCATCCTATTCCAAGAAATCCTCGAATCTGCGAGTCCGAGTCTGAACGTTGTAGGTGAGCCAGATGCAGACACGCCTCGCTGCGCTACGGGCACTCAAAGTTCCTGAATTCCTACGTGAGCAGGGTTGACAGTAATTTACCCGACGCTTGCCCGAACTGTGAAGCCTTCGGCAACAATACTGTGCACTTATTTAATGGTACCAAGAGACCCGCAACATTAACTATAATGGACCTTTGGACAAATCTGACGTTGTCGCCCAGTTTCTGGGCATATGATAATATTTTATTCGTGGGTGCAAAGAAGAAGAAGAGGCGTTCGTAGCGCAGTGGCAAGAGGCGCCATTACCTGCTTCAGACACTCGTGTGATTGATGGTCGTCCAAGGCTTATCATGCTGGCTATCTTGCCGGGGTCGTTCAGTTGGTACGAGACTTAGGTGGGAGGATGAGGATTCTTCTTCTCCTTTTTATCAGCCACAGCGGAGCTTCTTCTCTCAGGCGCTGAAAGGTGGCAATATCATACGTCTTCTTTCACATTTTCAGAGCTGTGAGGGAAGTTGGTCCTGCCGGGCATGAAAACAAATGAAGTGGATCATCTGGCCCTGTGTTGCGGCAGTCAGGACACTTAATCTGGGACCGACTCATCGATCCTATGAATGTAGGCCTTGAGATACAAGGAAGGTCCACAACGTGGACCGGCCAGTGTGACGCGGGAGCGCCTGGGTAGGTCCTTTTTACTCACATCGACCTCGGGCGGCACATCGCCGAGAGTGAGATTTGAAGGGGCGCAAGAAGACATGTACTCAGTTAGGAATCTTGTGTGCTGCATTTGCTGCAGTCTGTTCCGAGTGAGCTCTGAAGTAGCCCATTTTTGACGACCAGTGGTGGAGACAGCCGCTTACAGCGGTGTGGCCGCGGCTCCATGCAGTATGGGAACATGTCAGGCTGGCTTTTGTTGATCCTGTGCATGCACTACATAAGCATGGGAGAATGTCTGCAGCGTGAAAACTGACCATTATTTGCATCAACTTTCCTTGCAAGTATGTCGCAAGGGTTTTCCACAGGGTTTAGGATGAGTCTGCGAACTGGTCACATAGGGTACCAGACTTGAACCACTCCTGCGTTAATCGGCTGACATTGTTAGTGGTGTAGCCTTGCTGGAAGACGCTGCCTCCTCAGATTAGGTAACAGATGTGTTTGTAGCGCTGTCTGGTAGTTATCCTCTGGTTCGGAGCCAGAATTACTCTGTGCTCCCTCGCGCGCTTGTGCGGAGCGAGGGTAGAGACGGCGAGAAATTTTAGGGAGAAGGAGACGCAGCGTACGCACGCAGATGCACGCGACGAACGGAAACAAATAACACTCGAAAACGGAGGATAGTTAAGTCGTACGGCTTTCATTCGAACACAATACCTTCAAGGTTTGAATTTGCTAGGTATAACCTAACCAGAAGACTGAAATGGCTGGATGAGAAGATGGAAGGGTGAAGGTTGTGATCGTGGTGTTTTGTCCTATCGGCAGCTATAAGATTAGCCTGATAACTAACCCCCTCCTGATGCCATTCCTGTTCTTAAGGAATGAGTGCTGCTCGTCGTTCTGGGAAAGCGCGATGCCATCAAAGCCGGCTCAAGGTCACTCAACAATGCAGTGTATTTGGAGCTGGGAGAACAGCTGTGAGCATGTTGAAACACTTACCTGCAATACCGCTGCTAATGTAGGGAAAAAAGCGCTTTTGGGCAAAATCGGCAAAGGAAAAACGCCATGGCGTGTAACTCGGTTAGAAGTGCTCCAATCTAAATTTTTGAAAAAGCATCCCCTTCATTGTGACCTGTTGGTTCCAATCATATCAAGAAAGTCCGGAAAACTTCACGAGAAAACCCGTATTTGGCCAAAGTTGTTTCATCATGCGACAACGTGTGAATTCGAGCGCGGTGATTAGCGTAACGAAATTTACACGTTATCGCATGATGAAATAACTTTTCCCAAAAATGGGGGTTTCCTCGTTTCGGGTTTTCCGGACTTTCCCGATATGATTGGAACCAATAGGTCACGACGAAGAGGATGGTTATATAAAAAATTAGATTGGAGCACTTCAAAGCGAGTTATACGCCATAGCGCTTTCTTGGCCCATTTTACAAATGTTAGCAGCGGTATGGTATGAAATTGAACAAAAGAAAGAACTATGTTCTTTTTTAGTGCTGGACAACTATGGACCTCGTGAGATTCTGGAGAGTGACTCGCATAAGAGCGGTCCGACGGTGAACTCCTTGCTGCGAGAAGTGGCGGAAACGGATGAGCAGTGTCGAAAGAATGTCACTGCATAGCTGACATAATGAATAATGATCTGCTGATGTTGTTGTTCTTAAAGTTGGTTGCAATATCGTGTCCCTTTAATCGTATAAGCTTTTTGTCAAAGCCATAACTTTTGCCAGGAAGAAGACTGAGCTTTCTGCTCGTTTGTTGTAGCTGCATGCTGTATGTGAAAGTGGTTAGCATCGGGTATTGTATTCTTGTAAGTATAAATCCATTTCAGTTGTATGTCTGTCGCCCATGTGAAAAATGCATTTAATAATTGGTAGCTTGGCCTTTGTCTGATGCTTAGTGATATTATTTTATTCTCGTGATTAATAGAAATGACAAAACATTCCCCAACTATATAGCGTATTGTGTATGGTCCCGTGAAAAATAGTAATAAAATTTTAAAATTGTTCAAATAGAGATGAAGACACTAAGGAGAGTCGTTAGTCTTAGTATACATTATATTTGAAAACAATCATCTGCCTGGTTTACAAGCAGTGATGCCAGTGGAGTGCCTACGGGAGACCTGTGTTTCTTAGGGCACAGAACACCTAAAAAAAATTTCTGCCGACTTTGTGTTTGTCATGAAGAGAATCATGTGCTGATCACAATGGTAGCTCTCGAATCGCTCAACACCTCCTACAAACGAACTTATGACCCCTTAAACATGCCTATAACTACAGAACTCGGAACAAGGGGACCGTACGCTCTGTGCAAATCGCACTGATACTTTTGCATCTTTATTATGCGATGGCGCGAACTCGGTGCACGTGTGCTGTAACGGATGTGCATCGAATTTGCGCCAACGCTCAATGAGGAGCCAGAAGTTTGAGTGCGATCCGTAGCCTCTATACGCCCACTTGGGACAAACGCTCGGAAGAAGGTCAACAAATTCTCAATAGCAGTATTTACTCGGAAGTATCTCGCAAACTGCACACACCACACATAACATCGGCATGGATCGTGAAGAGACTTCGCATTCACTGTTGAAGGTTGGCGCAAACTCGGTGCAACTGTTATAGCATATGACACCGAGTTTGCGCTAACCTTCAAGAGTGACAGCGAAGTCTCCTCACGATCCATGCCGACGTTAGCTAGACGTCAGTCGTATTGCTAATCGCTTTAGTTTCCAGGTTCGACTCTCGATAAACCTCGGCATCAGTTGCGGCATGCATGATGAACGCTGCGAAGAAGGTCAGGGAGCCGCTCCGCGTCTTGTGCGCGCAGCGTCGAGCCACAGGATGGCTCCGAAGCGCATGGCGTATATTGGTGTGTCGCAGAAAGTGAGTGCACCTTCTACAGCAAACTCCACGCCAAGTGGCATTTTTTCTGTCATCCAAGTCGCATCCTGGCACTTTTTTGTCATAACGTGCATCTCAATAATGGTAGGCAAACACGACTAGGATGACAGAAAATTCACGCGTAGAGGTTGTCGTGGAAAGCTCATTTACGTCCGCGACACACTAATATACGCCATGCACCTCGGGGCTGTCGCGTGGCTCGACGCTGCGCGCATAGGACGCGGAACTCCCTGACCTTTTTCGCAGCGTTCATGCGAGCCGCCCTAGAACAATGTGTTGAACGTTCGTCTGTAGCACGCACGAGGTGGTGTGATTACTTTTTTTGGGCGGGCGTCATCTACATTATCACATGTGAGAGCTGCGGTGAAGAGTATATCGGCGAAATAGCTCGCCCCTCACTTGCGCGAATAAAGGAACACTTAGATGGGAAAGAAAGGCCGCAAGCCAGCACTGTAGTGGGCTGTCACAGGGTTAATTGCCATGAGGGAGAAAGTTTTAGGGTGAGACAAGGAGATCGTAGCGCGAGAGACCCAGACAAGTGCACGAAAAGCGCTGGGGCGGCATGCACATACGCGGCGGGTTAGGCGGCGTTCAGAGTTTTCGCGACGCGATGGCACATGTCAGCGCGACGCGAAAATCGCGTCGCGAGGAAATCAAGGTGTAAACGGCGCGCGAACGCTAGGCGACTACGCGCAATTGCGTAATATCCGCAATTTTCCGTACCCAGGCAAACTAATCAATATTCGGTCTCATTCTGTTTATTTTAGTGTGATGTACCTTTTTTTATCTTTTATCTGTATTATTATGGCACATTTTTTTTCTTTGCGACAACTTGCTTCTTTAATGACGAAACAATCGAAAAGACATCGGGAGCAAATGATGCTTAGAATTTTTTTGGAGTTGATAGTACAGAAAAGGGATGCTTCGGTGAAATGAGACCGAATGATGCTTGTGTCGCTTGTAAACCGTAAAAAAAACTTTATAGGTCGTCAGCTCCTTGAAACCATCACCCTCATCACACTGTCCTTAAATATGCAGACAAAATTGCTTGCAGTATCGTCTGAGAACAATACAATAACCCATGACAAATTCAATGAACCTGGTCTTTGAAAAGGTTTGAGAAAATTGAAAACGCCTCTTGAGTCCCCGATGATGGAAGAAAAAATCATGAAAGTCGCTCCGCGACCATCGCTCGCGGAGCGGTTATAATTTGCGCGTCAAATTCGATGTATCGCGCCTCTTCACTGTGAGCACCTAGCGGCGACGCGACGCGACGTCGCTTGATCGATACGTACACCAATCATAACGTCGCGTCGTGCCGCGAATGAACTCTAGACGCCGCCTAAAGGCCCTTTCACAGTTTGCTGGACGACGCCGTCCGACACGTTATAAGATAGGGCTGCTGCGTCGGTGCGACCCGGTTTTAATTACCCAAGTGGTTTTAATTACCCAAGTTTGAGGTATCTGGTGTCGTCAGTGGTTTCTAATCGAGCTGAATCAAATCAAATGGCAATGGCAATGGTCAAAGATGATATCAACACTTCCGATGGCAACTTCGATTTCAACATGGTCGCGAAGCAGCTCATCGAAGATGAATCCATGCCGCAGTATGGTCGTACAATTATAGCGTTCCTGTTGGAGGGGCGGCGGCAGACTGATGCCGTGTTGCGTCAGAATTTCGAATAGCTGGACGTGGTGCGCGATCTCAATAAAGAAGTCCGGACACTCATGGAAGAAAAATCCTCACTGAGACAGAGCACTTCAGAAGCTGTCTGTCGTATCCGAATGTGTTAGTGGTGACAGTGCTGTTCCTGGCATTCAGCTGGGGGATCGTTCAGTTGCAAATGTATCTGCGCCTATCCATTCACAGTATCATTCTGTTGCATCATCATCGTTATCTCAAGTGAGCTGTGTTGCTAATGCTTCTGTTGAGATGGAAATTGGAAAAGAGCGTGCTCACTCCTTGATTCTTAGCGGTTTTCCCAAGCAGAATTCTCTCTCCATTCCGCAGAGATTAAGTCATGATTCTAATTTTGTAAAGGATGTTTTTTCTCACTCGAATGTAGATTGCTGTCCGGTATCTGTGTATCGTTTGGGCTCGCCGATCCAAGGCAAAAATCGTCTTCTGAAAATTGTTATGCCGTGTTCAGCTTATCAGAGACAGGCGTTGAGGAATCCCTCCCGTCTAAGGTTTTTCCCCGTAAAGGGACTCTATCTCAGGGAGTCCCTGACGAAGGAAGAACGCATCAAAAGAAGGGAGGAATATCGGAGACGTGTGGGGGGTGGTCCTGGTGGGAATGTCGGGCCAGTTTCGCCTTCGAGGGGTGGGACTGAACCGGTCAATGCTACCGTCGGAGCAGCCTCCTCTACGACCCCCTCGTCACACCATGATGAGTCAACGCCGACACCCGTTCAGGGAAACTGATTCATCCTCTCAGGTATCATTGTAGTTCTTTGAAATTTTTCTATGCGAATGTAAGATCTGTCTCAAAAAACAAGGAACATATCGACCTGCTTCTCTCTTATAATTACGACATTTATGCCTTTACCGAGACCTGGCTCAAATCTAGTCACTTGGTTTCGTCCTTATTGAGTAATTTCTCTCTAGATTATGAAACCAAGAGGTGCGATCGTGTAAGAAAGTCTGGTGGCGGGGTAATGTTATTAGTGCGTCGTAGACTTTCAACATCTGTGGTTTTCTCGGAGTGCGTGGAAAATGCTTATGAGGTACTCTGTGTTGATCTTTACCATGAAAACTCGAGCTTTAGGGTCATTGTTGTATATAGGGCCCCGTCGTGTGATTCTGCAAAAACGGAAATGTTAGTAAAGGTCTTGAGCGATTTAGTTGCGTGCGAACTTCACACGATCATTGTAGGAGATTTCAATTTGCCGGACTTCGCTCCGGAGGAACGAAAGGTGATATGGTGGCATCAAATCTATCTTGTTTAGAAGAGTTGGTTTACTGTTATAATCTGTTCCAATTTGTTCATGAACCTACTAGAGGTCAAAATGTTTTGGATTTAGTGTTCTCCAGCCATGAAACCTTGCTGAAAAATCTTGCAATTCTACCTCCGGTGGGGTTAAGTGATCATAATAGCATATCATTTGATATCCAATGTTGTGAAACAGGTAGTACGCCGGTCTATCGCAGGGTATATGGGAATTGTGACTATGCAGCTGTTTGCGGACACCTTAGCCAAATTCATTGGGTAAGTCTGCTTGAATCGGCCAGTAGCGTAAATGAGAAATACGAAATTTTCTTGTCGGTTATCCATGCAGCTATTGATTTGCATGTGCCGTGGAAGCTTGTGTCTCGATTAAGTCTATCCGCCTTCCTGCTCACTTGCAAAAAATGTCGGAACATCGTGAATGTCTCTTTTTATGAGGCTAGGCGTACTGGTAACTGAGAAGCATATAAAGAATTTGCAAAAGCTCCATTCTCAGCTGGGAAAATATAATAGTTACCTGGAGAAAAAGATAGAGTCAGGAGATAAAAATTTCTATCGGTATCTAAATTCCAAGTTACAGGAAACGAATAGTATTGGTACTCTCAAAAAGGGTGACCTTCTTGCTACTTCGGCATTGGATAAGGCCAACATGTTAGCGGACCATTTCGTGAATCAATTCCAAGCCGATGACGGATGTTGCCCGTCTTCATCTTTCGCGAGGTATTCAGCCTATGGCAGATTTTCCGTGGTTTCACTCCATGAAATTACAGGAGCTGCTGAAGAGGTGGTCTAGATCTTCCTCGGTCACCCCGGATTTCGTTCCTCTATTTTTCATCCAGAAAATCGCACCTGCTACTTGTGGTCCCTTGGCCTATATATACAACCAGTCTCTTATGTATAGTGAGGTTCCAGCCCGCTGGAAACACTCGTTTGTTACACCAATTCTGAAAAAGGAACCCGCTGCTTATCCAGGAAGTTATAGACCAGTTAGCATAACCTCACTCTTCTGCAGACTGTTTGAGAAGGGCCTAAAAGAGCACATTGTCCTACATCTGTTTTCGAACAACATCATTCCCAGGAGCCAACATGGTTTTGTACCTGGAAGATCGGTAGAAACGAACTTTTTGGAATGCATAAATGATTGGACCGAGGCCCTTGACAAGAAATGCTGTTGCGATGTCATTTATTTTGACTTTGCAAAGGCATTTGATCGTGTCTCGCACTTGAAACTGCTTTCAAAACTACGGGATCTGCAATTTCATCCGATTTTGACAGACTGGCTTACCAATTTCTTATCTGGTAGAACATTTCAAGTGAGAGTCGGGGATTGTTATTCCGAGGTGGAAAACATAGAAAGCGGAGTGCCACAAGGTGTATTATCACCAATATTGTTTAGCATTTTCACAGCGGACATTCCCAGCATTTTTCCAGACAAAAATGTTTCTGTGAAATTTTACGCGGATGATATAAAGCTCTACAAAGTCATTTCTGAGCCATTAGACACCCAGAAGTGCTGCAGGAGGCGATTAACCTGATGGTGGACTGGGCGAAGGAATGCCAGCTACCTCTAGCTCCGCAGAAAACCGTGTTTATGCGGGTTCATCTGAGTCCGGCGCCTACGGCCCATTCATATACATGTGCTGGTGTCGCGCTCACAGCGGTAGACGCGGTTCGAGATCTTGGTTTTAACTACGATAGGAAGTTGGATTTTTCTGAGCATGTCAAAATCAAATGCCAGTCGGCTCACAGGCGATTTTTTCAGATTTATAAGGGAATCTCAACTAAAAATAAACAGGTTCTGCTTCGAGCATACAAGACTTATATACGACCCATTGTGGAATCTGGAACAGCAGTTTTCTGTCCGCACAAAGAAAAAGGATACTGACGCGCTCGAAAAAGTCCAGAATAGTTTCACTCGCAAGCTGATGATTCGAATCGGTGGTTTCCTGAATTCCAAAATACCCAGTTCCCACATAAGGAACAAATATCTCGGGTTACCAACACTGAATTCTCGGCGCAGAGTATTTGACCTTTGCATGGTTCACAAACTTCTGGAAAACAGCGGTATTTTCAGGCTTGCACCTATTTCAAACTGGTCACGTCGAAAACCAGAGGTGAAAAAATGAAAAATATTCCTCAGTCGTCCAATTACCAGTGTTAGGGTTAGATCTTTTCCACATAGGGCGGGTAGCGCATACCTGAAAATCGCTAGAAGAGTCACCGGCGCTACTTCCTTGGGCCAGTTTAGGCGACTAGTATCCCAAATAATTCTGAGCTACGAGACTTAACTTTTTTCATTTGTTGCTTCTTTCTTGAGATAGATCTTTGTTCATTTGACCGGTAGGGTGTATAGGGTATCAGAATTTTTTGCTCCAGTTTTTTATTTGGTAGGTTTTTGCCTTTTTCCCTGGTTTAGTTGATATAACGTTGTCTTCTCTCCATATCTTCGTTGTATTATCACGCATTTACCTTAAGTGAGTGTAATAAACATAAACATAAACGCATCAGCCCTATATCAACACGTGTCGGACGGCGTCGTCCGGCAAACTGTGAACGGGTCTTTACAGCTATGGATATGTGGAACAACCGGTGCAATGTGGCAGCCAAGAAGAAGAATCTCCAGGCTCGACTCTTCATAAACCTCGGCATCAGAACAATGTGTTAAACGTTTGTCTTACAAGGGAAGTATACAAAGCGTAGGTCGGATCTGCCAAAACAACTAGTATCGTTGGTATCTCTTAAGGCTCAGTACTAAAATTGCGCAGTATCCCGCCCCGAGCTGCAGGTTCAAAAAAGTTATGAGCATCATTTTAAGCCTCGCGACAAGACAAGGGCACCTATCAGGTTTTTTTGGAGTTTCAAAAACATCTCTCGGATTTAGCTCAAAAGTTGTAAGTAGGGGAAATCTAGGGTGCTGAACACGAGTCTGGGTTGAAAATCGACAAACGGACGTTAAACTCGTATTCTCCACCCCGAATAACCCCCGCATACAAAATTTGAGTGAAACTGAGATTTTGACCAAACTACCGTACACCCACCGTAATCTACCGAAATCTGCAAAAAATCGATAAACGGACTCCAGATTCGTGTTTAGCACTCCAAATGACCCTCAGTAAATGAACGCGAAGTCTCTTCACGATCCATGCCGACGGGGCTGCCACAGGGTTAATTGCCATAAGGTAGATGATTTTGAGGTGAGAGTGGAGATCCCAGCGCAGGCGACCCAGACTAGTGCACGGAAAGCGCTGGGGCGGCATGCACATACGCGGCGGGTTAGGTTGGGGTTAGGCAGGGTTTGGGGCGTCGGCGCGTTTGATGATAGCAGTGCGAGGGCTGAAAAGGGTTAAGGCTAGCACTGAAAAATCGTCCCCTCGCGAACCCTACCTAGGAGGGTGGGGCAGCCGAAACCCCGCTGAGACCCCAATTATTGATTATCTCCAGGGGCGGCATGCATGAACACGCTAACACGGGGTTTTAAAACCCCGTGCGTGAGACTCCCCGTGCTGGATGTTCTCCCTCGCTCTTCCCTCCGCGCATGGGTCTCAGCATTCGACGCTCACTCTCGCGCGCGGTGCGACGCGATGCGATTCCCCTCACCCTTCTATTGCGTTCATGCATGCCGGTCCAGCACTGGCACAGCAATCGTCAAACGCGTAGACGCCCCAAACCCCAACCTAACCCGCCGCGTATGTGCATGCCGCTTCTGGTAGCGTTCTGGATCAGTGCGAGAGATCCCAAGGTCAACCGGAAGGAGGGGGTATAAATATAACACGGGAACTCCAACCCTACATCAGACTCGGTTTGTGATTAGGGTACTTTCCGTCACCCTGGTGCCCGTTCCGCTGCTCTACTGATCACATGGTTCTCTGAGGGCTTTTAAAGAGATATGCCTTTCAGTCCTATATTTCTATGCCATTTGTTTGGAAATTCTGTTTGAATTTCTGTAGGATAGTATCTACGTTTGGCCGACTATTGCAAGTAGATTTGACTTTTTTCAGACTCGGACGAGGGCGAATCCGCCAAAACGTTCGCTTTCTCGACACCCAATAGAAATCCGTCGATGCGTATTTGTTATACCCTGTCCCAAACGAGATGGCAAGCCTAGAGTCCAAAGAAGCAGCGTGCCGCCCTCTGCGTCTCTGACATCATCAGCGACCTGAAGCACCTGGACCGATGTTAAAGTTGTCTGAGACACTATAGAGACTGCAACCAAACAATGAAGTGAAATAATGGCCTCAGACAAGTTAAAACAGCTGGGTTGTATCGAGTTTACGGTTAAATCGACGGGTTAGACGACTCTCTGCGCTCCGACCTGCTATCCGTATCCTGAAAAACTTTCCCTGCCTCGTGAAGAATAAAATATGTATCGAGAGTGAATATCACGAGCATTTCGAGAAAAAAGAACGCAAAAGAGCAATGGAGTATGTAAGAAAATGAAGTGAGAAAGTTAAAAAAACGTTCAAAAATACGAAAATGTCAGAGACACAGAGGGCGGCGCGCTGCTTCTTTGGGCTCTACGCTTGCCATCTCGTTTGGGACAGGGTATAAGTGTCGCCACCTTTCATAATAAGACGAATAAAAAATTTATTGATTACACAGTAAACATAAATAATAATTTATCACAATAGATTTGGAGAACAATAATTTGGATGTTAGCGTTAAGTGGTGTGCGAAGGCACAAGACTCCTTTTGTTTTTCATTATTATTATTATCAAGGGCACTTTCCGCAACGACGAAGACGAAAAATAAACAAAAACGAAACAAACAACATTGCCAATTCATGCCATGAACGGGAAACTACTGGGATGGCGATATCACAAGAATGAGGATGAGCAATCCCACGACATGATAATATATCATATCTATTGAAAACAATACAATGACAACAAAACTCTAACAGCCTATACATACTGTATCATCAACTACTACAACGACAGTCACATTGTACGGAATGTGGTCGAGAACTCCTATGGATGAGAGAAATCATCGAACAGTCGTCGTGAGGCGAGCATGAAAGGGACAAAGAGAAAGGAAGAATAAATAGGGTTAGGGTTGGATGATGGTGCGGAGGACTAGTATCGAGGTGTACACACGAAAAAGAGCCAGAAATACGCCAACGAGGCATACAGCAGAATGACCAGCTCTATATCAGCAAAAAGGCGAGTTGTGGATCGCTGCAGTTGGCTGCGTAACTCGTCGACGGCAAGATCATAGACGGCAGGTTCCAGTATACAGGTCGCATCATTGAAATCTGAAGCAGGTTCTTTTAGCCCCTGACAAGTCAACCCTGCAGAGATACCAAGAATCACGGCCTTGCCAGTAACCTTGTTTTGAATGATACACAGGTCACATCAATGAATTCACATGCCCGAAAATATCCCTTAAAACGCCAAGGAAACATACACAGCAGCGTAGCACCAAGTCCTATAAAGCATAACTGTCGTGACTTCCGTAAGACCGACTTGCTTAAAGGCCGCGCTCGGCCCCACGACGCGTGGTTCCGCCAAGACTAACGTATGCCGAACACTTTCGAAGCTATTTGGCTTGCCCCGCCTATCGATCGTGGCCGGTTTTCCGTCATTGTGGTGTGCGACCGCGGCGGCGTGTGGCGGCTGGTCTCGCTCTGCCTATTCGATGGTTCTCTAGTACAGCGACGACCAGTCTGTAACTTCTGCTCCTGCCAATGCCTGATGGTCTGAAGAAGAGCTCCTATTGCGTCAATCCACATCGACCCCTGCTGACTACACGAGCTACACAGGTAACATATTGCCCTCTGACTTGGCCTCTGCGGGTGTGTGACACGCGTCCGCCTGCATACCTTGTCATGTACGGGAGGCGTAGTTGGTTCCGTACCCACTCGTAGCTAACTGGGCAAGGTCTGCGTCTCCTGGATTTTAATTGCGTTTAATTTATATTTGAGGTCACGTAAAGAAGTTTCGTCAAAAAGGTGTTTTGTCATGTACAGTGGCGGTCATAAATCTATTGACATGGACTTTTCGCGAATAATGTTTTTATACATATCTTGGCTTGTCCTAAGCGAAATTTGATGAAACTTTAGTATGTTATGGGGCATCACAAATCTTGCTTCACACATACAAGATAAGGTTTCGAGGGTGCACTTTTTAAATATGGAATTTATTCATGGTTTCGTGATAATATTCAAGTCCTGTCTGGAAACGGCCGCCTGGACGTAGACGAAAGTTTTGGGCGGCATAGCGATCAATGGATGGATTGTGTTCAAATTGTGGCTGAGGACCGTGACAAATGGACACGGCGGACTACTAGGACGGCGCACCTCGGTGAAGATGCGGAATGACCGCGTCAGGCGAAAGCCAACCGATTAAGTCAATTAAGTCGAGCCAAGGACTATTCCCTCAAAAATATTACAATTCCAAACCCGTGGCAGTTATTTGCTATTCAAAGTTCTTCAGAACCGTGGTATAACCTTGTAAATGATTAATCTCCATCGGATTTTTTTAGAAATGAATTCGAAACAAAATTAGGCGATATTGCACTTATGAAGTATCTCAATCTGACGTTATCGAAAAGGAGGGAAATGTATGTACCAGTTGTACTCTGTCAGAGCTTATAAAGCACACATTTTGGAATGGTTCTAGGGCGAATAAGATTATAGAGGTGAACTTTCAAAAACTAGCTCCAACCTGTTCAATTTTCGGTCTTCAGAAAAATTCTGATAGAGATAATTTTCTGACAAGGTTATTATACAACGCTTCAGAAGAACTTCAAATAGCGAATAATTGCTACGGGCTTGGAATTCTAATAACCGTGTTTTGTGGGAATATTCCTAATTTGAAATAATACCACAAAATGATAAATAAATTCCGTATTTAAAAACTGCACCATCAAATTCTAATTTTGAATATGTTTAAAACAAGGGTTGTGAATCCCCATAACATACTAAAAATTCATCAAGTTTCGCTAAGGCCAAGCAAAGACATGATTAAAATCATTATTAGCGAAAAGGCCGTGTCAATAGATTTATGACCGCTACTGTACATAAGATCGGCGTGGATCCGGAAAAGACCTTGCGAGGAGGCGGGAGAAACGGGGGAAGAACGAAGTTCCTGATTGGACGTATCAGCCGGGGGCCGGGGCTAGTCCGTGTTGCGTCCAATCAGGAACCTCGCTCCTCCCCCGTTTCTCCCGCCTCCCGAGGAGTGTTGATACACGATGGCCACCGCCCGCACCGAGTTTGCGGCAACCTTCAACAATGAACGCAGTCTTTTCCGGATCCACGCCGACGTTATGTTATGTGTCACGTGCTATTTTGTTGGTCGTCGCATCATGACTGGGATGTGTGAGTTAATATTCGTTGGTGACGCTGTTGTTCTGTGTGTCAGTATGGCGCAAAACAATCGTGGGTCGCGGCCACAGGCTTTTGGGCCTATCCCATGTGAAACACAGTGAAATATTGTATATTCAACTGCGTGGCAAGCTTGATCTCTAAGCGCCGCGTAAGTTCTCCAACGTATACGGTCGGGCTAGTGGCTACTTACGCCCCTAAGCAACCGACCCTGCAGGATGGATAAAGCAGACTTGGGGAGTAGTGTAGCAGGCGCTGCGACAAAACTCAACCTACCGCACATAAAAGGCAACACCAACCATAAGGATGGAACCCTTCACAATGAGAATGAAATGATTTACTCCACTTTCAGAGTAGCCATGTGAGATGTCGCACGTCTCTGCGACAATGCTACTCCATGCCATGGCGTACCACTTCTAAGGTCACTCTGTCACGGCGATATTACACTGTATACTGACTTCCTAGTGCTTTCCTACCAAAGGCTTCTCCAGAATCGCCCCACGGTGACTTCCACCCATTGAAATGAAGGTGAGACAATACTGGTCAGGAACGACTGTGCATATATATTAGGGATCTACCCACGTAATTTCACAACTCCTCTGACTACTCCACCATCGCCTCACCTACGTTCTGAATCGCGCGACTATTGGTTTTTTAATCCATACAGCGATATTGCTGGTATGTTCAACCCATCTACATCGTAGATGTCGCCTACCCCCGTCAGGTGCGCGTCCTCCACGTCCTCACTCCTTCTTCTTCTTCTTTTCGGCCACAACAGAGCTTCTCCTCATAGGTGTAAAAGGCCGCAACCTCGCCCGGGTTCCTCCACATATCCATAACTGTTAGAGAAGTCGGCCTCACAGGACATGAAAATAAATGAAATGAATCGTGTCCTAGGTTGTGGCAGTCGGGACATTCGTCAGGGATCGACGAGTCGATCTTATGGACGAAGGCTTTGAGGTATGAGGAGTGTCCACAACGTAGACCTGCCAGGATGACACGTGTACGTCTGGGTAGGTCCGCTTCGCTGCCATCGATCGGGGGGCACGTCACCAAGAATGGGATTTAGGGGAGCACTGGACAGGTATTCTCTGACAAATCGGGTGTGCTCCATCCCTCCTTAGAGCAGTCTGCAACCGGATGCTCCTAAACTTGGGCTACTCTTCATGTGAAACCACTGGTATAATCTGTGCATCGACTCACCTGAAACGGCTGACAGAATCGTGATTTGGCAAATTCTTCCACTATTTCTCAAAGTGATATAGAAAAACTCACCGATGCAATCTTCGTCCACGAAGATGAGATAGACGCCTTTATCAAGCTGATAGTAAAATATACTATTGTCTGGGAACCTCCCGCCGTTACTAACATGGTTCACCAGCTCATTCGAAATAAAAACCCGTCGGAGAAAAGTGGAAGAAACGTAGGAGGAGTTCGCGCTTGCCTCTGAACATCTAACAAACACATCAGACTCTTGAACAAAGCTTTGCAGGTAGTTTTTGCAAACGAAATGAACTACAAAACTACCTATTGATTGTCCCTGCGAACTCCTCCCCTCTGGCCCCCCGACTGCTGCTGTTGGGTTGGATAGCGAACAACACGCGGCTGGAAGCTGCCATCTCCGCCCCTGGACGGACCACCCTGGCGTTTTCCGCCTCCCTGTCGCAGTGCTTGCCGGTCACGGTCCACCTCTACGTCCTCGAGGCGCTAAAAAAGAGGTGTTTGAAAATCCGGGGAGAGGCAGTCTTCAAATGAGAACATACCTGGGTAAGGTTGAGCTTCTGTTGTATGGCAAGGCGAAGCAGTTGATTCAGCGTCTTCTTCTCCTCTTCGAGGTTTCGCTGATCGGCCTCCAACTCCTCTACCTGCAGTGGGTAGAGTACGAATGCGAAAGGCAGACTAGTGGCAGAGAATCCTCGGAGATCGAAACCGACCTGTGCCTGAAGCTCCTCACACCTAGCGGTGAACATGGCGCGATGACTGGCAAAGGTTGCCGCATCCTCTTTGAGCTGCTTCAGCTCACGCCGCATGCGCTCGCTGATATCCTGAAAACGAGTTGGAACTAACTTCCTTCTGTAACCCCTCGTGGTCACATCTCCACTAGAACTTCATGCAGACACTTATGCAGTGGACTGAACAATTCACTACCCGAAATCCTCAGAAGTGTGCAAATGACCAACCTGATGAGCCTTCTTGTCAGCCTCATACTTGTCTCGAAGTGAAGCCAAGGCTGACTCGGCTGTCAACTTGTTCGATTTCAAAACTGTACGCAAGGTTGAGATCTGGTCGCTGAAATAGTGTCCTCATGAGGATGAGATTAATCTCACTGGCGGGCGCAAACATGACCGGATAAGGATACAGTCCGTTTAAAGCCAAAGGTGTTATGTTACCAACCGTTTCGTGCTGAGCAATGATCGCAGTTTCATGTTCTGCATCAGGATATCATCAGTCTCGGCTCCACCGGCGGCTATTGCTTGGTTGAGCGCCTGCTCAGCGGTCCTCTTCACCGTCGACAACAACTTTTTCAAGCTGTCACTCGTCTGCGATAATGGACTGCCATCTGGAAGCAATACATACTTGAGAGGGAGGCATCTTTACGACTACTATAACATTGACACACCAGTGAGAATCCGCTGTCGTAGATCACTTTCGCTGACCACATCGGCAATCTTGCAGCTGGCCAGCCGCGGGTCAATTTCGCGGATGAACGACGGCGCAAGAACCGCACGGTCGGAATTCAGCGGAATCGACTTTGACCCGCTGGTATCGGTCTCAGTTCCGCTTTCGACTCCTTCGTCTACTAAGGAGACTTTCGGTAAATCCTCAGCATTCTCGCGAGCCAGTTGGCGAAGTTTGTTGACAATCTGAAAGAAGCCGGAGGAGAATCCCATAGTGAAAATAATGGCTAAGGAGAGAAATCAGGGGAACCTACTTCAATCACCGACTTCTCCGTGTTCTGACCCTGATTCTGGACCATTTGCGCGTAGAATTGGAAGAGCTGGTCCGACACTTGAATCATCGTATCCTGCAACATTCAGGAATTCAAACAGCCCCAATAAACCACCCTCTGCAAATATTCTGCTGCACAGGAAGTGTCAATTTAAAGGTTAGCACGCACCATCCGATACGTCTACGTGTACCCTGATGTTTAAAACTGCAAAAGATGGGCAACCCCTGCATTTTTGTGTACTAAAATCCGAAACCCCTATACCTAACCCCTCCCCAATTTCTCATCACATTTTATCCTCGCCTGAAGGACACAACGACAATCCGTTTTTCACCTAACACGGCTGCATGACAAATGGTGCATTGCAATCGCCTTGCTGGGATTGATGTCAAGATTGAGGGCAGCATATGTGCACATGCACTTGCATACATACCTGAGCAGCTGCAAGTTGGGCAGCTTTCTCGCCTGCAAACAGCAAGAGCGTCCGTATATCACCTCGCTGGTCGTGATCGCGCTTATCACCACTCGAATCCACTGAGCCCACTTTCAGTAGATGATCGAGTCGATCCAGTACCACGTCTTTCTGCTGCCGGACGTGTCGGAAGTCCAATTCTGAAGGAAAGAAGGCATTCAAACACTTATTCCAACTCATTCTTTATCGTGACAGCAACTGCTGACATTGTGCTGCATCAATACATAAGGCATAGGACTGACCTACACTCGACACGGATGGGCACCGACTGTTTTGGGTTTATCTTGACGGTGTAATTTGTGTTGGCGCAAGCGCGATGTTATAACACAAATGTGACAAGTTTGCGCTAACACAAACTACAAGAGGAAACCAATACGGTCAGTGCGACCCGTGCTGACTATACACTTCCTCACACGCGGCGGCATAACTGTCTTCAACAGCAGCTGCTGACTTTCTGCCGCGTCGGTGGATAAGGAGCGCTATCGACCCACTGCGGCTCCATAATCGATTACGCCATATGCTGACTTTGTGCTGCGTCTACCAATGAGGCCCACCATCGTCAATCATTCACATGAACACAGCTACGACTTTTATGATGAAGAAAGCTGCTCACTTAATGACATGTTAGTCGATAATGCGTGCGAACGACATGAATTGACGTGACACACGGCTGCGCTATCAGCTGTTACCGCAGCTGCTGACTTTGTGCTGCGTCGACCGATAGGACCTGATAAAGGCCTTCATTCACCCTCAACGCAGCTGCACTATCGATTCCGGCAGCAATTTCTGACCTGTTGCTATGGTTTTTTTTGCGTCAAATGATTGCAAAAACTACGTTCTTTGGTAGCATATTCGATAGTTGCAGTAGCTGCCGATTTCGTGCTGCATAAATCGATAAGGCGCTCAATAGCAGTTGCTGACTTTGCGCTGGGTCAAGCGATGAGGCGAACCATCAACTGACATTCACCCAAACGCGCATCATCGATTGTGGCGGCAGTTGCTAACTTCGTGCTGCTTCAATCAATGAGGCGCACGATAGACCGCCAGTTGATAGCGGACGCGATCGACCAACCCTAGCCCCATGCGGCTGCATTATCGATTGTGACAGCAGCTGCTGGCTTTGTGCTGCGCCAATCGTTAGCGACTGGCAGCACTTTCACTTAAAATTTATTCTATTATAAATTGTGACAGAAGCTGTTCAACTCGTGCTGCATCGATTCATAAGACGCATGATTCAAATAGGTTTGCTCCATACACGGCCGCGTTATCGACTGTGACAGCAGCTGCTGACTTCGCACAGCGTCAATCGTTAAGGCGGACAATTGACCTACTATCTACGTAAAGGCGCGGTTGCTTTGTCGATCCCGGCAGCAGCTGCTGTGTTCGCGCTGCATCCATCTGTAAGAAGCGTGATCGGCCTACTGCGGCTGCATTATCAAATAAGACAGAGCTGTCGACATCGCGCTCTATTATTTGAAAACAAGATAAGCGATTGACCTACTCCCACCCACACGCGACAGCACTATCGATTGCGGCGGCAACTGCTGAATTTGTGCTGCGTCAATCGATAGGGCGCAAAATCTATCAGAAAACTAACAGATTCGGTCAAGAAATTAGGAAACTACCTCCAGAATAGTTTATGCTGAGCTTGGCCATGATGCTGGAGATGACCTCGATAGCAGCCTTCTCTCGATCCTTGACCTCCTCCTGTAGGCCATCTCGAGAGGCTTCGAGTTCGCGAAGCTAGAATTATTTTCATAAGAGCCTTATTCGGGATAAAAATAAATAAATAAAAATTCTATTAATTATTACCTTTTCATCATTGCTGCCTTGCAACTCACTAAAGAGGTCATTTGACGGTTTTATTGGTTCTGGGTCCTGGAAAGAAGGATCAAAATTAGTATACTTCTAAATTCTGTTTGAAAAATATTTAATTCTTGTCACAAAAAGCTGCCTACCTCCCCCAGTCTTTCCAGACTCATCAACATGTCCGTCAGGCTGCTCAAATGCTCTGCGTTTTTCACCGCGTCCAGCTCCTTCTTCATCGCCAGTCGCTGCTCGCGTTCCTGTTGAGCCGCCAAAAGCGCTTCTTCCACCTGCGCACAGAGGAATTCCGTCAGAAAAAAAATAATTCCCACAAAATCCAGATTCAATATACCTGTCTTTCCGCGATATTCTTCAGCAGCAGACTCTCCTCATTGGCCGCATTCAACATGTAGATCTCGTCCGCATACCTCGAGCAGTCGATTTTTAGCGATTCAAACTCCACCTGAGCACCGCGAAGGTTTGCCACCTGAAACATACGAGAATCAAACTCACCATTTATACTTCTTCTTCAGTCCAGGGCGAGCCGATTTTTGTTGGGGGCGCGCGTGTTCCTGCTGTTTATTTTGCACACATCCTCCATTTCGGAGCCACATTTACTCTGTTACTTCGCGTGCGTGTGCGAAGCGCGGGGAGAGAGCGATGAAGTGTGCGACATAAGGAGACGCAGCATACGCTCGCACACGCACGCGATCGACGGAAATAAATTCCACTCCAAAAAAGAGGATTCGTGTCGCGCGGCGCAGTAGCGCCAACGCTGGTTAGCCCGGTGCCGCTTTTTTACAACGCCCACGCCTCGACCCTTGACGTAGCCGCGGCTCCACCGCGACTACGCTCCGATGAAGCCGCAAATCCGAATAAGTGGCCTGAATCCTGGCACGACTCCTTCCTTGCCTCGACTATGTCGCAGTCTGTGTCTTGATGAAGCAAGCTCCATGCTGACATGACTCCTACGGCATTGTGCCGCAGTCCTGCCAGGACTGTGCCGCGATCTGTCAGTTGACTGCGGCACAGTCCCCTCTATTATAATCTAAATCTTTCCGCGACTACGCCGTGACCCTGCCTCAATCGTGCCGCAGTTTATCGATTGACCAAAGCGTCCTCAATTTTGCTGCAATTTCCTCGCGACTACACCGCGATTTCGTCTCGATCATGCCGCAATTTATCGCGTGATAGAGCGGTACCTATCCTGCCGCGACTCGCACAGCGGTTTCTCGGATATATCTTGCCTCAATTGCGTTCACCATTTGATAGAGCAACCCTGATTCTGACGCGACTTCTTCACGACCTTGCCTCGACTGAGCCGCGGTCTATCAGTTCTAAAAGAATCCTTCAGCGATAACGCCGCGGTCCTGCCCCAATCGCCCCGTAGTTTATCGATTTACGGAACGTCCTCCATTCTGACGCGTCTTCCTCGCGATTCCACCGCAACACTCACGCGATTGAGCGATTCCTACCCTGAAGCACCTACCGCCGCGCTTTCTCCGGTAATTTGCCTCAAAAAAGATTATAATTTGATGGAACGCCCTCTATTCTGACCTGACTTCTGCAGCGATTATACAGCGGTTATGCCTCAACTGTGCCGCAATTCATCATTTGATGGAGAGACCTAATTACTTAGCGACTTCCGCAGTTGCACCGCTACTCAACTTCTGCGAAATTGTGCCAGAACTTATCACCTGACGAAGCGTTCCATATCATGGCCCAACTCTTCCGCGTAGGCACCGCGATCGTTCCTCGACTATGCCGCGGTTCATCAGTTGATGAGGTAACCTCAACTCTGGAGCAGCTTTTTCAAGAATTCAGCCGCAATTCTGCTTTGTCTGTGCCGCGGTCTAACAATCGATGAGACGTCCTTTATTATAACGCGATTCGCTCCGTGATTGCACCATGATCCTGCCTCGACTGTGCCTCGGTTTTTTATTCGATGAAACATCTTCTAATCTGATGCACTTCCCCCGCGATTTCAGCGCGAGCCTGCATCTATTCCGCCGCGGCTCTTCCGCGATACCACCGAGACACTGCCTCGACTATGCCTCGGTCCATCAAATGATGAGACAATCTCCTCTTTGAAGCGGTTCAGAGATTCGGCCGCAGTGCGCCCTGACTGTGCCGCGGTTTATCATTCGAGGAAGCGTCCTTTATTCTGACGTGATCCGCTCCGCGACTACGCCGTGATCCTGCTTAGACTAAGCCTTGGTTTATCATTCGATGGAGCGTCGTCTGATTTGAAGCGCTTCCTCCCCGATTGCGTTCACTATTTCGCCGCGACTCTTCCGCGATAGCACCGATACCCTACATTGAACTCTGCCGCGGTCCATGAAATTAACAAATCGTCTTGTATTATGACGCGATCCCTTCCGCTGACGCGTCGTGACGGTACTTCGTCTCTGCCGCGACTCTCCCGCGATTACGCCGCAACCCTGCCGCGACTGTGCCTTGGACTTCGAACATGCAAATAACGACATACCGTTTTCTGTAGAGCTATATTCTCCTCCTCGAGCTCGGTGTATTCACTCATCAGCCGCTGCTCCCGCTCCTTTGTCTCTTTCAGTTCGGCCTGAAAATGATAATTCACTTCGAACCTTGAATCCTCCTACTTTAAATCCCTTCAACTCACCTTCAGCCGTCGTCTCTCCTCCTCTAACGCGGCTCCCGTGTCTGAAGCGGAATTGTGAGCGATTTTCAATCGTTCCAGTTCACTTTGACATCGAGCCAGCTCCTGACGAATAGGTTACTGTATTGCTTAGGAGCAACCTACTGTACGTGTACCGTATGCTAACCTGTTCAGTGTTCCTCAGACTGCTTTCCAGCACATTAATCCTATCAGTGAGGCGACTTTCTTTAGCAGAACTCTCTTCCAGTAGCGTCATCTCGTTCTCGAGCTCACTTCGATGAGCTGCTTTGTGTTGAGTTCGGAATTCGGCCAGAGTCTGGACAAAGGAATGGGTTTTCAAGTGAACAGTTTCACATTCGAACAGAAAATGAAAAAAAAAAACCAGAATAAAAAACAAAAAAAAATCTTAGGAAATTTTTTTAAAAAATTGATAAAAACAAGTTTTTTGAAAATCTCAAAAAACCTCGAAATCAGCATATAAGACAGGTCAAACTCACAAGAATTCAAATAATGGAAATATAATGAAAAATATTAATCTTCAAAGTTTTGCAAGATAAATCCTCACTGATCTACCGAATCCACTGTGACGCACTTCGTGGCAATAGGAAAACTGCACATGGTATCGTATAGGGACATCGAAAAGTTCTAAACTATTGCCTGACTGTTCCGGAAAAAATTGGATATCCGGGAATTTCAAAATGCGACTATATTCGAGAAGTCAGCTAGGTGAGGCTCTAGCAATTTAACTTCAGTAAACCAGAGAAAGCCACCAAAGAAAGCCGAAAAAATCAAAAGTCAGCCGGGTTTCCAGAGCCAGAGCCGACTCGACTCGGCTGGCTTTTTTATACAATTTTCCCCAATTTTTCTTCGTTTACAGTTTGCAAGACCCACCTAGAGTCAGTAGATCGGCGGCTGCGGCGCTGGAAGCTCTTCTGACTCGGGAGCGTGCGGCCGCAAAGCGTGTCGAGACGCGATTGCGGACCGGAATTTGGCCCAGATAAGCACAGTACAAAAATTCGGTATGTTGAAGGAAGCCGAAAAAAGCAAAAATACTTAATTTAAACTATTTTAACCGACGAGTTATTCAAAAAATTCAAAATCCAACTTTATTAGAGCACCGGGGTAGCTAGGGATATGAATTGCCTCAAGACAGGGGCGATACAATTCATATCAACCCAAAAAAAAGTGAAAAACACATGAATAAACAGGGAAGTTAAATAAAGTAAAATGAAATATAATAATATAAGCGATTAAGAAGAAAAAGTTTAAAAAGTAAACATCTAATCAAATAAATAAATAAAATAAAATAATAATAAAAAAGAACTTAAATGGAAGTTCTGTCCTTTTCACTCATAAAACGCAAGAATACTGTTTGAATTTATAAGGTCAGATATTCTGAAAGTTTGAATTCTGACTATAATCAAAGATTAATTTGGCCGAAAAAAAGCAAAAAAGCTCAAAAATTTGGGTATTCGAAAAATTGCTGAGGAAAAAAATGAGCAAGCTTTTAGTCAACAGAACTTACTAATTGATCTTTTCCTTAAATCGATAAACATGAGAGAAAACTCGATCTTATTAGAAAATGATCGGCAATTGACGAAAAAAAACAAAAAAATACATTCTAGTGTCCGACCACTTGAATACAGCTGTATAGGCAATTTTGGAATATTTTTGAATTCTCAGATATAGTTGGATTGTGAAGTTTGATATTCAGAAAGCTAATAAATTAGAAGACTGGGATGTTTAAAAAACTCAGAATCCAAAAAGTCTACCCGAAAGGGACTGTCCGCCCACGCGGTCGGTGCGCGTGTCCAGCGGCCGTCGTGGATGAATTTTTTCGACTTGAAAATCGATTAGCAGGAATATTAGACGAATAGTAAAACATATTTCAGTCAGCTATTTACAGCCGTGGGAAGGCTGGTCGGAAAAAAATTAACTCGCGACAGGCGCGCTATACGCACGCCGACCGCATGGGTTGACAGTCTTATTAGAACAGACTTAATATTGCGAAAGTCGCGGAAATCGATTGATTCACCAAACTCGGATATGTCTGAAGTTTCGAATGCTTTCGAAAAAATAAAAATTCGACTTCATTCGAAGAGATTGAAAAATGACTATTCCCGTGAAGTCAAATAGTTGAGGAGTTCACTATCCTACGTACTGAATTCGAAAAGTCGGATATTCGAAATCTTCCAAGATTCGACAGCATTCGATCAGTCGGATTTTTCAAAATTCACAACACGGCTACAACCAAAAAGTAGAACACGTGGAGTGTTTTCGTGAAGTCCGATATTCGAGAAGATCACAAATCGACTCAATCCGAAAACTCGAATATAAATAAATTCTTATCCCTATGAATTAGAACAGTCGGATATCCGAAAAAGCGCGAAATCTGTCCAAATCGGTGTAAACTTTGACAGCCAAACGGTGTGAAGTGTCACCACATTCGAGTATCCGACCAAAATGAAATCTGACTTAATCCGGAAACTGGAAAATTCGCAGAATCCGGCGGTATTTTAAAACCCGGACATTTGAAAGTTCAGGTGTTCAGAAACAATCGTTGATTATGCTCAGTATCTAAAAAACTCAGAAAAATCAAAACAAGTTACTTGAAATATAAATGTAACTTACTTGAATGTATCAAGTAACTTACATTTATATTACATGTAACATACATTTATATTTCATGTAACTTAACTTTATATTGCATGTAAGTTACACTTATGTTACATGTAACTTGCATTTATATTTTCACTATGGGTGGTCATCACGTGACGCAGACGACACGCGAAGCAGGGAGCGCGTCCCAGACCACAAACTACGCCAAAGAAATGCTGTGCGAGGACTTTCCTGCTGGTGTGGGGTCAAGTACCTCAAACTTGGGTAATTGAACCAACAGCAACGCCAGTCGTAAGCCTGACCCCACGAGTGCGTCGTACATCCCCCTTTGATATATCTTCTCGGCCCATTTAGGTTACTTGCGACTTATAATGTGCCATTTAAGTTTCTTGTAACATATCGGAGGCGCAGTGCACAAAGTGTTCCCTCAGAAATCGAAAACAAGTTACTTGTAACATATCTAAGCTGATGTAAGTTACTTGTGACTTATCTCAAGTTATTTAAGTTGCATGTAACATATCGGAGACGCACCGCAAGCAGTATCCCGCTGATATGTTGCATGTAACTTAAATGACGACCTGAGATAAGTCGCAATTAACTTACGTCGGCTCCAATATGTTACAAGTAACTTCTTTTCGGCCTTTTATATTACAAGTAACTTGTTTTCATTTTTCTGAGAGGATGGGAAATGAAAAAACCGATGCCGAAAATCCTCTTAAGCAAAAAAAAAACAATTAAATGAAAAAACAATGAACCAACTTGTAAAACATCCAATATCAAAAATAAAATGATAGAAAAGGAAAAGAATCACGAGATCAGAAAAATCAAAACAAGTTACTTGTAATATAAATGTGACTTACTTGAATGTCTCAAGTAACTTACATTTATATTACATGTAACATACACTTATGTATATTACATGTAACTTAAATTTATATTGTAGGTAAGTTACACTTATGCTGCATGTAACTTACAATTATATTTTCACTATGGGTGGTCATCACGTGACGCAGACGACACGCGACGCAGAGAGCGCGTCCCAGACCACACACTACGCCAAAAAATGCTGTGCGGGGACTTTCCTGCTGGTGTGGGGTCAAGCACCTCAAACTTGGCTATTTGAACAAGCAACAACGCCAGTCGTAAGCCTTACCCCTCAAGTGCGTCGTACATCCCCCTTTGAAATGTCTTCTCGGTCGATTCAAGTTCCTTGCGACTTATATCAAGCCATTTAAGTTCCATGTAACATATCGGAGGCGCACTGCATGCAGTATCTCGCCGATATGTTACATGTAACTTAAGTGAACAGAGATGAGTCGCAAGTAACTTACATCAGCTCAGATATGTTACAAGTAACTTGTTTTCGGGCATTTATGTTACAAGTAACTTCTTTCCATTTTTCTGAGAGGATGAGAAATGAAAAAACCGATGCCGAAAATCCTCTTAAGCAAAAAAAAACAATTAAATGAAAAACAATGAACCAACTCATGAAACATCCAATATCAAAAATAAAATGATAGAAAAGGAAAAGAATCACGAGCTCAGGAAAATCACAGCAAGTTACTTGTAATATAAATGTAACTTACTTGAATGTCTCAAGTAACTTACATTTATATTACATGTAACATACACTTATATTACATGTAACTTAAATTTATATTGCAGGTAAGTTACACTTATGTTGCATGTAACTTACAATTATATTTTCTTTATGGGTGGTCATCACGTGACGCAGACGACACGCGACGCAGAGATCGCGTCCCAGACCTCACACTACGCCAAAAAAAATTCTGTGCGGGGACTTTACTGTTGGTGTGGGGTGAAGTACCTCAAACTTGGGTAACTGAACCAACAGCAACGCCAGTCGTAAGCCTTACCCCTCAAGTGCGTCGTACATCCCCCTTTGAAATGTCTTCTCGGTCGATTCAAGTTCCTTGCGACTTATAATGTGCCATTAAAGTTACCTGTAACATATCGGAGGCGCAGTGCACAAAGTGTCCCCTCAGAAATCGAAAACAAGTTACTTGTAACATATCTAAGCTGATGTAAGTTACTTGCGACTTATCTCAAGTTATTTAAGTTGCATGTAACATATCGGAGACGCACCGCACGCAGTATCCCGCTGATATGTTACATGTAACTTAAATGACCTGAGATAAGTCGCAAGCGACTTACATCGGCTCAGATATGTTACAAGTAAGTTATTTTCGGCCTTTTATGCTACAAGTAACTTGTTTTCATTTTTCTGAGAGGAGAGGGGATTGAACCCGAAGAAAAACGACTAGAAAATGAACATAAAACAAATTTAAAGAATGTACCAATAGTAAGAAGCTTAAAAGATTAAAAAAAATTCATATGAACACCGAATTTTAAAAAACCCAATAGTCGATCGAAAATCATTTTTACATAGAATTTTACCTGATTTGCCTGATCCACCTCAACTTTCGCGGCATCATATTGCGTCTGGAGTTGAGCTACCCTGAGCTCTAGGGCTTCCTTCTCCTGCAGCAGACTCAGTCCAACCTCGGCGGCCTGCAAGGGTGAAGATGGAACCCACTGAAGGTAAATATGAGATGAATAAATCAATAATTGATCAAAGAAATAATCGATCAATCAAATGAATCGATTATACATGCCTTCACAAAGCGATCGATAGTCAGTTGATTAAAATCCTCAGAAAAAAATGACTGATTATTGACCTAACCTACAGTATACCTCCGAAAAGTGATCGATAAACGATTAGCTCGCAGAAACTGATCGATAATCGATTGAACCTCCGTGAAAATAGTCTACGGAAACTAATCCACAATCGACTGGGTGACTGAACATTCAAGAACTGACAGCCGTCTAATCTAATGAACCTTAAAAAGTTGACGATGATTGATCAAACCGACGAAAGTTTCACAATTCATTCAGTCGACTGAACTCCCAAGGACATTTGAGCTGCCCTGGAAAATTGATTAGGCCCCAAAAAGTAATCGATAATCAATCAAACTGGCAAAAATAATCAATAATTGATACAACCGAATGAACTTTCAAGAATTGATCCAACAATCGATTGTAATTTCGAACAGTGATTGATAAATGATCAAGCTTCGAAAAACAATCGATAACAGATTATCCATTGAAATTATTAGGTCATGGACTTAAGCTGCGAAAGGTTATCCATAATCGACTTAGGCTGCCTAAACATTCAATAATTGATCTATGATAATTCAAGCCTCTCTCCTTGATTGATTAAGCCTCCATAGGAATCCGCAATCAATTTAATCGACTATACTTCCAAAAAATAATCGATAATCGATTAGCCGACGAGAAGCAATGCGCTATAGGTTCATTACGCTAAACTTTCTAGAAATTGTCGATAATCGATTAAACATCAAAAATTAATTCACAGAAAGTATTCCGCAATTGAATTGAGTGACCGAACTTTCGGAACCTCATTGATTAGACCTCAAAAAGTTGACAATAATTGATTAAACCGACGAAAAACCCATAATTCATTCAATCGATCAAATTTCCAAAGACTTGGAACAATCGAGTCAACTTTTAAGCAGCGATTAAAATTGATTAGGCCTCAAAAAGTAATCAATATTCAATGAAACTGACAAAAATAATCAATAATTGATTCAAAAGATAAAACTGTCTACAAGTGATCGAACAATCAAGTAAACCTTCAGGCAATAATTGATCACTGATCAAGCCCCAAAAAGCTATCGATAATAGAGTATTCGAAATAATTATTAGATAATCGATTGAACCTGCAAAAAGCTATCCATACTCGATTCAAACCGCCTAGATTCGATCGATGACAAATTAAGCCTCTCAATCATTGACTGAGCCACGTAAAAATCCGCAATCGATTCAATCGATTATACTTCCAAGAAACATTCGATAATCGACTTAGCGACGAAAAGCAACTCACAATTGATTCATTACACTAAACTTGCTGGAGATGATCGATAATCGATTGAACTTCCGAAAAGTGATCAATGGCCTTTCAAACCTCGAAAAATGACCGATAATCGATCAGCCGATGAGAAGCAATTTACAACTGATTAATTAGTAGACTCAACTTTCTAAAACATAATCGATAATCGATTAGCCGACGAGAAGCAATGCACTATGGATTCATAACGCTAAACTTTCCAGAAGTTGTCGATAAAGATTAAGCATCAAAAATTAATTCACAGAAAGTATTCCGCAATTGAATTAAGCGACGGGACTTTCAGCACCTAAATAATTGATTAGACCTCAAAAAGTTGACAATAATTGATTAAACCGACGAAAAACCCATAATTCATTCAATCGATCAGATTTCCAAAGACTTGGAACAATCGAGTCAACTTTCAAGCAGCGATTGAAAATTGATTAGGCCTCAAAAAGTAATCAATATTCAATAAAACTGACAAAAATAATCGATAATTGATTCAAAAGATAACTGTCTACAAGTGATCGAACAATACAGTGAACTTTCAAGCAGTAATTGATCACTGATCAAGCCCCAGGAAGCTATCGATAATAGTGTATTTGAAACAATTATCAGATAATCGATTGAACCTGCGAAAAGCTATCCATAATCGATTCAAACCGCTTAGAATCGATCGATGACAAATTAAGCCTCTCAATCATTGACTGAGCCACGTAAAAATCTCGTAAAAAAAATTATACTTCCAAGAAATAATCGATAATAGACTAACCGACGAGAAGCAAATCACAATTGATTCATTACACTAAATATGCTAGAGATGATCGATAATCGATTGAACTTCCGAAAAGTGATCGATAGCCTTTCAAACCTCGGAAGATGACCGATAATCGATCAACCGATGAGAAGCGCAATTCACAACTAATTAATTAAACTATACTTCCAAGAAATAATCGATAATAGACTAACCGACGAGAAGCAAATCACAATTGATTCATTACACTAAACTTGCTAGTGATGATCGATAATCGATTGGACTTCCAAAAAGTGATCAATAGCCTTTCAAACCTCGAAAAATGACCGATAATGGATCGACCGATGAGATGCAATTCACAACTGATTAAATAGAATAAACTTCCGAAAAATGATCGATAATCGATTAAATATACAGACAGGGATCGATAGCCTATCAAACCTCTAAAAAGATCGATAATAGATTGATCGCATAAACCTCGAAAAAGTAAGGCGAAAAGAGCCCGAAAGGTCCCTTAATCTCGTTCAAAGATACAATTTTCGGCGAGACAAGCCGACAGCTGGTAAGAAAAACGGCTGCAGAAATCGCAGCCGCGGGATGGATGATGGCTATACGACACAGGGTCTCTTCTTTCTCACCTTATGTTTATCGGCGATCGCCTCTTCCAGAGCGGCTTCGAGCCGCGCCACCTCGGCTCGTATTTGCTCCAGCTCACCCATACCCTGAAAATGGGAACTATTGAGAAATTCGTCGAATAAGCGATCCGATGAAGTGGGCGTAAGGAATGGAAGGAATCGAGCAAAAATCAGCAGAAAACGACCACGAAAAAACGAAAAACGGCCCCTAAGGTTTCGCACGGATTGGGCCGCCCACTATGCCTGGTTAGCCGACGACAAATGACATGCAGGACTTCCAGATGTTCACCCCCAAATGAAAACATGGAGCCACTCTGACCCACTATCGAGCAGAAAAAAAATAAGTGAAAAATCTCATAAAATAACGAAAACCATTTCGAACGTCTTGCATGTAGTCTCAGCATACATTTTGGAATACAGACCACCCACAAGTGGAATAAAGGAAACGAGAAACTGTAACCTCGGAAAAAAACAGAAAGTGCACTGTCCTACTTCTACAAATGTTAAAGCAGGTAGAGAGAAATTCGGGAAAATTTCCAAGGAAAAAACGAAAAACTACCGTTATTCGTAAGGCTTAACGGCCCATTTTAGCTTTGTGCGCCCATTCTAGTTCGTAAATCACATGGAGGAAATTGAAAAAAGCACCTTCCGAATGGAGCTTGGTGTAGTTTTTTTTTCTTCGAATCAATAAAATCCGAAAATCTAAGAGAAACACCGAATAGAAATTCCAAAACCCTTTCTTGGAGATTCTATTTCCCGACAAATCCATAAGCAGCTTGGAGAAACGAGAATTTTTTTCGCATCTGAAAAATTAACTATTGTGAGTTTACTTTACACGAGTATTTAAAAAAATGAACGACTTGGAATTACATGTAAATTGAAAATTCCGGACCAGACTCCGAAAAAAAACGTGGAAAATTTCTCAAACTATTCCAGAAAAAAAAACGAAGAAATTAGATTCCTGGATGGAACGAATATTCGAAGAAGAAATGGACAATCAATTTGAATTGTAGGAAAGATCGAATAGTTAAGGAATAAATTTCGAAAAAATGGCCAACAATTTCGGTGATTGAACGAATTAGGCGTGTAAAGGATTAGGAACTGATAAATTTATTCACCGAACAGATCAAATGGTCGAAAAAACGACTAGTATTGATCTCCTGATAAACCCAACATAAAAAAAAGAATCGAAAAATCAGAGAAGAACGAAGAAATTCAATTCTCAAACAGACAGTCGAAAACTCGAATAAATCCTAAATAAATAGAATATTTAAAAAAATCTAAAAATTCGAATTATCGAATAGATCAAACATTCGAACCAATGCAAATTCCAATTCTCGTATGAACAGTATAAAGGCTATAAAACCGGTTTCTACGCGTGCTGGTGCGGAGCGGAGGCTAAAGACAGTGAGAGAGCGCATGACAGACGGAGGGAGCAGAATTGCGCGCGCGCCGCTAGCGCCATGAGTCGTGAGAAATACCATGTTTTGCAGAGGATACTCGAATGAACGGATGATTAAAATACACAAATAACCAAGTATTTGAAAAATCGAAAAATTCAAATGGAATTTTTGAATAAAAAACAAAACAATTTTTCGAATTAAATGGAATCTTCAAAAAAAAAAACGAAAAATTCAAAATTTGGAACGAATCGAGTGCTTGGTACATATAATGTAAAACACAAAAAATTGAATATTCGGGGAAAACAAATTATCTGAAATCCCTTCTGATGAAAATGCTCTAAAAACCAATGTAGATTCTTGAATAAATATAATAAGGTGAGAAATCTTGATTAATTCAAATCGTAAATGAATCGAATATTCAAAAAAAAACAATTTCAAAAATAAATTTTGAAGTTTTCTTTATTCAATGCTTAGCAGAGTACTACTATACGGTGCCAGGTAGCCTTACAAATGCATGAAAAAACATTCAATAAATTACATTTAAAAAACAGTAAAATGAACTTCCACCCTCCAAAAAAGGGTCCTGGGCGCAATCACAACATTAGGACCCATCACAAATGCTAAGAAAAGAAAATGAAAAAAATGTAAATTTTGAAATATATATATATTTTAAAGAATGAGATTTCTATAAAAATACGATTTTCCCTATTTAAATCACAATAAATGCCGAAAAATCTACTTTAGCGGTCACAATCCAGGTGGTAACCGACATTTTGGACACCGAAAACACCTGGATCGCCTGGCATATTCTCAAGCAACCCATCGCCCTGCACCCATCAATTATCGCGCAAGTGCACTATTACACTTGAATGCAGCCGAACAAATAACTGGTTAACCTAAGAAAATTGTAGATCAATACAATAACTTGACAGATGGGTCTAGCCCAAAGGCGAGTCAGACTCACCCTCTCCCAGCCGGCCAGGTAGTGGAGCAGCAGGAGCAGCTAGTAAATAAATAACCAACCACTCAGTCGGGGGGCCGGCTGTCAGCAAAGGTGTCCCTCCATCCCCTCCTCCCAACACTCCATCCATCCGCGGTCAGTTATCAAGAATCAATGCGTGCACGCCTAACTCCCTCTCCATCTCTCACCATATGTGTACATATTTATATGCGGGACAGACAGCAGACAGCCGGGGAAAAGCACTTGAGGGCATGAAATTGAAAACTGCTGCGGTGACGGGGTTAGAACGGACAGTTGGTCAAGAAAAATATCAGCTCATCGCAAAAGTTGTTCAAATTTGGAAAAGAAAAACTAATTTTCATGTTTATATCTATCAGAAAGAGAATCGCCCCCTGATCCTAGTGGTACCACTGAAATTGCTTGAAACCTTCCAGAAACGAAGTTATGGTCCATTTAACATCAGCTAGGTGTCATTTAGTGAGACTATTTTTCGTTTAAGGAAACAGTCAAGAAAGCGGCAAAGTGCTTACAGTTTCCCGTTTCAGTCGCAGTATATAAGCTCTCATTGCTGGAATGGTAATTCAGTCATAACCTCTTCATCTCTCGACTAACAAGGGAACTACTGTAAGTCATACTAACCATTCTAAATGAAACGTACTTTTCTAGAACCATTTTTGGACGAAAAGTCCGAATATGCCCATCGCAGCTGCCTGGACCCACTCTGAAAGAAGTTATGGGCGTTTTTTTCTGATTTTCGGGCCTATTGTACCCTAAAAAAAGCGTATTATTTTTACAAAAAGTCGTAAATGGACCTCATAATTGTGTTAAGCGCCCAAAACTATCCCCCTAGGCAAGTTTGGGTTAAGGGAAATTTTCCAAACTTTGCGCAGACTGACATCGTTTTGGACTTGTACGGATTTTTGATTAGGCGTTTATGTATACTATACGAAACGAAATTTTCAAAAAATTTTCGAAAGCTTTTTCAAAAATTTTTTCGTTCGTTTTCGTTTGTTCGAAAATTCGTCGAACGAAATTTTTTCAAATTTCGTTCGTTCGAAATTTTGTTGAACGAAATTTTTTCAATTTTCGTTCGTTCGAAATCCGATTTTTCGAAGTTCGTTCGTTTGGAATACTTTCGAACAAATTTCAAAGAAATTCGAAATTTTTGAAAAAAATACGAAATTTCGAAAAAAATCGAAATTTCGATTAGTTTCAAATTTCGTTCGTTCGACCTCCGAAATTTCGAAAGTTTTTCGAAATTCGTTCTTTCGAAATTAGTTCGAACGAAGTTTTTTTCAGTTTTCGTTCGTTCGAAAATATTTCGAACGAAAAAATTTCGATTTTCGTTCGTTCGACATTTTTTTCGAAATTGTACAACAATAATTTATACCCATTAAATTCCTTTCGAAGCGTTTTAGAAAACTGTTCAAAATTTGACTCAAATTCGCCCTGGGGGGTTATTTGAGGTGCTAATCACGAATCTGAGGTTCATTTTAACGTTTTTCCAGTTTTCGACTAAATTTGTTCAAAGATTCCCACCGGCAGAAAAAATTGACGGCGAAATCGACTTTTGACGATTTCCGGAATGTGACGACAGATGTGGCTCAAATCGTTCTTCTGAGGGTTATTTGGAGTGCTCAAACACGAGTCTGATGTCAGTTTATCGATTTTTGACCGCTTACGGTAGATTACGGTGGGTATACGGTAAGTTTGTCAAAGTCTCAGATTCGTCTAAAAGTTTCTATGTGGGGGTTATTTGTGGTGCCGAATACGAATTCGATGTCTATGTATTTGTCGATTCTCGAAGTATTAAGGTAGATGTTGCCTCTTAAATGGCATGCTATCGACCATAACCTACAGTAAACCTTAGAATTTCGACAAGCGAACCCCGGATTCGTGTTCAGCACCCCAGATTACCCCTACACACATTTTTAGCGAATTCCGGAGAAAAACTAAAAACATCCCAAAAATTTCATGGGGGTACCCTTACCTTGCCGCGAAGCTTTAAAAATGCTCATAGCTTCTTTCAGAGTGAGTTTAGGCAGCTGCGATGGGCATATTCGGACTTTCCGTCCGAAAACAGTTCTATAAACGTACATTTCATTTGGAAAGGTTACTATGACTTATAGTAGTTCTCTTGTAAGAGGATAAAAACGTTTCAAGAAGGTAGTTACCAGTCATATTGGTCACAAATAGGAAAGTGTTTTCGACTTAGCTTTCACTATTCAAAGGCAGGGTTCACGACGATTTTCGCTCCCGAGTTTTTCACATTAAACAATGCGTTGGCAACCATGTGTTACCAAAATTACGAAGAAAATGCCAGAAACGCACTAAAACGTCTTATTTCAGTGACATTATTCTATAGCATGGACTAGTTGTCCGGTTGGATGAACGTGTTCATGGCTGTTGTTACTAGTGGAAAATTGGGTCAATCTAAAATAGGAGAATATTTTATGCAAAGCAGGATTAGTTAGGGCCCTAAGGAAAGAACGGTGCAATAGAGAGTAGAGAATTGCAGTGGACGGGTCCTCAAAATATTTCATTGTCACAACAAACACTTCCTGTGATACTTAAGAGGTGGGGTGATACTTAAGGATTTCGTGTACTTCTGGTGCGTTTTTCTCGATTTCTACGTCATTTTAGTTCTACATGGAGGCCACTTAATCAATATAGCGAATAATCTCAAAATTGAAGAATATCGTGATCACTGCCTTCAATGTTTTCCGTTTCAGTCGCATTACATTAACGCTCGGAGTTCACGGTAAGTTCGTTCACGGTATGAAAGAATGGTTCAAAGGTCTAAAAAAAACTCCATTCTTCATATTTCATGATTTTGGTGTCGAAAAATCACAACATTTGAAAGAATGTATGAAACAGCGAAGAATCTAACTATTTTGCAGAAGCAATAGACTTTTGTCTCTGAGTTTTTTTTTCTCGGATTTTAAAGGCATCGTTCGCGCTGAAAATCAGTTTCCATTTTTTGGGCTCAATTTCATGAATGAGCCCGGTAGACCACACCGGTGGGTTTTGGCGCTTCAAAAGCCTAGGGTTATTAGGTTGGAAGAGGTTGAAGATGAGGATCCGCCACCATTTCTCACCAGTTCATCTAGCACTTTTTCATAGAAAGTGGATACGACCGGCAAACAACATGAAAAACAGTTACGGCACAAATTCCACATGTAGAAAAACTTCGAAAACAACAATGACGAGGCCCCCAAATGCAGAAAAACCTCAAAAACGATTTTGCCGCGAAATTCAAATTCGTATTTACAATGTGTTCCGAATGAATTTTCTTTACAAATGGAAGTTTTTCATGGGCGCCTTCGACATTTTCGTTCACTAGAGGGGCCAAGCTACACAAAAACATGAAAAAATAATATACGGTTTTCTGCGCGTACGATGCCTTCAAGCCTATTCTGAAGGGAATCGAGCCGAAATCACAGTGGTATCACTGGAATTGCTTGAAACCTTCCAGAAACGAAGTTATGGTCCCTTTAACATTAGCTGGGTTTCATTTAGTGAGATTGCTTTTCGCTAAATGAAACATTTGGGAAGACGGCGAAATGTTTGATGATTCCCGTTTCAGTCGCATTACATAAGCTCTCATTGTCAGAATAAAGAATAATCTCGCTGTAGCCCAAGTATCGATGGAGAGAAAACAAAACTTTAAGAAAGTAGTTATCAGTCATATTGGTCACATATAACTAGGGAAATGTTGTGGAATTTTTTCTCAGAATTTGAATAAGAAACAAAAACTTGAGGTTGCCGAATTACTGGAATAAAGTTTCCAAGTAACAGTGGATCTGATTTCTTAGCATAAAAGAAGGAATCATGATTCTGAAAAAATTCTTCCTTCATATTTCATGATTTTTGTTTCGGAAAAACCTAACTTTCAGAGGAACGCTGGAGTAGCAAACATTCTAACAATTTTGCAGAAGTATGTAGTAGGAGGGATTTTTCCTTCTCCTCGGATTTAAGGCCCATCCTAAAGAGAATCGCGCGCTGATCACAGTGATATTCCTGGAATCGCTTGAGACCTCCTATAAACAGAGTTGCGGTCCCTCAAACATGAGCTTGGTCCTATTGAGTTGATTTTTTTTGGTGTAGGCAAAATCTGAGTGTGGCGATTGGCCTAATTCTTTCGTTTTAGCCACACTACATATGTATTTCGCTGCTAAATACCGGTACTCAAAAAATATCGACAATCACGATGCATGGGCGACAGAAAAAAATGCCCCCATAAAATTGGCTCATAGATGCAAAAATCTTGCGAGGAAACCATGCGAAAAATTTAACGATGAGGAACAGTCTTCATAGAAGTCAAACATCAGAAATAATGTTCTCAGTGAACATTGATTATAAATTTTTCTCCAAAAAAAAAAGAAAAAAAATGAAGGTCAAAAATTTAATTTCCTAAAAATTTCAAAGTCAGTAATAGTTTTCATGATTGTGGCATCGAGAGAAAAAAAAACCAGATTTAGATCAGTAAAGCAGAAATAAAGTGAATATTCTAATTATTTTGCAGCACAATAGTATGTACACAATTTGTCCTGATTATATGCCCACCCTAAAGAGAATCTCGCCCTAATCACAGTGGTATGCCAGAAATAAATTAAAACCTCCGACAAACCGAATTATGGTCAATCAAACATTGCCCATGTTCAATTAAAAATTATTTGTTTTCAGTTTGGAGCAGATTTCTACACCGAGAAATGGCCAAGCTTTTCCCGTTTCAGTCGTACTACATAAAAGTTTCGTCGTTGGATCGAACGATAGCTGTTCCCACCATTGTGGCTAATGATGAAATACCTGAAAAGCCTGTCAGATATACTCCATTTTGGAGTGAAACTTAGTTCCATCGATCGCGTGTGTGTGCGCGCGTATGCCGCGTCTCCTGCTCCCCGACACTTTCTCGCTGTCTCTCCCCTCGCTTTGCACAGGCACGCAAACGAACACAGTTAATTAGGTTCTTGTTATAAGTGATATGTTGTGTTACAAAAACGAAAATTCTGTGAGGAAACCATGCAAAATAATTACCAAAAAGGAAAAGACATCAATGCGGCCAACTAGCAGAAATCACGTTTTCAGGGCTATAATTATGATTTCTTGGCATTAAAGGAAACATTAAAAATCTTAGAAATTCCTTTTGTCAATTTTCTTGATTTTCAGGTCCAAAAAACAGTTTTCAGCAGGATCCGAAACGAAAACGTTGATATAGCGAATACTCCATATATTTTGCAGTAGCAATAGCATAAAAATTCAATAGTTCTTTTTCCAATTGGTAAGAAATGCTTCGATAAAATTCGCTATTAAACACATTTTCTCATAAATACAAAAATCTTATGGGGAAACCATGTAAAAAGTGTAAAAATGAGGAACAGTTTTATCGAAGTCAAAGAAAAGGAACGATGTTCTCAGGGTCATGAATTTTTCTACAAAAAAAAAAGATAAAAACTGAACATCAAAAACTCAAATATTCAAAAAATTTAAAGTCAGTAATAGTTTTCATAATTCTAGCATCGAAAAAAACAGACTAAGATCAGTAAAGCAGAATTGATGTAAATATTCTAATTACTTTGCAGCTTATTAGTACCAGGCCGTCCAATAATTCCTGTCCGAAAATTTTCAAAATTATATAATTTTCCTTAGAAGTGTTATAATACCAGGCAAGTGTAAGAACCTTTTAGAAGGTTCTCTAAAGTTCTACGCTAGGGGTATATAAGGCGTAGTCGCAGCGTCTAGCTACCAGTACAAGCTAAAATGGACCAAGGTCGAATTCGTACGTTAGTGTACTACGAGTGGCTGCTGGGCAACGACACGGGCACCGCGGTCGCCAACATCTGCAGAGCGTGCAAGGAGGATGCAGCGTCCCAACGCACAGTCAGCCGCTGGTTCAATCGTTTCGAGAGCGGAGACACGAACCTCGAGGACAGGGAGCACAGCGGGAGGCCTTCTACGGTGGATGATGACGAAGTCCGTCGCTGTCTCAAGGATAAGCCGGAAGCCACCACCCGTGAACTGGCTACGACGCTCGGCTGCAGCAAGTCCACCATCCACAATCGACTCAACTTACTCGGCTACCACAAAGTTCTGGCCCGTTGGATCCCCCACCGTCTGACGGACGCCAACAAGCAGAGCCGCGTGGCCGTCTGCCAGTCCCTCCTCCTTCGTTTCTCGAGGACCTGGTCACTAAGGATGAGAGCTGGGTCCTCTACGACAACGTCGCCCGCCGTGCCGTCTGGATCCCGCGCGGAGAAGAGCCGCCGACGACGCCGAAAGCCGACCTGCACCCGCTGAAGATCATGCTCTGCTGCTGGTGGGACACCAAGGGCATGCTGTACTTCGAGCTGCTCCCGCAAGGCAGGACGGTCACCGCCTCTATCTACACCGATCAGCTCGAGAAACTAGCCGCCGCCATCCGAGAAAAGCGTCCCCGACGGGCCTCGGTCCACCTGCTGCACGACAACGCGCGCCCCCACGTGGCGAAGGAGACCCAGCAGAAGTTGGCGACGCTCGGCTGGGAGACGGTTGCCCATCCGCCGTATTTCCCGGACCTCGCCCCCTCCGACTACCACTTGTTGCGCCCTCTGAAGCACCATTTGACCGGAAGAAAATTCACCAACTACGACAACCTCAAATCCGACCCTGTGGTGATTATATTCTTGATTAGACTTGTTTTTCAATAAAGTTGAAAAAAATAAAAATGGTGAAATTTTCGGACAAGAATTATTGGACAACCTGGTATGTACACAATTTGTCCTGATTTAATGCCCGTCCTGAAGAGAATCTCGCCCTAATCGCAGTGGTATGCCACAAATACCTTAAAACCTCCGACAAACCGAGTTGTGGTCAATCAAACACTGCCCAAGTTCAATCAAAAATTTTTTTCTTTTTGGAGCAGATTTTGACAGCGAGAAATGATCAAAATCTTCCCGTTTCAGTCGCATTACATAAACGCTTCGATGTCAATTCAGACGGTATAGGTCTTGAGCAATAACGGTGATGCTTGAATAAGGATAAGATACTGTCGTTCTCGGGGCCAAGTCGCGGTCCGCGTTTGCGGACTACGACTGATTCATCATGCGACACGTGATAATCGTGCTGGGACCACTTGGTCCCGGCACGATTCACCTTTCTCCCAGCACGAGTATCACGTGTCGCATGATGAATCAGTCGTAGTCCGCAAACGCGGACCGCGACTTGGCCCCGAGAACGACAGTATCTTATCCTTATTCAAGCATCACCGTTATTTGATTTTGATCATTTCTCGCTGTCAAAATCTGCTCCAAAAAGAAAAAAAATTTTGATTGAACTTGGGCAGTGTTTGATTGACCACAACTCGGTTTGTCGGAGGTTTTAACTACATGTGGAGTTTGTGCCGTAATTGCTTTTCATGTTCTTTCCCGGTCGGATCCACTTTCTATGAAAAAGTGCTAGATGACTGGTGAGAACTGGTGGCGGATCCTCATCTTCAACCTCTTCCAGTCTCGTAACCCGAGGTTTTTGAAGCGCCAAAACTCACCGGTGTGATCTACCGGGCTCATTCATGAAATTGAGCACAAAAAATGGAAATTGATTTTCAGCGCGAACGATGCCTTTAACAATCAACGAGACTCAAGTTTAATAATATTAATACTTTCGAAAATCAAAAACCGTAGAACCGTTGAGGTTTAGAGCGGAAGCAAATATTGAAAACATTTGCTTCGCCCCGAAACTCTAGCCTCCGACATTGAAGATATATTGTGTCACAAATATGGAAATTTCGTGGGGAAGACATACAAAAAAAACTATCAGTAAGGAAAATACATAAATACGACTGAATGGCAGAAATGAATTTTTCAGGTAACAACAATCCGATTTTTTCGGAATAGGCTTCTTCTACACACAGAGGGAGGAGTTGTCCCGTTTTCGCAAATCGACTCGTGGTCCCGAGTGGAACTAGAGCTGCAAAAGAGGAGACGACTCCTCCCTCGGTCTGTAGTGAGCTCCTGACCCGATTTTTTTCACATTAGAGAAGACGCTAAAAGCGTTAAAAATTCGTTTTCTCATTTTTACTTATTTTCGTGTCGAAAAAAAACCTATTCTGAGCATGAATGAAACAAAAACATCGATTTAGCAAACATATTGAGCAGCAGCAACAGCATAAAAAATTAATTGATATTTTTCCAAATTTTGCATCTATCCTGAGCAGAATTTCGCTCTGATCACAGTGGTACCACTGGAATCTCTTGGAACCTTCCACAAACGGAGTTGTGGTCCCTGGAAGTTGATCCAGGTTCAATTGAATTGATTTTTTTTGCTTCAGGTTAATTTTGAAAGCGGCGAATGGCTTGATTATTTCCGCTTCAGCCATATAACGTTTACAGTTTGTCGTCAATCATCGCAATCAACGCTTGCTGCTATGAAATTGCTTGAATGCTGAAAAATATCTCGGAGAAGTGGTTGCAAATGATTGAATAATGGTCACAAATACGGAAAAATAACAAGAAAAACCTGAAAAAAACTTTAGCAATAAGAAACTTCCTTGCGGTTGATGATGGTAAAAATATAGTTTTCGAGGAAAAATCGAAAAGTTGATTTTTTAAAAGAAGAAATTAAACATTTATTCGTAGGTCAGAAAAACCCATAATTATTTTTAATGATTATGATGTCGAAAAAAAATCTCAACTCTAAACAGAAGAAGTTAGTTAAGCAAATTGTGGTGCGCGCGAAGCGCGCACCAGATTTGGTTTTGAATCGGCCACGCGCGCAACCTGTTTTTCAAAATCTAAGTTCAGGCTGAAAGTAGAACATAACTCTAAATTGCATTAAAAAGAGCGCAAAAAGTTGTATATAACCCCCAAAAATGGTTTGGAACGGTTTCCTAGGATTTGAGCGAATTTTCAAAAACCGCAAGTGTTCTCTGTTAATCTCCTTTTTTCAGACGGCGTTCACGATCTCGTGCTAAAAGATAAAATTGAGCTAGGGAGCTCATTTTTGGACAGGAGGCTGGAAATGGATGCATGTCGCTCCTATTCCAATTTGACCTCGATACCTTTACTTTGAAGGGTACCTCAAAATCGTGGGTTTACATACTAAATTAGCCGTGGAGCACGAAAACTCCTTTTTTCTGCTACGGCTCTGGACACCGGGGTGTGTGGGTGAATTCGCAGCCTATCAACACAATTCGTCGAAGGTAAGTATTGAAATTGTCAGAATTCGTACTCATGACACGTCATCGATCGATAATCAATATTATCGATTTTCGTGCTTTTTGCACAAAATGCGGCGAACAGTGGTGATTGCTTTTCGGATTGGTTTTCTTGGTTGAGGAATTTCGCTCATCAGTCATTATCGATAAATACCGATCATTAATATTGATTTTTTCGCCTGTTGCACAAAATGCCGTAATGATTTTTGATTGTTGATGGCTCTAAGTCATTTGTTTGGGAAATTCTTCTCATCATGCAAGATCAAATATTAATGATCAATGATATCGATTTATCACATTTTGCACCAAATGCGGCAATGAGTTTTATAAGTCATAGGTTTCAAAATTTGTACTCATACGACAATATCGTCTGTTAGATGTTTCATCATTCCAAAATGGAAATCGTTGAGCAAAATGGAAGTCAGAAAGGGAATCTTTGGGAAAAATATGTGAAATTTCTGAAAATTTAGCTTCCTGGCAAAAGTAGCGATTTGGTAATGGTCAAAAAAAAGTTTCAAAAATGTCTTGAAATATTTCTAAAAATAATTTGGCATAAAATAGCATGGAGTAATGAAAAAGCTAGGAAATGAAGTGAAATAACCAAAAAATACGATTTGGTGGTCGATCATTTCACAAGCTTCTCCGGTAAAGTTATCAAAACGAAATCAAGCGCGCAAGGGAAACATTAAGCCATTTTTGAAAGCTGTATTAAGGGAATCAGCATAGGTCAAGCTAGGTGAACTTCATTCCATATCGTGCTTGATTTCGTTTTGATAAGTTTAACGAAGAAGCTTGTGAAATGATCGACCACCAAATCGCATTTTTTGGTTATTTCACTTCATTTCCTAGCTTTTTTATTACTCCATGCTATTTTACGCCAAATCATTTTTTAAAAATATCTCAAAACATTTTTGAAACTTTTTTTGACCATTACCAAATCGCTACTTTTGCCAGAAAGCTAAATTTTCAGAAATATTCTTTTTATTTTGCAACAGGGATAGCATAAAATTTTTTAATTAATTGTTTGCTTTCGGATTTCACTCCATTACCACGAGGCCCGCTCACTAGAGTATATCAAACGAATAATATCGATTTTCCAACTAACTCTTATATTTTCTCAGAGACGAGATTGTTTTAACCGCCTTTGGTGTCAAACATTACCAGAGGGGCAAGGTTTCCATTATTGATGAAAAAGTAAATTTCTGTCCAATCACAGAATTGCTATAACCATTTATTCGATTATTCGAATATTCGAATAAAAACTCAACTAATTGGCTTTGGCATGTTAATGAATAGACGAAACCCCACTTTTTTATCAAATATGAGAACCTTCCAATTACCCTAATGTGTGATTACAAGTGCTGTTGAAACCATTCCGATCATGAAGAGAAAACTAGATTTATTCGAAGAAATCGATATTATTCGTTTGATATAGTCTGTCGCTCACTGACCATGGCGGTACCACTACAACTGCTTGAAGCCTCCTACAAACCTGGTTATAGTCCTTCGAATGTCGCCTTGGTCTCATGTAACGTGACTTTGTCTGGCTTCGGGTAATATTCTAGAAATTGCAAACGACGAGTTTTCCCCGTTTCACCCACGCTATATAAATAATCCGTTGTCGAATCCATCGATACGCCGTTTACTCCAGCATTGTTACAGTAATGAGAAAAATTTTTGGAGAATTTATTAAACATATTTTTTAGATATACTCTGTTTATCTTGAATTGCACAAAACACGGTCCGCCAATAATCCTCTAATTGGCCCGCTAGTACCGTAGTGTACGTCCACGACGCGTTCTTGGCAGACCCGGGTGACAGTGTGGGTGGCCGAGTGACGGCATTGACGAATCGATTGCTCCGCACACCGGGTGCACACCCGGGTCTGCTGAGAACGCGTCGTGAACGTACACTACGCTACTAGCGGGCCAATTAGAGGACTATTGGCGGACCGTGTTTTGTGCAATTCAAGATAAACAGAGTATACAAAAATGGTGTGAACAAAGCAAGCAAAAAAAACAAACAAAATAGAATTTCATTCTTGCGGCCATTTAAAAGCAGTGTTCGCGAGGAATATCGCACTCGAGTTCGACCCAAAAATGGGATTGTTTGGTCGTGAGATCACTAATAGTGAAGAAACAGGGAAGAAAAACGTCCAGAATAAGTCAAAACAACGGTTTCTAACTTCAGGGCGTGGACGAGAATCATGGGCCCTGCTGATTTCGGCAAGCGCGCGCTAATCGCGAAATCTGCGCGAATCGATCATGCTAGCTGCGGCAGAGTTGCTTGCCAATTTGCCATCGAAACGTGTGCGGCGCCACAAGCTCGTCCGATTGGGGGGCGGACCGGGATAGGTAGGCGCACCGGGATAGCTTTTAAAGCCGTTTTTATTGATTTCCGGCCAGTTTTCGTTGCTTTTTTCGACCCTATCCTCTACAGCGCCTGTCAACTTAGTGTTTCACACCGAGACCTCGAGAACGAGATTTATCGTAAACATTGCCTTCAAAAGAAATAAAACTTTCAGTCAACAGTGTGTATGATTTCGTTGTGCAAAAAAGAGGAATTGAAGAATGAAAAGAAATTTTCTGGTCTTCACTACTTTAGTCTCGAAAAACCTCAATTCTGAGCAGAAAGTTTTGCTCAAGCAAGTATTTCAATGGTTTGTAGCACAAATAGCATCACAACTTTGCTTCAATTCTTCTTCAAATTTTGTGCCTATCCCAAAGAGAATCGCGCCCTGCTCAAAGTGGTACCACTGAAATTGCTGAAAACCTCCTGGAAACAAAGTTATGGTCCCACAAATATCTACAAATTCCCATGGGATGCTTGCTCGTGCGTCGGGCAACCTTCTTGAAGGCTGCGAGTGGCTACATTTTCTCGTTTCCGCCATGTTACATAAAAAGTTCGATTTGAGACTTTCTGATAATTTGGTCGGATTGATATTGTCACAAACACAAAAATAAAGTAAGTACGCCATGCAAGAATGTCAACATTAAGGAAAAGACATTGTTGTGGGCAATTAGTAAAAATAGAACCTCACTTACAATATATATGAACTCTTTCTGCAGAAAAGAAAGAAATAAAAATAAAATAAAATTCTGAAAAAATCCCTCATTTTTTAAAGTTTTTTTTTGGGTCAGAAAACCCAACTCTGAACAGAAAACGTTGATTTAGAAAATATTAATATGTTTATTTCAGAATAGCAATTGCATCAAACTTAATTTTTCATTTTTTTTTTCGGATTTCGACCCTACTTTGAAGAGAATTGCGCCCTGATCACAGTGGTGTCACGGAAATCGCTTCCAATCTACTGGAAAAGGAGTTATGGTCTCTCAAATATAGTCTGGGTGCCATTTAGTATGATTTTTTTGCTCCCGAAAACAGTCTGAAGAGCTGCAATCGGCTAAATTTTTCCTGTTTCAGCCAAATTACATAAGCGTTTCGTTGTTGAATCTCACATTCGTTTGTTTCTGACTCAGACAATGAGAGAAAACACCAGTCAGGAAGAATAGTGATCGATACATAGTTTTTTGTAACAAACACGGAAATATCGTTAGGAACTAAGCAAGAAAAATCAGAAAAAAAGAAAGCTCCATTGTTGCCAATGAGCAGAACTGAAGCTTACATAGAGTGTGGAAAATCTATTTGAAGTCTAGAAAAATTCTTCCCTCTTTTTGTATATGTTCTAAAGTTGAAAAAACTTGAGCCTGGATGCAAAATGCTTCATGAGCATTAAAATTTCTATTTTTTTTTCAAATTTGACGCCTATGTATCTCCTAGAACGCCAAAAACAACACAAAACTGCAGAGGACTGTGAACCTTGTTTCAAAGTATGCAGCAGTTTATGGACTGTGTCTTCGTCCCGACAAACGCAAGCAAATGTGAGTCTCTCAGAGACTTTCACTGGGTCACGCGGACTGACCGCGTCAGGCGGATGCCAGCCGATTAGGCCACGTGAGTCAAGTACAGTTAAATCTCAAGAAAAAAAACATTTAAATCTCACCCGCGGTTGGCGCGAGTGGTTTTAACCTCACAGGCGGCTGGCGGTATGGTAAGCTGATCAGCTGCACACTTCTCTCGACCCGATTCGATTAACGGGCCGGCGCACGCGACCGCCGCGCCAGCCGTGAGTGAGATTCAAATATTTTTCTTGAGGAGGTAAGCCTCGGACCTAACTATATCTTGAAGAGAATCTCGCCCTGATCACAGTGGTACCTCAAAAGCCGCATGAAACCTACCATGAACGGGGTTATTGCCCGTCAAATATTTTATGGGTCCAAATTATAGATTTTTTTTGCTGTTAGCAATTTCTGAACGCTGATTCGCAACGGCTTAATGTTCCCTGATTCAGAAAAATTTATAAACAAATTGTTCTCGACTCTAACAATGATTTCCTCCTTTTCTTTACTGCTTGGACGATCAAAAAACACATCATATCATACAAGAAAAAAAAGATCAAATATCCATATTTTCGTCAGAAGTACGGGAGTATTTTATGGGCTCGTTGACAAGTCCCCAATAATTTGGCCGAACTTTTTACCCCACACAAACGAAAATAGTGCAGGGAAACCAAGCAAAAAAGTTTGTATTGAGGAAAAGACATCATTGTAGCCAAAGAGCAAAAATTAAAACAAGTTACTTGTAACATAAAATGTCGAAAACAAATTACTTGTAACATATCTAAGTCGATGTAAGTTACTTGTGACTTTTCTCAGGTTATCTAAGTTAGATGCGATATATGGACGTGAGTGCGCCTTCAATATAATAATATAATAATAACAATAATAATAATAATAATGATAATAAAAAATAATAATGTGATAATAATAATATTATTATTAATAACAATAATAACAAAAATAATTAACATATTACTCAAATCTTACATGTAACTTAAATGGCACGAGATAAGTCGCAAGTAACCTAAATCGGCCAAGAAGGACTTTCCAAGAGGGTATACGACGCACTCTTGGAGTCAGACATTGGACAGACGTTTCTATCGGCCAAGTTTCAGGTACGTGACCCCACACTGACAGGGCGGGGCCCGCGCAGCGTTTTCCGCATAGAATGTGGTCTTAAGCGTGTTCTCTGCGTTGTGTGATGGCCAACCATGGTGAATATATAATGTACTGTGCTTATCTGAGCCAAATTCCGGTCCGCAATCGCGTCTCGACACGCTTTGCGGCCGCACGCGCTCGAGTCAATCGGGTTTCCAGCGCCAAAGCCGACTCGATGTGGCTTTTTTATGCAATTTTCTCCAAATTTTCTTAGTTTCCAGCTTCTAAAACTCAACTGGAGTCAGCAGATCGGCGGCTGCGGCGCTGGAAGCTCTTCTGACTCGGGAGCGTGCGGCTGCAAAGCGTGTCGAGACGCAGTTGCGGACCGGAATTTGGCCCAGATAAGCCCAGTAAGTTACATGCAATATAACTATAAATTACCACAAAGTAACACAAATGTATGTATTTCACATTTAATATAGATGTGAGTTACTTGAGACATTCAAGTAAGTTACATTTCTGTTGCGAGTAACTTGTTTTAATTCTTCTGAGTAACACTGTATATGGATTCCTTTTGCAGAAAAGAAAGGAATAAAAGTCTGAAGAATCATTCCCTTATTTTCATGATTTTTTTGTGTCGAAAAATACCCACTCCGAACAAAAAACGTTTATTTAGAAAATATTAGTATATTAATTGCAGAACAGCGACATCGTCAAGATTTCATATTGTTTTTTTGGATTTTATGGCGATCCTGACGGGAATCGCGCTCTGCTCACAGTGGCACCCTCGAAGTCGCTTGAAACCTCGAATGAACGGGGTTATTGTCCCTGAGATATTGTTTGAGTCCGAAGTATAGAATTTTCTCTGCTTTCGGCAAATTCTGAACGCGGAGAATGGCTTGAGATTTCCTGTTTCAGTCGAATTACATAAGCGGTTTGTGGTTTTTTATTAGCTTAAATTGTACAGGGTTTTCGCAGAACACACAAGAAAAGAAAAATAATGATCAAATATGCATACTATTTTTGTCACAATTACCGAATTACCATAGACTATAGACTAGAAATTTTGTGCAAAAAAACGATTCGAGGTCTGAAAAACTTCTTTTCTACTTTTTATAATTTGAGCCTTGAAAAACTTAACTCTGAACGCAAGCTCCTAATTAGCATTTAAATTTCTATTTTTTTTATTTAACGACTACGTATCTTTAAGAGAATCTCGCCCTGATAACAGTGGTAGCATGTGTAAAATAGCTTGTAACCTCCTAGGAACAACGTTATGGTCCCACAAATATCGCCATAGAAAAGAAAGGAATAGAAGTCTGAAAGAACTATTTCCATATTTTTCATGAAATTTTGTGTCGAAAAAACTCAATTCTGAACAAAAACGTTAATTCAGCAAATTTCAATATGTTCATTTCAGAACTGCAGCATGATCATATTTTTCTCAGATTTTAAGCCTATCTTGAAGAGAATGGCGCGCTGATCACAGTTGTGTCACGGAAATCGCTTTTACCCTTCTACAAAAGAAGTTATGATCTCTCAAATAATGCTTGACTCCCATTTAGTATGATTTTTTTGCTCCAGACAACAGTCTGAAAAGCCGCGAGTGTCAAGATTTTTCTCGTTTGAGCCATGTTCCATAACAAGTTCGTTGTTGAATCTCATGATCGCCTTAGATAGTTCTTTATTGCTAGGACGATAAAAAATACATCAGTCAAGGAAAACAAAGATTAATATTTTTTCAAAAAAAAAGAAATATCGCAGGGGACTGTGGAATAAAATTCCTGTGCGAAAAACCAACTGAGTTATAAGAAAATTCTTTTCTTTTTTTATTAATTCTAAAGTTGAGAAAAAAACTCTAATCTGAATGCAAAACGCTTAATTAGCATTGGATTTTTTTTTCGAATTAGACGCCTATGTATCTCTAAAAGAATCTCGCCCCGATCACAGTGGTACCACTGGAATTGTTTGAAACCTCCAAGGAAAGAAGTTATGGTCTCACAAACATAGCCGAATTCCGATTTTTTACATGTGTCGGTCAACATTCTGGAAGGTTACCTGTGGAGAATTTTTCCCGTTTCAGCCGTGCTACATAAATAATTCAATACAGATCAGTTTTGATGGTGTTGAAGATTAGGATAAGGAAATCAATCATAACTTCTTTCAAATTACAGATACAGAATTATTGTGACAAAAAATATCCAAAAAAAATGAAATATGAGGAGAACACTCTATTTTTTTGCCAAATAACAGAAATAAATAGGAACTGTTCTCGATAAAGGGGTGACAAAGGGAGCCGCCCTCCGGATTTTGGTCGTGGATTGGCTAACTGGGACTTTTATAAAAATTTTAATCTGGCTGCAAAAAGTTCCCTTATTTTCCCCATAAGGTGGATTTCCTTGAGAGATGGGCGGAATTTTTTCCGAACCCCTTCCCCCCTATCTCGGAAACATCTTCAATAATTTTTTTTGTGAGCAGTGTATATGAGTTTTTGGGCGTTTTCAAAGTCGAAGTCAATGTTTAGTGAACAAAAAATAAAGAGAAAAAATAAATATTACTTGTATTACCTATAGATTTCAAGTTGAAATCAATATTTCATTGTCGACACAGAATCGATCGCCAGTTCGAAATGTTTTCCCGCAGTCTGTATCTCAATATCCTAATGGGACCGCAGAAGTGACCCCTCTTAGCAATTTTATATATGTATATTCGATTGGAAAGACAATTACGATATTATTTTTCACACAGGCAATTATCGGCTCTGAGCCAACTATAACAGGAACAGGAGCTACAAACAGCAGTCCGATTGCCAATTCCTTCAAACAGTCGAAAACGCTTAGCCAAAGGCGAATCGCGGCACAATCGAGGCAGAACAGCGGTGGAATCGCGGCACAGTCAAGGACCGCGGTGAATTCGCGGGCTCTAGCAGGCAGATTGAGACAAAATCTCTCATAACAGTTGCTATAGAGGAAGAGCTTTGTACAAGAAAGCTGGAACTAGTGATTAATTTATGATAAAAAAATATGCTCCACGCCTGATCATAATCCTGCAGTAAAAACACATTCTCGAAAGGTTGAAGTCTAGATTGAATACTATTCAACAGATAAAAAGGTCACGGGAATATTTCACATTCCAATGAGTTTTTCTCTCAATTTTCGCGGGCACTTCTCTTTAGAGTATCTACACTGACTAAAAAAAAGACAAAAAAAAACTTAGCTCTATTTTGTCTCTAGTGAGGAAATAGGAAAATACGCATCGCTTAGAGTCTGTCCGCATAAGACCATCCGCCAATGCGGTCGGCGTGCGTGTCGGGCGGCCTTCGCAAAAAGGCTTTTTTTCGAACAAGCTTGTCCATGGCGTCAAAAAACTGATCGAGAAGTTTTCTATATTCGTCTAGTGTTTCTGCTAATCGATTTACTTATTTAAAAATGCCTCCGTGGCAGCCGCTCTATACGCACGCCGACCGCGTTGGCGAACACTCTAATTTGGATGGACTTTAAGATGGAATGGACACATTTCAGGAATTAAAAGAAGGGCTACATTTCTTTAGGAATGCCTTTTAAAAAAATTTTCTGCGAGTTGTGACGATGTATCAAGTTGACGAGTTACGGTAAGTCATTGGGGTACTATACCTCAGTGGGCGGAGCCTGTAATGCAGTTCAACTAAATTTCATGGAGGCGCTTTTGTGATGATGACATCAGAACATCTCAGGCTGAACTCGAAATTTGAGAAACTAAAGTTTCATCCATTAGCGTGGTTGGCTGAAAAACTGCCTCTCTGATCGTATGGGACTGCTGATAATTAAAATTAACACAGAAACACAGAAAAATATTGATTAATTGTACCACTAACAAATATTTTTTTCTAAAAAAATGAGGAGAAGGCGAGCAGACGCACGTTTTTTCTGGCTTTAATACTTAACTACACTCCATTTCGTAGCCAATTTGTTTTTTGCAACTCGCCGACGCACGCTCGCAGCTCGCGACGCACAATTTCGTACGAGTCTCCTCGCCTCGCCTAATATCAGCCAATTATTATTTTTTCAATAATTTTCTTGACATTGTCCCGTTTTTCATTCTTTTCTTTTATATGTTATAATTATAAGAAAATCTTCAAGATGGGTCCAGAGACGTGGTACAGGCTGTGAAAACCCCGAATTCCCAGAGTTCTTTTGCGTGCGGGCGCGGAGCGGAGGTTAGAGACAGCGAAAGAGAGCATTTGTCAGATGGAGAGAGCAGTATCGCGAGCACATGCAGCGCATTGAGTAGCGAGAATTTAGAATTTTTTTCTTAACTTTCGGATAGGTTTTTTTCTGATTTAGTTTTTTGCCCCTAATTCAAAACTTCTTTTGTGTTTTCTGTTACTAGCCCTTCGCCTCTTTAGCCGATTTTGGTGCGAGCGTCGTGTGTTGCGCGCATGCGTCCGCAAACTGCAGAAAAAAATTTGACATTGAAATCTAGAGTACAGATATGACAGGATGCGCGCCGCCACGCGATTTCACTAAATAAAAATTTGTACAGTTATTATTTTGATTTTTTTTTGGGCGGGGCCTGTAATGCACTTCAACTAAATTTGGAGGACGAGCTTTTGTGACCATCTTACTAGTTATAGAAATGTACCTTTGCTAGTTTTTTTTATAGGAACTTCACTTTTTTTGTAGATTTTTCATTTTATTTAGTTATTAAATTTTATTTTGATTGATATTTATTTCACCAAGATTTCTTAGTGCTCAAGTTTTTGGAAGCGAAGTTTATTTGGCTGAACAATTATCAAAAATTACCATAAATGATATTAACGTTTTCGTAAACCTAAGAATCTCAGAGCATTTGAAGTTGCGGGAAAGCTAATATTGAAAAAAATTATTCATCGGATTAGTTTTAGAAATTTTCCCGCTTCAGGCAGAGTAGAAAAGCTTCCTGTCCTTAGCCAGATGTTACATAAATAGTACACCATTTAACATAGGAAGAAAAGTGGATCCAAGAAATTTGAAGGGCTTTATACGCTATTATTTGTATTATTATTATTATTATTATTATTATTATTATTATTATTATTATTATTACTTTATTATTATTATTATTATTATTATTATTATTATTATTATTATTATTATTATTATTATTATTATTATTATTATTATTATTATTATTATTGCAGTGCATAGAGAGTTATCCTTCCAGAAACAAATGTTTGATTAGCGGCTGACCATCTTACTGATGATTATTTGAACTTTATTTCCTTAACGAAAATGTCTTTCTTCAATCATTTGTTTTTATTCATTTATTGGTATTCAGTTTACTGGAGTTTCTAATGAAAAATTTCAGAGTGCTGAAGTTTGTGAGAGCGAAGTTTATTTGACTTAACCAACAGTTAACGAAAAATACCTTCAATAATGTCAATACTTTGGTAAACTAAAAAATCTTGGAACATTTGAGATTTCAGGGCGAAAGCAAATATTGAAAAAAAAAGAAAAAGAAATTTTGTCATCGGACTTGTTTCAGATTTTTTTCTGCTTCAACTAGAGTATAAAAGCTTTCTGTTCTCGCCTCGCTGTTCGCTACATGATACTATCTCTAATATAAAACGGAAAGTAGTTCTAAAGTATTTGAAGGATTTCATATGTTATTATTATTATTATTATTATTTATTATTATTATTATTATTATTATTATTATTATTATTATTATTATTATTATTATTATTATTATTATTATTATTATTATTATTATTATTATTATTATTATTATTATTATTATTATTACTTCTGCAAAGAATAGAGAGTTATTTTCCAGAAACAGATAGTTGATTAGCTACTGACTACCTTACTGATTATAATTACCTGCGATAAATTTTTATTTATTCTTTATTTTCTTCAAGAAATTTTCACTTAATTAAAGCATTTATATTTATTCATTAATTGGTAATCAGTTGATTGAAGTTTCTAATGAAAAATTTCAGAGTGCTAAATTTTGAGAAAGCGAAGTTTATTTGCCTTAAGAATCATCGAGAAATACCTTTTTCAGAAAAATACTCTTCAATACTCTGGTAAACCTGAGAATCTCAGAACGTTTGAGGTTTTGGGGAAAAAGCAAATATTGAAAATATGAAAAATTAATTTATTGCATTGAAAGTGTTTCAGAATTTTCCCTGCTTCAAGTAGAGTAGAAAAGCTTTCTCTTTTCAGCCGTGTGTTTCAGGAAAACTCTTGGGCACAAGTAGGTCAAAAATATTTGAAGAACTTCAAAAATTATTATTATTAATATTATTATTATTATTACTATTAGTAGTAAAATTCTTATTATTATTATTATTATTATTATTATTATAATTATTATTATTATTATTATTATTATTATTATTATTATTATTATTATTATTATTATTATTATTATTCCTGAAAGTTTAGGTTCCTGGCAAAAGTGAAGATTTGGCATGGCCATTTTTTTCGAAAAATTAGAAATATACTCAGTTAAAAGGGGAAGGTAAAGAAAAATGAAAAAAGTTTTGAAATATTCCTGAGAACGATTTGGCGTAGAATAACTTGATTTTTGGGAAATGTAGTGAAATAGTTGAAAGCATGATTTGGCAGTCGAGTTTGAACCAACTATTTATAAGAGTTGGGCAAAATGAGAAATCGCATTGTATGAGCTTATCCGTAGAACATATCAAAGCAAAATCACGCGTGATATGGAACAAACAGTTGATCTCACTTTACTTAAAGGCAGTGTTCACGATGAGCATCCTCGTTGACTTTCCACAGTAAAATGATAGGGGAGAAGGACCCTAGGCTCCCAGTGCCAAAGGAACGGTAGAAAAAGAGCCAGGAATGGCAAAATAACGGCTGCAAACAAGCGTTTTGGTGCCCCAGACACGCCCCGTGCCCCAGATCCGCCCCTCGAAGGGAACAAATGAAGACTCAGATTATAGGAATGATGAAGTGAAGGAAGTGCTGATAAGTGAGCTGATCGCTTCATTGCACTGATTGGTATCATCCTTCAAGCGGTCAATTCCTCTACGCTTAAAAAACAACGTAAACAAGGGAGGGCCTATTTTGGCTCAAAAGCTCGTCTTTCGTGTCCTTTTTAGGCATGCCTTGCTATATAGGGCACCAGACCTTCCGTAAACCGTGGAGATATCGGAAGTAAAATTTATCGTGAACACTGCCTTTAATAGATCGCGGCATTCCAGCTCCCGAGCGAGCGTTTACTGCTAGCCATATCACGCGTGATTTTGCTTCGATATGTTCTACGGATAAACTTATACAATGCGATCTCTCATTTTGCACAACTCTTATAAATAGTTGGTTCAAACTCGACTGGCAAATCATGCTTTCAACTATTTCACTACATTTCCCAAAAATCAAGTTATTCTACGCCAAATCGTTCTCAGGAATATTTCAAAACTTTTTTCATTTTTCTTTACCTTCCCCTTTTAACTGAGTATATTTCTAAATTTTCGAAAAAATGGCCATGCCAAATCTTCACTTTTGCCAGGAACCTAAACTTCACGCTCCCAGTGATGTCCTGCACACTTTCTACGGCGTTCTTCGCACACCCATTTAGGTCCCGAACACTTTCTACGGCGTCCGACGCACTGCTAATTGGGTCCCACACACTTTCTGAGGCGTCCGGCGCACTGTCATTTGGGTCCCACACACTTTCTACGGCGTCCGACGCACTGCTAATTGGGTCCCACACACTTTCTACGACGTTCTGCGCACACCCGTTTGGGTCCCCCACAATTTCTACGGCGTCCTGCGAACTCTTAATTGGGTCCCACACACTTTCTACGGCGTGCGACGCACTGTTATTTGGGTCCCACACACTTTATACGGCGCCCGGCGCACTGTTATTTGGGTCCCACACACTTTCTACGGCGTCCTGCGAACTCTTAATTGGGTCCCACACACTTTCTACGGCGTCCTGCGCACTCTCATTTGGGTCCCGCACACTTTCTACGGCGTGCGACGCACTGTTATTTGGGTCCCACACACTTTCTACGGCGTCCTGCGCACTCTCATTTGGGTCCCGCACACTTTCTACGGCGTCCGACGCACTGCTAATTGGGTCCCACACACTTTCTACGACGTTCTGCGCACACCCGTTTGGGTCCCGCACAATTTCTACGGCGTCCTGCGAACTCTTAATTGGGTCCCACACACTTTCTACGGCGTGCGACGCACTGTTATTTGGGTCCCACACACTTTCTACGGCGTCCTGCGCACTCTCATTTGGGTCCCGCACACTTTCTACGGCGTCCTGCGAACTCTTAATTGGGTCCCACACACTTTCTACGGCGTCCTGCGCACTCTCATTTGGGTCCCGCACACTTTCTACGGCGTCCGGCGCACCGTTATTTGGGTCCCACACACTTTCTACGACGTTCTGCGCACACCCGTTTGGGTCCCCCACAATTTCTACGGCGTCCTGCGAACTCTTAATTGGGTCCCACACACTTTCTACGGCGTCCTGCGCACTCTCATTTGGGTCCCGCACACTTTCTACGGCGTCCGGCGCACCGTTATTTGGGTCCCACACACTTTCTACGACGTTCTGCGCACACCCGTTTGGGTCCCCCACAATTTCTACGGCGTCCTGCGAACTCTTAATTGGGTCCCACACACTTTCTACGGCGTCCGACGCACTGCTAATTGGGTCCCACACACTTTCTACGGCGTCCTGCGCACTCTCATTTGGGTCCCACACACTTTCTACGGCGTCCTGCGAACTCTTAATTGGGTCCCACACACTTTCTACGACGTTCTGCGCTTACCCGTTTGGGTCCCCCACAATTTCTACGGCGTCCTGCGCACTCTCATTTGGGTCCTGCACACTTTCTACGGCGTCCGGCGCACCGTTATTTGGGTCCCACACACTTTCTACGACGTTCTGCGCACATCCGTTTGGGTCCCCCACAATTTCTACGGCGTCCTGCGAACTCTTAATTGGGTCCCACACACTTTCTACGGCGTCCGGCGCACCGTTATTTGGGTCCCACACACTTTCTGAGGCGTCCGGCGCACTGTTATTTGGGTCCCACACACTTTCTACGGCGTCCTGCGCACTCTCATTTGGGTCCCACACACTTTCTACGGCGTCCTGCACACTCTCATTTGGGTCCCGCACACTTTCTACGGCGTCCGGCGCACCGTTATTTGGGTCCCACACACTTTCTACGGCGTTCTGCGCACTCTCATTTGGGTCCCACACACTTTCTACGGCGTCCTGCGCACTTTCATTAGGGTCCCACACAGTTTCTACGGCGTCCAGCGCACTCACATTTGGGTCCCGCACACTTTCTACGGCGTCCGGCGCACCGTTATTTGGGTCCCACACACTTTCTGAGGCGTCCGGCGCACTGTTATTTGGGTCCCACACACTTTCTACGGCGTCCTGCGCACTCTCATTTGGGTCCCACACACTTTCTACGGCGTCCTGCGCACTCTCATTTGGGTCCCACACAGTTTCTACGGCGTCCGGCGCACTGTTATTTGGGTCCCACACACTTTCTACGGCGTTCTGCGCGCACCCATTTGGGTCCCACACACTTTCTACGGCGTCCTGCGCACACTCATTTGGGTCCCGCACACTTTCTACGACGTCCTGCGCACTCTCATTTGGGTCCCGCACACTTTCTACGGCGTCCGGCGCACTGTTATTTGGGTCCCACACACTTTCTACGGCGTTCTGCGCACTCTCATTTGGGTCCCACACACTTTCTACGGCGTCCTGCGCACTTTCATTTGGGTCCCACACAGTTTCTACGGCGTCCAGCGCACTCACATTTGGGTCCCGCACACTTTCTACGGCGTCCGACGCACTGTTATTTGGGTCCCACACACTTTCTACGGCGTCCTGCGCACTCTCATTTGGGTCCCACACACTTTCTACGGCGTCCTGCGCACTCTCATTTGGGTCCCACACAGTTTCTACGGCGTCCGGCGCACTGTTATTTGGGTCCCACACACTTTCTACGGCGTTCTGCGCGCACCCATTTGGGTCCCACACACTTTCTACGGCGTCCTGCGCACTCTCATTTTGGTCCCGCACACTTTCTACACACTCATTTGGGTCCCGCACACTTTCTACGGCGTCCGGCGTACTGTTCTCTGGGTCCCACACACTTTCTACGGCGTTCTGCGCACTCTCATTTGGGTCCCACACACTTTCTACGGCGTCCGGCGTACTGTTATCTGGGTCCCACACACTTTGTACGGCGTTCTGCGCACTTTCATTCGGGTCCCACACACTTTCTACGGCGTCCGGCGCACTGTTATCTGGGTCCCACACACTTTCTACGGCGTTCTGCGCACTCTCATTCGGGTCCCACACACTTTCTACGGCGTCCTGCGCACACTCACTTGGGTCCCGCACACTTTCTACGGCGTCCGGCGCACTGTTATTTGGGTCCCACACACTTTCTACGGCGTCCTGCGCACACTCATTTGGGTCCCGCAAACTTTCTACGGCGTCCTGCGCACTCTCATTTGGGTCCCACACACTTTCTACGGCGTCCTGCGCACTCGAATTTGGGTCCCACACAGTTTCTACGGCGTCCGGCGCACTGTTATTTGGGTCCCACACACTTTCTACGGCGTTCTGCGCGCACCCATTTGGGTCCCACACACTTTCTACGGCGTCCTGCGCACACTCATTTGGGTCCCGCACACTTTCTACGACGTCCTGCGCACACTCATTTGGGTCCCACACTTTCTACGGCGTCCGACGCACTGTTATTTGGGTCCCACACACTTTCTACGGCGTCCTGCGCACTCTCATTTTGGTCCCGCACACTTTCTACGGCGTCCGGCGCACTGTTATTTGGGTCCCACACACTTTCTACGGCGTTCTGCGCACACTCATTTGGGTCCCGCACACTTTCTACGGCGTCCGGCGTACTGTTATCTGGGTCCCACACACTTTCTACGGCGTTCTGCGCACTTTCATTCGGGTCCCACACACTTTCTACGGCGTCCGGCGTACTGTTATCTGGGTCCCACACACTTTCTACGGCGTTCTGCGCACTCTCATTCGGGTCCCACACACTCTCTACGGCGTCCTGCGCACACTCACTTGGGTCCCGCACACTTTCTACGGCGTCCGGCGCACTGTTATTTGGGTCCCACACACTTTCTACGGCGTTCTGCGCACTCTCATTTGGGTCCCGCACACTTTCTACGGCTCCCGGTGCACTGTTATTTGGGTCCCACACACTTTCTACGGCGTACTGCGCACACTCATTTGGGTCCCACACACTTTCTACGGCGTCCTGCGCACTCTCATTTGGGTCCCACACACTTTCTACGGCGTCCTGCGCACTCTCATTTGGGTCCCGCACACTTTTTACGGCGTCCGGCGCACTCTCATTTGGGTCCCACACACTTTCTACGGCGTCCTGCGCACTCTCATTTGGGTCCCACACACTTTCTACGGCGTCCGGCGCACTCTCATTTGGGTCCCACACACTTTCTACGGCGTTGTGCGCGCACCCATTTGGATCCCGCACACTTTCTACGGCGTCCTGCGCACACTCATTTGGGTCCCGCACACTTTCTACGGCGTCCGGCGCACTGTTATTTGGGTCCCACACACTTTCTACGGCGTCCGACGCACTCTCATTTGGGTCCCACACACTTTCTACGGCGTCCGACGCTTTGTTATTTGGGTCCCACACGTTTTCTACGGCGTCCTACGCACTCTCATTTGGGCCCCGCACACTTTCTACGGCGTCCGACGCTTTGTTATTTGGGTCCCACACATTTTCTACGGCGTCCTACGCACTCTCATTTGGGTCCCGCACACTTTCTACGGCGTCCGACGCACTCTCATTTGGGTCCCACACATTTTCTACGGCGTCCTACGCACTCTCATTTGGGTCCCGCACACTTTTTACGGCGTCCGGCGCACTCTCATTTGGGTCCCACACACTTTCTACGGCGTCCGGCGCACTCTCATTTGGGTCCCACACACTTTCTACGGCGTCCTGCGCACACTCATTTGGGTCCCACACGTTTTCTACGGTGTCCGACGCACTGTTATTTGGGTCCCACACGTTTTCTACGGCGTCCTACGCACTCTCACTTGGGTCCCACACACTTTACGGCGTCCGACGCTTTGTTATTTGGGTCCCACACATTTTCTACGGCGTCCTACGCACTGTTATTTGGGCCCCACACGTTTTCTAGGGCGTCCTACGCACTCTCATTTGGGTCCCACACTTTCTACGGCGTCCGACGCACTCTCATTTGGTTCCCACACACTTTCTACGGCGTCCGACGCACTCTCATTTGGTTCCCACACACTTTCTACGGCGTCCGACGCACTCTCATTTGGGTCCCACACATTTTCTACGGCGTCCTACGCACTCTCATTTGGGTCCCACACACTTTCTACGGCGTTCTGCGCACCCCTACTGGGGTTCCGCGCACTATCTAAGGCGTTCTGTGGATTTCTTCTGATTCACACCGTGCGGCGTTCTAAAAAATACATCCAAGATCCCGCCGTATTGATTTTAAGCGTTCAATCCTAAACAAATGCCTATCAGTGACGGCGTTTATTTCATTAGTTCATTTTAACGAATGAGTAAACGTCGGATGGTTTATAATAACATGTTTACGTGTTTTTGTCTCACTTGACCCTCAATTTTGAGGTCCCGCAAAAATTGAGCTACCAACTTCAAATTTTGTCAGGAGCTAACGGCAATCATAACGAACTTTCTGGCCAAAAATCAGCTTTCTAGCTCAACGATAAGTGTTCCAACAAGATCATGTACGCCAACTGAAAAAAAAAGAGATGAATCCTTTTTTCGACCAAAATCACGTGGTTTTGACAACTTTTCTCGAATCTCAGGTAACCATTCCAGACCATTTTTTGAACAGTTATTCAACTTTCTAAAGTATATCAAATGCAAAAAGAACGGACTTCCTACGTTCACTCTGGACCCTGATACTGAGGGTATATCAGGGGGTTGCGCGATGGCGAATCAAAGCCAAATCTGGTGAGCGCTTCGCGCTCACCACAATTATTATCATTATTATTATTATTATTATCATTATTATTATTATTATTATTATTAATATAATTATTATTATTACTTTTGCAAAGAATAGAGAGTTATTTTTCCAGAAACAGATAGTTGATTAGCTACTGACTACCTTACTGATTATAATTACCTGCGATAATTTTTTAATTAATTTTCATTTTCTTTAAGGAATTTTCACTTAATTTAGCATTTATTTTTATTCATTAATTGGTAATCGGTTCATGGAAGTTTCTAATGAAAAATTTCAGAGTGCTAAATTTTGTGAAAGTGAAGTTTATTTGCCTTAACAATTATCGAGAAATACCTTTTTAGAAAAATACTCTTCAGTGCTTTGGTAAACCTGAGAATCTCAGAACGTTTGAGGTTTTGGGGAAAAAGCAAATATTGAAAATATGAAAAATTAATTTATTGCATTGAAAGTGTTTCAGAATCTTCCCTGCTTCAAGTAGAGTAGAAAAGCTTTCTCTTTTCAGCCGTGTGTTCCAGGAAAACTCTTGAACACAAGTAGGTCAAAAAAATTTAAAGAACTTCAAAAATTATTATTAGTAATATTATTATTACTACTATTAGTAGTAAAATTATTATTATTATTATTACCATTATTAAGCCGATTTTAGATCTGTGATCTTGTAGAAACATCAGAAATATTGTTCATGAAACAATCACCTTAACAATGCCCAATGAATTTAAATAGAGAAATAAGGAATTTTTTCTCCTCACATACCCAGCTCCAAAGTCGGGATATCAACCAAACTAACGTTTAGTACTCCTATACAATAATTATAGAATAAATTATTTTTTTTCCTAATTTTTAAAAATATTTTTGATTCAACAATTGAAGACACCGAAAACAAATTGAATATATATGCTTCTACAAACGATTCTACATTTCAAAATTTCTCCAGTTGTGGACTCCGATAAAGGTGATTTTTAGCGCTCTTTTCGATGATATTAGCGTTGAAAATTGAAATTCGAAAAAATTATACCAAAATCGAAATTATCAGTATTTTTTCAGAACAAAATTCTCGTCATGTGTAAAATCAGTGGATCGATGCGGCTGCGAAACGAACAGCGTTGACGAGATGGCGAATGGAAATGCAAACGTCGGTCGGGTTCGGTCAACCAACGGCCGACGGACGAGACTGAACCTCCACCAGCACCAGTCCGGAGCCAGACCACCTTGCTATTGATCGAGTTCAGGGTGGCTGGTATGAGCAGCAATATATCGAGGAGTGATACGGTAACAGTACGGTAATATAGCTACACTTATTGCTGACAGAAACTGCTTAAGATACATTGGGTTAAACTTTGAGTTATTATTAAGATTATTATTATTGTCAGTAATACATTAAGTTATTATTTATTCAATAATAATAATAATAATAATAATAATAATAATAATAATAATAATAATAATAATAATAATAATAATAATAATAATAATGGTATTCACAAGATTTGACAAGGTTGCTCAGTTGAGTAAGGAGGAATGCAGAGAGGTGTCAGTAGCGTAATGGTAACACTCTCGCCCGGAAAGCGATGCGATGCCGGTTCGACTCCTGCCTAACATCTGAGTTTTGCGTTCAACTCAGCTACCAATAATAATAATAATAGTAATAATAATTAAATAATAATCACAAGATTTTGCAAGGTTGCTGATGTGAGTGATGGTGAATGCAGAGCGGTGTCGGTGGTGTAATGGTAACACTCTCGCCCGGAAAGCGATGCTATGCCGGTTCGGTTCCTGCCTGACAGCTAAGTTTTGTATTTAAGTCAACAACCTTGTGAATTCTTGCAATTTTATACTTTCATAAAAAGGCATTAATCATTCAAAATATCAAAATAATAGTAATAATAATAATAATAATAATAATAATAATAATAATAACAATAACAATAATAATAATAATAATAATAATAATAACAATAACAATAATAATAATAATAATAATAATAGTAATAAAATAATAATCACAAGATTTTACAAAGTTGCTGATTCGAGTGATGAGGAATGCAGAGCGGTGTCGGTGGTGTAATGGTAACGCTCTAGCCCGGAAAGCGATGCGATGCCGGTTCGATTCCTGCCTGACAGCTAAGTTTTGTATTTAAGTCAACAACCTTGTGAATTCTTGCAATTTTATACTGTCATAAAAAGGCATTAATCATTCAAAATATCAAAATAATAATAATAATAATAATAATAATAATAATAATTACAATAATAATAATACAAATAATAATAATAATAATAATAATAATAATAATAATAATAATACAAATAATAATAATAATAATAATAATAATGATAATAATAATAATAATAATAATAATAATAATAATAATAATAATAATAATAGTAATAATAATAAAAATAATCACAAGAATTCACAAGGTTGCTAAATTGAGTAATGAGGAATGCAGAGAGGTGTCAGTAGTGTAGTGGTAACGTTCTAGCCCGGAAAGCGATGCGATGCCGGTTCGATTCCTGCCTGACAGCTAAGTTTCGTATTTAAGTCAGCAACATTGTGAAATCTTGCGATTTTATACTGCCATAAAAAGGTGTTGAATATTCAAAATATCAAAATAATAGTAATAATGATAATAATAATAATAATAATAATAATAATAATAATAATAATAATAATAATAATAATAATAATAAGCGATGCGGGTTCGATTCCTGCTTGACACCTAAGTTATGTCTTACTGATTAGATGAAAAAAATCGAAATGGCTTCCAAAGCCTGATTAGGAAAGGAAATAACTCTGTACGTAAAATGTAATATATTGGCAGAATGTTGCAACAATTATTCAGACAACTGTTGTGTTTGGAAAATTTGTTAACTTCATTAGAAAATTCTCATTTTGAAGAAAACGCTACATTTGATTGGAAAATTTCCATTTCAATTACGAAACAATCAGAGAAGCCTTGTTTTTTCACATGGAAAATGTAAAACCTGACCTGAAAATGTTTGTGTTCACCCAGAAAATGTTCAGTTTATTTGAAAAAAAAATTAAAAGGGAGAAATTGAAATTCGGAGAAAAAAATTAGAAAACATTCAATTTCACTGAAAATTAAAGTTATCTGTTCCGAAAATTTTCAATCACATAAGAAAAGACTACAATCTGGTGGGAACTAACTGTTTGATAGGGAAAAAATGTCAATTTCACTAAAAAATAATATGAAAAATCGAAAGTTTCAAAAGGAAAAGGGTAGTTTTCACTGAAAAAAAAACTATAAATTAGGTACAAAAAAAAACTACCATTTGGTGGAATAAAGCGTCACTAGGGCTGAAAATCGTCAATTTAATCGGAAAATGTTAAATGTTGTTAATGGAGCATTCAGTCTGGTCTCATATTTCTCATTTGTATGCGAAAAAAATGCTAATTTGGATTTAATAATGGTCAATGTCACTAATAAATTATCAAATTCAACTTTTGCCCACTTCAGTGGAGAGTCCCCGAGTAGGTACATAGAGATATGAATTCTCTGAAGACAGAGGTGAAACAAATCATATCAAAGCAAAAAATACAGAATTGGAAAAAAAATTCAATAAAATGAAAGTTAAATAAAATAATACAAAATAAGCGATTATAGAGACAAAATTAAACAATAAAAGAAAAGCTGATAGATGAGAGCTCTAATCTTTACACTTATAAAACGCAAAAATACGGTTTTAATTTAATACTAGTGGGGAGTGAGTGTTGAGTAAGACCTTCAAGAATGTGCGAGGGCAGAAAGGGTGTGGCTCCGATAAAGACGAACGAAACATTGAATCAGGTTTTGGCACAGTACATGACTAAGAAACGCAATTTGATCTTAACTGGAAGAAACCCAATGTTGAAGGTTACTGTAGGGCATACGGTACCTCGACTACAGTACTCCAAATCACGTTTAAACCATCGTTTTTGTGAGTTTATTGGCGTTAAAATGTCTCTTAGGGTTATGAGTATGCATAAAATTCAAACAATGTGCAAAACACAATTTGAAAAATAGAAAAGCGGCCCATCAGGGGAAGAGACCACCCAGTACAGCGCCAAAATCGATCAATAGTAAAGGTAGGTGGGCGCTTGTTGGTGGTGATTCAGTCGGCGACGGCCTCGCCCCGTCCGGCCGGGGCGGCCCCGAACACCCACTTGGTCGCCCCGGGACGTTTTTACCTGTACAATGATCTGACCAGGTGGACACAGATGATGTCCTTAGGCTGAAAAATTTACTTTTTTGATCTTAACATCCTAAAATCGGTCAGAATTCTGTTTTCCCAATGAGGGGAGGATGAAGTCGGGCCTTAGTGCACTTGAACTGGACAGCTTTTCACCGTAAAATCAAACAGAAAGTGATCGATCCTATCGCTACAAGACAAATAGAACGGGTACCCGAGCCACATTGAACACAAAAAAGGTATTTCGTAACAATTTTTGGATCTATAGCCATGGAGGAGATTTTTCGAACAGATAAAAGATTTTTTTCTGGGCACGAGAAGCGGAAAATGAATTTGACCCCGAAAACTGTTAGGTCAGGAATGACAGAACAATCTAGAAGTAATTCAACACAACTGCTTTTGGGTGTCCGTCTAGGTGCTTTTTACAGAAATTTGAAATCCAAAACCCTAAAAATTTTATTAAAATCAAAAATAATGGTGGGGTGACTTGGCATCAAATCTGAGCAAACTGCCGTAATAGTGCCAGGATTGTGTCCGGTCGGTTACTAGCGGAGCCGAAGCGGCACCATCCCGGCAATATCGCGGCATTTTACAGGCTACAACGCGGCCTTTCGTCTTCCGACAGCGCAGTGAGGGCAGCGCTCATTTAACATCATAACTTTATCAATTTGTTTGTGATTCTGATAATATTTGTTTTTCTCGATGCATTGATTTTTGGTATATTTTATTTTAATTTTTTAAAATGTATTTTTTCCATTAAATGAGTATTTTTCAACATGGTTGATCAGGTTTGTCGAGATTGGAGGCCGCGACGACTCCTCGATAGTGCCGTGTCGGCCCCTGTGTACGCCGATCAGGCACTATCGCTGCAATTCTTAGCAGATTTCAAAGTATTGATTACAAATTGCAAGCTTTCTATTTATTGATTTATTTGTCATCTACAAATACATCTACAATTTTTTTTTTTTTTTTCATATTTATTTCTTCACTATTTTTTGATATTTTATTAGTTTACACCTCATTTTTGTTTTCCTTTCTGTTGAAAAAATTGTTTGGTGAATTACATTCAATTACTTACTATTTTTGTTTTTATTTTTTTTTACTCGAAAAAAATTGAAACAGAAAAAATAAAAAATGAGATAAAAAAATAAAAATTCAGCTTTTTAAATATGTATTTTTTAATTTTTCAAGTTTTTTGACTCACTTCTTCAACATTACTAGCTTTTCTTTGTTTTAATCGTAGTTTTTCTTCTAAAAGACATATTTATTTAACGACTATTCACTTTTCTAATGAGCATGTTTATTTTATGTGTAAATATTTATTTATCGATGCAAAGTATGAAAAAATTGAATTACTGGTATACTTGTCAATTGCAATTAAATACTCAAGCAATTTGTGAATGAGCATTTATTCTCATTAATTTATAGATTTTCGTTCATATTTTTATAGATTAGATAGTATTTGTTTTTTTTGCAATTTTTATTTCCTTTGTTTTATAAGAATTACTTGTCTCGCCCTTAATCAATTAGTGTGATAGTTAAACATTTAAATTTTGATTTTTGTATGAAACATTTATTTGTCAATTTCCAGAATATCTAGAGTTTTACTATTTCCCAAAATCTTTTTTTTTAATGTTTCATTTCAATACTTTGTTTTCATTTAGATCAATATTATTGTTTTAGATTCAAAATACAATTTTATTAGACTTCTTTTTACTTTTTCATTGCTTTTATTAAGTTTATCTATTTCGTTCATGTATTTTTTTGTACCATTTGTCCCTTTTTGTAATTCTTTATTAATGATTATTTGCTAATCGCTAGTTAGTTAGTTCTGATGCTTCTTAAAGGCAGTGGTCGCGCTCAGATATGCTCGTCTTCTTTTCCTCTCTAAACCCTTTTCTGGGTATAGAGTAGTAGAAGCTATAAGAAAAAATCGCCAAAAAATAGCTGTTCTGGGCCAAATTCGAAGCCTAAACTTTCTTGTCCTTTGATGGTGGACGAGTCCACCCCACATCATCGGCATCGATGATCTCTAATATCGAGAACATCAGCTGGCTTGAAATTGAAATTGAATCAGTGAACTTTCGGATTTATGTACACATCTAATCAAAAACATTGGTTGAAGTGCTTGCTTTCATTATTCAACTGTTTTATTAGGTAAATTTGCATTTATTTCTTCCTCTGAGCGTCGATGATTTTTGAATGCTTGGCATGAGACTGTGATCTTTCTGTGCACGTGTGCACGAACTGGAAATTTAGGGTCTTCATAACTCTAATTCTAGCCCGTTTTTCACCGCGCTACCTTCATAGTTTCTGAGATGTTTCATATCTAAGCTGATTTTTGTAGTTTTTTCGATAACGTTTTTCATCGTGACCACTGCCTTTAAATAACGAAATGAATTACTTTATTCCTAGTGTTTTAAACATAGGTAACCGTAAATATAGTATTTCCAGAATTTGTTGAAGGTATATATTGTACGAGTGATGGGTTCCAGGTCTTCCAAATAAATGAATGTTTTTTGAACCATCAAGATATCCGAACGGTTGAATTTTTCGATAAGGGTATTTCTGAAAATTCCGAATGATTTTTGGATTTTTTCCAACAAAAATTCCAAAACTAGATTTTTTTCGAATTCGCGGGTTCAGAATCTCTTCGACAAATGCATCCCTATAGAAAACCGGTCCTCTATGCGATTTCTCCAAAAATTCGAATGATTATTTTGATAATTATTCCATAAATTCCTTGAAAAAATTATCTAGTTTAGAGAATTTTGCGAATAATTCTAGAAATTAATCGTGCATATTTTTGTGTCCTAATAATCAAATGTCGTCGTCCAAAAGCTGAAGTTTTCACGAAAGGAAGTTTTCAATCATCGAATGCAAAGCAAGAGAGATGCTGAAAAGCCGTCCAAAATCATCATTCCAATTCCAGATGAGTGATCCCGATGGGATGAAATTCCTGCGCGTCATCCTTCAAGAAGAAGATTCTCGGAGGTTTTTCGATGGGTGCTGGGGTCGCAGGTGTGGGAAACGATTGAATACACCATTCTTGTCGGACCGACACATCTCAGAAAAAAACGGAGACGAACGCAGGAGGTGGCCGCGTTTTTTCCCTTTCATTCCAAGAATGGTAGAGAGACAGAGGGAGAACGAGGCTTCCGCTCGTTTAAAGACACAGTCCAACCTCAGAATCGAATTTTCGTTTTTCTGCCTATCTTGGAGAAAATTTCACGCTGATCACAATGGTGTCTCCAGAAGTGCTCAGAACTTACTATGAACGGAGTTACGATCCCTCAAAAATTCCGATTTTGAACGGCTAGAAGTTCTCGGACGAGTTGTCTCGAGCCTGTATTTTGTCGTTATTCGCAGCCATCTTTCTGTAGCAGGCCACAATATGAAGCCAGACCGAAAACAAAAAGAAGAACATAGGTTTTGAATGAAATCATTCGCGCGTCTCTTTCCTATTGAGGTCGGAAACCTGGCGGTGGGCGTTACCCATTTTTTCTTTCAAGGGGGCGTGGCCGACTCTTTCCTAGCCTTTTCTCGCTTATTTGAGCAAATTGAGATTTTGCGCTTGGCAGGCCTGCTATAGGCGGCGACTGGACCATAATATCAAAATTTACCTCTGAGGTTGGACTGTGCCTTTAAGTTGAAGGGAGGGTCGAAGGCTGTTGATTATAAGTTCAAGAGGGTTATCCGATTGCCACCGCGGTAAACAATTGGTTCATACCTGCAAAACTCACCTAACAGGATACTAACACGAGAACTATGTACTTTTAGTCAGCCTGGCTATCCAGAATGAAATGTACTTTACTAGAGCCAATTTTGGACGTAGAGTCCAAATATGCCCTTCCCCGCTGCCTAAAGCCATAGTTTGCCGGTCGACGTCGGACGACTCGTTATTAAATTTGTTAAGTTAAGATAGATAAGGTGGGTAGGGTAGGGTAGATACATATTACACATTCGATAACGAGTCGTCCGACGTCGGTCAGGCAAGTGTGAAAGAGGCTTAAGACGACTCTGAAAAGAAATATAGACGTTTTTTCCTGATTTTGGTACTTAATGCACCCTTCCAAAACATGTAGTCATCTTTTAAAAATCTGAAAACGGACCTCATAATAATGTTGAGCTCCCAAAATTACCATACTTTGCGTGAAAGGACATTTTTCGGACCTGCCAGGGAAGTGTTTAGAGTGGTAGCTTCGGCCGCGATTTGACCGCGAAATAGCCCATCAGGCTCCGCATCGGCTCCTGGTGGGCCATTTACCGGCTATTTTGCGGCTTCTCACGGAACGGACAAGGAGTAGCCGAGATATGACCGAGAAATATTCAGAAGTGAACAAAATTAACCAAGGCGCAACCGTCGCCGGCTCGCCGAGCTACCGTCTGGGACGGCCAGCGGTTGGGCGGGGCCTCCAGAGGCTGAACGAGGTCCAAGTACCTCTAACTTGGGTAACTGTACCGACGGAGGTGCTGACATCTGAATCATGCCTCCGTATATCTGCCTGGAGAGCATTATTTCTCGGCTATTTCGCGGCGAGCATTATTCGGCGGCTATTTAGCGGCTATTTTGCGGCGAGCGTTATTTGGCGGCTATTTCTCGGCTATTTCGCGGCGAGCATTATTCGGCGGCTATTTAGCGGCTCGTACGCGGCAAGCAGGTATTTCGCGGCTAATTCGCGGCTATTTCTCGGTCAAAACTCTCAGAGTACCTCAAACTTGGGTAATTGAACCGGAGGTGCTGACATAAGAATCATGGCTCTGGAATGCGCCGATTTCTCGGCTATTTCGCGGCTATTTTGCGGCGAGCATTATTCGGCGGCTATTTCGCGGCCAGCGTTATTTGGCGGCTATTAAGTGGCTATTATGCGGCAAGCAGACGTTTCGCGGCTATTTCTCGGCTAAATCTCTCAGAGTAAACGCATCTGCGAACACGATTAGTGTCGTTAGTATCTCTTGTGGCTCAATAGTAAAACTGCGCAGTATCCCGCCCCGAGCTGCAGGTTCCAAGAAGTTACAAGCTCAAAAAGGTCTTTTTGTGCTTTTTGTACCTTCCAAAAAGCGCATTAGTCTTCGGAAAAACCGGAAGCGGACCTCATAATTGTTTTCAGTGCCCAAAACTATCCCCCCCCATGAGCAAGATTTGGGCGAAGGCACATTTTCCATACTTTGTCCAGACTAAAAGCGTTTTGGACATTTCGGTTGGGCGTTTATTTATACCGATTAGAGAGCTCTGGAAGCGTTCTAGAAAAATGTTCCAGATTTGACTTAGAATTCACTCGGGGGGGTATTCGGAGCGCTGATCACGAATCTGTGGTTTGTTAGTCAATTTTCCGAAGTTTTCGGCTGATTTCGCTCGAATCTTCCCAACTGAGGGAAATTTCGAGGGAAAAGCGCCGCTTCCGAGATATCCGGACTTCTTCGACAGATGTGTCTCAAAATCATTCTCTGAGGTTTATTCAAAGTGCCAAACACGATTCTGGATTCTGTTTATCGATTTTCTGCAGATTACGGTAGATTACGGTGGGTATACGGTATTCGGTCAAAATCTCAGATTTTACTAAAAATTTGTATACGGGGGTTATTCGGGGTGAAGAATACAGATTTAACGTCCGTTTGTCGATTTCCGAAATACTAAGGTGGATTCTTCCTCATAAATGGCATGTTACTTACCGTAACCTACAGTAAACCTCTAAAATTCGACAAATGGACTCCAGATTCGTGTTCACTACCCTAGATTACCCCTACATACAAGTTTTGAGCTTAACCCGAGAAAATTTTTTAAAAACTCCCAAAAAATGCCTGACAGTGGTGGTACCCTTGCCTTTTTGCGAGGCAACTTTTTTGAACCTGCTGCTCGGGCCTGGATACTGCGCATTTATTTTATTGAGCCAGAAGAGAGACTAACGATAGCAGTCGTTGTGACTTGTGAGTCGTTGTGAGTTGTCAGATCCGTTTACCACTCTAAACACTTCCCTTGTTAGAATAGAGAAATAGCATTTTGGACTCGTAATGGTTTTTCGGTTGAGCGTTATCTTATTTGTATGAATTAGGAAGTTTCGTAAGCGTTCAGGAAAAAATGTTCCAGTTTTCACTCAAATTTTTCCCATGGAGGTTCTTTGGGTTGCTGCTCACGAATCTGAGGTTTACTTAACGGTTTTTTCAAAGTTCAAGACTCAATTCGTTCAAAGCTTCCTATTGGGGGAAAATTTGAGGGCAAAACGCTGCTTTAGGCGATTTCCGGATTGCTAAGACAGATGTTGCTCAAACTGTTTTTTGGCGCTATTTTAGGTGTCTAACATGGATCTGAGGTACGTTTGTCGAATTTTGACGGCCTACGGTAGATTACCTTGGGTGTACAGTAGTTCGGTCAAATTCTCAGATTTGACTCCACATTTTAAATGCGGGGGTTATTGGGGGTGCTGAATAGGAATTTAATGTCCATTTGTCGATTTCCGAAAGACTAAGGTAGGTTTTGCCCCCTAAATGGCATGGTAGCTACCGTAATCTACAATAAACCGCAGAATTTCGGTAAACGGATTTCAGCGCTCTAATTAACCTCTCGATTCACGTTTTGAGCCAATCCGAGGAAATTTTACAGAACACACACAAAAATGTCCCATGCGAATTCAGGAAGCAGCAGCCCCAAATTACTGTCATGAACGGGTTAGTGTTACTTTCTCAGAATGGCTAAACAACATAAACCGCGGAGAATGCTTCTGTAGAGGACCTCAAAGAAAGGATTAGGGGTACACTCGAGTGAAGTGGAAGAGAGCTTCGAGGACAAGTTGAAGGGCACTCATCGTCCCCAAGGAATTCCCCTCTCGGCCATTGTCATTCTTTCCATAAACGTATGAATTCATAATAAAGTCCTCCGCGCCGCCTGGGCTTTCAGCTGTTTGCAGTGCAGTAGATTTGGTTCAATGGGGGGGGGTGATGACCAGGAAGACCCAAATTGTCTTCAGTTATCAGCTTCTTCACGCCCAAAAATGTTATATATATACCTCCCATCATTGAGAAACAATCTTTTGAGGCAGACAAGTTGGCCGCGGGTAACTCATCAAGTTCCAACAACTTGTCTGTATGTTGCAGGATAGTTGCAGACATTCGTCAGCACCGGTAATAAACTTTGTTCACAGATAACGGAATAGTGCATATATTATGAAGCAATACAACACTAGGAAACGAGGTTGGAGACTACTGGGCAGATTTCACTTTTCCAGTGTCCAATGGCTCGTGTTCTGTGAACTGGCCTTGACCGGTTGAACAGCTCGTTATCTGGAAACTCGTTTGTTGATACTTTAATATAGTAAAAATAATCTTCTCACAAAAGGAAAGATAGCGGTGGGGTGGTGGTACTGTAAACGCACCGTATCGAGATCGATCTTTCGCGAGAGATCAGCGGACCTCTCCCACAGTAGCTGTCCGTCGAAGTTGATTGTGAGTGGTTTAAAATCAAGTTGCGATCGATCGCTCTGAAATTTAGACACCCTGACCAGGCCGCAATGGCACCTTTCTCCTCAATTTCTCACCGCGATGTTATAATGTGTGGTGAGTCTGTATATCTTGCCATTGATATCTGCCAATACGATCATAGGTACAACAAATCGGAAACGATGAGCTGAAATTGGATATAGAGATATGAGACGACTATAAATTTCATTGAAGAGCAGAGTAACACCGCGGTAAACCAGATACGTTTCACCACGTTCGTGTTGAACGCCTTTTGTTTGTCGTGGTGTAACGCAGCCGTAAACTTGGGAATGTGACCCCTGGGGCGGTAGTAATATGGTCTTACGTGCGAATTAAGAATGATGAACATCTTCCACTGATGTGGAGTGGACAATGATAATGATGAGGAGCCATTCTTATTTTAATGAGCATTTAACACGCTGGAGACAAAACCGAGAATGTCCACTGGTGGCGAACCGAATCCAACCCGCGAGCATAGAAATCAGCGCGTCATTGCACTGCGCCATTGAGGTCGTTTCTGCCAGCGATAGCAGCCACACAAGGTAGTGGAATGGCATATGAAGGAATGCACGATCAGCAGACCAGCTAAACGGCTAATTAGGCGTGTAGATACATAAAACCGCGCGAACGATACATAGACTTCAGATAATGTTTGAAGGTGCCGAATCAAGGGCAAATGAAACATTGTCGCAAGTAATATCAATGAATCAATTGGTGTGTTATTCAGCTAACTGCACGGGCGGTAGTCCGCCCGTGCAGTTAGCTGAATCTGCTGTCATGCATTCTTACTTGTGCTCCGCGACAAATAAACAACATTTTCTATAGAGAAATACCATTAAATACTCAATTCATTTTTGCATTTCATGTGTTTCAACTGTTATTTTTATGTATCCGTGAAGCCGAGCTGTTTTATAGAAGCGCTCCTGGCTTTGATTTAGACCTACTGCTGGGAAAAGGTGCCCCGCACACTTTTTCGCATTTTGCCTATTACGCCAGCCTTAGCAGCGTCTGTGTAGGTCAACGGTGAGAAAGTGGGTTCTTCGGCGTTTTGCTCCCGTTGGTACCCGCCACAGCTCTGATATTAGTCAATGCGAAACGTCACCTATAGTAGACGTGCCGCAGAAGCCGGCAACAGCGAAACGCTGAAGTATAACTAGGGATCTCATGAAATAAATTCACTCAATTACACCGCGCGTGTGTATTTATGCTTGAATGGTGAACAACCCGTCTCAATCCCTCTATCGCTACCGCTTTCCTTCTCTCCGCCCAGGTCCGCAAAGAACCAGAGTGAATTTCTCTTGAAAATCGAGTGTATACAGTCGAGGCGAGATCAGCTGTCGGGCACTTTGTGTAAGACATCAAGCTTTCAGCATAAACACGTAGGTATGCCGACAACACCGATTCGACAAACACTACTTGAACTGCCTGTAGCAAGACGGCTGTGGGAGACTTTCACAGTCTCCCTGGATTCCACTGCAAAGAGTGCTCGAGACCTCGAGACGTTTTCTAAATAAGGAGGAGAAAGCATTTGTCTCCCAGTTCACGCCATGCAGGCTTTTCTTCTCCTTCACAAAAAGAGGGGACCCACGACTTTACTTTTTTTCATCAGAAGAAATTATGCGAGACGTCCTCTAAAGAAGTTGGGTTGTTTCTCTCATGAATTCCCAATGACCGAGATGTTAGATAGCCCTTTTCCCCCATACCACTCCTTTCGAAAGTTTGAATATTAGGTTTTCAACTAAAGCGACATCTATTCAAAATATGAGGTGTGCCTACGATCTAATTTACACATCTTTAAGCTAGTTTTTATATGTGGCCTTCGGCCTAATTTGAAAAAAGTTCGTCTTCGCCCTACCCTTCCTAACAGGAGTTGATTTTGGCTTTCCCTCAAGAACTCATGCTCCTGAACTTCTTCCGAAAGTAGAGTACATTCTCGGTCTCCTTCTTACGAGCTGAGACCAGAATCCGTCCTCTTCAAGTGTTGATGTCTTCCATCCTTCTCTGAGGAATGAATTTGCTCGCTCTCAAGAGAAGTAGTTCCAACTTAATGCGATTGAGGAAAAATGAACAATTTTTATATCACAATAATTGATTCATATGCAGAAATCGAGCACGAAAAAAGAGGGATTACAACTTGATAATCAATGCTGATACTCGAATATACGATCATGAGCATGCGACGAGCCAGCTTGATGTCCTTGTGTTCTGCGCTTGGCGTGCACTCCGACGAGGTAACTCTCCGAAATCTTGAGCCACCACAGCGCTGGAATTGGAGAAGAAACTTTGATTGATCACATTTTATGATAGTAATTGTTCTTCTTATGAGTTCTAACATGAAATGTGTACAAGTCATTCCGGACCTAAAGACCGCACTGCCGAGCTAGTGGGGAGGGGGCTGCAATCAGGCCATAATCTCTGGCATGTCTAAGGCGCTGTTCGTACTCCTGCACGACAGTGCAGCACGCGCGTTACGCGCGGGCGTGGCGATTAATAGAATAGTTTCTACGAGCGTTTCCGGATACTATGAGTACTCCAGCGGCGACGCCATGGCGGACCAGAATAAAAACCTTAAACTTTTCTAAACAAGCAAATTCTGTACACGCGTTCACCCTCACGACAGCAGAGGATTGTAATGGAATTAATTATCCTGTAACGGAATGAAACTGGTGGCGGATTAATATTGAAAATGGTGAAAAAGTCATTACAGTCGTCGACGCCATGGCGGAGCGGGCGTCACGCGCGTGCCATCCATACTCCAACGCCACGCCCGCGCGTCCCGCGCTGGCGTTTAGTAGTGTGAATATAAGTTCGATGGTATACTTTGTCGCTGCCATGAGCGACAGTCATGAGATTTATCACATATCGTGGCGGGACCAGCACCGGAGCAATGGCACTGGCCGTCGAAGGAACAGATGTCTCGCGCCCGTCGCACCGACGTGTGGCGGAGGGCTGACATACTGCAAATGTGCCGATGCCTGTCGTTGCCACTGTCGCTGTGCAGAGCGACGCGACCGCGTGTCGTAAAGAGATACCGTTGGCCCAACCCTTTGTGTGAGTTGTCTTCTCCCTTCCCAGCAAACTAGACGACCAACGCCACAACGCGGCCGCTCGCGCTGTCCGCAGCTAGACTGTCAGCCTCAGATACTAATTGTAAGTCAGAAACAATACTCAGCAATGCAAACACACCTTTTTTATACTGCAGCCGAAACTTCAGCTCACAGAACCTAACCTTTATTTCGGAGTCCAATTTACTCAGGCCAGAAATTTTCCTGAGCTTTTACGACCCCCGGTGCCGCCGAGCCGCAACGCTGCTCGAGCCTGCTGACTGCTCTCCCTCCGCGCATGCACATGGACAAACAGCGAATTTCACGCCGAAATAAGGGATACTTTCAATAGAGTTACGAGCGCGAATCCAGACTACGCATTGATCCTACACCTTCAGGCCCCCGTCAGAGCTGCCCGATTGATGCGTACCAGACTACTTGGACCTATTCCAGGTGCAAATTGGGTTACAGGGGGGGGGTAGCAAATGCACCTTATGGGTCCGCCTCCGTCCGTCCGTACACCACACTGTCGGTATTGATATCACACACGCGATCCCAGTCGAAGAAATCGCACTGCTTGCGTCACGGAGTCATAGATTGTCGTTAATTCTCGACCGGTGGGAGAAGGCCGGAGCCAGAGGGACTCAAATGGTTCTTCCGACCAACTGTGACGGAAGCCTCAGAGACGGAACAACGTGCAACCCCTCATGAAACTTTCCATTTTCAAAAATTCATACAAGGGTTTTAGGTTCCATGTCAAATTCATTACAAGCTTACACTTAACACTTACACGAGAACCCTGGAGTTATGAAGTATCCTCTAATCTGGAGTGAAATTTACTGCCGTCAACCGCGTGCGTATTCGCGCGTGCGTGCGTCTCCTTCTACCCCATACTTTCTCGCTGTCTCTTCTAAAAAAACATCTATGAGGTCTCGAATAGAATTCAGACATCCTAACCTTAGCCTATGTAAACTTTGCGACGAAAGCTTGAGGATAAGCAAGCCCCAATGCAAAGCGCACCGCATCATCCGCAGAAACGCTTCTAGGTCCCAAAGTTACCTATGATTTTCCACTAAGAGAGCGTTCAAGCTTTCAACTTCTATTGAAACTTTGGTCGCTAAAGTGGGGCGCGACTCCGATCCGGGACAACGATCCGCCTGACCCTGATGCCTTGAGTTTTTTTCACAATCTTGCGAGGCACCGATCTCAAAAAATGAGCTAAAAAGGAAAACTTAGTTTCTCGCTCCCAATTCGTTCTGAACACCCAGTGGAACTACGATCTCCTCACCCCGTGCAACCGAACTTCCCTCAGCTTTTATAGACCCATCTCTAATTTTTCTTTTTGAACCGGGATTCCAACAAACGGGACACGGGCTCGCTACACACCGAGGGAGGAGGTGTCTCGCCTTTTGCGGCTCTAATTCCACTCGGGACCACTTTGTTCGCGTTGAATGGCGTGACGTTTCAAACTGCAAAAACGGGACAACTCCTCCCTCGGTGTGTAGACAGCCCCTGTCCCCCAACAAACATCTCAAAATTTTGATCTCTCTGCTGCAGCATTTACAATCCCTACTCACGCCCTGTTGAGAATTTGAAAATGACGCTTGACCCTGGTGTGGATAAGTTTCACTGCAATGAGAGACAGAAGACTTATTTCCACGATCAACCGGAACGTTGTGTTGTATCTCAGAGGGACTGCGACCCCCTCAATTTGATGAAAAAGTTTTTTGAGGCGTTGTACGATCTCCTCGGCAACCATTGATTTCAAGGCCGGAAAACTTACAATACCACTCAAAATGTTGATTATTGGGCAAAACTCTAACGAACCTCTCTTCACATGTTGAGGTATGACACGGCTGCGCTTGACCCTGTCAAGCGTGGTTGTGTCGGAACACAACATTTGGCATGGGGTTGGAGGGTCGTAAGAATTTTGACCGATCATACAACTCTTTGGTGGATACCGTGAAAACTTTGAGCCAATAACAAACTTTTCAAATGTGACATACGTAACAACTCTCGAATTTCCGTCAGGGAGGGAAGTCGTAGTTCCGCCGACGTTCCCCACAAGGGCTCGCCTGACGCTGGTTGTAAACTCCCACAATCCCAGTATGGCACCCAATTGCCCTTTGAAAGAAACGAAAAAGGCATCCCTTCATTCCTCTAGATATCGAAGACAAACTGTTAGCAAGACTTCATACAGGGCAGGGCGGTAATTCGAGGTCTTGAACGCGAATATGAGGTCCGTTTCCAGTGAATGGAGGATTCGGTTCAAAATACAATAGTCTGGTTCGGGTTTCAGGCTCCGGTCATAGTTGGTGGAAAATGCAGCTGCGACCGGCTGTGACCCGTCATGGCCTGCTGTGACCCGCTGGACTCGCCGAGACAGGCCCCGTTAACACGAATGAAAACATAGTGCGGAGATTGAGGAAAATACCCGGTGTAGCGGACGTGGTCGACTTATACCCGGGATACAGGGAGGGGCGGTCACACTGCTATTCCCAGGATATAGGATGAACCCCATGTCCGTTGACTTTCTGCACCGTTCCCATCGGCGGGTTTCGAAACAAAGAGGAAATCACCCAACCAATGCGAAAGGTGGTATGCTGCGACACATCCCCTCGATGCAAGCGGGTACAATCTGGCCGGCGCCCCGGACGACTCCAATGAACGAGGCTTGGAGCAATTGAAATCTTTCGAAACTGGAAAACGAGCATAGCGAATTGCTTGGAAACGAAAGTAGATCCTAAAATGGAGAAACTAACCGACTACGCTTCCCTTCTTGACTCTTTTCAGTCCTTCCTCCAAAATCTTCCAGTTCCTCATCATTGCTTCTGCTCAGCGGATTGCTTCTCTTGTTTGGCTGACGACTCTTCGGTCCAACATTTTCGTCCGCTGCAGAGGTGCCCACAGTCTGAAAATATTAAATGCTTGAGACGTGTTAACAAGCAGTTCATAGTCGTCCACAATGAAGCATAAAATTCGTCACACTGTCCTCATCAGACCGGAATTCCGGTCTGCGGCTGCGGACAGCCACTGGAGTGTACTGCAACTAAACATGATCATTCGTCTGCGGGGTAGATTATCTTCAAGCTGTGTGTTGCAACGTTGCAACACGCAGCTTGAAGATAATTTTGCTTGGACCCCGCGGGCCAGAATGATGTTTAAGTTGCAGTACGCTACAGTGGCTGTCCGCAGCTGCAGACCGGAATTCCGTTCTGATAAGGACAGTAGTCGATTAAACAATTCGATCCACATACGAGGTGGATGAGAGAACGAAGACACACTTGATGAGTTCACCAATTAGGTGCGGTGTTTTCAGACATTACAACTTCTTGAACTTTTTTCATTGCAAATTGAAACTAAATGGTTTTTCCTATTCAATGAGAAATGTTATGCCAACAATCAACTTTTTTCGAACATTTGTTAGGAAAAAATTCTGAAAATGATTTTTGAAAAAATAGCCGATGATCGGCAAGACTTTCGTTAAAAATGAACATTTGAACACATTCTGGATTTACATGTCTTCATCCCACGTTCCTATCGCTACCAAAAAAGCCAAACAAAAGTTTACTACGATTCGTCCATTATCACCGTTCCATTTCAAACAACGCAACCCGCTCTGTTTCCATGAAAATGACGCGATGGCGGACTACAGATAGGTAAATGAAGGAGAAAACATTTGGCTGAAGACATCATGACATGGCAGAAAATTAGAGACAACACGTTGCCCTCATTTTACGGCATGAGCACACTAGAAAGGAGGGAAAATGATCCTCTGATAGCAAAGAATAAATAAAAACAACTTATAAAAAGGAAAGGAAAACAATGGACAAAAACAACACATAAAAAGGAAGGGCAATGAGATCGGCGCGCCGAAAATATCCTGCGAGCACAAACGGCGCTATGATGCGCTCAATGTATGCGCTAATCAATTTGCTGGCGCATATAGTGGAGTTTCACTTTCAACGCAGGATTCCTAAATGTACTCGAGAGGACATTTAGCGAAGACGCATCTGAAAGCGCTGGGCCCTCTCTTCTGCCGCACTATCTCGTGCGCTCTAACCACGTCATAATCAGCGGCGGCCATCTGTCGCTGATGTTCCCACTCAGTGAAATCTTCAAATTTGAGGTAAAGATGATGCTGATTGGGAGGCGACTTGCTCATTAAGAGTAGGAATTTCGCCTAGAGCATCCTATTGCTTCAAATAGAGTGTTTGGGCTTGTTCACAGAGGACGCTCAGATGCAACATAAATATAGGATATAAGTTTCACATTAAGCCAGATTACTACCGCCGCTGCTATTTCCACTATATTAAGAGTAGATCTCTCGTGCGTCGTGTGAATAGGCATGCAAATTCATGTCGCGGTGTTGCTCGCAGCGACGATCAGCGGTGGGTGGTGCTATATCGATTACATTCGGCGACGGTGGCAACCGTCGGAAGCGACGAGGGGTCACCGCAAAGTGTTTGGACGCCGCGAAGACCCTGCGTCACTGCCAGTGAGCGGCAATCGTCGCTGCAATGATAATGTCTAAAGAAGTCTGCAGAGTTGCACCGACCGGCGACTGGTCGCCGAGCCTCATCCTTGACGCGGCGACAAAAATGTTTCCAAACATTATCGTCGCCGCGTCGGTTGCCGCTCGCTGGCAGTGACGCAGGGTCGCCGCAGCATCAAACACTCTGTGGTGCCCCCTCATCGCCCTTCAGTCGTCTTCGTCGTTGAATATAATCGATATTGCATCACCCACCACTGCTCGTCGCTGCGAGTAACGCCGCGAATTCAACTCTGCAGACGCCTTAAAAAATTTCGTCGCCACGTTAAGGCTGACGCTCGGCGGTCGCTCCAATTCTGCAGACCCCTTAGTAGTGCTGATGGTCCGTTGACAGCGGCCGAATTTGTCGGCGATCACTAAACGTTACTACCCCGGAACGGATGGCGTACCTAATCAGCTCAACTTCCTTACTCAAAGACTACCCTGTCAGTTATTGGTTTAGACGGTTTGCGTGATTAGACGGTTCGCGTGACCGTACAAGGTGTGGGAGGTGTAGGACTTAGCCTCTCAGCTTGTGCGTCCAGCAAAGGCAAACAAAGTGTGAGCTAGTATCGATTAGGGCGTGACCTTGGGATGCCACGATTCACTGCCTCATTTATGCGCGCACTGAACCGCACTAAAGGCTCTGTTTCAGGTTGAGAAGTAATTGCCTTGCGTGCCACCACTGCGCCGCTACCGTCGCCTCTTATGCTTCCCTGTCAGCTCCATTCTGGTAGGTTAGGCGGTTTTACTACGCGATTTCTTTTAATGAGGACGCATTTCGAATTCCATAATAGCTGTGTTCTTTCATGGAATTTTGTACTGTATATTAATCGGTTTAGTTTTTGTCCAAAAAATGACCCTGTCACTGTTTTGTATAGTCTGCAGCAATGGAAGTAGGACCTGGTGAGGTTGTGGACTCTTCCTAACATACTGTAGTCTGATTGTGTTATCTCGATTTTTTTCGAAATAAATGAGATTGGTCGGTGAATTTTTGTTTCCACTCCCACATTTCACATATTTTCATTGATTCCACAGTTGTAGTCATATCGGTGAAAACACCGACTCACCGATCTATCACAACTGTTCCAGACAAATGAGTGATACCACTAACAAACTACCGTATGTTAGGACGAATCCGCAACCTCACCAGGTCTTATTTCCATGGCTGTAGATGATACTATTCTTGTTTAGTGAGCAGCGACGCAGCTGCGTGGCGCAAAATCATCCAATCGATAGCTACGATCCCCACGCTCACAAGAACGCCGCGTAGCTGCGTCTTAGCTTAGTTCCTGAGGGACTAGGACCATAGTGTTGTGAACCTCTCGAAAGTACAACGCTAGTGAACTGTCCATTATTATTCTCAATACTAAAGGTGGTCAATACTAAAGGCGTAATGGATTTCTGAACGTTATCCACATATGTTAAACGCTTGGAGCCAATTCCCGTTGAGAGCTCACAACAACTGGAAAGGTAAGTCGAGCTTTTTATTCAACTTCTGAGTTTGGGTAACCATAGCATTCTTTGAAAGACCTTGTTATTCCCCAGTTCCAAAAGCGGCAGATTTGCTGAAACGTCATCTTTGTGTGAAAACAAAGTCTAGGGTGAAACCAGACAAGGTCTACAGGTGAATTTTTGATGGTGGTCGGAAGTGTCGACTTCACGTCTGCTTCAGAACCCCGGTTTCATCATCCCAAAGGCTGCCCCACCCTTGATCCAACTGACAGCCTGACTTATACAGCGACTTATATCTGACCGCAGTCAGTAGTTTCGCTTGTAACCCAGACTGCAACTCCGCTACTGTTCAGTATTGTGGTCAGTATGGAGAAACTTTCCTCATTGAATCAGAAAACCTTCCTCGCTCTTAAAAACGGCTTGACGACAAAATTTTCATATAGTACAATGTTTGCCCTACCCCCGATTTGGTAGCTTTTCTAAACCTTCCCTAGATGTGCCCTATAGAATCACAAGAAAGTTGGACTTACATTGATCCGGTTCTTCTCCGGTTTCAGCAGCTGTTCTCATTCTGAAAAAAGGAATCTCTATTTTAATCATTTTCTGACTATGGTAAACGAAGAAATTTGCAAGAAGGAGACTCACGCTGGAGATGGCTCTGTAGCCGTCCTCTCCTGAAAAAATTGAACATTAAAACATGTTCACGCTTTGACCCACAGAACAATGGATAACCAAAATGTTGTGACTAGATTTGCTGTTCATTTTTAACGCCGCCTTTCGTAATGACGAACGTCAACTTAGCTTCGGAATGAGCAATCATTTGATTTCGTAGACAGAGCAATATGTGCTTAAGCCTTCTGATCCGGAGGTAGTGCTTGAAATTAAGGGCGATTGCGTACACTTTACGACTTACTTTGCGGGGGATCGATACCGACGGCGCCGACATCAAAATTTTTGCTTTATCGAGTTGGTCTTGTTATTTTTGTAAGAAAGCTCATGGAAAAAACTTGATGATAGTTTAAATCAAAGTGCTGATGCATGAGTAAGTGGTGGAACGGCGTGGTATGTTAGCGGGTTATGACAGCAGTTTCGCTAATCATCTAAAGGCAGTGGTTGCTATAAAATAAGGTTGGCAATTCTTCTCCACTGAAGTCTTCTCTGGATGGAGCGTAGTAGATACCATATGGAAACCGCGGAAAAAACGCCATTATGGAAATTAAAAGTATCAGCTTCGCACGCTTTGGAAGGTTCTGAGCTCACTCACCACGATCGACGTCAATGATTTGCAGTGTCGAGGTCATTAGATGGCTCGAAATAAGAATTGAATCAATGACTAAATGGTATCAATACGGCCCGATAGAGTGCTCTCGTTTTCTCGAGTTGACCAATATACTGTCGCGCTTGTTTTGCTGGTCCCCGAACCTTTAATTCTAGCGCGTTTTTTTCGGCGCGGAACCCTCACAGCTTCAAGCTGTTGCTAAATAAAACAATTTTTAATGGTTTTCTCAGCAACTTTTTCCATCGCAACCACCGCCTTTAAAGCCTATCTTGCCCCACAGCTATATGGCAGAGGTATACTAGCCACTACCTTTGTTGCCCTTTTCGCCCTACAGCTCCCTTGAACCTGCTGAGTGCGTGCATGCATGCGAATATGTATTGGGTGTTAAACGGACGTTTGAAGTTACCACATACTTATTTTGTGAAACTAGGAATCATTAACGAAACAAAGACTAGCACTTGCATACTTTAGAAAAACATTCCATCAAAACGGCGAATTCGGGTTCCTCGAGGTACTCCTATAAGGCACATGGTCAAGCTGCTATTAGAGGCCCACACGAGTGAAGTTTTCATTGAAATGAACCACCGCAAACTCCACTGTGGGCTTGTCCAGACTTTACAGTGAGCCTGCAGTGGTTCATAAAGTGACAGCTCCGACTCTCTGACTGTGCAGCGCTTTACGGGTTCTCTATGGTAGAGGTAATCCTTCTAAAATGTATTTCAACGACTTAGCCTCGGGCGTTGATAGTCGCGACCCTGAGAACAGGAATGGAAGTGGCAGGTTGGGTTGACAAAATCATCCGTATAGAAAGGCGTACAGCCTCAATCAAAAATTGTACGCGTTCTTCAGGTGACAGTGTCGTTGGGTGGAAATTTATAAGTTCGACGCGTTCTAGGATATCTCATCAGATAATCCAGTCTTCAGTAACCCGGAAAAGGAATACTTCCCGGCATCAGAGGTGGTCTCTCCATGCCGTACCGATTGATGCGTATGAGTAAACCACCGCTCAGCTCACTGCTTACCCCGCGAATGTATTTTGCCGGTAGGGTAATGGGTGAAACTAACCACCACCGACACGGCAAGGGCTCAGATTATATTGATTTTCTGTCAGATATAATGCATAACCAACTTTCAGGATGAACTGAAACTACTCGAAGGTATCTCTGCAAAGCGAGGGTCTTGGCGAAATTTTACGGCTTCGGCCCTGTAGGTGTCAGCAGGCTACTGCCACACTTATGAGGTTGTTCCTTAAGATACGATTAGGAATGCGGGCCACCTCCTGAGGTCACTGCTTGATTGATGTAGGATTGCCCAGGTCACTCACATTGAAGGGACAAAACCTGTAGAAGCATGTTCAACTCCCAAGCCCTGTGCAATCCCTTTTTCGGGAATGTGAATCAACTATCAACATCTTCTCTGCTTTCGAAAAATGTAATCTCAGTTAGTCACATGGATGAGAGTGCTGACTCAGAAAAAAAAGTAGGTACGTTTGAGTCAACTGGTTGTTTAGATTTGGATAGGGCGCGGGGAAAGATCAATTCTCTTCGCGGATCAGTGCTGCCCTGTCAGAGTGCCAGAGTCGAAATGAAAACTTCATAGGAATTAGCTATGAAATGTAGCGCACCACGTATGCTCTTTCGAGCCTATTCGTCGACAAAACCGCAGGCGCTTGCTTTTGCTCATGTTTCACCGGGCTCTGCACAAAAAGAAAACAGATGAGATCGATGCATCCAAGAAACGAAAGTTGAACTATCATAGCGTACAATAGCAGCACCAATAGAGTTAAACCTCAAGAAGTCTCCTCAAATCTTTTCTGACTAAAGAATTCTCATGAATGAGCTCATATGTAAGTGCTAGACGGGGACACCACTACTATAATGTGCAGAATCGGTGAGTCACTGGTTCTGCTGCTTTTTTAACTTCCTAAATGTGAGCAGTAAAAACCATGACATACCGGCCCAGCTGCAGTTTTGGTGCCAGCATCCTAAAAGTAACACGGGTCATTTACAACTTTCCTTCATAACAATACATTGCAAAAGAGTAGATCTCACCGTTGGTTCTGGTGCGGTCTTGGTTCCTTCATCCTGAAAAACGTGTCTTTGTGTTTGAAAAATTACCAGAACTTTGCATACTCATTATGATTGAATGTGTGCCATCCAAGAAAGCACAAGGCGTCTCTCAACGTGGGTCATGCCCTACCCAAATATGGTTAGCGCATCAGCGGTTAGCAAATCAGGCGCGACCAAGGTATTCAAAAATTTGGGCTGATATTGGGCATGGTCCCTGATAGTTGCCTGGGCTGGTAGTAAACCCCCACTGTTGGCACGACAATACGAGGATCGCCTTATGATTTGAAGTGGGAACGGGAGCAATCATCATGGTTTTCCTTCGAGTTTGTCGCAAAAGCCAGGATCTCCGTCATAAATATTACGGGCACCAACAAGGATTGAACTCGCCTGCGTCAAATGCGCACATACGCATTCAAATCCATGATAGGATGGATAACGCACTCTCCGTAGCGGAAAAGTTCACGACTTGCGGGTTCCGAACTCGCGACAAGACACCGACAACGGCGCGAACACCGTCTTCGTAACTGATTACATCAGCGCTGCCAATCAAGACTATGAAGAGTTGGGAGATATGCTCTTCGTTGGAAATTCGCAGAAAACCGCCGGCATTGAACTCATGCTTCGCGTCTCATAACAGCGGGCACAGCAAATGTGACCGGATCTTACGATGGCCAACCCCCAACCGCCATTCGCTGGAATGGCGATTTGCTAGCCACATCGTACAACGTCTGTGAAAATGTTGAGACAACATTTTTAGGCACGAGCGCACCCCACTTTGTCACCAAGGTGCACTATTCATATCGCGCCATCCCCCACGTTGTCGTGTTGGTATGAGAGCAGGACAGCGGTGAAAGCTCATGGGAAAATCGTCGTGACATTAAGTTTTTGAAAGTAACGAGCTACGTGTTCAAGGATACCACACAAACCTATATCTGACTTTTTGTCGTCAGAAGTCGTGACCTACCATCACTAATTTCCTTGCGAGAATGGAAGATCTACTACCAGCCTTTAATTGCTTGCAGGACTGGCTGCAAACTCTCCCTCTCCCTGCTTCTTCTCGTCATGGTCTCCGGTCCTACTCCAATGTCCCATTCTACGTCTCTGATGATATTTCTAATTAGTTCTGAATCAATACGTTTTTCTTCTCGCACCGTTTTCCGTTTAATCGTTCACTCGGAGGATATCTTCTATTCATGTAAAACTCTTATCTCACAATTCCCCCTCCATATGTGGTCAACGTAAACCTCCAGTTCGACTCTTGGAATCCGCTCAGTCACGGTTATATAGCAGCTATAGCGTGATTCCTGTTATTTGAGCTGTTTGCTGAAGAACGATTGTAGTTATGCAAAGAATATTCAACAACGATGTGTGAAAGCTACATCTCCACTCAATTCTCTAACCAAGTGTTTGTGGTCTACCTCCGCCGCCAAGGAAGCCAAGTTGCGCGTCTACCTATCCGCCATTCGCCTTATCATGATGTACATACGTATCGGAGACGTGGGCAGCACCGAAGTCACAGATGGAAAGGTTGGATTGCACGGGAGGAAGCTGTTTAGACGTTTGCTGAAATATTTCTGGCCGCATATGTCAAAACCAAGACCTCCACAACAACATTAACGCATAAAAACAACACAGGACACGGGAAAGGTGCCAACATCTCCTAGCAACATCTTAAGCGGTAATGAAAGGTCGACTTCGACTATTTGGGAATATTTCAAGAAAACCGCCAGATCGTCTTGTTCAACACAATCTGAGGATGCTTCCAAGTCCCGTCTGGAAACGGCCGCCTGGACATAGGTGAAAGTTTCAGACAGATTCGGTGGAGGACGGTTTGAAATCACTCAGAATCGGAAGGCAATTCAGGCACGATATTCTACTTTGCAAGAAGTGGAATAGCGACCAATGGATTGATACTGTTCAACTTGTGGGTGAGGGAGGAGCGTGACAAATGAACTCGGTTGGCTGCTACGGTGGCACACCCTGTCAGCGGACTGACAGCGTAATAAAGAAGAGAGCCGATTAAATCAAGTAAGCCATAGTGTTTTTCAAGATTGATTATGAGAAACCCTATCGAGATTGAAATGGAGAACCCTTCGCAAACTAATGTTAATGTAAATCTAAAATAAAATCGCCTTGCGGTGCGACCTTGACGAAAGAATAGTTCTCGACAGTGAAGGTAACATGCAAGTGCAGTGCAGTGCAAGTGCAGGTCACCAAGTGTATTAAAGAATCCGTAGCTAAGTTGCACCGTTACCAGTTAGTGGCATGTACATGCTTTCTGCTCGAGGCGCTGCATAGCCGGATACTAACTGGGTTCAAAACTGCAAATACGCAATGAAGAGAATCTCATTGGTGGTGTCGACTCAGTTTCGGTTTTGGTGCCCTCGTCGTGAAAGTAGTTGCCGTTGGTCAGAGAGAACTCGAAGTAACCTAGTTCAAAAAGGAGCAAACTTACAGGTCCGGGAGTAGGTTCAGCCGCGGTTTTTGTGCCAGCATCCTGAAAAAAGTAAAAAGGTGTGTGGTGCAGCTGTTAGCGTAGGTCAGCTACAATTCAAATCTTACAGCGGCAGTCGGCTCAGTCGCAGTTACTGTGCCCTCGTCCTGAAATTGGTCGGTGGCTGGCAATGTTAGAACTCGAGAGAAATTATGACTTAGTAACAGCAAATATATACCTTAGGAGTCGGGTCAAGCGCCGTTTTGGTACCCTCATCCTACAAAAAGCATGTGACTATTGTAAAATTTCATGACATTCTAGTTGGAGGAGACGCAAACTAATGGATATTTTACCGGTGCGGGTGTCGGTTCTCCAGCGGTCTTTGTGCCTTCGTCCTGAAAGTAACATTCGAATGCTGTGCATAACCTTACTTGAAAGGACCTGAACTTACAGGTGCTGGTGTTGGTGCTGAAGCAGTTTCAGTGCCTTTATCCTGAAAACAATGCACAGTTTTGTCAGTTTCTTATAATCGCGACAACAGTACTAAAGCGCCTGTGGGGTGACTATGGGTAAGGCGTAAACCAAAGCTTACAGCAGGAGTCGGCTCCCCAGCAGTCTTTGTGCCCTCATCCTAAAAGTAGCATTTAGTCAGCTTACAAAAATCCCAATCGATGGGAACTGAACTCACAGGTGCTGGTGTTGGTGCTGCAGCAGTTTCAGTGCCTTTATCCTGAAAACAATGCACAGTTTTGTCAGTTTCTTATAATCACGACAGCAGCAGTAATGAGACTGCAGGGTGATTATGGGTAAGGCATAAACCAAAGCTTACAGCAGGAGTCGGCTCCCCAGCAGTCTTTGTGCCCTCATCCTAAAAGTAGCATTTAGTCAGCTTACAAAAATCCCAATCGATGGGAACTGAGCTCACAGGTGCTGGTGTTGGTGCTGCAGCAGTTTCAGTGCCTTTATCCTGAAAACAATGCACAGTTTTGTCAGTTTCTTATAATCACGACAGCAGCAGTAATGAGACTGCAGGGTGATTATGGGTAAGGCATAAACCAAAGCTTACAGCAGGAGTCGGCTCCCCAGCAGTCTTTGTGCCCTCATCCTAAAAGTAGCATTTAGTCAGCTTACGAAAATCCCAATCGATGGGAACTGAGCTCACAGGTGCTGGTGTTGGTGCTGCAGCAGTTTCAGTGCCTTTATCCTGAAAACAATGCACTGTTTTGTCAGTTTCTAATAATCGCGACAACAGTAGTAATGGAGTAATGAGACTGCAGGGTGATTATGGGTAAGGCATAAACCAAAGCTTACAGCAGGTGTCGGCTCCCCAGCGGTCTTCGTGCCCTCGTCCTTAAAAAACATTCAGTCAATCTTCAGCAACCAGAGTTAATAGAGGGAACTCACAGGTGCTGGTGTTGGTGCAGCAGCAGTTTCCGTGCCCTTATCCTAAAAACAAGACTAGTTCTACAATGTTATGTAACCGCGACAACTGTGCAACTGTGACTGTTGTCGTGACTAGTGGCGTTAATGAAACGACTCTTACAGCTGGGGTCGGCTCTCCTGCTGTCTTCGTGCCTTCGTCCTGAAGCTAGCATTCAGTAAACTCAACAACCCAATCCATAGGGCCTAAACTCACAGGTGCTGGTGTTGGTGCAGCAGCAGTTTCCGTGCCTTTATCCTGGAATGAGCTTACAATTTGTCAACCTCATATAATCATCACAATAGTACAAATAAGACGATAGGGTGGCTGTGGGTAAGGCATATTCTAGCTCACTGCAGGTGTCGGCTCTCCTGCGGTCTTTGTTCCCTCGTCCTAAAAGTAGCGTTCAGTCATCTCTCAATAATTCCAATCGATAGGGCTTGAACTCACAGGCGCTGGGGTGGGTGCAGCAGCAGTTTCCGTGCCTTTATCCTGAAAATAATGCACAGTTTTGACAATTCCATATAATTATGACAACAGTACAAATAAGACGATAGGGTGGCTGTGGGTAAGGCATAATCTAACTTACTGCTGGTGTCGGCTCTCCTGCGGTCTTTGTGCCCTCGTCCTAAAAGTAGCGTTCAGTCATCTCTCAATAATTCCAATCGATAGGGCTGAAACTCACAGGTGCTGGTGTTGGTGCAGCAGCAGTTTCCGTGCCTTTATCCTGAAAACAATTCACAGTTTGGCAGTTTGGATAATCTCATTAAATAGCTGCAAGAGTACAAATGAGACTGGAGGTAGGCATAAGCCAAAGCTTACAGCAGGTGTCGGCTCCCCAGCGGTCTTCGTTCCCTCGTCCTGGAATTAGCATTTGGTCAACTTGCAATAACACCAATCGATAGGGTCTTAACTCACAGGAGCTGGGGTTGGTGCAGCAGCAGTTTCCGTGCCTTTATCCTGAAAACAATGCACAGTTTGGCAGTTTGGATAATCTCATATAATCACTGCAAGAGTACAAATGAGACTGGAGGTAGGCATAAGCCAAAGCTTACAGCAGGTGTCGGCTCCCCAGCGGTCTTCGTTCCCTCGTCCTGAAAGTAGCATTTGGTCAACTTGCAATAACACCAATCTATAGGGTCTTAGCTCACAGGTGCTGGGGTTGGTGCAGCAGCAGTTTCCGTGCCTTTATCCTGGAAACAGTGCAAAGATTTAACAATTTGGTACAGTCCCAACACCAGTTTAGCAGAGGTATTGGGTGATTCTGGGGAAGGCATAAACTAAATCTCACTGCTGGTGTCGGCTCCCCAGCGGTCTTCGTGCCCTCGTCCTGGAAGTAGTCTTTGGTCAACTTGCAATAACACCAATCGATAGTTTCTTAACTCACAGGTGCTGGGGTTGGCGCAGCAGCAGTTTCCGTGCCTTTATCCTAAAACAATGCTCAGTGCTTACATTTTCATATAACCACTACAACAGTACAAATGAGACTCTAGGTTAACTGTGCCAAAGCTTACAGCAGGTGTCGGCTCGCCAGCGGTCTTCGTGCCCTCGTCCTAAGAAATCATTTGTTCAATTTTCAATAACTCCAATCTATAGGGTTGAAACTCACAGGAGCTGGGGTCGGTGCAGCAGCAGTTTCCGTGCCTTTATCCTGAAAACAATGCTTAGTTCTGATAATTTCATATAGTCACGACGACATTACAAATGAGGTTGTAGGTTCAATGTAAGTACGTCATAAGCTAAAGCTTACAGCAGGTGTCGGCTCGCCAGCGGTCTTCGTGCCCTCGTCCTGAAGAAAGCATTTGGTTGATATTCAATAACTCCAATCTATAGGGTCTAAACTCACAGGAGCTGGGGTTGGTGCAGCAGCAGTTTCAGTGCCTTTATCCTGAAAACAATGATCAGTTTTGACAATTTCATATAATTGCGATAACTTTATGGCTGATACTGGAAATGAGGCATAAACGAAAACGTACAGCTGGTGTCGGCTCTCCAGCTGTCTTCGTGCCCTCATCCTGAAAGTAGCAGTTAGCCAACTCTAAATGTCTTACTGCTTCTCCCCAATTTCTCAAGCCGGTCCACGTGGATTACGTAAGCTGCGGATTGGTAGAGGAATAGACAAATATCAGAGTCATTTGCGAGGATCTTAACATGTTCAACGCTGCGCTGCCTACGTGGTGTACGTGGATCGGCTTGAACAATTGGAGTACGACTATAAATGAAATGACTACGGTAAAGTAAGAGTACAGTAGCTAGCAGATGCACACAAGGCTCTTTATGTGACGCTGCGAAATTCATTGTTGGACGAAACACGAAATTTTATTCGCCTCTCTTGCGGCTGCAAAAGATTACGACCATCACACACATTTTCTATCCTGTTGTCACCGCTGAGTGCTAATTTCTGGCTGCGATTTCTGTCCTGCAGTGACCATTTTGTTTTTTTTTCCTACTTATCCATCACCGTCATAATCTCTGTCATTGCGATGACCTGGTTTAATTCACAGCCCTATAGCCTGTGGTCTCCATATAAGTATCTGGAGCGTGTTTTTGGTCGTTAGGCAATGGGTCTGTAGGATCATCATTCAACTGGAAACCGCTGCCGTTGCACGAGGCTCCACCATTAACAGATTACCGTACGTGGAAAAAGCAGTTTCTCATAACTCATCCCATCATTCATTTTATTGTGCGACACGTTGTAATCCTATTTTGTTTTTCACCCATTTTTTGGCTACAGCGAAATAACATAATTTTGCGTTTCCGTGTCCGGGTTGCTAACAAAATTATGGTTAAGCCATTTTTATACTGATACAGAAGACATTTTAGATGGACAGCACGCAAACTCACAGGTGCTGGAGTTGGCGCGGCAGCAGTTTCTGTCCCTTTATCCTGGAAACAACACGCATATTTGACATATTTATATAATCACGACACCAGTACAGCTGAGGCTGCAAGGTGACTTTGGGAAAAGCATGAACTAAATCTTACAGCTGGTGTCGGCTCTCCTGCGGTCTTCGTGCCCTCGTCCTGAAAATTCAATCAGCTACTGGGGAGTTCAATGGAATCCAAATCAACAGTGCGAAAACTCACAGGTGCTGGCGTTGGTGCAGCAGCGGTTTCCGTACCCTTGTCCTGAAAAGAATGCGAAGATTTGAAAATTTTATACAATTCCTACACCAGTGCGGCTGAAGTTGTAAGGTGACTTGGAGAAAGGCATAAGCTGAATCTTACAGCTGGTGTGGGTTCTCCGGCGGTCTTCGTGCCCTCGTCCTGAAAGTAACATTCGGTCAGCTATGGGGAAGTTCTGCATAACATAAATCAACAGGATCCAAACTCACAGGTGCTGGAGTTGGCGCAGCAGCAGTCTCAGTGCCTTTGTCCTGAAAAAAGTGCAAAGATTCAACAATTTTATACAATCTCGACAACTGTGAGACGGTGGCTGTACGTTGATTGTAAATAAGGACCGAAACAAATCTTACAGCTGGTGTGGGCTCTCCAGCGGTCTTCGTGCCCTCGTCCTGAAAGTAACATTCGGTCAGCTATGGGGAGTTCTGCATAACATAAATCAACAGGATCCAAACTCACAGGTGCTGGAGTTGGCGCAGCAGCAGTCTCAGTGCCTTTGTCCTGAAAAAAGTGCAAAGATTCAACAATTTTATACAATCTCGACAACTGTGAGACGGTGGCTGTACGTTGATTGTAAATAAGGACCGAAACAAATCTTACAGCTGGTGTGGGCTCTCCAGCGGTCTTCGTGCCCTCGTCCTGAAAGTAACATTCGGTCAGCTATGGGGGAGTTCTGCATAACATAAATCAACAGGATCCAAACTCACAGGTGCTGGAGTTGGCGCAGCAGCAGTCTCAGTGCCTTTGTCCTGAAAAAAGTGCAAAGATTCAACAATTTTATACAATCTCGACAACTGTGAGACGGTGGCTGTACGTTGATTGTAAATAAGGACCGAAACAAATCTTACAGCTGGTGTGGGCTCTCCAGCGGTCTTCGTGCCCTCGTCCTGAAAGTAACATTCGGTCAGCTATGGGGGAGTTCTGCATAACATAAATCAACAGGATCCAAACTCACAGGTGCTGGAGTTGGCGCAGCAGCAGTTTCAGTGCCTTTGTCCTGAAAATAGTGCAAAGATTCAACAATTTTATACAATCTTGACAACTGTGAGACGGTGGCTGCACGTTGATTGTAAATAAGGACTGAAACAAATCTTACAGCTGGTGTGGGCTCTCCAGCGGTCTTTGTGCCCTCGTCCTGTAAGTGATATGCAATCAGGGCTGGGGAGCTCTGTAAGAGCCAAATCAATAGGGCGCAAACTCACAGGTGCAGGTGTTGGCGCAGCAGCAGTCTCCGTGCCTTTGTCCTGAAAACAGTGCAACGATTTAACAATTTCATACAATCCCATCACCAGTACAGCTGAGGCGTAGGATGACTTGAGGAAGGCACAGATTGAATCTTACAGCTGGTGTGGGTTCTCCTGCAGTCTTGGTGCCCTCGTCCTGAAAGTAACTTTCAGTCAGCTATTGAGGAGTTCTGTACAAAATTAGTCAATTAGGTCCAAACTCACAGGTGCAGGCGTTGGTGCAGCAGCAGTCTCCGTGCCTTTGTCCTGAAAACAGTGCAAAGATTCAACATTTCCATATAATCCCAACACCAGTACAGCTGAGGTGTAGGATGACTTTGGGGAAGGAATGAACTAAATCTCACTGCTGGTGTGGGTTCTCCTGCGGTTTTGGTGCCCTCGTCCTAAAAATCCATTTAGACAGCTATGAGGGTATTTCTGTATAACATAAGTCAATTGAGGCCAAACTCACAGGCGCAGGTGTTGGCGCAGCAGCAGTTTCCGTGCCTTTGTCCTAGAAACAGTGCAAAGATTTAGCAATTTAATACAATTCCAACAACAATACATCTGAGGTATAGGTCGACTTTGGAAAAGGCACTAAATCTCACTGCTGGTGTGGGTTCTCCTGCGGTTTTGGTGCCCTCGTCCTAAAAATCCATTTAGACAGCTATGAGGGTATTTCTATATAAAATAAGTCAATTGAGGCCAAACTCACAGGTGCAGGTGTTGGCGCAGCAGCAGTTTCCGTGCCTTTGTCCTAGAAACAGTGCAAAGATTTAGCAATTTAATACAATTCCAACAACAATACATCTGAGGTATAGGTCGACTTTGGAAAAGGCACTAAATCTTACTGCTGGTGTGGGTTCTCCTGCGGTCTTGGTGCCCTCGTCCTAAAAATTGCATTCAGTCAGTAATTGGGGAGTTCTGTACAACGTAAATCAATTGGGTCTAAACTCACAGGTGCAGGTGTTGGCGCAGCAGCAGTCTCCGTGCCTTTGTCCTGAAAACAGTTTAAAGATTTAACAATTTCATACAATCCCAACAACAATACATCTGAGGTATAGGTCGACTTTGGAAAAGGCACTAAATCTTACTGCTGGTGTGGGTTCTCCTGCGGTCTTGGTGCCCTCGTCCTAAAAATTACATTCATTCAGTAATTGGGGAGTTCTGTACAACGTAAGTCAATTGGGTCTAAACTCACAGGTGCAGGCGTTGGTGCAGCAGCAGTCTCCGTGCCTTTGTCCTGAAAACAGTGCAAAGATTTAACATTTCCATACAATCCCATCACCAGTACAGCTGAGGTGTAGGATGACTTGGGGAAAGGCACAGATTGAATCTTACAGCTGGTGTGGGTTCTCCTGCAGTCTTGGTGCCCTCGTCCTGAAAGTAACTTTCAGTCAGCTATTGAGGAGTTCTGTACAAAATTAGTCAATTGGGTCCAAACTCACAGGTGCAGGTGTCGGCGCAGCAGCAGTCTCCGTGCCTTTGTCCTGGAAACAGTGCAAGGATTTAACAATTTCATACAATCGCAACACCAGTACAGCTGAGGTGTAGGATGACTTGGGGAAAGGCACAGATTGAATCTTACAGCTGGTGTGGGTTCTCCTGCAGTCTTGGTGCCCTCGTCCTGAAAGTAACTTTCAGTCAGCTATTGAGGAGTTCTGTACAAAATTAGTCAATTGGGTCCAAACTCACAGGTGCAGGTGTCGGCGCAGCAGCAGTCTCCGTGCCTTTGTCCTAGAAACAGTGCAAAGATTTAACAATTTTGTGTAATTTCAACACCAGTCTAGCAGAGGTATAGGGTGACTTTGGGGAAGGCATAAACTAAATCTCACTGCTGGTGTGGGTTCTCCAGCGGTCTTGGTGCCCTCATCCTGAAAAAAGCATTTAGTCAGCTATTAGGGAGTTCTGTACAACATAAGTCAATTGGGTCCAAACTCACAGGTGCAGGCGTTGGTGCAACAGCAGTCTCCGTGCCTTTGTCCTGAAAACAATGCAACGATTAAAAAATTTTATACAATCTCGACACCAGTACAGTTGAGGTGTAGGCTGGCTCCAGGTAAGGCATAGATTGAATCTTACAGCTGGTGTCGGTTCTCCTGCTGTCTTCGTGCCCTCGTCCTGGAAGTAACATTACGCCAACTATTCGGGAGTTCTGCATAACAAAACGATGAGGCTCAAACTCACAGGTGCTGGAGTTGGTGCAGCAGCAGTTTCCGTGCCCTTATCCTAGAAACAATGCAAAGATATGGCAATTCTATATAATCCCTACACCAGTTAAGCTGGGCTGTAGAGTGACTTAGGGAAAGGCATAAACTAAATCTCACAGCTGGTGTGGGCTCTCCTGCGGTCTTCGTGCCCTCGTCCTGAAATAGCATTCAGTCAACTATGGGAGGATTCTTTCATAAATCCATAGGGTACAAACTCACAGGTGCTGGCGTCGGAGCAGCAGCAGTCTCCGTGCCTTTATCCTGAAAGCAATACAAAAATTTTCGATAAATTTGCATAATTATCACAAGTGTTGGGCTGAGAATGCAGATTGGCTCGAGACGAGGCCAAAATGAAATCTAACAGCTGGTGTCGGTTCTCCGGCGGTCTTCGTGCCCTCGTCCTAAAAGTCCATTTATTCAGCTATAAGGATGTTTTGTATAACATAACTTGATAGTGCGCAAACTCACAGGTGCTGGCGTTGGTGCAGCAGCAGTTTCCGTGCCCTTATCCTAAAAAAATGCGAAGATTTGACAATTTCATATAGTCACGACAGCTGTACGAGTATAACTGTAGGTTGACTGGAGAGTGGCCTAAACCAAATCTTACAGCTGGTGTCGGTTCTCCTGCGGTCTTCGTGCCCTCGTCCTAAAAGTGAAATTTTGTCGCCTATAGGCGTGCTCTTAATAACCAAAATCGATAGGGTGCAAACTTACGGGTGCTGGCGTTGGCGCAGCAGCAGTTTCCGTGCCCTTATCCTAAGAAAAATACATACGGATTGTTACATTGGAACTTTTTACGACCACGATTAATGTTTAATGGTGACTGTATGTCAGACATAAACAAAACTCACAGCTGGAGTCGGCTCGGCAGCCGTCTTGGTGCCCTCGTCCTAAGAATAGAGGGGAAATTACTCAAAGTTTTGACAATATAGTTGAGAACAACTTTTTATCAGGGCTCGTTCATAGTTTGCCGCAACGCTTGAACAAGTCATCGTGCTCAACTTTTCTTTCTCCAATACAGCAACGCTACCGTAGCCCGTTCGCAAAACGTGGTCACGCCTATAGGTTATCGGGGTCCCTGTGAGTACATGAATATTAGCATTAAGCGGCCCGAGGGTGCGCACAGCATCCAAGCTCATGAAGGGCGCAAGTATAGCGGATCGTAAAACTGAGAGGCTTGTCGCACAGATCGCAGGCGGATGCAACTCGGTTGTTGGATCGAGGGCAACAGGGTTGCAACTAAGGCCGGATTGTAGAAACTCACTGATGTTCTATCTTTCTTATCATGTTGCTCCGATCACCCGTTTGCTGTTACAGGCAGGACACTAGAGAGATGTGACTAGATGGAATGCTCACTGAATAAATTCCGAAGGGGTACTGTTAGCCGCACTACGACTGCTAATCGCCGATTTACATATAATTTCAGTTTTAAAACCTCGTCAAACCCTCTAAATACGTCGGCGTTGCAAAGTTGTCAAGGCGACAAAAGCGCAACTTTCGAATGTGTACAGGGGCGTCCTTATGAGATGACATACTTCTCATGCCTACAAAAAGCGTGTGTGAATGCGGTCAATTGAGCAGCATGATGGATAGCTGCCCAGCTATCTGCCAGGTTGAGCTCAGCAAAGTCTCAACGTAGGGCTGATCCAAAACTGATGACGGTCGGATACCGAGGGTTGGGCGCTGTTTCGTACACCTTAGACCCCAGACGGCGTTACTGTCTCGGTGTTCACAATCTCTCAGCACAATTTGTCACCACAGCTGCTTTTTGGGTCTGCAGATGATTGTTCACGAGCCTTGAGCTACAACCAAAAAGTTATCTTACAGGTGCCGGAGTTGGTGCTGCTGCTGTTTCGGTGCCCGCATCCTGAAAGCAGAAAGATTGATCAAATGATTTTCCAATCAAACCATCAATGAGTGACAGAGAGTCTTTAATCAGCTTCACTGGACAGATGGTTGTCACCCGAATCTAGATCTGGCACCGAACCATAGACTTATCGGTCGGAGTCCAATTTCCGTGGCTTTGTGATAAGTTGCCGCCAAGTAGCGATGGGGTAGACCAATACGGAAGGGGGAGAATGACCTCAGACGACTCTTTATTCCCCCCTTCCCCATCCATTAGGTCGCCGTCTCTTTCGAGTTTAGCACCTTACGATCATCATCCCTGACAATCCACACACCAATTCAAAGAAAATGAATTGAACTAGTTATCAGCAATGAATCGTTAATGAGTCAATGTAGTCAGACATATCATGATGATATAGACATGCGATCATCGTAGCTCTTCACAAGAAGTTATCCTTCACATACCCCAAGAACTACAAAGGTATCGTCTTACTTTGTGTCGTGTACAAGGTTTTGAAACCTATTATCTTTTAGCGACTCATCAAGCATCGCTAAGAAACTACCAGAGATGAGCGAGCAGGTTTTTGATATGGAAGGTTGACCATCGACCAATTTGTCGCTGTCAGGCAGCGCCCATACGTTGCGAGGGCGCGGGATTACGCAAAATCGATGTCCATCGAGGGCACAAAGAGGATCCAAAATTACTCGGCATTGAAAGGCAAATTAGGCTCGATGTAACACTTCGCAGGAAGTGAGATAGCGACACATGAATTGTGGCAGTGGAACGTGTCAAATGGACTTTATTGACTACTAGGGACTACAAGGGCGGCACACCTTGGCGAAGATGCGGACTGACCGCGTCATAAGGAAGCCAGCCGATTAAGTCAATTAAGTAGTAAGCAAGTAAGTAGCCATTATAAATGGAAAGGGTACTTAAGACTTGATTTAATAGAATGCATTGTTACCGAAGCAACAGCTAGCTGGTTGCGCATTGACCATTGGATGTGCTTCAAATGAAGGGCTGGTAATAAACCACCCTCAAAGTGGCTCGTGACAAAAATGGTGTGCGAAACCAGTTCTCATAACATTGCTTTGAATTCGTCACCTAGACCAAAATTCATTAAAAAATCTTAAGATTACGAAGGCCTAGGGTAATCGCTACTTAGGATTGTCACCGACCAATGAGGATAGCTTCGCTATGTTATTAATCAGTGCTTGTTCTGCCTTTACATCTCCCCTTCCCCCATCATCCATCATTCGTGGTAGAGACCGATACTGTGGCGCTTAGATGGACCTCACCATGAAATTACAATATAGGGCCAGCCTGCAGTGGCTGCCTGAGGCAAGATCAGAAAATCCGGTAGGGCTTAAAACGAGTCCTACCGGCGGCGTCGGTTCGGGTGCTGTGATGGTTCCCTCGTCCTAAAAGAATATATTCTGTATTTGGGCTTAATAACCGCGTCCAGCACAAGGGAAGACTGGGAATCAGGTGCGATCTTACCCGGGCCGGAGTCGGTGCCGCTGCGGTCTTTGTACCCTCATCCCAGAATAATAATGTATTAACTGAATAATCTCATCTGGGCTCAGAACAGCGTTTTCACCCACTCGTAAGGAAAACGACCCCTAATTGCGATCAGGACTAGAGAGAGCTACCACTTCCTGTCTCCTACCCGATAGAGAAGGCCTGTCATATGACTTTCGCTGGAGATACTACAACCTCCATAAATAGCTGAGAACTCGTAACTTTCCACCCAGCACTAGTAACACCTTCGTCGTATCCGACAACCAATCCCCTTTGTCGTCGTAGTTGGATGGCCTTTCCCGGCTCTACCCCCTCCCCCTCTATCACTTTGGGTAACCGCAACATGGGCCGGTCCCGAATGAGGATATCACTTTCACGCTAATGAGTGTGCGTAGTTCTATAGGGACTGAAAGCTTGCCGGCTTAGGAGTCGGTTGAGCGGCAGTCTTCATCCCCTCGTCATAGTAAGGCTCCGCTGCGGTTTGAGTTCCTTCGTCCTGCAATCGGAATGCTGAGTTAACTGAGATATTCAACCCAGGCTGAGTTCATACAAAACCGCTTCGATTAATCGAACTGCCGCACCAACATGGTAGCCACTGATTGGTTGGATTTCGGAGACAAATTTACAAGAAAAGGACAGACAAAAGTAATAGAGACAGCCTAAATACACTGTACTATGCTCTTACACGATATAGTCCGCACACGTGGAATTCTTTTTTCGCGGAATAGCATCTACCCGAAACACAAGGCTGGGCCTACTCATCCCATAGCAGAACAAAGTGATATTGAAGCAAAGAACGAAGCGATTCCTGACAACGAAGGCAACAGCGGAATAGTGTCGATTCGGATTCGAAGAGACAATCTATGAAGTGACAGCCTGCAGAAGTTCTAATGACTCACAGGCTTAGGGGTCGGTTCAGCAGCTGTTTTGGTTCCCTCGTCCTGGAAGTGATGTTTTGAGACGATTACGACGTCATATCTCTAACTAGAAGAGCAACGCTATCTTACAGGCTTCGGAGTCGGCTCTCCTGCAGTCTTCGTTCCTTCATCCTGCAAGTTAGGCGTGAAGACAGCATAGTAATTTGTAAAGTGAACAGAAATTTCAAAACACCTACAGGTTTCGGTGTCGGTTCCCCAGCAGTATTGGTTCCCTCGTCCTGTAGAAGTAGAGTAGAGGACAATCATGATCATGAAAAATGAGGGCAATGCGAACTGAATGTGATTTGAACAACCTACTGGCTTGGGAGTCGGCTCAGCACCGGTTGTGGTTCCCTCATCCTGCAAATGGCTCGTTAATCACAATCGATAACGAACTGCGATTGAAACTATTTTGAATGCCAATGCCATGGCTTCGAGCGTTTCTCACACGGAGCGTATGCCTACGCCGGATCATTTGCTACAAATCTGTAGCCGTCATTATGACACTCTAGGAGCCTCCCGGAGAAAATCCAAACACCACCTAACGTACCCGGCCGGTAGTCATGAAGGTTCCCGGCTACCTGGCGGGTGAGCGGGAAGGCTCCTAGCCACCTAACGGAAAGACGGATAGCGTTTTGGCTGCCGGCTACGTCGATCTCACGCGGCAGAAAATAAACCATATCTCCTTGACAGGCAGTGTGAGTTCCTGTCCATCCACGAAGTCGAGGTCGGGTGAACTCCTAAACAAAGCCTGTGATCTCTCGGTCCCACAGCGAACGCAATACGGTATGCCTAAGGCACTCGTGTGTAAATTTTCACGTTGCAGAACTTCAGCCATCATACTGCCATTACTGGATGCAGTCGCTCTTCTCTGTCTGTCCATTGTAAATTGCTTACTCGTAATGGACGATACCATATACCAATAATAGAAGCACGTAGCGCTAGGGGCAGGGTCATCGCCTAGGACCGTGGGGGGGGACCCCTATAGCGGTCAGAAATCATCCAGAAAGTGACTCGTCGTCACCGTCCAGGAGAGGCCCGGAAGGCCGACTGCGCTCTCTATGGAATGGGGCCCCTTATAAACTTAGGCAAAATCCCCTCCACGCCCCGCTGAAAAGCCGGCGTCGCCAGTGGGGTAGCGGTCGTGGAGCCGATCGGAGTGGGCGTCGAGCTCCTTTTTGTCTGAGTGCGTGCTGTGCGGCCGATTAGCGCCTGATCAATTGTGAAGAGATCGATCAACGTATCCAATCAAAAGCATCGCGGCTCAGTCGTCGTCCAGGCTGCATTATAGTGGAATCGGAAGCGTGTCGCGGCCAAGTGTAACGCCTATGTGTTAAGGCTTGTGGTCGTTCTCGACTCGGAGTCCAACTGGAGGAGCTAGAACAGCAACAACAGTGGCGCGGATATAGGGTTAACGAGCTGAGCTGTAAGGCGGCTCCTATTTATTTTCGATGTGGCTCGAGACAGATTAATTCAAGCAGGACAGGTATGCACTGCTGCCAGCCAGGATTGGCGACTGGGGGACGAATGTCCCCGAGAAGGTGCGTTCTCGTATTTTTTTGAGCCTCTAACACGTTCATCAGCCAGTAGTCAGGGCTCCAGCTTGCAAGCGGCCTACTATTGATGGAGTATCTCTCTAATGAGGGACAAATCCGTTGATAGGCTTCGTTTAGCAGTAGGCACCGTCAACGCGGACCTAAAGTGGTTCAGCTCCAATATGCCACTACACATGCGGCATTGTCTATTGACGGAGGCACGATAGGGTCTTTTCTCCTCTAGAGATGAGATTGATCTACTTCCTCATCAAACCCCATATGCCTTGTTAGGGAATGTAGTTTTTGCTCAGATAAACTCCTCTTAAAGGCAGTGCTCACGACAAAAAATGTGTTTCAGTTTCCACCAGGAATGGGTAGTGGAAGGGCACACTGCAACGTTGACGTCGAAAGAACGCATGAAAACGAGCCAGGAAGAGCCCCAAAAGAGCCCGAAGTTGCAACTTCGAGCGCATTGAAAACCCCAAAAGCGCATCACACGCCCACCGACGTGAACAAATGAATGCTCGAGATTGTGAGATGAGCGATGGTTTCCGATCAATAGCCCCGTTCTTTCCTTCATTCTCAACTTCTCTCTTTACTCAGGTCAGCTCGCATACATCGGCTGCAAAAGACGGAAGTTACAAGCCTCGGACAACTCGTCCACCATATTTCCTTAGCTCATATTTTGAAGGACCATAACTCCGTTCCCAGAAGGTCTTGTACGATTTCAGAGACACCATTGGAATCAGTATGGGGCCGTTTTCAAGATAGGCGGAAAAACAGGAAAACGATTTTTATCGTGAACACTGCCTTTAAAGTAGTAGTTCTCTTACTGGTTTCGGAGTTGGCTCTCCAGCTGTTTTTTTTTGCTTCGTCCTGTAACACCTCCATCAAACTTTTTCCAGAGCGGCGAATGCCGCGATTATCAGTAGAAAAAGAGAAATCAGAAGTCTGATAACGGTATCAGGCAGCGTCCATATGTTGCCAGGGCGTGCGACTGCGCATGCTAGCCGCTCTCGTGCACTCGTCCTCGCGCACCCACGCCCGCTCGCTCTCGCGCTCACGTCCCTTCTAAAAAGGAACTACCACGTTTCGAGTCTAATGCTCCATCCCAGAAGCAAGAAGCGTCTAACGTGTTTTAAAATTGAAGCCTTCGTTATTCATTATTCCACCACGGCCATCACAAACCGATGGAGATGATTAGTCAACGCGCCGACTCGAACGATTGATCACCCGGTCAAACGTTGCCAATCAAACCGATACCATGCAAGGGATGTTTTCCCGTGTTAATTTGCGTGTGCCGGCATTCCTCGGCATTGAGCGTAGAGTTGCGCACAGCAGCGGAAACGCACGCTCTCGCCACGTATGGACGCTGCCTCAGACATCTGATCAGTTCTCGCTGATAGCATGTGGCATTAGCCGCTTCCGCAAAAGTATGAATAGGGTGTAAGGAGCTTATAAAATAACTCGGTCGCGCTATAGTGAGTTAGAATACTTACAGGCTTCGGAGTTGGCTGTGCCGCAGTTTGAGTACCCTCATCCTGCAAATGTGTAGTTTTTTGACAACTATTAGGATAAAAATATTTAACACTGAGCGAATTTGTAGATTCCTTCATTACAGGCTTCGGTGTGGGCTCCCCAGCAGTCTTGGTCCCCTCGTCCTGAAGGAAAGTAGTCAAGTGTAACTACTTCATAAGAGTCTGAAGTTAATAAGTTTTCTGTTACACCTACCGGCTTGGGAGTTGGCTCTCCAGCCGTCTTGGTTCCTTCATCCTGCAAATGTGACCTTATAGAAAGTTGAGTAATTCAGGGCATGAGCCTGCGCCGGATAATATATAGTTGCTGAATTTTGCAACTTGGCTTCAGTACACCGAATGCACTGAGACCCAACCTCAAGGCTAGATGGGCATCGGCGATAGTATTGGCTCTCATTGATAACCAATAGGCGACAGATGGTGAAAATGTGAAGAACGAATTAGAGACGATAGAGAAAAATCAACAACAAAACATCCCATGTGATAAAAAAACAGCAGAAAAGGCCCTGGAAATTTCTTCTGCCTTCTTTCTGTTTCTGGATACAGCTTTCTAAAGGATGTTTAGCTAAGGAAGCGCAACTGCCACGCAGGAGATCGAAATGCAAAAAAAATGATTGGACTACCATCCGAATGCAGTGCTGGGTAGGCTCTGGTAGAAAGCTACCATGGAGAGCAAACCGATAGTGAAGAGCTAATGAAAATCTCTCAAATGAATCAAGTAGAGCAAGAAAAATGAAAAATATCATATTTGAAGCGCGAAAACATAAACATCTGTAGTTTTCCTTCTGCCTAGATTAGAAAACTTCTAAAGGGGCTTCATCGCCATGGTGTGCGAAAATATTTGTTACAGACCCAGATCCAAGTTCGAACGGGGTGGTTCTCGGTAAAAGGAAGGTCAACGAGGGCAATAAATTCCTAGTTGAAACTCTTACAGGTTTCGGAGTCGGCTCGCCCGCGGTTTGGGTTCCCTCGTCCTGAAAGCGATATGTTAGCGTAATCAGACAACCGAGGAGTACATTCGCATCTGGCAATGAATTGTAATCTCACAGGTTTCGAAGTCGGTTCGGCAGCAGTTTGCGCTCCCTCATCCTGTAAACCAATATAATCAGAATAAAACTGAGGAGGGTACACAACACTAGTAGTTTACCGGATGTGGAGTAGGCTCCATGGCCGTGGCGGGAGTAGGTTGCTGCGCCGTCGCAACTTCACCCGCCTGCAAAATAGAACACTAGTTCCAAGACATCGCCATGACATTGCGGGAGACAGTTTGATCTTGGTAGACTCCTACAAAAGTGGACATCCGAACCCACCGCTGGTGTTCGCACCTCTTCCGACACAGGTGCTTTCGCGGTGAGTGGCTCGTCCTCCGTAGTTACAGGGAAGTCTGCTTCCTGAAAGTCGTCCTTTTGCCTCATAGGTTATATTCAGCCGAACTGGGGAACTTACCACAATCATACGCTCAAGAACACGCCTCTCCACAATTTCTCTTTCCTGAAGGATCAGAACTCTTAGTATTATTTCTATTATATTAATCGATGAACACAAAAAAAAGCTCACGGTGACAATCTGCCTGCGCACACTTCTTCTTTTCTAAACTAGCAAGTTTTAATGAACATTGAGATTTGAAGAGTTACGTGAAACCTACCTTGGGAGGAGCTGCAGTAGCCGTTTGAGAGAGTTCAGTCTACAAAAACATTAGTTTGCAGGTTTAGACAACGCTAACAGTAAATACAACATACGGGCTTAGGCTTTTCTTCCGCGTCGCTTGGTTTCTTTGCGGACTTCTTGTCTACAAGATAAGATATTTATGTATGTCTCAGACAGACTGTAGTTTTGTGTTCAAACAAACATACCTTCCTCCTGCGGCGGCAACCCTGCAACATAGATATATAGAAAAAGCGAATTTAGACAACCGGGTTGAAAGGACTCGTCAGTCCAGCAGCTGGTAGATAAGTGGTACTAGGCGGGCTCTGCCCAGCGAAAGCTAGCGAGTCCGATGACAATCGTCATGGCTTTGACCAACTATCCCTCCGGCAGATACCCAGTGCGCTCTTACCTCAAACAGCGGAGAGACTTCCATTTTCTAAGGAGGTCCGTGCATTTCATGCGCAGAGGCTGGGCCATGGTCATCATCTCTGACAACTTTCGCCCCTTACTCGGCCCTACCCAGCGGTTTGTGTTTCCCTACCCAAATTACTTCCGTTTGTGTACCACGGCGGTTTTCCCGTGAGAGGACACCGTTGCGAATGGCTTTACGCGAGTGGTCAAGGTGCATGAAAGGTGGCCGTCGAGGGTCGGCGGGCGGACCTCATGCATGATTCAACTTGGCTGGCGCAAAGCATCAGGTTACAAGAGCCTATCGTTTGCAAACTTTTAATAGTGCAAAACGTCACGTGAAACCCTAAGGCAGATGATCCTGAGACCAGCCTCCGCGGTCAAGACGCTAGTTAGCAGCCCCTACGACCCTGCTTCTTTGGCTGGAACGGCTGCCAGAGATGCAGGATCGCTAGTTGTCCACTGGTTTCTCAAGTCGCACCACTACCCGTAAGAAAACCCCCTGATTATCTTTCGAGTTCCATTCACTGATATCTACTATCCCATCACAGAAGGGGTTGAGGAAATGGGTTTCGAACGATCATCTTAGGAAGGGATTTGTTGCGGAGTACTACGAATGCACAAACCTCTGAGCCTATATGTGTACCTCAGGTACGATAAACAGCTATGGCATGAGGGCTGAGACGCTTAAAAGGCACAGTCCAATCTCATGGACGAAAACTGAGATTTCCATGTAATTACGAATCTGTCTCTACACATCATTCGCCAGGAGCAAGCTTTCGATTCCCTCATATAAGTGATATATAGTAACAGGCATTCTGACGACCTGTAGAGCTGAACAGAAGCCGGTCATTTCAATCGAAAGACTTGTTCTTTCAAATCTTACCGGCCTCTATTGATTCGGGTTCACTACCATGCTACTGCTGCAATTGACGGGAAATACAGGCCTCGAAAACTCGTGCACTGTACCTTTGCAACCTAAATTTGGGCGATATTTTAGGGGTCATAACCCATGTCCTGAGGGGTTTTGTTGCGGCTCCAGAAGTTTTGTTGAGACCAGCTTGTGACCATCTTCATTAAAGTGGGGAAACTGAGAAAGGCATTCTCTGTTCTGTTTTGTGGGTCTCCGACGTGAAGAGCATCGTTTCCATTTGTTCCAGCTAGGGGATTCCTTGAGTCTAGTGCATCGCCGAAGCATACCTTGTTCGTGATCATGTCTGACTATGAACCAACTCAAATCTATCGACGAAAGTCGCCCCAAAGAGTCCGCGACGCCCGCAGCAAGGGTCTTTTTTCGACCTAATCTGTGGCTGGTAGCGTTGTGTTTGAAATACACTCTGATATAGTTACTCCTGGTTGCTGGCCTGCTCAGCAAGACTCTACGATCTGAGGACGCTCACCTTAGAGCTTCAACATGTTCTCTAGTACAGCAAACGCTGACGGGAAGCCAACGTTAGCCTGACAAAGAGCCATGGCTTTTCAGCTTACCGAAACTTAGGAAGGGGGCTGGGCGAGATAGTTTAGCGCTAGGATGCCACAGTACTCGTGCAAAGATGGTAGATTTTCTAACAGTATCCTTGTAGACTCTATGCAATAGGTTGGTCCACTTTTGATTTGTGAAGTAGTACCAATAAGCAGGTGCTTCTCGTCATTGGCAGCTGTATGCCAGCACCACTTGGTCGAATTTCATAATGCATGACACTCATGAAATCGACCGCCTACCCTCAGCCACGATAGCAAAGTGAGCTTGAAATGTCTAAAGTTTTTCACTAAGAAACAAGGTGCTGAATTTTCTGTTTATTGCGCAAACTATTGTCCCTGCACTACTCATGTTCCATTAGTGCACGTTGGGTTCCGAACGAACGATCTATATAATAACGAAAACCTACCAGCATACACACTGCTTCCCTTCTTCTTGAGTTCCTTGTTCATTTCAGGAGCAAGATCTGTTGAAGAGCGTAAATTTTTTCGAAAAATCGCTCAAAATGTGAACAAAGTCTATAGAGGACTCCTCAAGAAACTGATTTAACTTACAGACAGATTGTGGAGCTGCTCTAGGTGATCCTTCTTTCTTCGCTGTAAAATTTTGATTATTTTCCGAAACTTCCACACTCGCCCGCACCAAGACGTGATACCTATTAGTCAGTCACAAAGTCTCACGCTAATCAAATTGAAGACGTTCGATTATATAGAAACGGAGGCGGTTATTGATACTAACAAAGGAGGTATACAAAGCGTAGGTCGGATCTGCGGAAACGAATTGTATTGTCAGTATCCCTCGAGCATTTATAGCAAAACTTTGCAGTACCCCGCCTCGCGCAGCTGGTTCAAAAAAATATGAGCGTTTTTGAAGTTTCGCAAAAAGGTAAGGGTACCTACCCTCAAGGCATTTTTTTGGTGTTTCAAAAAATTTTCTTGGATTTTGCTCAAAACTTGTATGCACATAGGGGTAGTCTAGGGTGCTTAAAACGAATCTGTGGCCTGTTGGTCAGAATTCTGAGGTGTACTGTAGGTTACGGTAAGCAATATGCCATTTAATGGCAGTGTTCACGATAGAAATCGTTTTTCTGTTTTCCGCCTATCTTGAAAACGGCCCCATGCTGATTCCAATGATATCTCTGAAATCGCACAAGACCTTCAGGGAACGGAGTTATGGTCCCTCAAATATTGAGCTAAGGAAACATGGTGGGCGAGTTGTCCGAGGCTTGTAACTTCCGTCTTTTGCGACCGATGTATGCGAGCTGACCTGAGTAAAGAGAGGAGTTGGGAAAAAAGGGAAGAACGGGGCTATTGATCAGAAACCATCGCTCATCTCACAATCTCGAGCATTCATTTGTTCACGTCGGTGGGCGTGGAAAGTGCATCTGGGTGTGACGAGCTGACGGGTGTCCAACTTTGGGGCCGTAGGGGACCGTTCCAAGCTGATTTTTCTTAGTTTTTTGAAGGTTAGGGTTGCGCTAGGCCCCACAGCTGCCGATCTCCACCGGAAAAACAGAGATGGTTTTCATCGTGGACACTGCCTTTACTGGTTGTGTTCACAGTAAAGCGAATAGGCGTGATGGGTGTTCATTATCTTCAACTACTGATAGTGATAAGAAAATTTTCCTCTGCTGGGATGCTTTGAGCAAATTAGGTTCAAATTTTTGGAAAAGCGACAAATGAATCTTAGATTCGTGATGAAAAAAAAAAGAACCCAAAAACCTTCTTGGGAGAAATTCTAGTCGAATCTAGAACATTTTTCTGAAGCGCTTCCAGAATCCCTAGTTGATATAAGTAACCGCTCAATCAAAAGTCCGTACAAGTCCAAAGCACCATCAGTCTGCACAAAATTCGGAGAATGTGCTTCTACCCAAGCTTTGCTCAGAGTGGTTGTTTCGGGCGCTGAATACGAATATGAAGTCCACTTATAGATTTTCGCAAGTTTACTGAGAGTTTCTGAAGGCACAGAAAGCACGAAAAGCTACAGTTTTGAGAATTTTTCGGAACCAACGACTCGGGGTGGCACACTGCGCTGCTCTATTATATATAGATGCCCAAGAGATACTAACAATACGATTCGTTTCAGCAGATCCGACCTACGCTTTGTATGCTTCCCTTGTAAGAGAACCTTATATCATTTGTGGTCGCATCGGAAATTTTAGTCCAGCGAATAGATGAGGACACGTCGATTCGTCAATGCTTACTGTCAAAAGTCAGCTGACCTAGGTTGTTCTGAACGCCGCACGGATCGTGGTAAATGATCGCATCCTGTCCGTTTGCTAGACTAGGGTTTATGAATGGACTATGCGTCCGTTCACCATCAAACTCTTTAGCTTCCCGGGTTCCACCGAGTAGCTAGATGCCGCAGCTGTATTTTCGGGGTCTTCACTTTGGGTCTAGGCTACCCATGTGGAGACCTTGCTCGGGCTATGGTAGCGGACGCTAATTTGTTCACTTAGACGACCGATTGTAACCGCCTGTGATCGGCGACCTGCACGGGAATCTTTTAGTTAGACGTCGCTGGAACTTTGTATATGCGGAGCTGTTCTTGAGGCAGAGCCGAACCAATTTGGCGCAGCTCCTACTTGTCGATGGCGATAAACCTGATGCACGGGCAACCTTGCCCATCATCTTATGACACTTGAGCTTTTGATAGTCTAATACGTTTGCATTTTGCTTTCTCGCACGTTTGAGATTACTCTAACAACACGCGCTAAGCCGATCCCATTTGGTCGATACCCTATGTAGGCTGGATAACCTGCTCCCTTCCCTCTAGTAACCGAAAAAAGAATTTGACAGTGCATTGCTGACCTTCTTTTGCAGGAGGTGCTTCTGCTGCTTTCTCAGGCTCAGCTGCTTTCTCGGGCTCGGCCGGTTTCTCCGCCGGCTTCTCCGGCTCGGCTGGTTTCTCTGCAGGCTTCTCGGGCTCAGCCGGTTTCTCGGCTGGTTTTTCAGGCTCAGCCTGTTTCCCTGGCTCCGTTGGTGTCGCTGTCTTAGGCTCTTCTTCAGATGCTGCTCCTTTGGCAGTTTGTGGCGCCGCCGAGGGAGATGGTGTCGTTGTTTTAGCGTCGTCTTGACCTGCATACGAGCTGCTTTTCTCCGGAGCAATCTCTTTTTTATTCATATCAGGAGCAAGATCTGTAGTTAGACAAAATTCAGGTATACAAAGATAATCTAGCTGAGTAACATGAGACAACTGCATTTAGATCTTCTCACAAAATAGCTGAATGACTCACAGACAGATTTGATTTGTCCAGGCGAGCCTGCCTTCTCTGAAAAACGAGGTACTTCTGTAAAAAAAGATAGCATAATCGATATAATCTGTTGACGAGACTCGCACAGCATCATTATTCATGTTCAGTTTAGGTAATTCACCACGACGTCAGCTTCGTTCTGTCTGTGCACCCCAGCCTCTGTTTCTTCACACTCTAATTGCATAAAAAAGGCTGCGATTCCTAGGTTTAGGGTTGCGTTGCGCAGGAGCCCTACGTGGGCCGGAAACATTGGTCTCTGAAGACTATCCGATCCTCTGATATTAGATTTTGCAGAGCACCCCGCCACGGGAAGAGACCATCGTTCGATCACTTGAGACATTGATCCACTCTGAATCCGGTGGAGACTGTGTAAGGTTCTAGTCAATCAGCGACATAAATGCTTCTTAGGACTAGATCAGAAGCTCAGAAGCAGTTCTTGCGCTCACACTCACTCATCTCATGACTCACTACGTGCCCCTTGCCAGACCTCAATCCTTTTTTCAAACTCTTTTGCTTAGTCCTTATTTCTCCATTCACCTCTAAGTGTCACCCCATACAGCTTTTCACATCAACATGACCTATCTCTATAAAAAAGCGAATGCAGAAAAAGTAGATGAATCGTGATAGATGCTAACCTTCTTTTGGTGCTGGTGATTCGGCCTGTTTATCAGACTCGGGCGCTTTCTCAGGTTCAGCAGGTTTCTCGGTTGTTTTCTCAGGCTCGGCAGGCTTTGCAGGCTCTGCTGCTTTCTCAGATTCGGCCGGTTTGGCAGGCTCAGCCGGCTTCTCAGGTTCGGTAGGTTTCTCAGCTGGTTTCTCAGACTCCGCCGGTTTTCCAGGTTCAGCCGGTTTGGCGGGCTCTGCCGGTTTCTCAGGCTCGGCAGGTTTCTCAGCCGGTTTCTCAGGTTCCGCCGGTTTGGCAGGCTCAGCCGGCTTCTCAGGTTCAGCCGGTTTCTCAGCTGGCTTTTCAGGCTCGGCCGGTTTCGCAGGCTCTGCCGCTTTCTCAGGCTCTGTCGCTTTCTCAGGTTCAGCCGGTTTGGCAGGCTCAGCCGGCTTCTCAGGTTCGGTCGGTTTCTCAGCTGGTTTCTCAGACTCCGCCGGTTTCTCAGGTTCAGCCGGTTTGGCAGGCTCAGCCGGCTTCTCAGGTTCAGCCGGTTTCTCAGCTGGTTTCTCAGACTCCGCCGGTTTCTCAGGTTCAGTCGGTTTCGCGGTCTTGGGTTCATCATCAGCCGGCGGTAGCTTTGCGGTCTTGATTTCCTCCTTAGACGATGGTTTCGCCTTCTTGGGCTCTTCCTCACCAGCAACAAAGGAGCTGCTTTTCTTCGGACCTGCATCCGCTTTGTCCATATCAGGATCGAGATCTGTGATAAAACAACGGTTTCCGGCTATTTTAAGCTGAGTGATGGAATTAAATCTGTAAAGTGCAGTTCACAAAGTAGCTAGTAACTCACGTATAGATGGTGGAGCTTCACCAGGTGCTTGTTTCTTTTCTGAAAAGTTTTGATATCATGCCAAATGGCACTACTGCTTCAATGGCTCATGTGTGTTCAATGGGACAGAGGCAACTGTGGAATTAAATGAGTAGGGTGAGGTCAAAGTTCTGACCATTTCAAAACGTTTCTGCTCGCCTCCTGTCACAATAACAAATCAGTCATGGTCAAGCAGAACATTGCATAACTCGCCTCTTTACCTCAGTCCAAAAGTAAGTAAGGGTTTTGTAGTTGTGGAAGATTTTTTTTGTCTCAATAAATTTGTTAGTTAATTCTTCAGTAATTTTGCACGACAATTATATTCACACGCCCGCGTGGCAGCAAGACGTGGAGAAAAATGAGGACTGAATATTCACATTCATTGGTTGTTCAGTGCTAGAATTCTTGCTTGCCACGCGGGAGGCCCAGGTTGGACCATAAATGGTCCAATCCGGATGCATCATGAAGTTTACTATGCCCTCTTAGTCTCTTCCACACTTTGCTGCCTTGCGGATTGGATGGAGGAGAGATAGCTCTTCTGAATTTCATATCCCACTTTGCCAGAATAGGCCAGGTGAGCGAAAGACGAAAGATTCTTCGAAAAACAGCCACTTATTGTCCAACATATGTTTTACAAATATACCGAAATACAGGTACCCCATAAGAAGGTTCCCACAAATTTTTGGCTCAAAGTGTATAGAGCCTTCGTGAACTCCAGTCTAGCGTATGAAGAAAACACGACCCTTTGGGGCGACGCATGCAGTGTTCGGAACGCCACCGGTCAGCGGGATCATGATCGCGATCCACCACCGTGGCAACATTCACTAGCCAGACTAGAATTGCCTAGACGTAGATATGGATCTTAACCGGAAAAGCTTGACACAAGATTGTATGAGACCCAGTCGTCTCAGGCGCAGTGGAAAAAGTCAATTCATGGTTCAAACCCTTTGCAAGACGAGACATTTTTGCCTTTCACGCAGCGATGCTCGAACGTACGTTTTTCGGTGGTATCAGGTTGGCTGTCGCCTCAAAGGCATCGTACACGACAAAAACCATATTTGGGTTTTTCACGTTTTCGTGTTGTCATTTCACAGCAAAGGAACCCCCAAAACCGTCAACTTTTCAAAAAACTCACTTCAAGAAAGTTCAAGACAAATGTGAAAGTTGCGCCGACATCAAATTTGGATAGCTGCGCGGAAAACGCAAGGAAAAGTTCTACGACTCGTTCCTTGGCGCAGGATTGGAAGCAATTCACCAAAGACGCCAATCGGACGAGAGATCATTTTCTCTCGAGCGAATTGAAGGGTTACCAAACTGCTGCGTCAATTGCTGTCGGCTGCTTTCGATCGATGCCGATAGTGAAATCGACTGGCGTGTGCATTGCGCCCTACGACACATCAGGGCACGCGCGCCGGCAGCGACCACGGAGTTTTTTCCCTGTAACATGAAATCGACCCCAAGGCCGGCTCACCAAACTCAGTGAGCCGTTTTGAAGTAAGCGAATCGTCATTCAGAGGCGATTTCGAAACTCCAAACTTTCTAAGTGACATTGTCATGACCCACTAGTCCGACTGCAGGCAAAAGCCTGAATTCGGTTTTGATCGTGTACGATGCCTTTAAAGGCTGTGGTCACGATGAAAAACGTTATAGAAAAAACTACAAAAATCAGTTCAGATCAAAAACAACTGAAAAACTATGAAGGTAGAGCGGTGAAAAACGGGCTAGAATTAGAGTTTCTAGGGCCCAAAGAAGCTGTTTCGTGCACACGTGCACAGCGATGACGAAAAAGATCGCCGTCTCATGCCGAGCAGTCAAAAATCATCGACATTCACAGGACGAAATAAATACAAATTTAACGAATAAAATCAGTTGAACAATGACAGCATCACTTCAGTCAATGTTTTTGACTAGATGTGTACATAAATCCAAAGCTTCATTGATTGAAATTCAATTTCAAGCCAGCTGATGTTCATGATATAAGAGGTCACCGATGCCGATGATGTGGAGTGGGCTCGTCCACCATCAAAAGACAAGAAAGTTTAGGCTTCAAATTTGGCCCGAAACAGTGGTTTTTTTCGCGATTTTTTCTTATAGGTCCTACTACTCGAGACCCAGAAAAGGGTTAGGAGAAAAAAGACGACAAGCGTATTTGATCGCGACCACTGCCTTTAAGGTCACCACATTCAAGATGCCGCATAGCTCCGAAAACCTATTCGATTTCTGCGACTTCTACACACACCCTCACTGGCCAGAGTTACTTTCCCCTTCGGATTAAAGACAGTGTTCACGATAAAAACATTCTCCGAGTTTTCACAGGAAATTGAGTGTAGCGGGGTTTGTTGCAACAATAATGGTGAAAGAACAGCTAGAAGCGAGCCTCAAACTTGTATTCGCTATGCTCTGCTCGCTCATCTCCGTGTTGATCGTTGAGTGAGTGGCGGGGCAGAAATAGCATAACCAAGTTTGAGAGCAGTTTGGGGATATCTATGTCTCGTTTTTAGCCATTCTCTCGCTATTATTGCTGTTATAAGCCCCGGTACATCAGATTTCCGGTGAGAACTTGAAGACAGCTCTTATTGTGAACACTTCCTTTAGGTAGGATTTTCTTCGACTCACAGCGCGACCGCCATCCAGTCAGATTGCCAAGTACACTTACACAACACAAAACACTTGCGACAACGGACTGATAATACTATTTTCAGAACGATCTGAAAGTGAGCACCAACCTTCTTTCGGTGGCGGTGCTTCAGACGCTTTTTCAGCTTCTGCTGGTTTCTCAGGTTCAGCCAGTTTCGCAGGCTCTGACGCTTTCTCAGGTTCTGCCGGTTTCGTGGACTCAGCCGGTTTCTCAGGCTCGGGCGCTTTCTCGGATTCCTGTTTAGCAGGCTCAGCCGCTTTTTCGGGTTCTGCCGGTTTCTCAGGTTCAGCCGGTTTCGCAGGCTCCGACGCTTTCTCAGGTTCAGCCGGTTTGGCAGGCTCAGCCGGCTTCTCAGGTTCGGTCGGTTTCTCAGCTGGTTTCTCAGACTCCGCCGGTTTCTCAGGTTCAGCCGGTTTGGCAGGCTCAGCCGGCTTCTCAGGTTCAGCCGGTTTCTCAGCTGGTTTCTCAGACTCCGCCGGTTTCTCAGGTTCAGTCGGTTTCGCGGTCTTGGGTTCATCATCAGCCGGCGGTAGCTTTGCGGTCTTGATTTCCTCCTTAGACGATGGTTTCGCCTTCTTGGGCTCTTCCTCACCAGCAACAAAGGAGCTGCTTTTCTTCGGACCTGCATCCGCTTTGTCCATATCAGGATCGAGATCTGTGATAAAACAACGGTTTCCGGCTATTTTAAGCTGAGTGATGGAATTAAATCTGTAAAGTGCAGTTCACAAAGTAGCTAGTAACTCACGTATAGATGGTGGAGCTTCACCAGGTGCTTGTTTCTTTTCTGAAAAGTTTTGATATCATGCCAAATGGCACTACTGCTTCAATGGCTCATGTGTGTTCAATGGGACAGAGGCAACTGTGGAATTAAATGAGTAGGGTGAGGTCAAAGTTCTGACCATTTCAAAACGTTTCTGCTCACCTCCTGTCACAATAACAAATCAGTCATGGTCAAGCAGAACATTGCATAACTCGCCTCTTTACCTCAGTCCAAAAGTAAGTAAGGGTTGTGTAGTTGTGGAATATTTTTTTTGTCTCAATAAATGTGTTAGTTAATTCTTCAGTAATTTTGCACGACAATTATATTCACACGCCCGCGTGGCAGCAAGACGTGGAGAAAAATGAGGACTGAATATTCACCTTCATTGGTTGTTCAGTGGTAGAATCCTTGCTTGCCACGCGGGAGGCCCAGGTTGGACCATAAATGGTCCAATCCGGATGCATCATGAAGTTTACTATGCCCTCTTAGTCTCTTCCACACTTTGCTGCCTTGCGGATTGGATGGAGGAGGGATCGCTCTTCTGAATTTCATATCCCACTTTGCCAGAATAGGCCAGGTGAGCGAAAGACGAAAGATTCTTCGAAAAACAGCCACTTATTGTCCAACATAAGTTTTACAAATATACCGAAATACAGGTACCCCATAAGAAGGTTCCCACAAATTTTTGGCTCAAAGTGTATAGAGCCTTCGTGAACTCCAGTCTAGCGTATGAAGAAAACACGACCCTTTGGGGCGACGCATGCAGTGTTCGGAACGCCACCGGTCAGCGGGATCATGATCGCGATCCACCACCGTGGCAACATTCACTAGCCAGACTAGAATTGCCTAGACGTAGATATGGATCTTAACCGGAAAAGCTTGACACAAGATTGTATGAGACCCAGTCGTCTCAGGCGCAGTGGAAAAAGTCAATTCATGGTTCAAACCCTTTGCAAGACGAGACATTTTTGCCTTTCACGCAGCGATGCTCGAACGTACGTTTTTCGGTGGTATCAGGTTGGCTGTCGCCTCAAAGGCATCGTACACGACAAAAACCATATTTGGGTTTTTGACGTTTTCGTGTTGTCATTTCACAGCAAAGGAACCCCCAAAACCGTCAACTTTTCAAAAAAAAACTCACTTCAAGAAAGTTCAAGACAAATGTGAAAGTTGCGCCGACATCAAATTTGGATAGCTGCGCGGAAAACGCAAGGAAAAGTTCTACGACTCGTTCCTTGGCGCAGCATTGGAAGCAATTCACCAAAGACGCCAATCGGACGAGAGATCATTTTCTCTCGAACGAATTGAAGGGTTACCAAACTGCTGCGTCAATTGCTGTCGGCTGCTTTCGATCGATGCCGATAGTGAAATCGACTGGCGTGTGCATTGCGCCCTACGACACGTCAGGGCACGCGCGCCGGCAGCGACCACGGAGTTTTTTCCCTGTAACATGAAATCGACCCCAAGGCCGGCTCACCAAACTCAGTGAGCCGTTTTGAAGTAAGCGAATCGTCATTCAGAGGCGATTTCGAAACTCCAAACTTTCTAAGTGACATTGTCATGACCCACTAGTCCGACTGCAGGCAAAAGCCTGGGTTCGGTTTCGATCGTGTACGATGCCTTTAAGGTCACCACATTCAAGATGCCGCATAGCTCCGAAAACCTATTCGATTTCTGCGACTTCTACACACACCCTCACTGGCCAGAGTTACTTTCCCCTTCGGATTAAAGGCAGTGTTCACGATAAAAACATTCTCCGAGTTTTCACAGGAAATTGAGTGTAACGGGGTTTGTTGCAACAATAATGGTGAAAGAACAGCTAGAAGCGAGCCTCAAACTTGTATTCGCTATGCTCTGCTCGCTCATCTCCGTGTTGATCGTTGAGTGAGTGGCGGGGCAGAAATAGCATAACCAAGTTTGAGAGCAGTTTGGGGATATCTATGTCTCGTTTTTAGCCATTCTCTCGCTATTATTGCTGTTATAAGCCCCGGTACATCAGATTTCCGGTGAGAACTTGAAGACAGCTCTTATTGTGAACACTTCCTTTAGGTAGGATTTTCTTCGACTCACAGCGCGACCGCCATCCAGTCAGATTGCCAAGTACACTTACACAACACAAAACACTTGCGACAACGGACTGATAATACTATTTTCAGAACGATCTGAAAGTGAGCACCAACCTTCTTTCGGTGGCGGTGCTTCAGACGCTTTTTCAGCTTCTGCTGGTTTCTCAGGTTCAGCCGGTTTCGCAGGCTCTGACGCTTTCTCAGGTTCTGCCGGTTTCGTGGACTCAGCCGGTTTCTCAGGCTCGGGCGCTTTCTCGGATTCCTGTTTAGCAGGCTCAGCCGCTTTTTCGGGTTCTGCCGGTTTTTCAGGTTCAGCCGGTTTCGCAGGCTCCGACGCTTTCTCAGGTTCTGCCGGTTTCGTAGACTCAGCCGCTTTCTCAGGCTCGGGCGCTTTCTCGGATTCCTGTTTAGCAGGCTCAGCCGCTTTTTCGGGTTCTGCCGGTTTCTCAGATTCCGCTGGTTTCGCGGGCTCAGTTGGCTTCTCCGGCTCGGCCGGTTTCTCAGGTTCTGCTGGTTTCACAGGCTCGGCCGCCTTTTCAGGTTCAGCCGGCTTCTCCGGTTCAGCCGGTTTCGCAGGCTCTGCAGCTTTCTCAGGTTCAGTAGCTTTTTCGGGCTCAGCCGGTTTCGCAGGCTCTGCCGCCTTTTCAGGTTCAGCCGCTTTCTCAGATTCCGCTGGTTTCGCGGGCTCAGCTGGCTTCTCCGGCTCGGCCGGTTTCTCTGGTTCAGCCGGTTTCGCAGGCTCTGTAGCTTTCTCAGGCTCTGCCGCTTTCTCAAATTCAGTCGGTTTGGCAGGCTCAGCCGGCTTCTCAGCTTCAGCCGGTTTTTCAGCGGGTTTCTCAGACTCCGCCGGCTTCTCAGGTTCAGTCGGTTTCGCGGTCTTGGGCTCATCGTCAGCCGGCGGTAGCTTGGCAGTTTTTGGTTCATCCTCAGAAGGCGGCAGCTTTGCGGTCTTGATTTCCTCTTTAGACGATGGTTTCGCCTTCTTGGGCTCTTCCTCACCAGCAACAAAGGAGCTGCTCTTCTTCGGACCTGCATCCGCCTTGTCCATATCAGGATCGAGATCTGAGATAAAACAAATAACGGTTTTCCTCAACTTAAAAGCAGATTTCGCGATAAAAACTATTCTTTAGTTCTCTTCTTCAAAATGTAGGCCTGGTAATTAAAAAAATGAAAATAAAAAATATAAGTGAAAATTTGCACGAAAACGAACAAAAACAAGCTAGGACGGCTAATTACAACTGTCGGCCGGCCCCCAAATTAACGAGATTTCCATGAATGCTTGCTTATCCGTATTTTATTTTGCTCTTAAAATAGCCAGAAGTCTCTAAATGTGCCCAGAAATTACTTCAGAAAGAAAATAGAAGACGGCAAAACAGGTTTTTACGGAAATTTCGATAGTCAGGGGAGATAAGACACCAAGCAACAACTCGTTTCTGGCCGTTATTTCTCAGATTTTTGATTATTTGTATTTTTGCGATGGCCAAATCTACCTTTCCATGAAGTACAACAACGATTTTATCGAAAACCCTGCCTTTAAGCTAAATGAAATGAATTATTAATGTAGAGTGATTTTCACAAATAGCTAGCATACTTACGGAGAGACAGTGGAGCTTCACCAGGTGCTTGTTTCTTTTCTGAAAAGTATTGATTTAATGCCGAATGGCACTACTGTTTCAATGGCTTATGTGAGATCCTTAGAAAACACAGACAACATCGGTGTCCGATTCGGACACGATAGGCTTTTGATTCGACTACAAAGCGCTGTGGACGACGATACGGCCACGCACATTACGAGCACCACGTGGCCTAATCGTCGTCGAAATGAGAAGTACGTGCCGCAACACACAGGCCTTCCACACGGCTACGACAAGCTCTTCATTGACTACGATGCAGTTTGAACGACAAACGAGCAACAAGTCCCATGACTGAACACGATGATCGATTGTTGCACAATTGATCATGCGCCTATCAGCCGCACAGCACTTATTCCATAGAGAGTGCAGTCGGCCTTCCGGGGCCGCTACTGGAAGGTGACTACGAGTCACTTTCTGGACGACTTTCTACCGCTAAGGGGGTCTCTCCCACTGTCCTCGGCGAGGAAAGTTCGCTCGCTGTAGACAGTGGCGAGGGTGATGTCCCTGTCGCGGGCAGCTGTGGGGGTGACCCCCTGCTGCGGGCCGTAACTTGCAGGTATCCTTGTTGAGGGAGACTCGCTCCCATCGAAGGAGTTGAACCCCACCCCCAGCGCCACGTGCTTTTATACTAGGACGACGTGCTGCCAACTGGGAAACGGGGTTGCGGCAAGAGTTTCGCCTCTCTGCGCCACGTAGCCTTATCGACCAAGCCACGTGCTCCTCGGAGCAACACGTGCTGCACCGAAGGTTTTTCCCAACTCGACTAGTTATCCAATTAAAAAGCCTATCGTGGCCAAGTCGGACCTCCCATGTATCTGAGTGGAAGCAACTTGGGTAACGGATGAGCTTCTTAGGCAGTTTTCCTATCCTAGAATTCTGGTACTCTAGCCAATGAAGAAAACACGACCACTTGTGGTACCCCCAGCAGCGTTTGCTACGCAGCCGCTCAGCGGGAACGACCTTCGCGGAATCATCCATTAGCCAGACCCAGATTAGCCTAATTCCCTAGACGACCATATGGATCTTTACAGGAAATGTTCAACACAAAATTGTGTGAGCCCTAGTTGTCTTAGGCGTATTTGAAAAATAAAATCATGTTTCGAACCCCCTTTGCTAGAATTGGCAGTTTTGCATTCTACGCAGCGGTTTGTGAGTATACATCATTTTGATGTGGTATCAGGCTGACTGTCACTTTAAGATGACCACATACAAGAGTGCTACTAGCTACGAAGGCCTATTCGATCTCTGCGACTTTCTACACACATCCTCCGTGGTCTTTACCAATTTCCTCGCTGGACTTAAGCAGGATTCCTTGCGACTCACAGCGCGACTGTCGCCCGTCTACACCACACAAGACACTAGCGGAAACGGTAGGATCATCGCGTTTTTGAGTTTTCCTTTCGCGATTTTTTAATATACAGTGCGGTGCAAAACTATGGAGCGACCCTAATTTTTGCATCCAGGGAGTCAGACCTTATATTTGATAACCTGTGAACATGAACACTGGATTCAGAAGTGTCGAGAACTCTAGGAACCAAGATATAAGAAAATTTCGTTTATCTAGTAGCAAACAACCTAACTTTTTCAGAAAACAACCGCTCTCAAGAGGTGCAAAACTATAGAGCCACTGAATTGTTTTTCAATGTGTAGCCCGTTTCAGCTCAGGTATAAAAATGTCACATGAGGATGCGAAGACATTTTGCGAAATTATGCCAAGGCGCACAAGGCTTTCTGTTGCTGAGAAGGCCCAGGTGGACGCCCTACACTAGGCGAGCATCTCCAACAGGCGAATTTCTGTTCAGCTCGGCAGACCGCACAATTGCATCGACAAATATTCAAAGAATCCTGCTGCATCTAGAAGGAAGAACGAAGGGGATCGGCCTAGGAAGCTGTCCAGGCGTGATGAGATGCATATTGCAAGTGTTGCATCGAGCAGCACGCAGTCGCTCTACGACATCCGAGGACGTTTGGACCTCCCGATTACTAGGTGAATTGTTCTGCGTCTCCAGCGTTGTTCTCAGTGTCCGTGAAGTATTGAAGCCGGCTCTGCGTCTGACTCCACGTCACAAACACGCAAGGCGGCAGTTTAAGTCGCTGGAGCTTCTGGCTAGGTGAATCGAGAGTCAGTGTTTTCATATTTCAGGTTGTGTTTCCCAACGAGAAGAAGTGGAATATAGATGTTCCAGATGGTCGTACTCATTACTGATTCGCGAAAGGAAAAAAGACTTCTTGAGGCACAGTTTCGGAGAAGGAAGTCTGATGGTCTTGGCTGCGTTCTGTGGTCACGGACGAGTCGCTCTTTACTTCGTGTCGTGCCGCATGAACAGCACAGATTATCAGGGAGTGCTAAATGACCATCTCCTTCCCAATCTTAGCCTTCACCGGCCGGGAATCCTCGCGTTTCAATAGCACACCCTCACGGTCAACTTTTGAGTGACTAGAGGCCCATAAGGTGCAACTTTTGGAATGGCCCGCATGCTCTCCCGACTTAAATCCAATGCAGGACCTGCGAGCTATTCTTGTGGGCAAGGTTCACAGACATGGCGCAATATTTTCGTCAATATCTGAACTGAAGACTGTCATTGTGGATGCATAGGTTTCTGCAGCCCAAACAACTGTCACTAATCTAGCCAGCAGCATGCCAAATAGGATTTTTTATGTTTGTATTTAACAAAGGGTGTGCGATTTAGTATCGAATTCAATTTTCTTGTTGTAGAAGTTACAATGAATTATTATTTCCGCCCGTTATTCTATAGTTTTGCACCACTGGAGAGTGCCTGTTTTCCGGAAAAGACACATTACTCTTTAATGGACCAACCAATTTTCTGGAATCACGTCTCTCAAGGTTTTCGACCCTTCCAAATTTATTGGTTATGCTTACTTTTCACGAAGATTGGAATCTGATCTCCTTTATGCAAAATTATGGTGGCTCTATAGTTTTGCCCCGCATTGTAGTAGATTGAATAGCAAGCGGAATTCGTTGTTCTGTAAATATAGGAAATCCCTCGGCAGTATACAGGGGCATCCCATAAGCTGTAGCTCAATACCTTGGTCAGAAAAAAAGGGGATTATTATCGGTGTGGAAAGAGATGTTACCGATGTTGAAAAACCTACTTCCTCCCCCTTTTATCATCGACAAAGCTTCCTATTCATGTTGTTTACAATAAAACAGAAATAGGAAAAGATAGTGAGTACGAGCCTTCTTTCGGTGGTGGTGCCTCGGGCGCTTTTTCAGCTTCTGCTGGCTTCTCAGGTTCAGCCGGTTTCGCAGGCTCTGACGCTTTCTCGGGTTCTGCGGGTTTTGTAGACTCAGCCGGTTTCTCAGGCTCAGGCGCTTTCTCGGATTCCTGTTTCGCAGGCTCGGCCGCTTTTTCGGGTTCTGCCGGTTTCGCTGACTCAGCCGCTTTCTCGGACTCAGCAGCTTTTTCTGGTTCTGCTGGTTTCGCAGGCTCAGCTTGCTTCTCAGGCTCGGCCGGTTTTTCAGGTTCCGCTGTTTTCGCGGGCTCAGCTGGTTTCTCAGACTCGGCTGGTTTCTCGGGTTCTGCTGGTTTGGTGGGCTCAGCCGCCTTTTCAGGCTCAGCCGCTTTCTCAGGTTCCGCTGGCTTCGCAGGCTCAGCTGGCTTCTCCGACTCGGCTGGTTTCTCGGGTTCTGCTGGTTTCTCAGCCGGTTTCTCAGGTTCAGCCGGTTTGGAAGGCTCAGCTGGCTTCTCCGACTCGGCTGGCTTTTCGGGTTCGGCTGGTTTCTCAGCCGGTTTCGCAGGCTCAGCTGGCTTCTCAGGCTCGGTCGGTTTCTCAGGTTCTGCTGGTTTCTCAGCAGGTTTCTCAGGCTCAGCGACTTTCTCGGGTTCGGACGGTTTCGCAGGCTCAGCTGCTTTTTCAGGTTCAGCCGCCTTCTCAGGTTCGGCCGGCTTCTCAGCCTCAGCGGGTTTCTCTGGCTTGGCCTGTTCCTGGGACGATGGCGCTTTTGCAGTCTTGAGGTCGTCCTCACCAATGATGGAACTGCTTTTTTTGGGACCCGCTTCTTGCTTGTCCATAGCAGGATCGAGATCTGTGGTAAAATAAATAATAGCTTTATGAAATCTCGCTGGATAAAATAACATATTTTTGCGAAACGCTTTCAATAAAAAAGACACTATACGTACGGAGAGACGGCGTATCTTCAGCAGATGGTCTTTGTGTCTTTTCTGTAATGCAACGATTTTATAATAATAATGCACTGACATGGGAGCTTAGGTGATCACCCTACAGTGAAGGCACAGTACACCCAGGATTCCTCTTTCCAGATTTCCTGCCTATATTAGCGAGCAGCTCGCGCTTATCACAATGATTCTCTCAAATATCTCAGAAACCAGGCGGGCGGAGTTATGATCTTTCAATAAATCCCCTCAACTCAAGAGGTGAGTACTTGGTAGGCGAACTGTCTGAGGTCAGTAATTATTGTTAGTCGTAACATTTCGAAGGCAGTGGTCGCGATGAGAAAAGTTGTGGAAAAAACCTTGAAAACAGCTCAATCCGCCAATGGCTAAAAGACCGCGAAGGTTACGCGGCAAGAAACGGGCTAAAAATAGAGTTATTAAGATCCTAAGTTGCCAATTCATGCACACATTCACAGTTCCGCCTAGAAAGATCGCAATCTCATGCTGACTAGTCAAAAATCATTGACGTTCACAGTCAGGAAAAAATGCTAATTAAGCTAAAGAAAACAGGCAAACGATGAAAGCAAGCCCTTCATCCAATGTTTGACTCGACGAAGACACAAATATTTGAGAAGGTCAATCCGAAAGCTATTGTTCATTTATTGAATTCCAATTGCAAGCGAGCTGATGTTCTTGATATAAGAGTTCATCGATACCGATGATGACGAGCGGGCTCGTCCACTATCAAAAGATGTGGTGAAAGTTCAGGCTTAAAATTTAGCCCAAAACAGGGTCTGGGGCTTTTTTTCGCTAGTTTTTCTCATAGGTCCCACTCTTCTAAATCCAGAAAAAGACTTGAAGCGGGAAAGAAGACATCCATATTTTATCGCGACTTTTGCCTTTAGGTCAAGCGGAGCACGGTTAAGAGGGACACTGAGAATGGAAGCATGGTTTGTTGTAGATATCGATCGCAGTCCATAGTGCGTCTATCCTCTATTAAACTCGAAAATTCTTCAAAGCGGCTTCGGATCGTTGCGCACCTTGGTGGCTTCCCCTGTAGACTCTGTTTCATTCCAAGTGAACTCATATTTTCGGTTATCACAGCGCGGAGCGGGGGCTTTTCCGTCGAAACTTCCTTATCACTAGTTATGTTTCACCGAGGCCCACCGCTTTGCTGCTGGTGATAATCGAAATCAACAGGTGACTAGGGATGTACCAAAGCTTATCTCGCCTATCCAGAGGAATTGGACTCTCGCACTCGGCAGGTATTATAAGAAAGGGATCTACTTCACAACCAGGTGAGGAAATTAAAGGCAGTGGTCACGATGAAAACGTTACTGAAAAACTACAAAAATCAGCCTAGAGCAAAAACAGCTGAAAAACTATGGAGGTACCGCGGTGAAAAACGGGTTAGAATTGAAGTATTTAGGGCCTGAAGATGCCAGTTCGTGCACGCGTGCACAGCGCCGCTCGAAAAGATCGCAGTCTCATGTCAAGCAGTCAAAAATTCTCGACGTTTGGAGGAGGAAATAAATGCGATTTCACGTAAGATAAACAGTTGACCAATGAAAGCAAGCACTTCAGTCAATCTTTTTGACTAGAAGAATTCAAAGGATCATGTTCATTGAATGAAATTCAATTCCAAGCCAGCTGATGTTCCTTGTATTAGAGATCACCGATGCCGATGATGTGGAGTGGGTTCGCCCACCATCAAAAGACAAGAAAGATCAGGCTTGAAATTTGGCCTAAAGCAGTGGTGTTTTCGCGATTTTTTTTTATAGGTCCTACTACTCGAAACCCAGAAAAGGGTTTAGAGAGGAAAAGACGACAAGCATATTTGATCGTGACCGCTGCCTTTGAATTCATATCTAAAGGTGTACAGTGCTTCAAGGACAACTTCAGGGACAAAATCTGAGGTTTGCTTACAGTTGTGTAGTAGAACCACCCTATGTAACACCTTCGAAGTGCGAGCTGTCAATTCCTCCGAATAAGTGACATATAGGAAGAAACTATTTTGGCACGCCGTCTTGGACGACTCGAGTTCAACAGGGACAAGATGAGCGAAGAGTTTTGATCAATATCCCTGTTCTTTTTTCACTCTCAGTGTCCCACTTTTTTCAGGTCCGCTCGCAGACATCGGTTGAGAATGAAGAAAGTTACAGGCCTCAGACAACTCGTCCATCATGCTTTCGCCGTTCAATTGTAGGCAATTATTGAGGGTCCATAAATCCGTTCCTATGAAATTTTGGGGGGCCTAATTGAATCACAGTCTTCAGGGTAAGCAGAAACAAAGAAAATTGACTTCTAGGCTAGGCTGCACCTTCAAGGGTCACGGTCGGGACAACGACCGTCTACAGAGAGGTCAGTCGATGAGGAGAGAGGAGTCGCATCATATTTTAGTTGATTTATTTCCTTTAATTTCTCCCGAGTAAATCTGCAAGCATTAATCTCTCTCTTCTCATGGACGATGCTTTCTCTGCTCATAGACATGAACTAAAAAGATGATCTGATAAAGTGTGCGAACCCTCTTTTGGTAGTGGTGCTCCAGCCGGTTTCTCAGGTTCAGCCGCCTTCTCGGCATCAGCCGGTTTCTCAGGCGCAGCCGCATTCTCGGGCTCTGCCGGCTTCGCAGGTTCAGCTGGTTTCTCAGGCTCAGCCGCCTTCTCAGGTTCGGCCGGTTTCGAAGGCTCAGCGGCTTTCTCGGGTTCGGCCGGTTTCTCAGGCTCGGGCGCTTTCTCGGCCTCTGCCGGTTTCTCAGGCGCAGCCGCTTTCTCGGGCTCTGCCGGTTTTGCAGATTCAGTTGGTTTCTCAGGCTCAGCCGCCTTTTCAGGTTCGGCCGGTTTCGTAGGCTCTGCGGCTTTTTCGGGCTCGGCCGGTTTCTCAGGTTCGGCCGGTTTTGCAGGCTCAGCGGCTTTCTCGGGTTCAGCCGCTTTTGCTGGCTCAGCCGGCTTCTCGGGTTCTGCCGGCTTCTCAGGCTCAGCCGGTGTCGCAGTCTTGGGCTCTTCTTCAGCTGGAGCTGCTTTTGCAGTTTTGGGCTCTTCCTCAGAGGGTGCCGCTTTGGCAGTCGCTGGCTCCGATGGCGCTGCTTTAGCAGTGGCTGGTTCGTCTTCAGCTGGTGCTGCCTTCGCAGTCGCTGGCTCTGATGGCGCTGCTTTGGCAGTTGCTGGCTCTTCTTCGGCTGGCGCTGCTTTGGCAGTCGCTGGCTCTGATGGCGCTGCTTTGGCAGTTGCTGGCTCTTCTTCAGCTGGCGCTGCTTTGGCGGTTGCTGGTTCAGACGGTGCCGCTTTAGCAGTTGCTGGTTCTTCCTCAGCTGGCGCCGCTTTAGCAGTTGCTGGTTCAGACGGTGCCGCTTTAGCAGTTGCTGGTTCTTCCTCAGCTGGCGCTGCTCTGGCGGTTGCTGGTTCAGACGGTGCCGCTTTAGCAGTTGCTGGCTCCTCTTCAGCTGGCGCTGCTTTGGCGGTTGATGGCTCAGACGGTGCCGCTTTGGCAGTTGCTGGCTCTTCTTCAGCTGGCGCTGCTTTGGCGGTTGCTGGTTCAGATGGGGCCGCTTTAGCAGTTGCTGGCTCTTCTTCGGCTGGCGCTGCTTTGGCGGTTGCTGGTTCAGACGGTGCCGCTTTAGCAGTTGCAGGCTCTTCTTCAGCTGGCGCTGCCTTTGCAGTCGCTGGTTCTGATGGGGCAGCTTTGGCAGTTGCTGGTTCTTCTTCTGCTAGTGGTGCTTTTGCTGTCGCTGGTTCAGACGGTGCCGCTTTAGCAGTTGCAGGCTCTTCTTCAGCTGGCGCTGCCTTTGCAGTCGCTGGTTCTGATGGGGCAGCTTTAGCGGTTGCTGGCTCTTCTTCAGCTGGTGCCGCTTTCGCTGTGGCTGGTTCTGATGGGGCAGCTTTGGCGGTTGCTGGCTCTTCTTCAGCTGGTGCTGCTTTCGCTGTCGCTGGTTCAGACGGTGCCGCTTTAGCAGTTGCAGGCTCTTCTTCAGCTGGCGCTGCCTTTGCAGTCGCTGGTTCTGATGGGGCAGCTTTAGCGGTTGCTGGCTCTTCTTCTGCTGGTGCCGCTTTCGCTGTGGCTGGTTCTGATGGGGCAGCTTTGGCGGTTGCTGGCTCTTCTTCAGCTGGTGCTGCTTTCGCTGTCGCTGGTTCAGACGGTGCCGCTTTAGCAGTTGCAGGCTCCTCTTCAGCTGGCGCTGCTTTCGCAGTCGCTGGTTCTGACGGCGCCGCTTTGGCCGTTGCTGGCTCTTCATCAGCCGGTGCTGGCTTTGCGGCTGCTACCGATCCTTGCTCAGCTGGGGTGGCAGTCTTAGGCTCTTCCTCTTCTGGTGCCTGTTGCAATTCCCTGCAAGTGAATACTATCGATAATTATAATCTACTACGTCTTCCATTACTGAAATGCCTACTTGCATACGCATAGGCTGAAAAAAAAACGTACTGTGACGCTAGCCGATCACTCATCTGCGTTGGATCTTCCTTCAACGGCTGGAATAGTTGAATGAGCATTGATGATTCCATGTGAGTGTATATTGTAGGAAACTCACCGCCACAGCATTCGTCCAACAAAGTGAACCATCAGTAAACGTGTTCTGATAGTCATAGCTTCTCTTTTCTTCCACGTAGAACGTATCCGGTTGCTCGAACAGGGTACCCTTCGCCCCATCGATCACAGTGTCGCGATCAATAGTGATACTGAAAATATGCATTTGTTTTTGAGTTTTGCTAAGCTAGGCTAGTGAAAGCTTGCTTGCGAGGGGAGACCGAAATTCATTTCAGCATTCTCAACACTCGAGCGACCGCGTCGCGTGCCTACGTTTGATAGCGCACGTTATAAATATAATAGATTTTTTGAAGTTCCGAAAAAAGGCCTCTCTTCAAATTGGTTCTTCATACTGAAACGTGCTTGCCGTCACGGTAGTCAAGTATTTTGAACGTTCATAAGTGAGAAATGTACGAACATGATCGTGATTAGGACAATAGATTCGAACTTTCACATTCTGGTGGTCGGAAAAATTTGACCTGCTTTGCCAAAGGGTATATCTGGAATTTTGACTACGGATCAGAATTTTATTCTTTGATTTTCAGGAAGACTACCGACGGTAACGGTAGATAAACTTCAATCGGTCAATGCCTCAGATTCGGTTCAAAAATCACACCAGGGGTTGTTAGCGTACTGATCAGGAAGCAGGTATCATTTGTTTGGTTTCCGAAGGGTTACGGCAGATAATGGGGAGTATAATATTATCGAGCTAGTGTAATCTAGCCTAAAGGCAGGTAGGCGTTCATGACGGAAACACTTTTTTAGCAGAATCTTGAGTTGTGGGCCGATTTAACACTTAGGAGACCGCACGTTCCACGGCTAGCCCCTGTAGCGGACCGGCGCGCTCCACAGCCAATCACTTTTGTGAGTTTTTGAATTGATTTTTTGTTTAAATTGCCTATAACAACCAAGATATATGGCGCCTAATATCTGCATACCAGTTATGAAAGTTCTACGAAGAATAGATGTAAAAGCAATAATCAGAAGAAATCCATTTTTCTTGAAGTAAAACGGGCAAAAAACCGAATTTCGGCATGGGTGCGTAGTGTGGACACGAGGTCCCAGGGAAAAAGCAGCCGTGGGTGCGCAGTGTGGACATGCGGTCCATTAAAGGCAGCATACACGCTCGTAAACGTAGTTGAGATTGCTATGGAAATAGAATCGTATGGCCCAGAACACAACGCCTATGCATTTTGAAGCGTCAAAAACGACTCACAATGCCGCTACATGTGTTAGAAGTTGGCCCCGCCGTGTATTTTCACGCCCACTGTATTTGCCCTTTTCCTGCAACGCAAGGTTGCTAGGTCATATTCATCGTTGGTACAGCTGGTAGATTGCCTAACAAATGAACCACTCGAGTTTATGACGGCGAAGATGACAAAGCAACCCTGCGTTGGAAGAAAAGCTATAGAAATACAGGGGGCAGGAAAATACGGGCGGGGTCAAACTTGCTACTCCTGCAACGGCCTTGTGGGTTGTTTTTGACGCTTCAAAATGCATAGGCTTTGTGTTTTGAGCCATACGATTCTACTTCCGTAGTGATCTCAAATGCTTTTATGAGCGTGTATGCTGCCTTTGAAGGCAGTGTTCACGATAAATCTCGTTCTCGAGGTCTCGGTTTGAAACACTAAGTTGGCAGATGCTGGAGAGGATAGGGTCGAAGAATGCAGCGAAAACTGGCCAGAAGTCGATAAAAACGGCTTTGAAAGCTATCCCGGTGTGCCTACCTATCCCGGTTCGCCCCCCAATCGGACGAGCTTGTGGCGCCGCACACTTTCCGATGGCAAATTGCCAAGCAACTCTGCCGCGATTAGCAAGATCGATTCGCGCAGATTTCGCGATTAGCGCGCGCTTGCCGAAATCAGCAGGGCCCATGATTCTCGTCCACGCCCTGAATTTAGAAACCGTTATTTTGACTTATTCTGGACGTTTTCCTTTGCTTTTTCTTCACTATCAATTACCTCACGACCTAACAATCCTTTTTTTTCGGATCGAACTCGATTGCGATATTCATCGTGAACACTGCCTTTAAGTGGTGGAGGAAATTCGGCGAGAAGCAGGAAGGAAGTGAGTTTGAAAGGTGTGGACCAGTCGAACCATCGGATGAGCGCGCGCACAAAAAGGAAGAGTTGTCCTTTCGAAGTAGTTTTTGTCAATGTAAAAGCTTATTGCGCTTACTTAGGCAAAACACTTATAATTCTAGAGAATGGTGATTTTCAGCCTATTCAGATATCTAATATGAATGAAAGAACGATTGATGAAGGAACGCATTGCGAGCAAAAATTTAAATGAAAATGAAAAGCACCCCAACGAAAACATCAAAAGAAATGTGCGCTCCAATGCAAATCTACAGCGGCACACGGTTGGCTTTGACACTCGTACAGATGCCATATTTCCTCGGCACATCTCAATCATGTTCCAAGATACAAGTAGATACCTTCTAACAGCCCTAGTTCCACTGGAACTCGATTTTAAGAGTGATCTTGAACACTGTCTCTGATTAGAACTCAAAGGCTAACCGAAAATTGCTCGACACGACGCGGCCGCGTCACGCATCTACAAATTTCTAGGTTTTTAATACCTTAATGGTAAAGTCAAACCTCAGAATCGAAAAAAGGTCCCACGCTGATTCCAGTTGTGCTTCTGGAATCGCACAAGACCCCTGGGAGCGGAGTTATGGCCTCTCAAAAATTGAGCTGCGGAAGCATGGTGGACCAGTTGTCCGGGGCTTGTAACTTCCGTCATTTGCAACCAATGTATGCGAGCCGACCAGAGCAAAGAGGGAAGTTGAAATGGAGGGAAGGACGGGGCTATTGTTCGGAAACCATCGCTCATCTTGCCACTGTTGAACTCGAAAGATTGTAAACGGGGCGTGCCAAAGTGGCTTCCTGACAAGAGCGCCCCAGTGTGTCTTCCTCCCATATCTCGCTCATTTGAGGAAACGAGACCTCGCACATGGCAGGTGTTATGTGTGGTGGGTCTACTTCTCAATTCTGTGGATATCTCAGATTTTGTCCCTGAACTTCAACTGTGCCTTTAGGAAGACACACCGCTCTCCACTTCTTTTACACTCTACCTCTTATCAATTGGTTATGATCAACTTTGTTTAAGAGAGCCGTGACGCGACCGCTTCGTGTCGAGCAATGTTCGGTTGGCCTTCACGTTTTTAATCTGTCCCTGAAGGCATCGTATGCAGAAAACCACACTGCTATGTTTTCGAGTGAGTGTACTCCTTTAGTTTAACGCCGGAAGGGTCCTCCAAAAACCGCAATTCGCGAAGGAAACTATGGTTCAAAGTAATCGGTAGTGGTATTTGATTTTGCGCAGTTTAATTTTTTAAACAGTTGCGCTGGATCGCGAAGAATTCCCATCAGCATAGGATGACGATGGGCAAGTTATATTTCACAGGGTGGTCCACATGACGAGTGACGGTCTTCAGAAAATCAATTTCTGGTATTTCTGTTGGACTTATTTCGTGCTTTCTCATTGCGCTATTCGCTCACTCCATATTTTTTGTTATACTAGAATCATTGTAATTCCGTTTTTCAGAAAACGCTGTTATCGATTGCAGATCGTTCAGCCATAAGCCTAGTTTTGACTGCATCGCTGCTGTTTTTCATCGCAGCGATTTTGCACCCGCTGCTGCAGCGATGTAGCAGCGGCAGCGATTCTGTTCATAGTGCATAGACCCACGGATGATAGAAGAAATTCAATCAATCAGTGAAATAATGGATGGTATTCATCAATAACGCGTTTCGACTCGAAAACACTGATCTTGCCATGTGAAAGGGTCAATGTTCACTAGACGAAACGTGTCATTCGCTGGCAATCGCTCCATCGCTGCCATTTTGGCCGCGATGGAGCGATGGCCAGCGACCATTGAGAATCGCTCTTCAAGCAGCGATGCAGTAAAACATAGGATTTCCTCACCGCGACCCAGCGATGTAGGACGTTTGCCACGAAGCGATCACAATTAGAGCGGCTTTCCATTACGCGCGATGAAAAAGGAACAGTTGTCCCCCCCTGCAAACTGTCTATCTCTGCGTCTCCGCGGAGAAAGATCATTTCCATCTATGGCTGCACATTAAAGGGATAAGTGCAAACCTAGTTTGAGGGGGAGCACTCGAAATCCCACTGAAGAGCGAAAGCTAGAGCTGTCAGAGATCAGAGCGCTTCCATGGAGTCTTCAGTAAACACTGGCCGATAGCGATATCATATATCTGGTATTGAAAAAAAATCTCATTTCCATGGATGAATCATGGGTATCCCCTCAACAAGGGTTGTAACTAGGAAGGGATCACTAAAGTAATCGATATTTTTATTTGAGCGAATCGGTGAAAAATGTTCTAGGTTATACTTTCTTTAATGAGGTGGTACAGAGAAACTTGTCTACAAATTGGCTACTTACTGTTATAAAATCAATCGATACAAATCAAGAAATCTTGGAGATTTCCCGTGGGTCCCCACGTATTTCCAAAAAAGTGAGCAATTCTATCAAAAAGGAGCTTTTTCAGGAAAAGGTAGTTTTGAGAAGACAAAAACGTTCCAACAAAAAAGGAGCAACATGAATAAGACGGAATGAGCAAGTCATCAAAAAATGAACAAAATCTCTTGAGAACCAATTCACTTGGCAAAAACTTTCAATTCCCAATAGAAAGCCGTTGCTCTATTTTGCATGGAAGAGCTTCTCGATAAAAGACTCACCTGTTTGTAAAGGTTCGGTTCATGAGCAATTGCAGTTCCTTCTGTACTTTCACCAGTTCACTTCTCTGATAAGCGAAAGAAAACCGTTTATGTAGGTCAAACTTTATGTCTTCTTTTCGATAAAATGTATTAAATATTTGCACCGGTACTAGAATAACAGGAGCAAGCTCCTTTCCAAAACCAAGAAGCTCTCCTCTGAAGAATAACACGAGTTGATTTCTTCAATTAGAAATTCCAGCTACAGGACTCAAAAAGCATTGTTAATTTTTTGTAGACTCGCCCACTCTACTTTCCTATTGTTTAAATTTATAGGAACGTTTCTGTCAGCATCAATCCACTTTTGCTTAAAAGTATTTTATAGAGTTTGCTTTGCTTTTTCTTCTTTATCATACCTATGTTTAATCAGCAGGTTAGTATTGAATCCAATATTTTCTCAAACGAACTGCAATGTCATAAAAATAGTGAGCGCTAGAATTCTTTCCGATTTTTAGGGAATAGAAATACTGGTTAAACTCGAAGAATTTGTACTGCAGGAAATACATTCGCAGTTTGTTATTTCAATTTCAGCATCCCTGAAGACGAAGCGGTCTAGTCAGATGTTTGCCAGATTATGAAGCAAAACCTCGCTCATCTGACGCATGCCAAAGGAGAACACAACAGCAGCGTCTTTTTCTTTGTGTCTCCGTGGCGGGAGCCAGGGTACGAGGGCGCAGCAAGCGCGAGGGAAATTGGGCGAGGCATGCCTGGTTGTCAATGGTACCGCAACCAAATGAAGGCCTCCAGGTTGTAAAGAGCAGAAATAAGAAGACCCTTGCGCACGGTGACAAGCTCTGCCGGATTCTCCTCACGGACGGGAAAATAAGAAAATATATACCGTTGAAGCACTCTAAAACTCGCAGAATCAACGGGAACCGCTGAAAAAAGGATCTCCAGAAGTCGCCAAGGTCGGAAAATCTGGTTTTTAACAGCAATGAACAGTCAAAAACTTGTGATGGCCGAATCATTCATACGTGGTATAATAAAGCCTCAAATGCTGCAAATACACTGGAATACTTCATGAACATCAATTGGTACTGAACAAAGGAACCTGAATAGAGCGAAAGACAAGGTTGGCATAGACACAAATTGTAGTGGTGTACAGGAAGCAAAACACACTCATTGAGCGATCGGTGGCACTGAGCAAAACAAAGGAAAGAAAACATATGAGTCACCAAGAGCCGATCCAAAGCCACCGACCGTTTTATGGGTTGCGAAACCTCCACGAACAGAAAAAACTAGGAGCACCCTGAGTTCGCCTAGTGTGACGGCTCTCGTTGCTGGGCTCGTACCATTGCTGTATTGGGCGCAAAAGAGTGCGCCAGCCCCTAACCACAGCCCATTGCTGCGACGTAAGTATGCACTAGACCTTAACGGCTGTTCGCGCTGGTCCCCTGCGCCGATTAGCCTTGGAGTGCGCGGTCCCTTGAGTGTTGATGCGAACTGTCTTTCTGCCTGAGGCAGTTCTATAGTTTGGACATCTTGTCGAGTTTACTATCATGCTCAATTTCTACCAGCCAATCTCCTTTCCCTGGAAGAATTCACGTGCACGTTTGTAGCTAGCACGGACTGCACCTACCTGTTCTCATCGGCAAAAATGCGCTCTTCAAAACGGACGTTTTTGTTCTGTGAAACGGTCTGATCGCATCGCTTCCTTAAATGTCTTTGGGTTATGAGAACGTTGTTACACACAGGCTCTGAATGATATGCGGACTTACGGAAGTGTTTTTCCGTCACTGAGCGCAAATGTGATTCCACCAATATTGAACACAATACGCTCCGTCTTGTGATATGTATCGCCTTCCATCGACGTGCCATTTTCGCAAATCACATTCAGAATTCCTCTCGTTCTGAAATTTGAAATACGGCACGATATACAGTGTCGGGGCTGATTTAGTTTCCAAAGAAAGAAACATATGAAGCTGGTCCAGACGATACAAACCGACATCGCAGACAGTTGCGATCAGGCGGTGCCTAGAACCACGCCTCAGCAAATTTTCGTCAACCTTTCTACTCAATAATACGGTTGCTTGTTGCCTTTATTGACAGCAGTTACTGTGAAAGAATTCGGCATGTCGGAACTTATCACGCGTCTTTCTAGGCAGATAGCTACGTTCGTACAGATGGCTTTAGTGTTCTGGTATCCCACCTACCTTTTCGCGTCAGGGAAGTCTTTTGATGGTCCCATCTGAGCTTCGGATACTTTATCATACTTGCGTGTGTCGCTAGTGCGGAGACCGCTGTCCTGCTCACTTCTCTGAAATTGCAGCCGATAAGCGTTAGTTCAGCTAGGCCTCGCCTACGTCTAGAAACCGCTCATGGTCTAGCGTGAAAAGTCTACGTGAAGCTCACCAAAAGTATTGACTTCCTCTCCACGACAATCATGTTTTTCCCAATCAAAACGTTCTGTGTGGTTTTCTCCTCTTGGAAACCATCATCGTCCATCGTCTTGACGTTGACGACGGCTGGTCGTACCTGTAGGTCTGCAGGCGCTAGTCCGATAATTTGGCACATTAGGGGTACAGCTCTGTACCTGGATGAGATTCTCCAACTCAGCTTTACGCTCCTCAAAAGTCATCCCACTTGAGTGCAGCACCACGTTGGATGTGATAACGATTTCATCACTTTCCGGCTCAATGCGCACTGTTTGGAAAGAGCGAATCTGAAACAAGGTGTTGGACAAGTTCAGTAGTACCCGATAGAATCGCATAATATTTCAACAGTGACGCACTGTCACCCACTCACGTGATCTCTGTCGTCTGCGCATCCACGAGCCCCACATTCAGTCGCCTGCGCGTTAGCGTGACAATATGAATTGTTTGTCTCACCCACAAATAGTGACTTATTGGAGCTTTACTACATTCCTAGCTGATCCACCGTGGAGAATAATCCCTGTCGCATCCGCTAGCTATTCTGCACCCCTCATCAACCTTTTTGTAAATACAGTGCGGGCCAAAAGTAATACACTAACGGCCCACGTGCAATTTATTTGCTTCCTGTTTCTTTTTTAAATGTGCTTCTTGCTCTTGGGTTGATTTCATAATATATTAATGGTTGATTCATTCAGAAGAAGTTTTCGCGATGAGATGTGGTTCTCAGTTTTTTCTTGTAGCTTTTCTTTGTTCAGAGTATTACGACCGATGTGAGAGACAGCAAAAACTTCAATTGGGATAAGATTACCAGTTTCCAATCGGCCGTTTTTCTGTGGTGGACAAGTTCAGTAGTACCCATTTCACTGTGAAGCAGACCTACCCCCTTGCTGAAGAGTTCCGGAGTAGTTCTACTTAATTTTTGAAATAAATTGACCTTTTTCCCTTCTGACTAACATTGATTTTTTTTCTTAGGTCGTTTATATGGGTCTTAGGGTTGGAACGGAACCTTTGTACACACATTGGTGTTAAAGGCAGCAGACACGCTCGAAAAAGTTGTTGAGATAACTACATTAGTGGGGTCGTGCAGGTCCTAGAAGTTGCACGAAGTTGCAAGCGTTAAAAACTAGTCCAAGTGACCGTATTTGAGCCGTGGTCAGTCACGAAATCATCCTTGCTCCGCCCATCGATACGGGCTCCGCCCCTCCATACAGGTATTCAATGCTCGATTGCGGCCACTTTAGATTACTTTTTAGGCTTCTAACGGCGTAAGCATTCCAGAAAGGGCAGTACGAGTACATTAGCGTCGTTATCCCAACAAATTTGTAGCTAGCTCCGCTATTTCAGCCAGTGCCGTACAACTCGTCCATTTCTGGGCCAATATAGAACGTACCGTTATATCTTAATTTCCGTCGATTTGTTTTCGTCTTTTTCGTTATTTCTGAATACTAACAGCTTCAGACCTTCAGTTTAATCCATAAAATTGATATCATTTTTGAGCGTGTCTGCTGCCTTTAATCCTGTGATATTTTTCTTGTCTAATGAATTGAGTAGTCTGAATATTTAGTTTACTTAACGGTGATTTATAGTATCAGGGGTCCCCGGCTGGCTTGAAACTAATATTAAATCAATGGCCCTTAGTCGTCGATTTCGCCTTTTTCGATTTTTTCAGTTTACCTACCTTACCTCGGTGCCACAATCGATTGTTTCTGAAACAGCGTTGACAATTTCATTGAATTACTTGTTAATGAGTTGTTTTTATAATATTTCGTTTCATAACATGCTAATAAAACTGGTATACTTTTTGCCAATTAATGTTGTTGAGCTTTATTTGTTTTAGGTGGTTTGAAAGCATTGCTGCTATAATTTTTGCTCACCCTTATATGGGTTGTGTTTGCCAGAGGATTTTGTTTCGTTGGATGGTGGCGCGAGACGCTGAGATTTGTCGGATTGTTGATTGTATTCAGGAACACCTCACCAGTACTGTGCTACTGGCTAGAAGCTAGTAACTGTCTTTAGAGTTTCTGGAGAGGCCCTGAGCACCCTTGCGATAATCTTATCGAACGCGCATATAATAATGCGGTTACCCCCATTGTGGCGTGGCGACGTCCAGCGGTCAATGTGTCTATGTCGTCTACGTTCTTACTGTCCGTGTACTTCGATAACATTCAAGCTATACTCACGAATAGCGGCGTCGTAAGCGTGAGTCCTTGTCCTGGGATTTGAAGACGTGAGGCAGATCGAGATGCGGAGCGACGACGATTTCGGGATGGACTAAACTACTTGGTGAAAAACTTTGTTACGACTAGATCAACAAAATCAAAGACCAACCTTCTTCTTGGCATAGGCGAGTGCTGAATGGCCGTTTTGAAAGCGGCTCCTACTGGCTCTCCATCTTTGTTGCTCACCACTCCGGCGTTCCCCGCTGAGGCGCCAGCAGCCAACTCTGCTCTCATCATTGGTCCAGCCATTTCGGCGGAACCCCCTTTTTGCTGTATAACAGGAACTGTCATGCCTGCATCGGTCGGTTGTGCTGCCACTGGCGGTGCTGCATCGGCTGATGGAGGCTGATCCGCTGGAGCAGCTGCATCAGCAGCAGCATCGGCGATTGGTGGCGGTTGTCCTGCTGTGGAGCCGTCATTCGTTGCCTGTGATCCGTCGCTAGTCGTGGTACCACTCTGCCCAGATGTTGTACCGGTACCGCTCTGACCGGACGACTTGGCACCTTTCTTCGATTTCTTGCTTCCACGAGGACTCTTGTGCTTCTTGAACAGTGTGCGTATTGGCGTCTTCTTCTTGCCCTTGGAACCCTAAAAACGTGTGTTGTTCACACATCGAAAAAGTTCCCAAGTTGCGAAATGCCATAGATACCTTTCCTGGACCGCTCCCTGACGAACTGCTCGATTTGCCCCTGTAATTCATTAAACTAGATTAGTTATTCCAAATCTCTTGTTGTAACCCTAATACGATACAAAGGAGCCACATGCTCAGCACCCACCTTGACGATGCAGACTTCGGCAACATCGATTTCAACCACTGTGCAGGACTCTTCCTTCTAGATAGAGCCTGGCCCGCTGCCTAAATGCAATAGTACAGGGTTCCTAACGCATGGGTTTTCAAATGCGGTTCACGCAGTCGTGCCTATCGGAACTCTACTTCAGATGATCTTAAATGCCGACAGAAGGTTAATAGGATGTCATATTAGAAGGTGCTCCTGTTCGCAACCAAAACAAGGCGTCTTCGTCATGAAGCACGGACCAAAAGCCTTGAATGCTCTACCTGTTCACATTCGGTTGTGTCTTTGTCAGCGGCTTAGTTGACAGCCGAATAAAGCTGTTTATTGTGTGTCCACCTTCTCTTTTGCTCTACCAGCCTTCTGGACTTCAACGAGGGGACTGACTGATTCATCTGCACACTGTGAAACGCAAAATACCTGATGGTACTCTTCGTGGGAATCTGAGGCGTTCAACGTGAGTGGCGCCGAATAGCGTCTCATTGTCCATCTATGGGAAGATGAAGGCGGAACGTTTGTAAAAGCTGATTGGGTAATTGGAAGGTGTCTCTTTCCGAACAAGTGCTTGTACATCCCAGCAAGGCAACCGGACGGTGACATACTCTAGCTAAACCCCACATATTTGGTTAGGAGGGACCTACCTTGCCTGAGTTAACCTATGGCCGACAAACCATCTCTCTGATACTTTTGCTCTTTTGATCACGTCCGAGTGGTCGACAAAAGGTTCTGCCAACCTGATTTACTTCCGGCTAATAGGCGTCTTCTGCGTGTTTGCCTGCTGTTGCCAGGCTACAAACAATTGATAGACGCCTGGCTGTTGACGAGCAATCACACAGACACCTGGCTGTCACTTAGCTAGCATTCTTGCGCTCTCCATAGCAAGATCCGATCATCACATTGGCAAGCTGTGAAGGCTTTCCGGCAGTGATTTGTCGCCTGACTCAAAAGGCAGCATACGCACTCGTGAACGCAGTTGAGATGGCAACGTGAATCGAACGGTACTGCTTACAGCACAATCCCTTCTCATTTTAAAGCGTCGAAAACGACCCATAATGCCGCTACAGGAGTTGCAAATTTGACCTCGCCCGTATTTTCGCGCCCCCTGTATTTGGCCTTCCCCTCCAAAACAAGGGTACTGGGCTATCCTCTCCATCGGTGAGAAGTGTAGATTACTTGTCGTGCCATTCACAAACAGTACAGATGGCGGGGGTGGCCCAGAACCCTTGTTTTGTTGTGGCAGGGCAAATGCAGGGGGCGCGAAAATACGAACGGGGACAAACTTGCTACTCATGTAGCGGCATTGTGTGTCGTTTTTGACATTTCTCAGTGCGTAGACATTGTGCTGTAAGCCGCACGGTTCGATTCAGGTTGTTACAGTTGACCGCAATGTGAAAAGGACATGGTGCGGTTGCGGACTCACACTAGAACTACGGTAGAATCTGGCACTTTGCCAGATTCCGTCATCGATCGGCGCCACAGCTGATATTCGCGTGAGCAGAGAGGCGAGGGTTGGCGCCGATCGATGACGAAATCGGGCAAAGTGCCAGATTCTACCGTAGTTTTAGTGCGAGTCCGCAACCGCACCATGTCCTTTTAGCATTGCGGTCAACTGTATTTCAATCACGTCTACGAGCATGTATGCTGCTCTTAAAGGACCAAGAAAACCCGCGGATCGAGGCCTTCTTCTTTTTTGTGTTTCACCTGGATTGGCCGGTCCCAGAGTTGAACATAAGGGAATGAGTGACACATGAAAAATATAGAATTAATACAGGTGAAGCAGTTTAACGGGATGTGAATATTCGTTCAATACGCCGAACGCAACACAACGGGCGGTTAACAACCGGACAACAGACCGAACGTTCGCGTTGATAGGCTGAAGTTCCGCAGTGAATACGCCTTGTTCTGATAGTCAGCACAAAGTGTTTCGCGAGATGACATCCCATCAACCTTCGTTCCTTTCTTGTACACTCTAGAGGGCAATCCTCTTTTCCACCAAAAACCGATTTTCTCCGGGACGCATGCTCAGCCCTGGGCGAAATTTCTAGAGTCCGTTTCTTGTTGTGCTCCCACTATTATGGGAGCGATCCAGACGTTTACTATGGAAAACAAACGGTCTAGAAGGATATCGCCGCGATGATGCTATAGCGCTGGCCTCGCCCACGCAAGAACGTCAGCCGTTTAGAGGAAAAGAAGCCGGTTCTCTGTTAGAAATGGGACAATCCTCCCTCGAGCAAACGACCTTACATCAGTTGTATTCTTCGACGCAGATGTTGTGAGGGTTGCCGTCTGACCGCCTTTCGTTTTTGCCGATCCCGATGTCTCGGTGGTGACTCCACTCTGACCGGTGCTCGTGCCTACGCCTGTGCCCTCTTCCGGCGTTGTCGTAGCACCCTCACTAGTTTTCTCAGATCCAGAGGTGGCAGCGGAGCTCTTGCTTTTCTTCTTGGTGTCTGTCCCATCCGTCTCCCCAGTGCTCTCAGACACACCCGTTGATGCTCCATCGCTGCGTAGAGGGTTCGCCGTCTCCACTTCACCCGTGCCCGTGTTCTGGGACTCTCCTCCCGTTGACGGCCCTGATGAGCCTTCCGATGTTCCCGAGGTTCCTTCTTTTCCAGATGACACTCTTCTGAAATTTGGAGCAAAATATGGAGTTAGTGTGGATGTGTATCAAAGAAAAAATTATTTAAACCATACTTGCCACTCTTCTTAGTGTTTTTGCTACTGAAACAAGACGGATTGAAAGTTCCATTAAATGTGTACAACATAGTAGAATTGTTATCTAGAAACTCACCCAGTTCCTGTTGTCTTTCCTGACCCCGACCCTGATCCCGATCCCGATCCCGTTTTCTTCATTTTCGAAGACGACTCCCGGATCTCTATCTTTTCAGGCAGTGGTGATCTCGCTTTCTGACTGACTGGCTGAAAAACTCTGGCTGTGTTGGAGTATTGCGTTCATCAACAAAAAACATATCCTTGTCCATAGCAAACTGCCATGTTGTTTGAGGCTATTCATATTTCCAATGCCCCGCTCTGGCAGAGCGAGAGGTTGGTAGTATGAATAGCCGTTAAGGGGCTATTCAAACTTCCAACCATACTGCTCTGCCAGAGCGGCCCGCGCGGACGAAGAGGTGAGTATGAATAAAATTTCATGCCTCTCGCGCCTCCCGCTTCTCCCGCGCCTCAAAAACCGCCACAGCGGTGTCGCTTGCTCATTCACACTCCCATCTTGCACCACCAAGGTGTTTGTTGGTTGCGATTTTTTTGCCCTAAATTACGTCATATAAAAGTGGTGGGGACCAGTGAAAGCGCGCAACACGCCATAGAATATGCGTGGGACCTCAGTGGGAGTGCAGAAAGCGTGTGGGATCCATGTGGGAGTGCGCCGGACGCTGCGAAAAGCATTTACCCCCGCAGTGGGAGTGCGCAGGACGCCGGGTAAAGTTTGTGGGATCCGAGTGGGGGTGCGGGGTATGCCGTAGAAAGTAGGTGGGACCCAAGTGGGAATGCGCACGACGCCGTAGAAAGGGTACGGAATCCTAGTATGAGTGCGCAGGACGTCGCAGAAAGTGTACGGAAATAGCATGGAAGTGCGCGTGCGCAGATATCCGGGGAAGTTGCAATTAGGTATGGATGAACGATACAAGGGTCAAAATTCACGCCTCCACGCGTAAGGTACGCAAGAAACCGACAAGGGTGTCGTGTGATTGCGAATCTCGGCTGAAATTTAGTTGGAGGGGCGAGAATGGTGTTCCGATAGCGTTATCAGTCATTGTCCATCTAGAATTCTGTAGAATCACTTAGATGTCGATATCCGTGAGGCTCATTCTCCACCCTCCCGCTCTGCCATGGCGGTGTCGCTGGAACATTCATACTTCATCCCCGGACCGGGGGGGGCGGGGGAACGAAATTCTATTCATACTAACCTCTTCGTCCGCGCGGGCCGCTCTGGCAGAGCAGTATGGTTGGAAGTTTGAATAGCCCCTTAACGGCTATTCATACTACCAACCTCTCGCTCTGCCAGAGCGGCCCGCTCGATAACAGAGGTGAGTATGAATGAAAATACGACCTCCCGCTCCTCCCGCTCCGCCAGTGAAGTATGAATGGCCCAGAGATATCGCCATGGCAGAGCGGAAGAGGCGGAAAATCGTTCAGTTTGTTTCTAGAAATGAAGCGATGCGGGTGGTCTTTGATAAGTTTTATAGGATATGTTGGTTTTGCTCTATGTAAAGGCTATCCGGGGGTGGATTCTACAGATTTTCTAAATAGACAATGACTGATAACGCTATCGGAAAACTCATATCAGAGGCAACTTTCATTTTTAGAATTGCCACTAGGAAGGCCCCCTCCAACTAGATTTGAGCCAAGATTCATATTCGCACGACAACCGTCGGTTTCTTGCGTACCTTCTTGAGTGGAGGCGTGCATTTCGATCCTTGTATTGCAAACTCAAACCTAACTGCATTTTTACCGAACATCGGCGAACGCGCACTCCCATTCTAATTCTGTGTACTTTCTACGACGTCCTGCGCTTTCCCAGTGGGGTCCCGCACCCTTTCTACGGCGTCCAGCGCACTCCCACTTGGGTCCCGCACACTTTCTGCGGCGCTCGGCGCACTCTCACTTGGGTCCCGCACACTTTCTATGGCGTTCGGCGCACTCTAATTTGGGTCCTGCACACTTTCTGCGGCGTTCGGCGCACTCCCATATGTGTCCCACACACTTTCTACGGCGTCCAGCGCACTCCCATTTGGGTCTCGCACACTTTTTGCGGCGCGCGGCGAACTCCCACTTGGGTTCCGCACACTTTCTATGGCGTATTGCGCGCTTCCTCTAAGGCCCCGCTACACTTATGTGACGTAATTTAGTGCAACAAGTAATGCTACCAACAAATGCTTCGACGGTGCGAGAGGGGAGTATGAATGCTCCAGAGACACCACTGTGGCGAGGCAGGAGGCGCGGGAGGTCGTGTTTTTATTCATACTCACCACTTTTCCGCGCGGGCCGGTCTGGCAGAGCGAGAGGTTGGTCGTATGAATAGCCCTTATTGTTAGACAAAAAGGTCTTGCGGGTGGCCGTCTCGTGGCGCCAAAAAGTGAGGAGGGCAGGAAGATCAGAGAGAAGGATTAAGCAGGTGCTACTGGTCGTCAAAGTGGCGTCAACCAATACAGATGACACTGCTTCCCTCTGATTTATCCGCCCTCTTCACACTGCCGCCACGAGTCGACCACCTAGGTGGAGCACATAAATGCACGCAGTTTGATCGCATCACAACCCAGCTGGATTTCGGGTCAGCGTGACCGTGCCGTTGAGCGGCGGACGAAACTCTTGACATTCTACTCACAAGACAATATTTGAGGCTTATACCGCTTCCACGCTGCATTCACCTTGACGGCAAAGTATAAACATGGCCTCACAACGCTTCGCCTACCAGTTCTCACGTGTTTTCTTTGAAATGGGCACCACTGATAGAGAAGGGAGCCGTTATTCGGGTCTCTCTTCACTTTGCCGGCAGTATGGACGGACCGCACCTTAGTTGGTGATTAAGCGCAGGAAGCGCGTTCGATGCACATCTGATGCATGAGAATTGAAGCCATTAGTGGGCGCAGAATCGGCTTCGAACGGCCTGGGCAAAAGCCCCTCCCCCCATCCCAAATAATTTCAAGCCCAGATGTGTGCACACCTGGGGTCGTATTCGCCATCAACCCGCCGGGGAGTCGAAGGGTAGATGAGATGAAATCTCAGTACAAAATGCGCGCGCCACGGCCACCTCTCGCCTCCCTCGGCTTCCCTCGCGACAGCCGGAAATTTTCGAATCGCATAGCTGAAGAATGGCCGGTTAGCGATGGAATCTTTATCTTTTCGCAGTGATATCGATACGTAACACAGTTTGCATTTCCATCTTACATGGTGTAAGATGGGTTGATCTGCTCCTCTGCCGCGCGCGGTATCATCCCTTCCGCTTCCCTTCGACTCCCTCGGCGGGTTGTTGGCGAATACGACCCCTGGACTCTACCCTATTCGAGGGAGAGCACTTAAGATTTGTCCTTAGAAATTATAAAAAAACCTGATAAAAGATGTATGATACGAATACTTCGACTGACAGCGTTGCCTTTCGGTGTGTCATTTCATTTCAGACTTGAATCCTGAAAGGCAGGGTCCGGGCAGAATTTCGATTCTGAGATTTCCCGCTAAATCGGTGCTCTTGCTACAGGTAGTCCCTAGGAACATGCGACAACTGAGTAAAAACCGGTCTTTTTAAAGTTATTCCAGCCACTTCCGTTAGCCGATGATTCAGAAAAATCAGAAAAGTGTGGCCATCGTCCATATTTTAGCGGTTGTCCACGCATTCTTCAAAAGTGCTGTGTAATTATCGGTCATTCCAGCCATTATTATCATGCTGTGAATACCGTAATCCCTGATTATGAGGCTGTTTTCTCCAGAACTAAGGACTCAGAGTTCGTGGAACGTTCAGACGATGTTCAGCTAGGCCAGCCCAATCTATCTAATCCAAATTTCGGTAGTGTCAAAATTTGACCGGACCTTGCCTTTGAAGGCACATTCCAAGCTCAGGGACGAAATCTGAGATTTCCACATAATTGCGAAGTAGACCCACCATATATAGCACCTGCCAAGTGCGAGCTCCCAATACAAACACCCCCATACCGATCATTTTTTCCGCAGGGCCACCGTAACCATTCTTGAATAAAACATGATAACGAACGATAACACACGCTCATAACATGCGGGCTATAAAAGAGCAGAGGAGCGGTATGCATTCATTCACACACCTCTCTCTTCGAGAAGCCACTGGGAAGTGGCTGAGGAGGTCGAAATTGTGCAAACATGTTTGTTGGCTATTAAGATGTGCTGACACTTGGAAAATTTTTAAAGGAGGGTTACGGTAGCCCTGCGGAAAAAATGATTGGCATGAGCGTGCTTGTGCTCCCAATTCCTCCGAATAGGCGAAATATAGAAAGAAGGGGGGTGTGTATACAAGTCTGTTGGTACCTGCTCGTTGGTGCCCCTGCTTCTACTGAACCCAGCAGACGTTTGAGTGTACACAGGGAACGTTCGAGCGATATAGCGTGCACAACTATATCGCGAAAGTATCCCGCACATTGCATAAAGGTGTCGCCGTCCGGCACACTAAGGCCTCTGGTCCATAACACCTTAGGATCCGTACCTAGGGAGTCATGGAGTCTTTGGCCACAAGCCACAATTTCGCCACCCTGAACTGTCGATCGCTGTCGAGTGATATCCAAAAACTGCGCTATCCAGACTTCTGAGCTATTTCCATGCACCGTTTGCTGCTTTGCAGGAAACCCGCCTCAAGGATAGACCCGTCATCAGCGTCGGAGAGTACACCATCTACTGCGGTAACGCTGACGATAGGAGAGTGGGAGGCTGTGCAATAGCTGTAAGGAAGGATTTCAATGGTATGGTCAAGGAGTTCGGCTCAACGTCGTGTCGGAATGCATTCGTACGACTGCGGGATCACAGAGGATTCAATCTGTGGATAGTGAGTGCTCATGCGCCCACTGAAACTGCCGAAGACAATTCGAAGGATGCGTTTTGTGAGGAACTCAATACGTTGCTGGCCAGGATACCTTGTCAACATGCTGTTGTCGTGGGGATTGACGCAAATGCGAAGATGGGACTTGATCAGGAATCCGAAGTACTCGGTAAATGGTTCTACCCAGTGGAGCAAACATCGGACAATGGCTACCGCCTTGTCGACTTTTGTGAACGCAGTGGTCTGATTATTGCATCGACATTCAAGAGGAATCATCGCCGCCATCAGCTTACGTGGCAGGGACCAACCCGGCTATCTCCAGAAGAGCAGCGGAAGCGGAAGATGACAACTTTGAAACTACAGCTTGACTATGTCCTGACGAGGAATATTCCAGTATCGGACATTCGAAGATCTAGAGCTGTGTGGGATGTCGCATTCGATTCGGATCACCGTCCTGTTCTGTTGAACTTCACTGCGAGGATTCATAAGAGGAAGCGAGGGGCTCCAGCCTCTCCAGAGGATTGACATGACAAGTCTCAGAGATGAAGAGTGCAGAAGGAATTTCCGACAACGCGTTTCTATTCACATCGGAGTACGGACTAAGAAGAAACTTTGCGACGCGGATTCTTTTGTCAAGTGCATCCAGGACGCTTCGAAAGAGGCACTCCCGGTTGTACAGCCTAAGAAGAAGTTCGCCTACGTCTCAGAAGAAACAACATCTACCTACAACAGAATATGTGCTCTCCGAACTGCAGGAAACTTCGTGGAGGAGAAGCGTCTGAGGAGGAAGTTGCGTCGGCAGCTTCAAAGTGACCGCGAACGAGAGTGGACGTGTAGAGCTAAGGAGGTCGAGAAGGCTTGGAAGGAGAAGAATCCGAAGAAAGCCTACACGTTGCTGCGACAGTATAGCGGGAAGATGAAGAGATGTTCTCCTGTCTTGAACACTACCAATGGAGTTGCAGTTGGTGATGCGACGCTGCCAATATGGAAGGATTACTTCAGTTCACTACTGAATCGTCCAGCGCCATCAGTACCTGAGCTCCCGCATGTTCAGAGAGCACATTACGATGTCAGTGAGGAACCGCCGACTGAGTCTGAAGTTTTGGATTGTGTCCGGAAAATGAAGAATGGAAAGGCAGGTGGAGATGACAACATCGCTGCTGAAATGCTGAAAGCTCTTCCTTCGTCTGGGATTCGTGAAATGACCAACACCATCCGTGCCATATGGATGAGCGAAAGGATACCCGATTCGTGGAGACATGCGATCATCGTACCTCTTCACAAGAAGCTATCCGTCACGGATCCTAAGAACTGCAGAGGAATCTCTCTACTTCGTGTCATGTACAAGGTTTTAGAACGTATCATTCTCGAGCGACTTATCAAACATCGTGAAGGAACGACCAGAGATGAGCAAGCCGGTTTTCGACCTGGAAGATCGACCATCGACCAAGTGTTCGTCATGAGAAGAGTAATTGAATCGTGGCAGCGGTTTTCAAAGCCATTACAGCTTGCTTTTTTGGACTTTGAAGCCGCGTTCGACTCTCCTCATCGTGATCGATTGCTCAATGCTCTGCGAGCAGATTGAGTCCCGGAAAAGTATGTTCGGTTAATCGAGGACATGAACAAAGGAACAACAGCAGCAGTTCGTACACCTGTCGGATTTACGTCAGCTTTCGAGGTGAAAACAGGAGTAAGGCAAGGAGCCGTTGCAGGACCTTTTCTTTTCAACTTCGCCGTTGATGACATCATGCGTAGAGTTGCAGAACAGTTTCCTGCGGATGTGATCCTAACACCATCAGGACGCTCCCTTGTCGACCTGGAGTACGCCGACGACATTGTGTTATTCGCTGAAAACAACGCAAAACTGCAAAGGATTGTGAACCTCGTTTCGAAGTATGCCGCAGCCTATGGACTTCGTCTTTGTCCCGACAAATGCAAGCAGATGTGGGTCTCTCAGAGGCCTTCAACTGGAGTTTGTGTGGACGGACAACGTATCGAACTGGTGGACGATTTCTGTTATTTGGGCTGTTTGCTGAAGAACGATGGTAGTTATGCAGCGGATATTCGACAACGATGTGCGAAAGCTACGTCTGCATTCAATTCTCTAACCAAGTGTTTGTGGTCTACCACCATCGCGAAGGAAGTCAAGTTGCGCGTCTACCTATCCGCTATTCGCCCTATCATGATGTACGGATCGGAGACGTGGGCAGCACCGAAAACGCAGATGGAAAGGTTGGATTGCACGGAGAGGAAGCTTTTTAGGCGTTTGCTTGGATATTTCTGGCCGCGTGTATGCCATAACGAAGACCTTTACAAGGAAATCGACGCAGTACATCAACGCTTGACACGAGGGAGGTGCCAGCATCTCCCAACGCCATCTCTAGCAGCAATGGAAAGTCGACTCCGACTGCTCGGGCATATACTAAGAAGAACGCCGGATCGTCTCGTACAACACGCTTTAAAAATGCTTCCAAATCCTGTCTGGAAACGGCCACCTGGGCGTAGGCGAAAGTTCTGGACGGATGTGGTTAAAGAGGATTTAAAGTCACTCGGCATCGAAAGACAGTTCAGGTGCGATGTTTCGTTTCGCAGGAAATGGAATAGTGACAGCTGGATGGAATGTGTTCAAATTGTGGCTGAAGACCGTGAAAAATGGACACGGCTGACTACTAGGACGGCACACCTCGGTGAAGATGCGGAATAACCGCGTCAGGCGAAAGCCAACCGATTAAGTCAAGTAAGTCATAGAAAGAAGCCACTCAGAACGTCGGAGGGCCGCGCCCCCGTACCCACCACTCAGCGAGGCGGGGCCCCCCTCCGCGCCTGGCGCCCAACAAGTCCCCGCCCCAGCCCCATGACTCATAATGGGCACGAAGCCCGGACATCCATGCGAAAGGGCGCGGGGCCCAGGCAGAACATTTCCGCTGTGTCATCGCCTAAATGATTGATTCCTTGTATAACGATCTGCGGGAACCACCTCTCTCACACCCTGGGCGGGTGCTCTACCTTTCTCCAAAGTTCTCGAAACCACATGGTGGGTGTCCCATTCAAGTCTATTCGATAGACTGGGGAACTTACCTTACTGCCACCGCGCGAAGTGCGCGATGATGTAAGTATTTACTCAGTGGTGCCTGCAGTGAACTCAACATGAAATTGTGCTCCGTATGTGGCACGGGTTTGATTCTGGCGTTCAACGTATCATGCGATTTGCCCGAGCGAACATGTTTTCCTCTGTTTCGAATTTTCCCTGCAGGACCGAGCTAACGAAATTTGGTCGCGCCCCCGCCTCGCGCCTGATGATTCTCCGCTCGCAAAACATGGCCCCCGCCGCTCGCCCTTGGTCGGAAATTCCCGGGCACACGGCCCTCCGACGTTCTGAGCATCCTGGGGCGCCCAACAAGGGAAGCCACTTTGGCACGTCCCTTTTATGATCTTTCGAGCTCAGCAGTCGCGAGATGAGCGATGAATTCCAATCATTATCCCCGTTCTTCCCTTCATTTTCAGCTTCTTTCTTAACTCAGGTCAGCTCGCATATAACGACTGCAAAAGACGGAAGTTACAAGCCTCGGACAACTCGTCCACCACGCTTCCACCGCTCAATTTTCGAGGGGCCATCACTCCGTTCCCAGGGGGTCCTAAACGATTCCAGAGACATCATTGGAATCAGCGTGGAACCGTTTTCTAGATAGGTGGAGAAGCAGAAAAACGATTTTGTGGTTGGACTGTGCCTTCAAGGCCCCGTCATAGTCGGCTGAAAATCCGGCCGTCCTAGTTCCACCCGGTCGAAATCTATGAGACACACGGAGGACGGGAAGAAATGAAGTGATAAAAATCATCAACTGATGAATTTCCACCTTCTCTATGTCGTCTTTGGTCGTATCAGGTGGATCTTTATCATTCCAGACTGTTTTTATCAGTTGGGGTCAACTTTATCATATGATATGACGATTTTTATCATTCGAGGAGGATATTTATCACTTCGTTTCTTCCCGTTTTGCGTGCTTCTCATACCTATCGACCGGGTGGGACTCGGACGGCCGCTTTCGGCCGACTATGACGGGGGCCTAAAGCCCTTTCAGAGTCTGCCGGCCGACGTCGGACGACTCGTTATCAAATTTGATATGTTAAGATAGATAGGATGGGTAGGGTAGGGTGAATAGATATTACACATTCGATAACGAGTCGTCCGACGTCGGTCGGGCAAGTGTGAAAGAGGCTTTAGTGCCCCCCCCCCCCCGTCTAGGATAGTGCCTACACCTGCTATGAGGGTGCCAGGATCATAAAAGTTTTTCATTTTCACTAGTTGATAAGGAACCTTATCAAGCTAGCAGTCCTGTACAACCCGTGACTCTGTTGAGAGCGCACTCCGGGGGTCATTATTGTCCTTATCGAAACGAAATTCCATCTCAGATAAGGTGGTGGGGAAGGCGCCCAGAACTTATTTATAGAAATGGGCATTACCCTAGACGGAGGGGGGGCACCCAGGATTCAAGTCAGAAATGAAGCGATCCACCGATCGGTAGCGGTACCAAACGAAGTATTTCTATAGAATTTCAAAAGCAACAATGCTTTACAGCATTATCAGACATTATCAGGCATACCTACACTATAGGGGATACTGAAATTCCCACTGTGTCTCAGGTGAGAGATCTTGGTTTTTGTTACGATAACAAACTAGATTTTCAAGAACATTATAAAATATTGCAAAGGAAGGCTTTTTTACAGACGTATCGAATTTTCAAAGGTTTATCCACGAAAAATAGAAGTGTTCTAATGAAGGCATACAAAACATATGTGAGACCTATAGTTGAAAGTGGAGTCACGGCCTTGAATCCATATAAAAGAAGGGATAACGATGTTTTAGAAAGGGTTCAAGAACAACTACACTAGGAAACTCTTGATTCGGACAGAAGGATTTGATTATTCATTGATACCGTGTGCTAAGATGAGAAACACTATTCTCAATCTAAACTCGCTGGAATCTCGTCGAAGGCTAAGAGACGCGTGTATGGTATTCAAACTACTATCTGGGCAGCTTGGTGTTAGAGTGTCCCGATTCTACAGTTTGATACAATCGAGAACCAGGGGAGGACAGGTCAAGATCTCATTTTCAATGCCTAGAACCAATTTGAGGAGGCACATGTTTACATGCAGGGCAGGCTTAATCTATTTGAAGCTAAAGTATACCGCCTTACCAAATATGCTCACTTACGGTTCGTTCAAACGTATGGCTGGTATGAAGTTACTGAGTTTCTAAATATGTATTAGGGTCGTTTTACACAATTATTGTAGCGTTTTATCTCACGCTTGTCTTATACGGCGTAATAAATGAATGAATGAATGAATGAATTTTTCATAAGGTTTTTGTTCATTTCTATGAGTAAATCTTGGGTGCCCCCCCCGTCTAGGATAGAGCCTAGAAATGAATAAGAAACCTGATAAAAGATTCTTGACACTGTTATCAGTCATTGTTGTTATGGAAACTCTATAGAAGTTGGATTGATAGCATTACCTGGTTCATTTCATTTCTGTCTTGAATCCTCAGTGCCCCCCTCCCCGCGCGTCTAGGATAGTGCCGCGTTCACTGCTGCAGCGAAGTATAATCCTGACTCGACTTGTCCCATCTGGCCGCACAGGATTATAATTTGCCACCGGCACAAAATTCTCACGAAAGTGAAGTAATTTTTCTTACCAGAGTTTTCCTCAGTAGACCACAATATCGTGTTATCTCTATCACCGGTGAGGCTGTTCCCCTAATCCCTAGTGTGTTCAGCTTCAGCCGCTCACCTCCGTAGAAAGATGATGTGGGAATGAAAACAAACCACTCTCAATGTCTTTTATACCCTACCCTTTATCAATTGGGTATCATCAATTTTGTTTACCGTGAGAATTTTGTGCCGGTGGCAAATTATAATCGTCTTCTGGCCGCAGTTGTGGGGGAGGAACTGATAACAGATAAGAAACCTTATCAGACAGCGACACGTATTTTAACCACGATATTTTCATGAATTTGGTTTGGCATGAGAGGCCCTAGCCCCTGAAACGCTACAACAGTCCATGCGGCAAAGTGTAGCCCCGGAACCGCTATACATGGTATCAGAGACGCGTTTTTCAGCGTCGTGTCGCTAACTACATAGTGTGGACTCGGTGAGAAAACTGAGAATTTAGGTACTGTTTATACTTCGCCGCAGCGATGCGAGCCAGAGTTACAGGCACATGGCTGCCAGGAATGAACACAAGGCTTCTTCCATGCTCCCTCTGCGTCTGACGCGTGGGCCTAGGCTGCGACTAGCGACCTCTACCAAATCTAGCACATGTGAGCACATGTGGATACGCGTCGAGACCGCACGCGGTCGCCTAGACTCAATCGCAGAGCTCAATTCGGCTGTGTCAGATACTATCACGAGTCTGCGGCGATTTCGCGGCCCATTCGCGGCTTTCGCAGGACGATTTTCGGCCCATTTTCGCTTTGATAGAGACTCCGATCTGCATCCACCTGACCAGACTTCTGTATTACTTCCACGGGAGTTTCCGATTCTCAACTGCCTCCTGCTGTTTCTGGTCGATAGCTGGGCAGGGGCCGGCCTGTCCAGAATAGGAGTTGGAGCAGGCAGCGCGACTCCCATCTGAAAACCTGTGTCCAACGTATGCTTGGCAGACCAACCTTTGCGTCGTCTTTGGTGTCGTTTTCGATCACCATGAGAAGTCGTTAGTAGGTAGGTGATATCCGAGTTCGACCGTCCAGATGAACGACTGCGAGTTGCAATGAATCTCACCTCACCCTCCTCCATTTTGACTATTCGGTAAGTTGAGGTGGGTATCAACGAGTGATATGCTTGAGAGTGATAGCGGAGTTGTTAGTACCTGTGACGTTGGTAAAAAGTGTTAAATTCTAGGTAAGGTGTAGCATCTAACAATAAGGTCAAATTCGGTAGTAACTAAGACCATGTGTATACTTCGCCGCAAACGCAGCCTGCAGAGAGCGCAGATGTTCAGGGAGAACAAACGTCGAAAGTTTCGCAACCTGCGTTTGCATGTGCGGCAAAGTATATTTCTGGCTTCTTCCAGGCATACAGCTCTAATTTTTCCCAACTGTCGAGGGATCGTGGTAGGTTACGATAGGGTTACTGTAGTGATTAAAGGTGACAGATCCAATATCCATCTTATTTCGTTTGTTGAACATCGCTAGTCTACGGTGGGTATACCCTAGTGAGTGAACGCCACTATCGAGCGAGTCTTGGCTCAGAGCCGCACCGAACAGGGATCGGAGCCGTCTGACAGTTCCGCTCGTTCTCCCGATCTCCGGGCCACTGCTGTTGCTATTCGAGTGAATTGGAGGAGCCCGGATGGGGCTGTTGCCATCAGTACACCGCTGCGAAAGCGTACAACCGTGAATTCCGATTCTTCAGTGCAGCAATGTGAAGAGAAAACAACACGTTCTAACCTGTTATAATTTGTTAACAACAGGTTGTTACTTGTCAAGATATGAGCCCCCGAATAGCAACAGCAGTGGCCCCGATGGCAACAGAAGTCGACCCGCAGAATGGTAATACGAGCCGAACTGTCAGGTTCATTCCATCATAGACTCCAAATCCAGCTGGCACTTATTTCCTATTGATGGGTTGGGGATTCTGCGCCCTTTTTCACTGCAATAACAGATCACGAGGCCGAACGCCAGAGAGGGGCGCAGTATCTACTCATGAGTAAATTTTCAGAGAAAATTTCGCTAGAATTTCCTCTGAAAAGTTGCTCAAAATTAGGAATGACTCGCCTTCCCAATAATGTTACGAAAATTTCGTGACTATTCAACAAAATAAAAAAAAATAAAATAAATAAATAATAAATAAATAAACAAAAATTCTGTATTTTACCGTGTTTTTAAAGGCAGTGTCCACGATAAAAACCATGTCTGATTTTTTGGTGGAGATCGGCAACTGCTGGGCCTAGTGGAACCCTAAAGTTGAAAAAAACTAAGAAAAATTAGCTCGGAACGGCCCCATACGGCCCCAAAGTTGGACGCCCGTCTGCTCGTCACACCCCAGATGCACTTTCTACGCCCACCGACGTGAACAAATGAATGCTCGAGATTGTGAGATAAGCGATGGTTTCCGAATAATAGCCCCGTTCTTCCCTTCATTCTCAACTTCTGTCTTTACTCAGGTCAGCTCGCACACATCGGCTGCAAAGGACGGAAGTTACAAGCCTCGGACAACTTGTCCACCGTGGTTCCCTAGCTCAATTTTTTGAGGGACCATAACTCGGTTCCTGGAAGGTCTTGTACGATTCCAAAAACATCATTGGAATCAGTATGGGACCGTCTTCAAGATAGGCGGAAAAGCAGAAAAACGATTCTCATCGTTAACACTGCCTTTGAGAAAAAAGTCCTGTGTGTTCTGTGACTGGATATTATACTTAGTATCTGAATCACTGCTTTTCGGATATCCGACCGCATATCCGAGATTCGGATAGTCCGATATACGAATATTCGGAAAAACCCATTATCTGAATAGAACCAATATCCGGGAAATTTAAAATCGGTGTTATCTGAATCGAACCATTATCCGAAGGGTCAGAAATGCGAATAAAATTGGGATAATTTTCGGATAAAATCGAATAAAAATTGGGTAAAATTTCGGATAAAATCGGATAATTTTCGGATTAAATCAGATAAGATTGCACTAGGCCACGCCCATTTTCCGTACCGCCTCCTATTTAGTACATCAACCCAGGGTTTTCCTCCTCCTTCCGAAATCGCGAGAGTCGTTATGGTGCGGAAAATGGGCGTGGTCAAGTGAGATGACCAAGCGGCTAGTTGTTCTGCGTAGAAGTTTTCTGTTTTGTTGCTTTGCATACTTTTTACTTGCTTGTTGTCCTGAAAAACCTGTGTATGGATAATACTGTGCCTCCCAACGACGATATAGTGATTGTAGATTTGTTTTCATATTTTTATTAATATGCATATTGTGGCTTGTGGCCAAAGACTCCATGACTCCCTAGGTACGGATCCTAAGGTGTTATGGACCAGAGGCCTTAGTGTGCCGGACGGCGACACCTTTATGCAATGTGCGGGATACTTTCGCGATATAGTTGTGCACGCTATATCGCTCGAACGTTCCCTGTGTACACTCAAACGTCTGCTGGGTTCAGTAGAAGCAGGGGCACCAACGAGCAGGTACCAACAGACTTGTATACACACCCCCAATATGCATATATGAAGATTGAAGTTTGTATGTTAACATGCTGCATATGCTATGAAGACTACTGTTTGTTCAAATATGGATGTTTTCAAAGGTTTGCCTTGAGTACAGTGGTTTATTTTTCACCGTTTCGCCTCAACTTTGTTTTGAAAATATCCGAAGTTACTGTGCTTATCTGGGCCAAATTCCGGTCTTTGCGGCCGCACGCGCTCGAGTCAGAAGAGCTTCCAGCGCCGCAGCCGCCGATCTGCTGACTCTGGATGGGTTTTGGAAACTGGAAACTAAGAAAGATTAAAGAAAATTGAATAAAAAAGCCACATCAAGTCTGCTTTGGCGCTGGAAACCCGATTGACTCGAGCGCGTGCGGCCGCAAAGCGTGTCGAGACGCAATTGCGGAGCGGAATTTGGCCCAGATAAGCACGTTATCCGGAATTTTCCGACCGCATATCCGTATCCGAATCATTGGAAAAATGGCATTATCTGAATCGACCCATTATTAAAAGATTTATCTTCGGATAACAAGTATACTGGATATTACGTTCTTCTCTGAGTTTTCGCATAAACCTAACCATTTTCCTCGTAGAATGTCAAAAATTATGTTTTTTTTCCTGTTCAGATAGAAAGAAGAAGAAAATTTGTTCTCCGACATGCCCATGATTTCAGGCAGTTGTTTGAAGAGGGCCTGATTGTAAAGTGAAAGCAAGTGTGACTGTCCGCCCACGCAGACAGCGTGCGTATCACGCGGCTGCGAAAAAATTTCAAAAAAAAGATCCGAAAGTTTTTATCGTATGAGCCTTCGCACGGCTGCAGGCGGGCGAACCCACACCGCGGGTGTGTGTAAAGAGCAGTTCGACGCGCCACGCTGCGCGCGCGTCGATCTTGGGGCGCGTTAAAGGCAGCATTTACGCTCGCAAAAGTTGTTGAGATAACTACATTAGTAGGGTCTAACGGGCCCTAGAAGAGCACTCACGAAATTGGAAGAGTTGAAAACGAGTTAAAATGACCGTATTTGAGCCGTATTGAGTCACAAAATCATCCTTTCTCCGCCCACCGATACAAATGTTCAATGCCCGATTACGGTCATTTTGGCTCATTTTTTACGCTTTTAAGGTCGTAAACGTCCCAGAAAAGGCCGTACGAGTACATTAGCGTCGTTATCCCAACAAATTTGTCGATAGCTCCGCTATTTCAGCCAATGCGGTAAAACTCGTCCACTTCTGGGTCAATATAGAACGAACCGTTATATCTTCATTTCAGTCGATTTTTTTCCGGTTTTTTTGTTATCTCTGAATATTAACAGCTTCAGACCTTCGATTCATTCCATGAAATTGATATCATTTTTGAGCGTGTATGCTGCCTTTAACCGAAGGTCCTCAAAAAAGGTGTTGTTTCATTTCTGCCGTCCCCCTTTATCATTTTGTTTGCAGTTTGTTCATGTTTTTGTTTATAACGTACTTTTTTAGACGCAACGCTTCTCATACCATATTCTCATATCAGTGGAAATTGCTGTTTTATTCAAAAAAGTTTGCTTTTCGGAGCGGAATGGGAGATGACGATATTGATTCAAACGCCGACCCTAAGTCTGACACAACAAGAACCTGAACAAAACACAAAAATGATAAAGGGGAACGGCTAAAATGGAACAACAACTACTTTTTCTAGGGGCCTTCGGTTAACGCGTCCCAAGGTCGACGCGCGCGTCGCGTGTTTCCGTCGCGCGCGTCGCATGTGCCAGCCGAACTGCTCCTTAGCCACACCCGCGGTGTGGATTCGATCCACATACCCTGCAGACGGCTGACTGGGATATTACTCAATATTTGTATAATAATCAGTTCCTGCAAACCCAATTATAGGTCCGAAAATACCTATGCCACGGGCGCTCAACACGCATGCCGATCACGTGTGCGGCAGTCTCATTCGGACAGATTTCAAGTCGCCCCTTTTACACGATAAAAAAATCATTAACGACAAGAGTCTCTATTTTTTTATTAAATTGGAATAGTTTTATTCGAGAAAGATTAGGAGCTGTTTCCGATATTGGGGGGGGGGATCGAAGAAACATTGCGCACCAAATCGAAGCCCATTCAATTTGTTCCAGCAACTTGAGAAAAATAAGGGAACGTTTCACACTGATGATGAAATATAGAGCGTTTCCAGCTTAGACAGAATGTGCGGACGGAGCGCCGTCTATCAAGACCTCCGCGGGCGAACCGCCAGCCACTTGCAGGCGGTCCGGCGGTCATTGTGGCCTAGGCAATAAATCGCTGACCCTTGTTTGTCTCTAGGGGCGGATAGCGGCACCAGGGGAAAGCTGACTAAGCGAGCGGGCGGATGGCTGCGGTCCGCCCGCAAACTGCCAGTGACCCGCCCGCCAAGCCAAGAGCCTTCATCCGAACTTATTGCCTGAGAGGTTTTCATCAATGGGCAAAAATCGCATGATGTCGACATTCACCACCACATCATCGGAGACAGTTTCAAAAATCATTCATTTGAAGAAAGTTGAGTCTTAAATGCTGAGAAAATTTGATTTGTGTATTCGAAAATGCTCTCTTTCAAAAAAATTGGTCATTCGGTATATTAAAATGAGCGATCCCAAAAAATCTTTCATACGACAAATTCTGATTTATAGAGCTTGGAATATTCTTCCATTAACATGTTCTTAAAAGCTTTACTCGAATAAAAATTTGCATTCCAGATTTTCGGGACCAAATTCTCAAAAACTCTGAATTTTGTTACCCTTCATTTGGATTGCTCATTCAGCTCTCAATGAAGATCACGTTCTTGTTTCAAAAACCAAGTTTTGATGTTTTGAGTGATTCGTCTTTCAAGAACTGGTCTCAACAGGCTCTGTTGTATCCGTGTTTCCATGATTGGAAAAGCCTGGTTTTCGTTGTTGTAGTTGTGTAACGGTACTTAAAGTGCGTCCGAATGATAGTGCCCGCCCACGCGGTCGGCGTGCGTCTCGAGCAACTGCATTTTTCAAACCTGTTGATCGATTTCCTGGAATATTGATTAAAAAGTGAATAATATCACTGTTAGCTGTTCGCAGCCGTGGTAAGACTGGTCCGAAATGTCTTCACGACGGCCGCTCGACACGCGCGCCGACCGCGCAAGGGGACAGTTTCGTTTGACCAGACTTTAAATAGTCCGTGCTCAGAATTCTCTAAATGCCGCTGGGGACCACAAAGAGAGCTTCTCGACAGAAAGGTAAGGATGCCACCCATCAGGGAAATTTTAGGGTGTTTAGAATTTTTTTTTCGGATTCGGCTCTAAAATTTCAACCGGGGGTTATTCAGGGTACCAAAAACTAATTTGTAGTCTTTTTGACCCTATATTAAGGGTTAATGTAGGTCAGGACTGGCATAATGCCTTGAAAGTGGCGCAACCTATCTTGATGTTTTGAAAATTGGCAAACGAACGTCAGATTCGTGTTCGGCGTAACAAATAACCCCCACAGAAAAGTTTTGAGCCAAATATGAGAGTTCGACCAAAGTACCGTATGCCAACCGTAACATGCCACAATCGAAGAAAAGCTATTATCGGACCACATATTCATGTTGAGAAGTCCGAATAACCTCTGTGGTGGAGCCCTGGGGCAAATTTATCGTAGCATTCTGGAAATTGCCACAAGTCGTGTTTGGCCAACAAAATTTTTACCATTTGGAACCTCTGGATCAAATCAAACGAATTTTCCAAAAAAATCCACTGATGAACCTCTCTAATATGGAACAACGTTTCTAAACACCCTAAACATGTCGATGCTAATGGATAAAGAAGCTGTTGTGCGACGAGAAATATTGATTATTCTCTTTATTCGCAACGTTTCGGGTTATCAACCCTTCATCAGGCAACTATAAAAGCACCACATCAATACACGTCAAATTTAGTTGCGTTCAAAGTGATTAAGAGAGTGAGAACGCACAAGTGGGTGGAGGTGGAAGGTGTTCTTTCTTCGGCAACCGGCTAGAGACCCACTAGGACAACCAATGACAGCAATGCGACGGAAATGACCTGCGATGTCAAATGAATCGTCAGCAGTTGCTTATCAAACTCTAATCACTACTCTATGTCAATAATCTCAAATTTCTCTCATTCCCTGTCGGTTGTTCATGGGCGGCGAGAAACGTCTTATCTCCAAAGCTTTCCTGATTTTCCTTTCTGCACTGTCTGAGATATTCTTGTGCATGATGCTGGTACTCATGCTCGGGATGCTGTCGTGAAGATGGCGTGATGTCCTGTGCCTTGAGAACGCGCTGTTGACCTAGTGGGTCTCTAGCCGGTTGTCGAAGAAAGAACACCTTCTAGCTCCACCCACTTCACTCTCTTAATAACTTTGAACGCTACTCAATTTGACGTGTGTTGATGTGGTGCTTTTATAGTTGCCTGATGAAGGGTTGATAACCCGAAACGTTGCGGATAAATAGAATAAACAATATTTCTCGTCGCACAACAGCTTCTATATCTACAGTGCGTTCGGAAATGATAGGGACACCTCTAAAAACGGGGATTTTCAAAAAATTTCTGGGAATGATGATGAATACTGTTCATCAATGAATTCAGCGCGATAAAAAACCTCTGTTCGCAACTTCCTTGAAACCGTGCCTAATTTCATAAGATTTTGCCTTTACATTTAGAAAATTTTACCATTCGGAAATGATGGGGACACCCTGCAAAAAATTTAATTTTTTACTTCGAGCGAAATTTCCCGTTACAAGTTCACTACATGAACGCAACACGAGGCCACCCAACATCTTTATTCCAATCATGGGCCGTGGTACATCGCTTACTGTTTCCGAACAAGCCAAAATACGTGCCCTCAACGCTGCCGGACTGAGCCAATGTCGAATTGCCTCCCAGCTCAGATGTTCCCCCAACTGCATTACCCAGTTCCTACGAGATCCAGACTTGGCGAAGAGTCCTGGACGCCCAAGAAAGGTCAGCGGCAGGGATGCACGGAGGATAAGCCGACTCTGCTCAAACAGTAGTCTGTCTCTCAACCAAGTGAGGGCTCAGTTGTCGCTCAATGTGTCGTAGACTACTGTTTGGAGCATCGTAAACGCAGACGAAAACATCGTACGCCAAGTGATGAAGAAGGCTCCATCACTCTCAGAAGTCCACAAAGTAGCTCGACTCCAAGGAACAACTTGGCAACAAACTGGTCAAAGGTAAGGGATTCTCAAAAACCCGATAAAATTTCAAAAGATAAAGGCGACATGTTTCAGGTAATTTTCTCCGACGAAAAGATATTTACCCTTGATGGACCTGACGGTGCTCGATGCTATTGGAGTTTTCTTCGCAAGGATCCGATGGTATTTAGTCGAAGAAATTTCGGAGGCGGTTCGCTGATGTGTTGGGGAGCATTCTGCAGCGAAGGTGTTTTGGAAATCGCCTTCACTTCGTGTCGGATGGATTTGGAGGAGTATCAAGAAACATTGCGTGCGCATCTTCTGCCGTTCTTCACTGGAAACAGGCGTCAACGCTACATTTTCCAGCAAGATAACGCTGCGGTCCATGTCTCCAGATCCACAAGGCGTGGCTTCAACAAAACCGAGTTTGCGTGATGGAATGGCCCGCGTGTAATCCTGACTGCAACCCGATAGAGAATATCTGGGGCATAATTGTGCGTCAGATTTACGCAAATAACAAGCAGTATGGGACCGTAGGCGAGCTAAAGTCCGCTGTTCTCGAAGCCTGGAGAAATTTGGATAAAAATGTGATATCCAATTTGATCACTTCTATGCCGAATAGAATTTTTGAATTATTTTTCAACTCTGGAGGTGCGATATCATATTAGATTTCATGTATGTGTATGTTTTGTTCATTCCTTGTTTGATAATTTTTGTTTTTTAATAGTGTTCCTTTCATTTCCGAACGGCGAATAATGTAACAATTTATAATAAAATATTACAATATCATGCTATTGTTATAGAAACAAGTGAACAGAGGTTATTTACCATGCTGAATTCATTTATGAGCATTACTGAACGCCGCCCTCAATTTGAACATACATATGTAAAGACTGTGGTTTTCGGGGGTGTCCCTATGATTTCCGCACGCACTGTATTATCATCGACTACAATGAAGCTGAGGAACCCTGCTACCCTAAACATGGCCTTCCGGGCACGGGAAAATGCTTTTGTCTGGGAAACCCTCAGGCATTTAGGAAGTTTCGAACAGGGGTTATTGATGCAAAGGACTTCCTACATTACCTACAACATCTAGAACATTGTTTTCTAAAACATGGGGGTAACTGTGAAACCGTCCCGAGTCAGTCGCTCCTAATTCCCAGCTTATTGTCGTCTTTCTGTCCTAATGACAGAAAGTCGTTGTTTTCTCGGGAACTTGCCATAATAACAACAAATTTCCCTTTGCAAAAGATCAGAGACTGTTTATACTTTTGAAGATTTTTTTTCGAGTTTTGTGCAAGTTTTCTGTGATTTTCTCATAAGTTACCATCAGTTTCTGGAATCTTGAAAACATGCTGGCTAGAATACATGCGAAAACTCCACGTCCACCTCTTTGTTGCAAAAAAAAGGTTCCTTCTGGCGGCGGCTGACTGCGCCGGAAGCCTCATTTCCTGCAACTCGCTGTAATTGATGCCGCATCTGTGTATAGTAGTGGGCTCTGCGACTGGATACATGTCGGGGCAGTAAATGGAACATCAAAGCCATTTTTTTCTATTTTGTTCTTTCCTCCTGATCAGCACCTTCGAGAAACTCCGCACTTCTCCCTTCGTTATTCTGCTTGGAGCTGACCTCATATCCGACCACACAAGAACGAAAAACCATTTCGGTCACTAATTGAACCCTGCAAATGTTGCTAGTTTTCGGCCTGCAATATCCTCGTTCTTTCTGGTCTCTAGGGACGTTTTGGGAGGGAAAGAGGAAGAGTTTCGTGTTCTGCCGACTATGCGGTCAAGGTGGTATAAAGTTACCGACTTTTGGAGAATTTCAAGCAAGAAATGCCTCGTCGGGCCCTCGCCCATTACTTACATACTTGCTTACTTACTTACTTACTTACTTACTTACTTACTTTTACTTACTTACTTACTTACTTACTTTACTTACTTACTTGCTTTACTTACTTTACTTACTTACCTACTTCACTTATTTACTTACTTGCTTCTACTACTTACTTACTTACTTACTTACTTACTTACTTACTTACTGACTTACTGACTCGACCGACTGACTGACCGACTGACTGACTGACTGACTGACTGACTGGACTGACTGACTGACTGACCGACTGACTGACTGACTGACCACTGACTGACTGACTGACTGACTGGACTGACTGACTGATTCCACTTACTTGCTAAATCTGCTCGGCTCATTCTTTCGTATTCATCCTTCTTTTCATCGACGGTTCTGTTCCCCACTGAGGAGCCCCGGCAGAGCTGTTTGATAAAGTTCGTCTGAGGCCAGGGGCGAAACGAGCTTTGTCAACTTCTCCTTCATACCTTTCCTTTTCTTGATTTACTTACTTCTAGTATTTTGAAGGGTCAAATATAATTAGAAAATGGAATTTCTTTCATTGTCCGTACTTGTTATATATACATACGTCCTAGTTTAATTTATTACCCTATCGGCTGACCTTGGCGTGACTTTCGTGCGTTCCTGATCTGAACCAGTTAGCCAGCAAGTCCTCCAGTAGGTCCCACCACTCAGGTACTGTAGCAGGATTATTCGACAACGACATGCGTAAGGGGTCGTTTATACCTCCGCCGCCGAGTGGCGCGGCACAGTACATTTCTGTAATATTGATCATGCGGTGCGTCACGATCGATATTATAGCGTCGTTTACACTTCTGCCGCCGAGCGGCGCGGCGAAGTGCAATCCTACGATATCGATCGCGCCGCGCCGCGTGAACAATATTACAGAAATGCACTGTGCCGCGCCGCTCGGCGTCGGGAGTATAAACGACCCCCATAGGATCGCGTTTCGCCGCGCCGCTCGGCGGCAGAAGTATAAACGACGGGATTGATTGTACACTCGGCAAGGATTGCACTGGTTTTTTGGTAACCGAAAATTATGGGATTCACCAGTGCTATACTGGGTCATCCAAGTGTAACGTATAGCCCTTTGTCGGCCCCTATTTCGCTACGAAATGTGGTCCCTCCTCTAGCTCTAGCGTGGAAATATGAGTGGTCCCACCCCTCTCCAGCTTGGAAACTTGTGGGAGAGGTCATGTGTGTAACCTTGAGATGAATGAAAAATTTGGCGGAATGTTAAGAAAATTTAGCAATAGTCTAAAGGCCAGAGTCCCCAAAACGGAACACTCCCGTAACAAGGAAAAGAGTGACACGGCGCTGCAGGATGAACAACTTGACTCGGTCGCGGCACGGACGATGACTGATGACTCATTCGGACCAATCTGATTCGAGCTGTTCAAACGTGCTTGCGGCTTTCACTGTGAGATCTTTGAGGAGCGGTAGCATCACGTCTTCGCGACAAATTGCTTTACGGGGACAGAGTTAAAAGTTGTAAGGAAATCTTTGGGCACAAAAAGTTTGTTTTCATGCTTTCAGCATTACAGACTAATGTTTAAGGAATTATTCACTACGCTGGTCGTATGTGTATTGTACCTCGGACCAATTGACTGAAATTTATTGTATTTGGAAACATGCCTGTGTCGGAAACGTATTCTCTGTGTCGTTCAACTTGTAAACAAGTGTTCAGCAATTGCTCAGGCAATCACCGCATTCAGTGCGTGTCGAAGATGCATTCAACTCGAAGACAAGGTGGTTTCGAGCACAGTCAGGGAACGTGCTGCTAGGGGAGCACGTGCTCCTAATGTGTTTCAAATTACAACACGTGCCCTAACAAATAAGCCGTCCAATGCGTGCATGGTACACATTCAACTCGATGACAGAACAATTATCCAAAAAAGGAAAGTATACGATGCATTCCTGAGACGGAACTGACAGCTTCGCCGGTTCAATTACCCAAGTTTGCAGTATTTTAGCCGCCCGGCCGCTAGAAGCATCTTCCAATCGCTGACGGCCCCAGATGGTGCTCGGCGAGCTGGCCGCGTCGCACGTCGGTGCGCCAGCCGCGTCGCGTCTGTGTGCTGCTACGATAGCGCTGGAATACCTTGCAGCACGTACTCCTGCGATTTGATTTTGCGGCACATGCTCCTGCTATAAAATTTTGCAGCACGTTCTGCTGTTTGGAGCACGTGCCCCTGTGATGAAGCTTTTCAATGGGTGTGGTCACTCGAGTTGAATGCATATTCGACACGCATTAAATGCGGCGGTTTTCTGAGTGGGCGCGAAATCAGTCGATTGAAAGCCACCGTTTCTTTGCTTTCCAGTGTAAGCAAATCTTCCCTACTCCCTACGGCTTTCTACTTGAATTAGGCAGATTATATGTTTGGTTTTGTGTCCATGTCCCTCTTCATGAAGATTCAACGGGAGTCTGTGTGGACGGACAACGTATCAAGCTTGTTGGTTATTTCTTTTATTTGGCCTGGTTGTTGAAGAAAGATTGTAGTTTTGCAGCGGATACGTCACTCTTAATCGTTGAGAAGATTTTGATTTGACGAGCACCATTTTCAACTGTGAGCTCTGAGAAGCTATTAGTCTTCAGTTCCAGCCAGTTTTGTTCCGGAGCTGCAGTAAGTTCCCTGAGTCAGGGCTAGTCCTATAGAGTCCCTAGCTAGAACTCACCTATACGGTTATTCTACTATTTCTGGAATTCAGCTTCCTCTATCCTGCATGCGCAGAGGTGCGTAGAACTGGAAAACATTGAAAGTTCATTGAAGCGTGGTGCGAGATAGAAAAAGTTCAATTTTTGGAATGTGCACTGTAGCGCATTGAAATGTCAGTTGAAAATCATAGAAAGTGTAGCATTCCATTAGAAGCTGCTGCATGTTTTGTTTCCAAGCCGAAGTTTGGGTCACGCGCTGAGTTTCGCCAATTCGCTCTACCTACGCTCACACACTCACAATGCGCCGCCAATTACAAAGAGGCCCTCGACTAGTGTTTTCGTGTACACAACTACTATAATACACACCCACATACTTACACGTCGCCGCCGGCTCCACATCATCTATTCTTCATTCACTCCTTCACTCACTCCCAGTCATGGAGCATATTCGGGTTATTCTAAATATTCTCGTGGTGCGGACGGTCGCTTATGACATGTTTTCTTATTGAGCTGTTCCTTCTCCCGGTCGCCTGGCTCTCCATCTTCCTTTTACGGTTATCCTATCCCATGCATCAAAGTGGCTAATAGAGCCGAGCAGTATATTCCGCCCCCTTATTGCGGCCAGTTCTCCAGCTGTCCTTTGAAGTCATTCGCTGCAGTCGTTAGTCGCACTGCACAATAGCAAGCGAGTTTTTGATTCTCTACGCACTTTGCGGCCGCATTCTAGCTGCTCACCGAGAAAGGCTCATTCCCAGTTTTGAGACCAATGGATGGTGTCTGGGTTTAATCTGTTTGAGGATGTAGCACTGTCCTGCGAGCATCAGCATCCCGTTTGGGCATCAGTACTAGAATATCCAAAGCCGGCCGGTCGTTTGGAGAAGTCACACCCCTTCTCCTCCCAATCCCATCCGCGTCTCTGCCGCTGCTGATAGGTTAGTCTAGCTTGTACACGCTGAATGATAGCTTTGTGTGAAGCTTCCTATGTAATTCAATTACACTATGTAACACAACTTTTGTTTCTGGCTTTTAAAGGCAGTGTTGACGATAAAAAAGTGTTTGATATTACACTAGGACTAGGTAGTGGAGGGCACTTTGTAACGTTAACGTCAAAAGAACGCATGGAAACGAGCTAGGAAGAGCTCTAAAAGAGCCCGAAGTTGCCACTTTGAGCGCAAAGCAAACCCCAAAAGCGCATTGCCCTCCCACCGACTTGAACGAATGAAAGATTGAAATCGTGAGACGAGCAATGGTTTCCGATTATTGGCTCCGTTATTCCCTTTATTCTTAACTTCTATTTTTACACTGGTGAGCTCGCATACATTGGCGGCAAAAGACGGAAGTTACAAGCCTCAGAAAACTCGTCCAACGTGTTTCCCTAGCCCAATCTTTGAGAGACCATAACTCCGCTCTCAGAAGGTCTTGCACGACTCCCATTTTCAAGATAGGCCAAAAAACAGAAGAATGCTTTCAATCGCGGACACTGCCTTCAAAGGCAGTGTCCACGAGAAAAATTGTTTTTGAGTTTCCCCCAGAAAACGAAGGTTTAGAGTCTGACTGTTTCATCAATGAAGAAAGAATCATGAAAAACGCTGCAAAACATTCAAAATCAGCTCTTCTTCTTGAAAGCCACATTTCAGCGGTGGGTCAGTTGCGCGGAGATGGGCCTGAAGTAGACAGCGTTTGCTAATGCGTCCCAATGCTGAAACTCAGCCGCGCTCGCGCTCCAATGCTAATGTAGATGCGGACCAAACTGTTCCTCGGAAAACTCGACCGCGAGCGGAAGGGCTAGCGCGAGCGGACTTCGGAGCCGTATGGAGCTCTTTCGGCCTCGTTTTCGTTCGTTCTTTCGACCCCAGTGATCCCATGAGACCCTGAACCTTCGATTTCCGGCCAGAAACCGAGGACGAAACATATCGTGGACACTGCCTTTAAGTGGTATATTTCAATTGCTTATGTCTGAAGTATGTGAAGCAATGGTTTCATTGAGCACAAACTTTGCTTTCAGAGACTTTCTGCATCCCACTTTGGCGTAGTTCTTTATGAGATTTTGCACCAACTCCACATAGTTTCAGCTTTGTGATTACTTGAAAAGGCCTGAGCAACTGCAACGAAACTGCTTCAAGCCGCTCTCTCCGTCCTGTTCAGCAGCGTTGCAAATTTTTGGAGAAAGATCTTGTAGGTATCGAAATGCTGCTGACTCCTTTTCAAGAGCTGTGAAAAATTGCTTAGTGAGCTTAACTTGATGTGCAGCGGTGACAATAACACGAATTGGAATCTTGGTTCGAGACATCTGAAATGTTCCTCTTCTTCGAGTTTTACAAAAAAAAAACAGACTAAACCATGCTCATGGCGGGTGGTATGAGAAAATGGCCGAAAATCTGACCAATCACGCCCTGGGGGCTAGGTAAAATTGGCCTTCTTCACACCTCGTGTAGTTTCCTGAGTACACACATCCAAGGATAAGTTGCCCGTTCTTTTGCAGTTCGGACTCCAATCGGGACCACTTCGTTTAAATCGAATGGTCTGCTGTTTCGAATTGCCAAACACGAGACAACACTTCCCTCAATAAGCGCCTACAACCCAGCATAAAGCAGTAAGATGAACATGACCAGGAAAGTGTTTCAGGAAAATTTTCGAGATAAATGAATCTGATAATGGCCATTGATGATAGTTTGAGAGATCACCCAAAATGAGCCTACTCAGGCACTCATGGGCCAAGTGCCGTTCGACTACAAGTGACATTGGGCGTCACAACCGTGTGGTCAGCGCTCGAAGCGCTATTCGCTGACGGACGACCTGATCAGATGTTGACCGCGGGCTATGTGGTTGTGACGCGCGACGAAACTTGCGGTCGACGAGCATTCTCCTCGCGGTCCACCCGTATTAACGCCACGTTCCACGGTGGGGTGCAACTCATTGTGGACCGTGGGGGGATTCCCCTTCGGCAACCAAAATCATGCTCCATCAACTGGTGGTTCTTCTGCTAAGTGACTGGGGGCCACCTTCCAGGTCCGACTCCGAAGAGCCGACTGAGGCACACGATGAAATATTGCGCCTTTTATACCAACATTAATGTTCTACTTTCTTCTAAACACGTCTTTCAAAAAGAAAACAAGATTCTTGTCCAGCGGTCGACACCCAAATTTTCGAGATACTCGGCCGTCGGCACCCACATGCTGAGATTCTCGCCGGTCGACATCCAGAGATTCTCGGCGGTCGACATCCACGTCTTCGAAGTCATCGGCGGTCGACATCCACGTCTTCGAAATTCTTGGCGGTCGAAATCCTCTGCAGATTTAGTGGGCGAAGAATTGGTGTGAGTGGCGATTCACTAAGTAGTCATAAAACCACAAAAAGCAGTGTTTCTGAGCTGGGGTCGACGCCCACCAGTGAATGAGTACCTGTTTAACTTCCATTTGTTATATCTTGACAGACCCATTTTTTCTCCAATGAAAATCTTCTTGGAACGCACAAAAAAAACAGGAAATTCCGTACGCCACTGATCGATATGAAGACCACATAATCAGTGACAGCATGGCTGAGATGGGTGTTGCATTCCTCTGCATCCCTGCTCATTCTTGAGGGTTTTACCACCCCAGACGCGATCCCCGTTGGTGTTTGAGATTTTTGAGAAGGGTCAGACCAAGTGTGCAATTGATATTTCGCACCATATACAACATATGCAAGTCCCAGCTTACCATGGCATGTGACGCGATGTTCCCAATTACGTACATCGCAGTAAATTTTGTGGGAGTTAAGCATGACAGACAAGCATACATCACTAAACAGCTTCTAAAAGTGCATCAGAATTTATGCCCGCATGAATAACCCATTTAAGAAGCATTGAAATATTTGTGGCTGGCTTTGGTGGCACTCAGGTTTTTTTTGAGCTCGCGGTTAGCTAAGCCTTACTGAATGCCGAAGCTTAGAAACTCCTGCCCTACGAACCATTTTGAAGTGACCCGCCCATTTAGTTTATACTTTGTGTTACTTGCGCCAATTATATATGTCCCTCAGATTCTTTTTGTCTTAGGGAGAATAGTTTCCAAGTTTTCAGCTAAACACGTCTAGAAAGCTAGGATTACGTGAGTAATATTTGTCCATTCCGGATCATATAGACATCTTAATCGACTCGTTTATGACACTTTGAGACACACAAAGTCTGGTCGATTTCCATACATTGTTAGCTGCATTGCAGTCGCTATTTGCGAGATCGCCAAGCTTTTCCAGAATTTGACAAGAATATGCTTCGAACATTGAACACGTCCGTGCTTGGAAACCTTTCGTAGAGGGTCTGAGATGTTCGGTACCATGCTCGCTGACCAGGGACCGCATTCAGGGCCCTGTTCCAACTCACAGGAACTTTGACCTAGCCCATAATTTATCCCCGGGCGGCATGCACGAACGCGACTGTTACGAAGGGGTTTGGGCAGAGTTTGGTTCCTCGGCGCGTTTGATGATAGCAGTGCTGGGCTGAAAAGGGGTCGGGTTAGCACTGAAATATTGTTCTCTCGCCAACCTTACCTAAGAGGGTGGGGCACCCCGCTGAGTCACCAAGTATTGATTACCTCCAGCATTCGCAGGGTAATCGTAAAAGGCGCTGACGTCGTAATTCCTGCGTGTTTTTTGTGTGTATTTTGATCTCTAATTAAGGGACCGAAAAGTAATGTCGTTTTCTTACATTACATATAGTGGAGTCCACCAAGAGTGTCTCGTTTACTTATCAATGAGAAGCGGTGGATTGGAGATCAATGAACATGAAACTCGTTGCAACACAATCGCTCTCGCCCAATCGGTATCGAGCGTGCTGGTATGTGATTCATGCACATTCATCCCCAGCCGACCGCTTCTTATTGATAAGTAAATGAGACACTCTTGGTCGACTCCACTATAAAAACACATACACTTTTAACGAGTTTTTATTTTCAATATATGATGTATTCCCCATCATTGTCAATAACCTTTCGCCATCTTGTGAGGAAATTTTCTTTCCCTGATCGATAAAAATTATCGAATTTCCTGTTATTGAACACCCCCTCTATTTGATTCCCTCCCTCTAATTGAACCTCCCTTTCGGTGGAGGTTGGAGAATAGAACCCCCCCCCCCTCTATTAGACCCCCCGCCCCCTTCAGCTGAAGACATTGGAGACCCATTCCTACCGAAGGTGAACTGCTAACTGCTCGAGATGTCAACACCCAAAATCTTGTCAACATTTTAGAAGAGATCGATCTTGAGAAGGACTTAAACAATGACTTTATTGATGATGATTTCTTGAAGCTCGCCGAATAATTGATTATTGTCCCACTTTGGTTTGCCTAATAAACTTCGTTTGCCCTCATTGACTCTTGAATTATCGGTTGAAAATAAGAATCTCCCCCTCTGCTTGAACCCCTCCCTCTAATTGAACACTTTTTATGGAGGAGGAGGAGGAAAAATAGTAGATCCGGGTGTTAAATTACAGGAAATACCATAATTGTTTTTTTTGACAGAATAATTAGACGGTATTTTTGAAATCATCCGAATTCACAGATGTTTTGCCCCTTAAAAGGTGTTGCAGCGCTCGGAATGAGTGGAAATCTGCTGGCGCAACATCGGGCGTATATAACGGCATAGCACCCCCAACCCCAATTCCTTTTATTTTTTTAGGGCTTGCCCTGCGCTGTGCGGTCTTGCATTGACGTATTGGAGAATGACGCCTTTTAGGTTGCAAATCACTGGCCACTTTGCAATTAAACATTGATTGACTCTCTGCGATTGTTCGTTGTAGAGGTCTGCAATAACAGTTTGTCCCGGTTTTAGCAATTGAAAATGAACAATGTCGCGAACACTCCACCAAACACACAAAAAGCGCTTTTGTAGGTATAAACCTGGCCTAGCACTACTCCGAGGAACTTCATTTGAAGAGAGCCACTGCCTTTTGCGTCCTGTGTTATCACACAGGATCCACTTCTTTGCTTCTGTGATCGAGCGATCAAAAACGCTTTTGTGTTGTGTCGTTGACGCAAAAAGTTGCATGTGATATATTGGTTGGCCTTGTTCGGTTGGGACAGGTTATGCGGAACCCGAACAATTGCTCTGCTTACTTTCCCAATCTGCTTCAAATGTTCTTGGATGGTCGACCAAGGTTGGGTAAGACTATTCGACATTCATTCGATCGTCTGACACGGATCTATTTCCATCCCCCTTGGTGCGATTTCTACGCGTGATGCGGGAAGACGACATTACATTTTACATTACACTTACATTTTTGTCGGTATAGGCTTTAGACACTAGTATAGTTACCTATAGGCCAGTTACTCTACACAGAAATCTTTCTCCAACCGAAAACCACAGAAACTATCGGGCGAAGAACAAAAAAACTTCAAAAAACAACATGAAATCCATTCGAATTAGATAGGAACCCCGATTTCGGAGAAATTCTGATTTGGGGGCAGGCGCTTTCGCACCTTTAAAAGAGTGTCAAGCATGATTTTTGGTAGGGCTTCGTAGTGGCACGAGTAGGGAAATGGGGTGACCGGCCCGGGGAAGTTTTCAGGCACTACTCTGAGAAATTTTGCCGTGATTTCCCCGGCTCGGAGCCCATCGGAACCGGAGGAGCCGCGGTGCGCTGGCGGGGGGAGATGCGGGGAACCGCAGACGATTCTTCATCGAACAACTCGCGGCGAGGTCGCGGAAGACCTGGGGGAGTCTAGGGTCGCGGGAGAGTCGCAGGACAGTCCGGTATCGCGATGGAGTCGCGAGGCACTAGCGGAAAAGTCGCGGCAATATTTCTCGGAGTAAGTCCCGAAATTTCTTTCCAAGCTGTAGTGTGCAAAATCGAAAACGGAGAAGAACAAATAGAGACGAAAAGAGCAAAGAAAGGACCAAGGAAAAATTTCGTTGATATAAACTATTTGGCAATTTGCCAATGGAGCAGAGCGGGAATTTTGCAATGGATAGCTGTTTATTGTGGTTTGGGTTGGTGCTAACCGCGCCTCGAATTCCGGTTGTCGGAACCCGCAGCTCAGCCAAGAATAAGCGAGCTTTGTTAATGCTGAATAGAACGTAATCGCACCTCCAACCCAAAGTGTACCGCGAACCCATAGGTGAGGCGTAATGGATCCGGCTCCATGTCAATTTTATAATGGCGGAATGTACGCGAATCGATCAGACTGGGCGTGGCGGAGTTGCTTGGCGATTTCCCATCGAAAACGTCCATGGCGCCACAAGCTCGTCGTAACGGGGCGGGGTAGGCTGAAGGCAGGCGTACTGAACTAACGACATCTTTATCTCGACATCGTTTTAAAGGCAAGGTCCGGTCAGATTTAGACACCACCGAAATTCGGGTTAGATAGATTTTAGCTGGTCTAGCTGGACACCGTCCAAAATTTTCATAGACTCTAAGTTCGTATCTGGAGAAAACAGCCTGAAAGTCAGGGATTATGGTATTCAGAGCACGATAGTCATGGCTGGAATGACCGATAATTACACAGCACTTTTGAAGAATGCGTGGACAACCGCTAAAATATGGACGATGGCCACACTTTTCTGACTTTTCTGGATCATCGGCCAACGGAAGTGGCTGGAATAAGTTGAAGAAGACCGGTTTTAACGCAGTTTTCGCATGTTCCTTCGAACTACCTGCACCATGAGCACAGATTCAGCGGAAAATCCCAGAATCGAAATTCTGCCTGGACCCTGCCTTTAATCGATTTCTGCTAGGTGTTCGATGCCTTCTTCGACCCCATCCATTCCAGTATCTGCCAGCGTAGTGTTTCACACTGAAAGCTCAAAAACGAAAAAAACGAGATTTATGCAATCACTAGAGACCTCTACAGCGAACAATTGCAGCGAGTCAATCAATCTTCTAATGATAAGTGGCCAGCCATCGCCAATCGAAGAGGCGTCATTCTCCAACACGACAAGACCGCACTGCGCAAGGAGAACTCTAGAAAAAAAAAACTATTGAATTGGTTTGGGAGGTGCTGCCTCATCCACCATATTCGCCCAATGGTGCACTATCGGATTTACACTCATTCCGAGCCCTGCAACACTTTTTAAGTGGCAAAACATTTGCAAACTTGGATGACATACAAAACGCCATCTCTAGATATTTTGCCGAAAAACAAATTAATCTTTATCGATCAGGGATTGCAAATTTACTCACTAGATGGCCAACGATAGTTGACAATGATGGGGAATACAAATTGATTGAAAATAAAAACTCGTTAAAATGTATGGACTTGTATTGAGCGTAAGAAAACGACACTACTTCCCGGTTCCTCTAATATTAGGTTGATGCAAAAGTTTCCGGACTTTTCACGACTTCGAATAAAAAAAACAATTATTTCAAAAACCAACAAGGCTCACCCAACAAAACAATCCCATCTTATTCAAGGGTTCTTCGCCACCGATTGGGCAGATCATGAATTCCCGATCCGCGTAGAACTCTGGTTGTTTCGAGTCGAAGTAGAGTTTGCGCAATGATTTTCGTCTGAGGAATGGACGGGGTGCGACGGTAGATCACCCTGCGCGAATCGAAACCCCATCCTCCAGTGAGGTCGCCAAGCCCGCAACAGCCGCCTGGTTCTTACGTCAGACTGAAATGAAAACGGAAACCATATTCTTCTAAGACCATTTTGACTTCGTCATCGTGAGTGGACTGTGTACCATCCAGGAAATGCTGCATTCTCGGAACAGATGGTATTTGGATTGAGCAAGATTTGGGCTATATGGAGGGTGAGGAAGAACTTTCCAGCCCAGGTCCAGCAGTTTCTGTCGGGTTATCCGAGATACGTGTGGCCGAGCATTGTCGTGAAGAAGGCGAACAGAAACTGCTGCACCTGGGCTGGGAAGTTCATCCTTACCCTCCATGTATCCCATATCTTGCCCCTTCCAACTAGCATCTGTCCCGCTCGATGCAGCACTTCCGGGATGGAAAACAGTTCACTAACGATGACGAAGTCAAAATGGCCCTAGAAGAAGACTTCGACTCCAAACAGCCAGAATTGAACGCGTCGGGAATTTGTGATCTGCCCAGGCGGTGGCGAAGGTTCCTTAAATGTGATGGAAATTATTTTGCTGGGTGAGCCTTGTTTGTTTTTGAAATAAATGTTTTTTATTCTAAGTCGTAAAAAGTCCGGAAACTTTTGCATCAACCTAATACATTGAAGGCACAGGACACCCAGAAAATGAATTTTCAGGTTTCATTTTTGTCTTGGAGAGAGTCACCCGCTGATCACAGTGGTATCCCAGAAATCGTCCAAGACCCCCTTTAGACAGAGTTATGGCTCTTCAAAGATGCCCAGTATTTGAAGTTAAAATTTGGTGGACGAGTTGTCTCAGGCCTGTAATTCTCTTCATTCGCAATCGTTGCGCTAAAGCGAGCCAGGACAAGAGGAGACAGACCGGCAATGTACTGAAGAACGATGACTTGTTGAGAATTTAGTCATTCATTTAGCGAGTTCGTAAATCTGGTAGGGGGCCGGGCCTGTGGTGGTGAGCGAAGGAGGGTCGAGCCTGTGTTGGTCGAATATCTCGCTTATTCGGAGGAATTGATATCTCGGCTTTGGCACGTGTTATACAGAAGGGGTCTTCTACACAATTAACTGAAAATCTCAAAATCCATATCTGAGGGTGTACTGTGCCTTCAAAGGCACAGTCTCACCTCAGAATCGTTTTTCTGTTTTTCTGTCTATCTTGAAAACGGCCCCACGCTGATTGCAATGATGTCTCTGCAATCGTACAAGACCCTGTCTATCTTGAAAACGGCCCCACGCTGATTGCAATGTTGTCTCTGCAATCGTACAAGACCCCCTGGGAACGGAGTTATGGTCTCTCAAAAATTGAGCTACGGAAGCATGGCGGACGAGTTGTCCGAGGCTTGTAACTTCCGTCATTTTCAAACGATTTTTTGTGAGCTAAACTGGATAAAGAGAGAGGCTGAGAATGAGGGGAAAATTAATTGGAAATCATCGCTCGTTTCGCCACGGTTGAGCTCGAAGGATCGTAAAAGGAGCGTGCAAGGTGGCTTCCTGGTATGGGCGCCTTAGGGTGGCTTCCTCCTGTATCTCGCTTATTCATAGGAAGCGAGAGCTGGTCCTTGGCAGGTGTTATATGGGGTGGGTCTACTTCACAATTATGTGGAAATCTTGGATTTCGCCTCTGAGCTTGGACTGTGCCTTTAAGACCCTACAACACACGAATCCTCTAGCGTTGGCTGAAGCACGATCTCTGCAGGACCAGCGTGCAAGAGAGTCCTAAATGAAATCCCCTTCCCCGAGTCGTCCCAGACTCCACGCTTTTCGTGTACTCGCGCAAGAAGCCAAAATGATCGCATCGGAGACTCGTAATTCCTTCTGAATGACCACTACAGTACCTCCACCCTATCACTGCTCATTAATTATCAACTCACAACAGATAGCAGACTCGGGACACCTCTCATTTCCTATGAATCACCAAGTGAGTCGGTTCGCCCTCTCTGGCGGTCCGCTTTAATTTATTCAATTCGCTAAATCAATCTAGTACAACTCGAAATTACACAGTATGACGAAGTTTTATGCCTCTTCGCCACGTGGGAATCCACGTGTCTACACGTTCGGATGGGCCGTCGTATCTCATTAGTTGAATGCGCCCTTTTGATGAAGTGCAGAAAAAGTTCCCAAAAGGTCAGAGTGGGCCTCCTATTAGGCGCATTCACGGCAATCTTTCAGCTTGATGTTTGCCTTCGGACTTCTCGTACTTTTTCTTGCTCCTACTTACATATAAGAGGCATTTCTAGGATTGTCGATATATCATGTCCTACGCGACTACAACTTCGAGTGCATAGCAAAGTAACACGAAAACCAGTGCGCACTGGACTGCACGTTCTGGCATGTTGCCACCACAGTTGAAAGCCGATATGGGTGGTAAAAACATGTCAGGGTATCGAAACATGTCAAAACGTGCAATGTAGGGCGAACGTGGCGGAACGTCTCTGCCTCACGTGGTGTTACCGTGCTATTTGTTGAAACTCATAATCGCTGCGGGAGCTATCCCAGCAGGGAGGAGGCACCATGGTATCGCACTTGACAACGCCCACTTTTTCTGCGCAGTCGCGCTATCTGAACAACAATCCTGGGTTTTCCTTTTCTTCCGAAATCAGGTGAGTCGTCGGTGACGCAGAAAACTGGGCGTGGCCAAATGCGATGTCATGGTACCCCCCCCCCCCCCCCTGCTGCGATAGTTCCTCGTCACGAAGGTACCCACCACAGAGTATCGTCAAGAAGTTATCCACCACAGAGTAGTCGTTGTTTCAGTGGTGCTGTGGTGGGCGATCGGAATTGTCCTTGTTTTCGTACTTGTCGGAGTGTCGTTCCTGTCGAATGTCTATGAGTTTGTTGGGTTGGTTACTTGATCACTTACGCTTTTTGCGCTGTAAAAGAGCGAACGTACACTGTTGGAAATAGGCGCGTACTATTTATTTCGTGATTGGTATACACTACAACTTCGCGATAAACGCGATAGTTTTCGAGCGCGATTTGCTGCTCCATCACGCATCTGTGCGTGCGTGTCGTGAAAGTCGCGCGGTTTTGAGCGCAAGCTTGCAGAAACGGCAATATTCTAGCGCGCTACTGTGTGCGTACTCAAATATCCTCTGCGCTCGGGTTGAATGAAATGGAGCGCGCATTTTAAATGGCGTGTACCAACATGCGTTATTAGAAAAACTGTGCGCTGCGTGTTGCCGCGCGTCTGCAAGACGACTTAGTCACTGAGGTGAAAATACTGCGCCTTGAGTAGAGACTACTCGTTTAGGCACACGCTTCGCGTGGCGTCGCGCGGCTAGCTATGGTCGCAGAAGTAGGCTCTGAAGATCGTATGCAACGCTGGGTTAAGTGGGATTCAACTACTGCTATAAGGTGCTAAGATGAAGCCCACTCCATTGCTGCTTGGGCGGCTTGCGCACTTTCAGTGGAAAAAGACGATGCGCTCTTTTTCAATTAATGTGGAAAGGAGCCATCGAAGTGTCGCGCATCTTGTCGAACGTAGCGTACCCATGACCCATTCCTTCGCGCCCGGGTATCTTTTTTTTTCATCTTCGAGGCTGGCATATACGACTGAAATTGTGCGCGTGCCAAGTTTGACGGCACAGTGCGCTTTTTCGCATTATACAGCGCGGGTCTATACGCGATTTGTTGAAAGCGTCCTTATCACAGCGTTCTGTCACGCTCACTTGTGTTTAAATTTTCACGTGTATTGGGATATGGTGGGCGTGCACCAGTTTGCTGTGCGCGCAGCGCACTGTCGATTTCGTGCGCAAATGAGCGCAAATAGTGTTGTCTAACCGCGCTGATGCGGGTGCTCTCAAATATATGCAGTTTTCGCTATATTTTTCGCTCATTGAAAAAAACGCATTCGGTGTATGACAAACGACAATATTGTTACGCGCTATCAAGAATGAGCTGCAATATCCACCGCGCTCGCATAGAATAAACCTGCGCGCGCGTTTTCTTTGGGGTATACCAGCTACCATCATTGCAAAACTGTGCGCTACGTGTTGCCAAGGGTGCGCAAGACGGGTTGGTCACTGAGATGAAACCAACGCGCCTTTGATTGATAATACTCAATCAAGTAGCGTTTGCGCTATAATCCCATGTCGCTTGCAGAAGTAAGCTGAAGCCAGCTCACTTTTTCGGCTCCAAAGCTGTCATACTGACCGAAGTGCGCGTCCCACATTTTGAAGCGTACTGCACTTTCGCGCATTATAAAGCGCTGATTTATACGCGGTTTGTTCTGCGCGTCGTCATCACTGCGGACTTTTTGCGCTATTTAGTGTACGAAAACTTGTGCGTGTATCATGCTAGTTTGGGGCGGGGGGGGGAGCGTGCGCAGCGCATCATCGCTTTTGTGAGCAAACGGCGGCGTTTAGACGCGCTGATGTATGCGCTTCGAAATAGGTGCGGTTTTACGCTATATTTCACCCTCGATTGCGAGCAGAAGCGCATATGCACTACCGAGTTTGCGCATTTCCGAAATTGGCACGCCACAATTACCACTGCGCAGCGAATGCGGCCAGTGCGTAGTTTGTTTGTGTACGATGCGAATTTCCGTCCAATAGCATCAAACTGCTTCGGTATCTATAGTGATTCTAGATTTTTTCAGATACCGTTATCGAAGAGTGCGATCGAAATCGCAACTTCGTCGTTTCGATGATATGATGACGCGCGTCGGTCGCGGCACCATCACCGGCACTCCACTAGCTCCCAACGAACAAGTTCTACGCGCCGTCTGCAAGTGGTGAGGGTCGTTCAAACAGAAATTCGTTTTCGATTCGCAATTTCTATTGATTTTTCTGCCGTCGCAAGACTAGGAGACTAGTTTTATTTCTTTCTGGATTGCACCATTTTGTTCTGTAAGTACGCAAATAGCGTGCGCTTCATAGAAGTGCCATGTTGTCGGTTTCCGGAGCCAATATTGTTGAGCTACAAAAAGCAGCGCAATATTAACGCCCCAATGTCTACGATGTTACTTGTAGTTGCCTCAGAAATTCTAGTCTAGTCTATGAACTGTGCGCGTGTGATCTCCGCCACGCCAGGTTCACTGTAGGTGCCATAAGCTGCTGCGACATTGCGAATACCAGACTAGTTTGTTGAGGGTGAAATAGACACCCAGATATGTCTAATCTCTTTTGCTAAAATTAGACGGGAGAACGGGCGCCGCCGCGGCGATGAATCGTCGCTTGCGACCGAATCCCCGCTGATCGTTGGTGTCGCGAATGCTGCACGCTTACCGCAAATGATCGCGCCGGGTCTATTCGTTCCAATGTATTTGTTGAATGGTTAGTATAGAAAGTTAGCCGTGTTTTGAAGTCTATTCTAGGGTGTGTCATCTATACAACTTTCCTTGGAATTTCCAGCAACTTACCTGTGACTTCGGTGCAAGTTACGTGAGGCCTGCACGCAGCTTTCTTAGATTACTTCTCATGAAATACGGTCATACTCAAGTTGCTTACAGGCTAAATCGGTGCACTTAAATTATTCGCATGCTTTGAGTGAGAGGTTACTTCACTGGCAAGCAACTATTAAATTGACTTTGTTTTGTTTCGCACTTATTCTTGCTTTCATTTTCTGTTATTTTAGCTGTCCTAGTTTTTCCATTGAATTCGTTCTCCCACCGTCTTCCGATTTTCGGAATTTCTTTAAAAAAGTATCTGAGTTTTAATATCAGTTCCAATTATTTAAAGATATTAGCTAAAGTCTGTCCCAACTAGACTGTCTGCTCAAGCGGTCGGCGCGCGTGTCGAGCGACTGTCTCTGATGCAGTTTTTGGACCAGACCCCACGGCTTCAGAGAGCTGACTTGGATATTATCCACTATTGGCTCAGTCATCTTACTAATCGATTTAGAGGTCCGAAAAATGACTGAGACTGCCGCTGGACACGCACGCGACCGCGTGGGCGGACAGGCTTCACCTATTTGTGGTCGGTCACCGATCAAGTTGTTTGAATTTGAATTCGGCCCATCTAAGGCAGATACATGCTTTGTCAGACATGATAACGACAAGAACTTACGACAATCTAGAAACTTCTGTGCGTTTCGAACGCGTAATTGTAACTTGCGCGCATCTTTAATGGGAAACACATGTTGCAAGCCACTCAAAAAATGCTGTTCAAATTGAAAATGAGTTGTTTGCTTGTTGTTTCATCCGAAGTATGTTTGTCCTAGTCCTTCTGCTTAAATAAATTTATTTGTGCTCTGGGAGTCTTCCTAATTGTGGAACTTTACGAAAATATGTTCTCATCAAAAGTAGTGATGGGTCGAATAACTACAGACGTCTTCTATCTCCAATCTTGTAATTCCAGAAATGTCAAATTTCTTTCGTGGGTCGCTATGTCATTGCCTGATTGATGTCTGGCACTTATTGCCTTCAGAGAACGGTTTTTGCCAAATTTCTTTGTTTCCTGAAGTGAACCTCATAGATCTCCTGCCTATGGGACCTACCGCGGTCTATTAGGTACAACACCGCTCGTAGGGTTTGGTCAGAATGCGCGTATTTTCGCGTCATTTTCGTCCTATTTGAATACCCTGCTTCAAACTCAACTTTGAGCAAAACTCTGTGGATGTTCATGCCTCTGACGTTGATGGCTACGCCTCTGACGTTGATGGTATAGCCTTTCTGGGGGTTTCTTTGAGAACTACAAATGTACAGAAGTTTGGGAATCAGCAAGGTTTTCAATGTACAGCGGAGAAAGGTCAATGCTAGGAGCATGCCCGTTTTGCCGCGATACCTAATTTCAAACTCGGCTGATTACCAGAATTCTTGAGAAAGTCAAACAGAGGCTATACCGTCAGGCAGCCTTCAACGCAAGGGTCATGAATATCACCCCAGTTTCGCTCGAAGTTGAGTTGGAAGTGGGTCGTTCAAAAAAAAGGGGGGGGGGAAGACGCGTAAACCCTACTCGCGTGCTATCTTACCAATTCCTACGAGCGGTGGTGTGGAGGAGTGCTATGGACCAGTGGCGTCAGTCTTCCAGACCTCAACACTTTGTTGCAACGCATGGGAATACTTTGGCTATTTAGCTCTAAATGCACGCTACTTCGCACGAGTGGAACTGAAGTGACGTAAGAGATGAGAAAAACGCACCAGAAGTACATCGAATCCTTAGGTATCATCCCGCCTCTTAAAGGCAGCATACACGCTCGTAAGCATAGTCGAGATAACAGCATAGATCGGTCCGCACGGCCCGTACTATGTCGTCAACGACGTTTGAAGCGCTGAAAACTGTCCAGGATGACAGTATTTGACAATGTTTGAGCAATCTTGCCTTCCACGCCCGTATTTCCACACCCCTTTGAGTAACAGAATGAGAATCGATACTTGTGAAAACGTGTGATAATTGAGAGTGATAGCACTATCAAATGAGAGTGCACGAGAGAAATAGCTTGGTTCACTTGAGTATAACATGTTTTTGCACTGATAAAATCCTCCATTTCAAGAGGTCAGCCAAAGTAGAGCGGCATTCTCGAAAGCGGACGAGAGTCTTCAGGTATGCAGACATGTTATACTTGAGTAAACCAAGCTATTTCTCTCGTGCACTCCCATTTGGTAGTGCTATCACTCTCAATTATCACACGTTTTCACAAGTATCGATTCTCATTCTGTTACTCGAAGGGGTGTGAAGATACGGGCGTGGAAGGCAAGATTGCTCAAACATTGTCAAATACTGTCATCCTGGACAGTTTTCAGCGCTTTAAACGTCGTTGACGACATAGTACGGGCCGTGCGGACCGATCTATGCTGTTATCTCGACTATACTTACGAGCGTGTATGCTGCCTTTAAGTATCACAGGAACGGTTTGTTGTGGCTATGAAATCTTTTGTGGACTCGTCCATAGCTATTCTCCCCTCTCTATTGCTCCGTTCCTTCCTTAGGGCCCCAACTAATCCTGCTTTGCATAAAATATTCTTCTATATTCGATTGACCCAATTTTCTACCGGTGGCAACCACTATGATCATGTCCATCCAATCGGACAACTAGTACATGTTATAGAAAAATGTCACTGAAATACGACGTTTTGATACGTTTCTCGCCGTTTCTTCGCAATTTCGGTAGCACTTGGAGGCCAACGCATTGTTCTATGTGAAAAACACTTGGACGAAAATCATCGTGAAAACTGCCTTTAGGCCCTAGTTGTACTGTGGCGTTTCGCTGCCGCTGAATTCTGCGGCAGGTCTGCTATTGATTTATCAATTTCGAAATCTCACCAAGTGCAGACATGCTGCAAAAGTCAATGGCATCGAAACTCCGAAGTATAACTAGGGCCTAAATAAAAATAGGGCAGCTCGAAAAGCTAGTATCGTCCTTGTAATTTAATTAGCCGTTCGGGCGAAATCATTCGATCGATGAACAGCATCCTTTCGCCTTCCCGCTCCGCTCTTCCCGCCAAACAGTGTCACAGCTTCTTAATTTGAAAACACGGACCATAGTGGCAGAGTCGTCCAGACGATACACCCCCCCCCACACTCGAACGCTAACGTCGGACAGGGAACGAAATTCTCATGCCGTAAAATAGCGTGTTTAGGTGTGTCGATTGTGTCCAACACTACTCATTCTACGACATCATGAAAAAAAATCGACAACAATGTTCCTCTAATTTGCCTGTACTCACTGAAACTCAGCCTAAATTGGAAATGCTTTGTCATTCTTATCTCTTTATACGTAAATTATCATGTAACTTATGTTTTCTTTCGAAATAAAACAAGGAAGTCTAGGAATGAATTCCCCGAGGTAGCAAAAATTTCCATGATGTCGTAGAACGAGTAGTGCTGGACGCAATCGACACTTCAAAACACGCTATTTTACAGCATGAGAATCTCGTTCCCTGTCCGACGTTAGCGTTTGAGTTCCCCCAAAGTGTGATGCATGTTGTGATTTGTTGTGTTTGTGTTTCAGCCACATTGAAAGGCCAACGTATCGTGATCTGTATCGTGTGCCAGCGATGTCGCCGAACGATTTCGAATGCGATGTGACCACGGGAAGCGACAATAGACTCCCACCGACTCCGATAGTATGGAAGACAGTGTCGTCAGCTACAATATCTATGAGATAGTGGTTGCAGCCAAATGGCATGTGGCAATCTCTACTAAAGCAGTTCCGAATCTGTTTTGTTCTTCTCAATGTTGTGTTGCCTGTATCAGTGTATGTTTTTCTGTTAGTATACAATGTTTATTTCTTGTGTTGCTAAAGTGAAATGTGAAGATTCTCATACCTTAAATCAATGTTAGTTATGGATAAAAATGTGTTGGTTTTTCGTTTTAAGTGTCTAGTTTGCAAAGGAATAGGTGAGTAAGTGAGTTTTTTTTTTCATGAGTGACAGCCTGATAGCTGACTATTTAAATTGGGCGGCTTCGTTGCTGCATGCAAGGATTATTCTCCTAGGAGCAGTCGTGTATTTCAAATCCCTCAAGGGTTTGGTGCATAGTCTATCCACGAGCGATGCGACACAGTGTTCATTTATGAAGACTGCTGCTGTTATAACTTACCATAACAGAACATATTCCTCCTAAGAACCCAGATGCATATGCCGCATTTGTGACAGAAGAGAAAAAGCTATGGTCATAAGCTTTTCAGTCCTACCAACTCGATTGTTGCTTGTTGAAGTGAAAAATTCGTAAATTAAATTTGCTGTTGTGGCTGAAGCTTGACATTTGCATTTTTTCTGTCTGCTGGCAATGCTTTCTGATGTAAATTCAAAATTACTGGATGCATCACCTTACTTTATTTGTCTGTACTTATCACCATCTGAAACGCATATGTAGGATACACTCGACTGTCACAAATGTTTTCGTACGGCCGTGTTTCGAGTATCAGATCGGGTCATCCGAGTAGGAATTGGTTTAAAGAATGGCTTCGAAAGTTGGGACACAGATGGCGAATTATCGTTCCTTCGCAGACAAATACTTTGTTTGAAGGCACAGAACACCCAGGAAATTACTTCTCAGTTTTCATAGTAATCTTGAGGAGAGTCACACGCTGATCACAGCGGTAACTCTGAAATCGTCTGAGACCCCTTTGAACAAAGTTATGGCTCCTCAAAGATGCCTACATTTTGATTGCGAAAAACTGGTGGACAAGTTCTCTCGGCCTGTTTTTCTCTTCATTCGCAATCTGTCGAACATGAATGGCTTGATAATGGGCTTAGGGCCCGAAACGTTGCCTGAATAAAACATAGAAGAGTTTCATCATTTTCAATACGACAAGTTGCAGAATGAAGCTCAGACAATTTTCTATATTACGAAGTCATTCGGAATCGTTGTGCGAGAGCGAGCCAGGATTAGGAGACAGTCCGACAATGGACTGAAGAACGAAGACTTCTCGAGAATTCATCCTTTCATCTAGCTGCTATCGAGTTTGGGGGTCTGGCCCATCGGGGGGGGGGGTGAGCGAAGGAGGTCGGGCCTGTGGTGATCGATTATATCTCGCTTATTTGGAGGAAATGAGATCTCGCACTTGGCACGTATAAAACAGGAGGGGTTCACTACACAGTCAGATAAAAATCACAAAATTCATATCTTAGGGTGTACTGTGCCTTTAAAGGATAGAGTTACTGAGGAACCACACGATTAGTTCTTTTTTTTGAATGTCCGGCTCCTCGAATAAATCGATTGTTTCGACTGATCGACTGAACTAGAGAGACATTTATTTCCTAAATCGAAAGAGCATTCTCGAAAATGTATTGCAAAATGAATAGAACAGCAGATAAGCAGACTCTTTACTTGTGAAGACTGCCCGTAAACTGAATGCAACCAAGTCGCCTTTCGTTGCAGGCAAATAAGCCATTTATTGGCAATAGGGTAGGATTTTCCGGGTAATAGAGCCGTTTTTGGGCTAAGATCATGGTAAATGGTTTGCGAATGGAAGCACCTGCTTGCAGAGCAAAGAAAGAAAAAATGTTATGCATTTGTGCATTTCTGGTTGATTCACTGTAGACACCTGACCAATTACTATCAGGGGAGAGCAGGACAAAATTCGAAATTTCAGAAGTCGTAAAGAGTTCTCAAAAACTCGGAAATTGAAACACGAAAATTGAACTCATTTTCGTGGATTCGGGAATTGCAGTTCGGGGATAAGAACGAGTTTCTAAATTTTCAGAAATCGGAACAAGGTGAAATTCACGCTTTTTCTAGTCAAGTAGGTGAGAACAACCTCAACTCTGACTTTAACTGTGTATTTTCCATAGGCTAACCTAAGCTTCTCATTACATTATCCTCTTGTGTATGGTCGACCAGGAACTTTTCAGAAAGCTGTTCATTAAGGAATAGAAAAAAAATGATTTTTTTTGAACTTTTTTTGCCTTACTGTGGAGTATTGACAGCATTCGACTGATTCCATTCCGGGCTGCCCTTCTTCCTAGACGATGTTTTCGTATTGTCGGAGTTTGGAATCGTTATCCTCAGACGTAAATATGCAGTTAAGTTTTTATGAGTTCCGAAGTAATTGGTCTGAAGTGGCTCTACAGCTGTAGGTAATTTGCGCCGAATTTCTTTCGTTTGGCCTCCCTCTGGGAGGAACACCTCCTCCTTTTGTAGTTGTTGCCGGCCTATTTTGTGGCAGAATTTTTGTGTTTTGTAAACATGATTCTCATAGCCCATCCACTAAGATTTACCTTCTCTATTAGGGCCACCGAGGACATGTTATGGGGCGAACGTCAAGTAAGCCTTGACCGCCTTGTCTCTCACAATGGAACCACAATAAGTCATAGTGACCATTTCAAATGAAATTTACTTTTCTAGAATCATTTTCGGACGAAAAGTCCGTATATGCCTATCGCAGCTACCTAGCCCCACTCTGAAAAAAAGTTATAGGCAGTTTTTCTCTGCTTTTCGTACCTATTGTACCCTCCGAAAAGCGCATTATTTCCAAGAAAATCCGAAAACGGACCTCATAATCGTGTTCAGTGCCCAAAACTACCTCACTAAGCGAAGTTTGGGTGAAGGAACATTTCCCAAACTTTGCGCAGACTGGCAGCGTTTTGGACTTGTACGGATTTTCGGTTGGGCGTTTATTTATACCAATTAGGGGGCTCTCGAATCGTTTTCGAAAAATATTCCAGATTTGACTTAAAATTTGTTCTGGGGGGGGTTATTTGGGTTTACGATCACGAATATGAAGTTCATTTATCGATTTTTCCAAAGTTTTCGACTGTATTCGTTCACAGATTCCCATCGGGGGAGAAGTTGAAGTCAAATCGCGACTTTTGACGATTCCCGGAGTGCTGCTATAGATTATGCTCAAATTATTCCTCTGAGGGTTATTTGGAGTGCTGAACACGAATCTGATGTCAGCTTATCGATTTTCGACAGCTTACGGTAGATTACGGTGGGTATAAGGTAGATTGGTCAAAGTCTCAGATTTGCTCAAAGTTTCTGTTGGGGGGTGCTGAATACGAATTCGATGTCCATTTGTTGATTATCGGAGTATTGAGGTAGGTTTTGCCACCTAAATGGCATGCTACCTACCGTAACCTACAGTAAACCTCAAAATTTTGACAAGCGAACCCCAGATTCGTGTTCAGCACCCCAGATTACCCCTACGTACATGTTTTTAGCAAGCCGGAGAAAATTTTGAAAACACCCTAAGAAATCCATTGGGTCAAAATCCCTTACCTTGCCGCGAAGCTTGAAAAAACGCTCATAACTTTTGTCAGAGTGGGTCTAGGCAGCTGCGATGGGCATGTTCGGACTTTTCGTCCGAAAATGGTTCTGGAAAAGCACATTTCATTTGGAATGATCACTAGGACTTATTGTGGTTCCCATGTTAGGGTACAATACGGTGAAATCTGTAGATTTTTCACATTGCATTATTTGTCTAGCCAGTGAACTAGCAGCTATGGTTTGCGGTGAACTTTCAGGGGCTCCCAATCGCGAGCGACGATCCACCGCCAGGCCCCGTCATTTCTAAACTAAATTTGGGCCGTTACATAGAACTGAAACCCATGAATAGTTCATGCTAGTCTAGTTGTTGACGGCCTTGCTCTCGTTGTTAATAATAACTGAGGCACCTACTCGTAAGTGTGCGTGCTTCTATTCTAGACAACAACCCTTTGACGTTTTTCAAAAAAAAAATTTTTGGAGTTTTCGAGATACCTACCCTTGGGACGGTGTTCCTGTAGTAAAAATTGTGTGTGTCCTTCGCCCTACACTTCATTCAGGGTCCAGCAGCTCGTTGGCAAGGACCGCGAAATACTTATGGTTCCCGTTTTCAATCTAGTCTGAAGCAAGGACCAGACGGCTGGCCGTGCGGGGTTGGCGGCCGCACTAGAGAATGGGGTATTGATTCGCGCGGAGCGACTTACCGTCGCAGCCCCATCCCTTCATTACACTAAAATTTCTGCGCGAACGTGGCGACCCCCACGGTTGTCATTCCGTGTCCGAAAGTTTCGAAAATTGTAACGAGACCCTCCTCTTCAGAGACGCTCCTACGACAAGAACATCAAAAATTTGCCAATTTTTTCCGCTTATAACCAGATCACTGTGAATACTCAGCGATTACCCTAGTGATTTTGCAGCGGCGAGAGCCCGCCTCGCAATGGGCTTCGCTGCGAAACACATCCTCAGGCCAAAAACAGGGTTTCAGTTTGGTCGGTTGCTCGAAACCAGTTAACAGTACACTCGCAGCTGACCTTCACGACGGCTGCGAGGTATAATTCGTCCGAATGCGCGACCTCATCGTGGATTCTGGGTGATGAGCTGAAACTAACGGGTGGCAGAAACTCGAAGAATGCTAGCTAGTGACACATTTTATGGTAATATATTTTTTGCTATACTTTGTATTATGATTGAAACGCTACAATTATTACATTGACATTTTGCTTTATCGGTGACGTCATTTGAGGGTAGTCATCTTCTTACGAAAGGATTCCGGAAAGTACGTATTCGCCTACAATCGAGCGAGTAATAAGCGAGGACGACTGAAGGTGCTGCAGCAATAATGTGAAGCGTCGAGGCCTCGCGCCCATCTCTCAATAGTGTCCGGGCCTCGCACCGTTTAGAATTTAATGGAAATTTGGTTTTTTTTTAAGCTAAAATGTTGATTTTCGATGAGGGGTCGTACGCCTTACTGTGCTTATCTGCGCCTAATTCCGGTCCGCAATTGCGTCTGGACACGCTCTGCAGCCGCACGCGCTCGAGTCAGCCGGGTTTCTAGCGCCGAAGCCGACTCGATGTGGCTTTTTTTATACAATTTTCTCCGATTTTTCTTTGTTTCCAGTTTCCAAAACCCACCCAGAGTCAGCAGATCGCTGAAAGCTCTTCTGACTTGGGAGCGTACGGCCGCAAAGCGTGTCGAGACTCAATTGTGGACCGGAATTTGGCCCAGATAAGCACAGTATAGTGTTTTTTTTTCGGATGGAGTACAGCGAATTCCCTCTACAAGAGGATTAGAAACAGATGAATTGGTTTTTTCATTAAAGTGTATATTTTTCCACCCAAAAATTTCACGACCCCTCTTCCGAATTTTCGTTTCTCCCCTGAAAATTTTCACGACCCCACCACCACCCATTGTCAAGCTATCCACACCTGCTGGACCATGTCTTCATCGCAAACGTGATAAGCTCGAATTGGTGGGTGAATCCCGATGTGATTCTACACCCAAACTGTGTTGTGAAATGCAGGGTGTTAAACACGAATATGGTCGTTTTTGGATGACTGCTGTAGGTTGTGTTGGGTGTAGTGTTCTGAAGCTTCATCTGAAGTTCATGTTCATCTGAGGTTCATCTGAAGCTAAATGTTAGACATAACAACCTTTTTCCCGGTGTTAAGAGGCATCTCAATTCCTAGTCTGAGTCACTCAGCTACAGTACACTTACAGCAATACAACTTGCATCCGTGATTGAAACTAAATAGGACTTGATTAGCCTGGCCAACCAGCTCCCAATGATTAAAAAAAGTTTTGGTCACAGATTTCATCCTGAACTCCGTGCTTTCCAGTCTTCAAAGCCCCTTATTTCCCCAGTATTTCTCGACCAATAACCTCTTAATGGACTGAATTTAGTGATCTTCTACCCTATTATCATTTTTTGCAACGATTCCTTAGCACTTGCGCCGATTTTAAATTACTAAATACATAGGTCTGTGTGATCGATGCTGTCGGTAATAAATTTCCGTGGCTACCACTCACCCACTTTCAATCAGCTCTCGTCACCACAACCACCTAATTCTATCTCCATTCTGGCTTTATCCATCTCTTCCTGTTGAAACCACGTGGCTAGCTGTTCCCATACTACTATATAGACACCTTAGTTTATTTACTCATCACCCAACCCCCTATGTCGAGACAGCACAGCATAATTCTCATGATTGTACATAGTATCATTGTAGTAATTGCGAACATTGTGGAGATGACGTTTACTATCCCCATTAATCCGTTACAATACCTGAGCGGTAGGTCGTCGCTGTTTTATTTTGTCGCGCTCCCTCGACAATGTTCTGCTCCTCACTCACTCACTCACTCATCCCGTTAGCTGTCGTGTGGCCGAGCGGGATGACCTCTCAGCCAATACACTGCTATGGGTGCCATGGGAGCCCGAGCGGCCTGAACGATACGCTTTCATTCAGAACGATTCGTAGCAATACATCTAGCATTGAGGATTCTGTTTCTTCCGATCATCCTCGATTTGTTTCAGCCATGTCTTTTAAGGGGTCGTTCGTTGGATCTTCCGCTGCAATTGACGTTTCCTCCATAGCACGCTGTAGGGTAGTCGGCTCGCGTACATCCTGCATACGTGTGCAAACCATCGCAATCGTCTGGTATGTCCTCGATCGTGGGGTTGTGGTCACATTGCTCTCTGATGATTTCGTTGCGTATGCGGTCACAAAGGGTAAACCCGAGGATCTGGCGCAAGCATCGCATCTGGAAGGACTCGAGTTTCATTTTCAACTATTAAAGCCCGGAACAGCCGAATCTTCGTCGCCATCGATACGTCAGCTTTCTTCCACAGACACCAGCCAAGCGAAGCAAAAGCAGTGGAAGCCTGTCCGATTCTGCTGTGGATCTCCGTCGTTGCTGCCACTTTCTTCTCCTGCACTACTGACCATAGGTACTTGAAGTCCTTCACTTGCTGGAGTTCTGCTCCATTGTCATGTGATGAATTTTTAATCTCGGTCAAGGCGCGCTCTCGATTCCCCGCTCATGCTACGGCATCGTCATTTAATATAAGGCCCATAGAAGGTCAAAGTCTCATCATAGGTTTGTTGTTCTCCCTATTAATAATTTTTCGTTTGAATAAATTGTTCATTTATCCCTCTTGCTCTAATTAACACTGATTTCTTAGGATCCAGCAACCCGAATAAATTGCTTGGTGACAGCCATCGCCGACCCCTACAAAAAGTCTAACTTATCCCGTCAGTTGTTTTTAATTTTCTGTTTTCATCAGTAACAAGTTCGTTGTGCCTGAACTAATGACCCGAAATCTGCTACATTCTAACCCTTGTCTTCATATTTCGCCACCATACTATGAAAATGCAAGTTCAACCGGCTGCATGTCCTCATGAATTTCAGCGATGTTTCAAAGCACCTACCTCGTCGCCGTCTTCTTCGCGTCGTGGTAGAGTTCCTATAACTGAGCAGGGTTTTTGATCGATTCAACCCCTTTTTCAGTACTAGTATGTAGTAATGGGTAAGTGGTAATTCCACCGCTGTTCATCCACCTTTTGTCAGTCCGTGAAAGCATCCTCTGAATCCACCCCCGCCCGCCCCATTCAGACCTATTCTTTGTTATTTAGTCTCATCATAGGTTCTCATCATCATAGGTTTGTTGTTCTCCCTATTAATAATTTTTCGCTTGTATAAAATGTTCATTTATCCCTCTTGCTCTAATGGCCACTGATTTGTTAGGATCCAGCAACCCGAATAAATTGCTTGGCGACAGCCATCGCCGACCCCTACAAAAAGTTTAACTTATCCCGTCAGTTGTTTTTAATTTTCTGTTTTCATCAGTAACAAGTTCGTTGTGCCTGAACTAATGACCCGAAATCTGCTACATTCTAACCCTTGTCTTCATATTTCGCCACCATACTATGAAAATGCAAGTTCAACCGGCTGCATGTCCTCATGAATTTCAGCGATGTTTCAAAGCACCTACCTCGTCGCCGTCTTCTTCGCGTCGTGGTAGAGTTCCTATAACTGAGCAGGGTTTTTGATCGATTCAACCCCTTTTTCAGTACTAGTATGTAGTAATGGGTAAGTGGTAATTCCACCGCTGTTCATCCACCTTTTGTCAGTCCGTGAAAGCATCCTCTGAATCCACCCCCGCCCGCCCCATTCAGACCTATTCTTTGTTATTTATTGTCGTTAGCGTATTATGCTTCTTGGTTTTGTTCTTCCTGTTCACATTCGATAGTTCAGCAATTACTTCAAGAATATGAAAAATAACTGTATAGGTGAACTGAGAATTTCTCATTTTATTTGGGTTACAAAGGTTCATAGTACATCGAATTTTGTGGTTACCGTGCATGCTCAATCCATTCACATTCTACATGGGAGCCGGCCAAGTCCCGTCCAGTATAGTGAACGTTCTAGCCCTTTGGTTTCTCAATAACCAATAATCCTTGCACGGGAATCAAAAAGCTCTCAGAACTCTGAAGGCGTTCTGGATGAACTCTACATAGTAATCCGAAATTTAACAGAAAGTACAAAAAAGTAAAGCTAGCCACTTTGTTGACCTTTGCTGTTATTGACCTGCTCAAAGGCATAGTCCAAGCTCAGGGACGAAATCTGAAATTCCCACATAAATGTGGAGTTGACTCAACCTATATAACACCTGCCAATCGCGAGCTCGCCATTCCTCCGGATAAACGAGATATAGGAGGCAGCCAACCTGGGGCTCCCACAACAGGAAGCCACATTGGCACGCCCCTTTTACGACCTTTCGAGCTCAGTAGAGGCGAGGTGAGCGATGAATTTCGATCAATATTCCTTTCTTTCCTTCATTCTCAGCCACTCTCTTTGTTCAGGTCGGCTCGCATACATCGGTTGCAAATGGCGGAAGATACAAGCCTCGGACAACTCGTCCACAATGGTTCCGCAGGTCAATTTCTGGGGGGCCATAACTTCGTTCCCAGCGGGTCTTGTACGATTTCAGAGACATCTTTAGAAACAACGTGGGACTCTTTTTAGGATAGGTGGATAAACGTAAAAACGATTCTGGGGTTGGACTGTGCCTTTAAAGGCTTGATCAGCCTTCTGAGGGCTAACGAGGTGGATGGTCTAGATATGGTCCTCAAGCTTTCGCCTGTTTACTAAAGGTTAGCGCACCTAAAATCCCTTATGACGTTGTTTTTCGCCCACTGTTCTCAAAGAGATTCTACTTTCGCCGTGAAAAAGCGCTTGTTCGGCTAGATCTTCATGTGTATTTTGCATTTCAAGCTTCGACGAAGACGAAAACGCCGAAAAGTTAGCCGAATAATGCTGAAACATCACGGTCTATAACATGTCGTAAAATTTGCGAAGTACGATAAGGATTTTTCGATTGGAATAAGACGCAAGAACTCATTCCCCAGCCCAATATTTAGGTATGTAGGTAACCAGATTTCATGTCTGGCGCCAATTTGTTAGTCTCAACAAGGAAACGGCAACTCGTCTTGTCCATTATTATGTTGGAATCATTTCCGTAATTATAGTGAATTGGCCGTTTGATCTGTTTAGCTCCAACATACGAGAACAATAATTGCCCATGCACCTGTTGCATCAGAAGGGTTCGCCTGCACGCAAACCAGCACTTCATTCCCACTCTACCTATACGTGTTTTTCATCTCTTTTTTCATAGGCCTTTTCAGTGGGACACAAGTCCCCTTGTATTGTTCCTTCCCCCAAAAACCTCAGGGCGGCTAACGAAAACAACAAAGAAAATCGTTTATTTTGCCGAAGGGGATACTAGCTAAACCAGTGTGTCTCCTCTATTCATAGATCCCCTTTACCTGGCCGGGGACAACGCGGCTCTGTGAGATGAATGCATTTTTGATGCCCAAAATCAGGAGATATTCTGACTAATAGCCGCCAAACTGCGGCCATAAACAAACAACAAAACAAATGGTCCTGGAACTGACAGTAAACAGCTGGTTGCCTATATAATATGTAATTCATGGACACATAAGTTCATCTGTGGGTGGGATTGATAGATGTGACCGATTTTGTGAATAATAGATACCTCGGGCGAAATTTAACTGCACATATGTGGTCTATTCTAGAGACGTAAGCTGCGTTTCAACAGTACCAACGTTGGGACGTTGTAAAAAACCATGTTCTGGATTTTTTAGGCATAGCCCAATTATCAAGAATCAGTGTTTGAAATTTCTTAGATGCCGGAGGCGTTTTCAGAAAAAGGCAATTTTACAGATTTCTCGTAGCTCTATGAAGAGAAGATGGCTTTTGAAAGACAATTTTCAGTGTGTTAAGACAATTTTTTTCGAATACGCCTCAGAAAAAGTTTTCTAGGCGTGGTTTTGTTGCTGATTGCCTTGCGTTTTTTTTTAAAGAGATTCCGACTGATTTACAAGGGAAGTGTTTAGATTGGTAAACGCATCTGCGAAAACGACTAGTATCGTTAGTATCTCTTCTGGCTCAATAGTAAAAATGCGCAGTATCGCGCCCCGAGTTGCAGGTTCAAAGAAGCTATGAGCATTTTTCAAGCCTCGCGAAAAGGCACCTAAGGGTACCTACCCATCCCTCGGATTTAGCTCAAAAGTTGTACGCATTGGGGATCAGTTGTCCGAGGAGTTTGCCGTTACCGCTGGAGTTCGCCAAGGCGATGTGGTCTCGCCTCTGCTCTTTAATACTGTTGTGGACGCTATTATGAGGAAGGTCTTCGAGAACAGAAGAGGCCATCAATACGGAAGTAATGAGTACGTCACAGATTTGATGTTCGCGGATGACAGCGCAGTGTTCACGGACACTGATGCGGAGGCAACGTCCTTGATAAGCGATATGGCACTGATTGCAAGCTCCTACGGCTTAAGAATCAACCAGGAGAAGACCAAGGTCATGACATCCGATGGTTCGCCTGCATCTGTTCAGTTTGAAGGAGTTGAGCTTCAGCAGGTCAAGGAATTCAAATACCTTGGGTCGGTAGTGCAGGAGCGAAAAGTTGCGGCTACGGCAGAGGTGTGCAGCAGAATCGGGCAGGCGTCTAGTGTGTTTGCGTCGCTTGGCTGGTGTTTGTGGAAGAAAAACAACATTTCACTGAAGACTAAAGTGCGAATGTTCCGAGCGCTGATAATACCCGTACTACTATACGGCTCGGAAACCTGGACTCTGCTAAAGTCAGACCTCGTCAAGCTAGAAGTCTTCCAGATGCGATGTTTGCGCCAGATTCTTGGAATTACGATTAGTGATCATGTTTGCAACGACGATATACGGAAGAGCTGCATGAATCAACCGACGGTCGGAGAACAGCTGCAGACAAGAAGACTGCGATGGTTCGGACATGTATGTAGGATGGACCCGTCCCGTCTCCCGTACAGTATGCTGTGGCGTAAGCGCCCACCATCGTGGAGAATTCAACGAACGGCCCCGAAGAAGACATGGCTCAAGCATATAGAGGAGGATCTGAAGACTCAACGGTGCAGTGTCCTTAACGCTAAACTTGTTGCTGCAAACCGTTCTGATTGGAAGCGTATCGTTCAGGCCGCACGAGCTCCTATGGCACCTACAGCAGTGTATTGGTTGAGAGGGCATCCCGCTCCACCAGACGCCAGCTAACGGGATGAGTGAGTGAGTGAGTGAGCTCAAAAGTTGTATGTAGAGGTAACACGTGGTGAACACGAATGTGGGGTCCATTTGTCGAAATTTTGAGGTCTACTGTAGGTTACGGTTCCTAACATGTCATTTAGGGAACAAAACCCACCTTATATTTCGAAAATCGACAAATGAACGTTAAATTCGTATTCTCTACCCCGAATAACCCCCGTATACAACTTTTGAGTCAAGTCTGAGATTTTGACTAAACTACCGTATACACACCGTAATCTACCGTAATCTGCAAGAATCGATAAACGGACGCCAGATTCGTGTTTAGCACTACGAATAACCCTAAGAGAGTGATTTTGAGACGAATCTACCCTAGAAATCCGGAAATCTCGAAAGTGGCATTTTTCACCCGAAATTTTCCCCCTATGGGAAGCTTCGAACAAACTTAGCCGAAAATTTTGGAAAATCGACTAGTAAACCACAGATTCGTGATAAGCGCCCCGAAAAAGCCCCCTGGGAGAATTGTAAGTCAAATCTGGAACATTTTTCTAAAATGCTTCCAAAGCATTACTAATCGGTAGAAATAAACGCCCAACCGAAAATCCGTAAAAGTCCAGAACGCTCTCAGTCTGGACGAAGTATGGAAAATGCGCCTTCACCCAAACTTTGCTCAGGGGGTTAGTTTTGGGTGCTGAACACATTTATGAGGTCTGTTTCCGAATTTTCCAAAAACAAATGCGCTTTTTGGAAGGCACAAAAAGCACAAAAATGACCTTTTTAGGCTTGTAACTTCTTGGAACCTGCAGCTCGGGGCGGGATGCTACGTAGTTTCACTTTTGACAACTGAACTACTGTAAGCCATACTAACCATTCAAAATTCTAACCTAGAATCACTCTGAAAAAAAGTCATAGGCGTTTTTTCTCTGATTTTCGTACCAAATTTACCCTCCAAAAAGCGCATTATTTTTACCAAAATCTGGGAATGGACCTCATAATTGTTCTCAGCGCCTCAAACAACCACGCTGGGCAAAGTCTGGGTGGAAGTACATTTCCCAAACTTTGCGCAGCCTGACAGCGTTTTCGACTTGTAGGATTTTCGGTTCAGCGTTCAACTATATCAATTAAGGGGTACCGAAAGCGTTGAAGAAAAATCTTCCGGATTTGACCTAAAATTCGCCCTGGGGGGTTATATGGGGCGCTGATCACGAATCTGAGGTTAATTTGTCGTTTTTCCAAAGTTCTCAACTGAATTTGTTCAAAGCTGCCCACCGGCAGAAAAATTTGACGGCAAAATCGACTTTTGACGATTTCCGGAATGTGACGACAGATGTGGCTCAAGTCGTTCTTCTGGGGGTGATTTGCAGTGTTCAACACGAATCTGATGTCAGTTCATCGATTTTTCGCAGCTTACGGTAAATTACGGTGGGTATACACTAGTCTGGCTGAAGTCTCAGATTTGTCTCAATGCCTCTATGTTACGGTTATTTGGGGTGCTGAATACGAATTCGATGTCCATTTGTCCACTATCGGAACATTGAGGTATGTTTTGCCTCCTAAATGGCATGTTACCTACCGTAACCTACAGTAAATCTCAAAAACTCGACAAGCGAACCCCAGATTCGTGTAAAGAATCCCAGATTACCCCTACATACATGTTTTTAGCAAAATCCGGAAAAAAATTCAAAAACACCCCAACTATTCCATGGGGGTAGGTACCCCGACCTTGCCGCGAAGCTTTAAAAACGCTCATAACTTCTTTCAGAGTGGGTCTAGGCAGCTGCTATATGCATATTCGGACTTTTCTTCCAAAAACAGTTTTAGCAAAATACGTTTGATTTGGACTGGTTAGTATGACTTATAGTAGTTCCCTTGTGAGAGCCACAAGAGAAACTAACGATACTAGCCGTTTTCGCAGATGCGTTTACCAAAAATTTCCTTTGGCAGATGGGGGGGGGGATTTTTGATAGCTAAACGTAACCTGTGGCGATTTCCACAATTCTACGATGGAACTTCCCGAAAACTTCTCTATAGAGGTTATTCGGGCTGCGTAACACAAATCTGTGGTCCGTTAATTGATTTTTCATGGATCACGGTATGTTACGATTTGTATACGGTAGTTTGGTTAAAGTCTCAGATTTCGCTCACAATTATCAATGAGGGCAATCGGGGAAGCTGTACCTGATTTTACGGTCAATTTCTGTTTTCGAAATATGAAGGCGGGCTGTGCTAGTTGAAGGGCACTATGCGTACCGTCGTCTACGTCCAGCGACAGATTAGCGACAAACGGACCCAGTTTTTACCGCTCTGGATAATCCTCAGCTGTAAGTTTTGAGCCGAATAAGAAAGAAAGTTTTTTGAACATCCTTAAATTTCACCGAAGAATGGTAACTTTACCTTTCTCGGAGCGATTGAAGTGCTTTTTTGTTGTCACTATTGTACCCACCGCGGGCAAGAAAAGCATTTTGTTTCCAACGCGCGCATTCGTGTCCTGACCACGCGCATGAGTAAGAACACGCGGGCGGTTCGCCTTAGCTGCGTACGGACCGCTCGCAAGCTTTAATGGGTGCGTACTTACAGCGCGCATCCATTCATGCGCGTGTTTAGTGCAAAACAGGACTTTTTTCCGCGGTCGATACACTAGCCATTACTGCGCAAGTGAGCGCGTTGGGTCCGCTTTTGCCCGCGTTCAGTACGCGAAAAAACGGGTGAATGAAATTGGTTCGTGAGCCTGCGCCGTCGGTTAGCGAGTGTTTGCTGTTTGTTCGCAGGAAATCCTGTGAGCCTACCCGGCATGCGAGTTTGCGCGGTTGGTACGCAATCTTTCAACGTTTGGTACGCGATTGAGGTTCTGGACGTCGTTGGTGTGAGAGCTTTCGAGGTCCCTATGCGCTTCTTCACGCGTACGTCCGCAAGCGCCTGTAAGCGTACTAGCCGTGGACATACTAAACTAAGACATCTGCTTCGACCGCGTTTAAATACCGCACCTACCGCCTAACAATTCGTGTCGACCGCTTTCTATATTTGAGGTGAACTCGTACCGCCCACGAGGCATCTCGTACCAACTGCGTGGCTGTACATATCGACGGCCTGGCAATGTGAACTGACCGTGCGGCAATGCCTTCCGACAGCGTGGAAGCGCGTATCCACCGCTCTAATTTGCGTGCTGACCGCGTGCTAATGTTGACCAACGCGCGGTCGCTACTCTACTTGTCAGTGGTTGATACGCGTCATTGAATGGGTAACAAGGAGTACATGATATTCCAAACAATCGGACACGGGTTAAACAGTCTTTATTCAGCGGAGAAGTAGTACGTTATATCGAAATTATTCGCATAGCTTTATGAGAAACAAAGATAATATTTGCTTCCGTGTTCGAAAAACTCTCATTCGTTCATTGATATCACTACAAATCTTTCGTTCGCTGTAAGAGTGCATCCGAAACATCACCTGACTTTTATATCCTTGCAAATGAGAACTTTCTTCTTTAGCCGGCTTTGCATTCCTATTTTCTGGTCTATTTGCTATCCTGCTCGGCGAAAAAAAACACGTGCACTTTGATACATTACCGAAAGTATTATCTAAATGGATTAGAGGGGACTGAAGTTGAATGGGCTTTGAATACTGGACAAGGGAAACATGGGAAATGGCCCTGAACGACAAGACCGTTTTCAACCAATTATATTTCAAATTGGTGCGAATTCTGTAGGTTTTTTTTTCTAAATTTAGGTTTGTAGCTGCAACGGAGGTCTTCAAGACTGGTTACTCAGAGGTTTTCTCACTAGGTTTAAAGCCACCGTGCATGGTTTACGTGCAGGGCTGGCTCCGTTTTTGTTTCGTTGAACTCCAATATTCCCTTCATTCCCCCCTGATTCTGTTCTTTCAAGCGATTTTTGAGAGGAATGTTGTTAAGTTTCTAAGAAAATGTACTCTTTTCTTATGACATATGTTCCTCATATTTATGTTTTGTGTGTATATAAGTTAGACACAGTATCTTCTCTCTACATTTAGTTGATATACATACGAGTGAGCGATTTCTTCTATGACGTCTGTTTTATGTAGCGTAATCAATCAATAAATAAATGCATAAATAAATAAAACTTCTTTGGGGTTATTTGGGGGTGAGGTCTCTATGCCATAAGAAATAGAGTACGTTCTGCCGATAATGGAGTCAACGCAATCAATTTATTATTGTGAATGGACGAGGCTGCGCCGCACCTTGGACTCTGTTGTATGCTGACGACGTGATGCTCGCCTCGGACAGCAAAGGAAATCTTCAAGCACAAGTTCAAGCTTGGCACGACAGACTGGCAGAAATCTGCTTGCTTACAACTCAATTAGAAAAAAAACCGAATACATTACAAATGCGAGTTGTGACGATTCCATGCAAGTCGACAACATAGTCTTGCCAAAAGCACATACGTTTCGATATCTTGGATCAACGCTTAGCGATGATGGGTTGCTGACGGCTGAAGTCGACGCACGCATCAATGCTGCTTGGTTGAAGTGGCGTACCGCGAGTGGAGTGCTCTGTGATAAAAAGGTTCGCGAAAGGCTGAAGTCAAAGGTTTTTCGTTCGGTTGTGAGGCCCGTCGCACTGTATGGCACAGAGTGTTATCCAATGACAAAGGAAGCAGAAAGACGGTTCGGTTCGATGTAAACGAAGATGCTAAGGTGGTGTAGTGGGTTGACCCGATTGGACCGAGTTCGGAATGAAGATGTGCGTGAAAGATTCGGTGTCGCGCCCATTTCGGACAAACTTCGCGAAAATCGTCTAAGATGGTATGGGCACGTTCTGCAAGCTGGAGAACACTCGATAGCGAAAGCGGCTATGCAGCTCCAAGTGACGGGCCAGCGACCAAGAAGACGACCTAAGCAGAGATGGCTGGATGTCTTGCACAACGATATGAAAATTGCAGGCCTCCATCCTCACAACGCGGATGACAAGGTCAAATGGCGGAAACGTTTGAGAAAAGCGGACCCTGCTACAGTACAAACTACAGTGCAGTGAAGGAGAAGAAGAAGATGAAGGACGAGGCTGCGCCGGTAGATCGCCGCGTGCGATCAAAATGCTGTAGGCTGGTGATGCTGCCAACATAGCACGCCCAGCCGCCTGGTTCAAGCGTCACATTAAAGGCAGTGTTCACGATATTTTTCAATTGTGAGATTTTTGACTATATTGATTGATTGGCCCCCTGGTAGAACTAAAATGACGTAGAAATTGAGAAAAACGCACTAGAAGTACCCGAAATCTTTTAGTATCACCCCGCCTGTTATGACAACGAAATCTTTTGTTGACCCGTCCTTTGCGATTCTCTGCTCTATATGGCTCCGTTCTATCCTTAGGACCCTGAATAATCCTGGTTCGCATAGAATAATCTTCTATTTTCGATTGACCCAATTTTCCACTGGTGACAACTACCATGAACATGTTCATCCAACCGGACAACTAATCTATGTTGTAGAATAATCTCACTGAAATACGACGTTTTAATGCGTTTCGCGCCGTTTCTTCGTAAATTTGGTAACACTTGGAGGCTAACGCGTTGTTTTATGTGAAAAACTCGGGGACGAAAGTCATCGTGAACACTGCCTTTGACTCTATTTCAAAGTCATACAACAATTTTTGAAATACGAAGGTAGGTTACGCCAGCTACATAAATAACATTAAATTTCCACTCCGACTTCTTTCCGAATAACTCTTCGTCCAATTCATTCTTGTTTGTTTATCTATGTTCATGTCCGTCGGCACAACACTCATTCCCGTACACAAATGTGTTCTCTGGACGTTTTCTTCTGCAGAGGTTCTAGTATGTGTTACATCTCCGACAGGGGGCATATAATGTGTCCCGTCAGCGAGCGGCCAGCGATCAGACACATGTTTTCAAGTGTTGTTTTATATGCTTGTGGCCGTTGTTGTGTCGACCCGTTGGCCATCGCCATCATCATATGTATCTATTGCGTGCATCATCTCCTGAGGTTAGTGTTCTGTGGTGATTCTAATGGCTACACACGAACCCAAATTAACACAAAATTCGAAATCTCTATAATGTTATCTCGCCAGCGGAAAACAAACATTTTGGGGCTTGCTGAGGCGTGCAAGTATTAGAGAGCCAATGTGGTCTCTGATGCCTGGAAGTGCAATCTTTAAGAAGGACCAGCTCAGAAAAGTGAAAGCATGCTACTTTTAATATAAATACAGGTTACTGAGGAAGACAGCTTGTACAGCAGTGGAAAGAGGCGCCATTGTCACGCACACGATTGAGTGATCGTTTCTCGCCCAAGGTCAATCTTTTATCCCCCCCCCCGAGTTCGGTAAATTGGCACCAGACTTGTCCGGCAGAATAATAACACTGACTTGAGTATAGGCTGGTCCCCGCAGGTCATTGTATAGGCCCTAAACACATTCAAAACCTCTACAATTCTGGATGGAAGTCGAATGCGTGACGCATCTCTAGGTGGATTGGTATACGCACAGAACTTCATTCATCCTCTATCCTTTTTTAATCTGGCTTGGCAGTTTTTTAGTTGTCATCCTTTGAGAGCTCTTCAAGCTAGTAACATAACTGTGTAAAAGTTGGGATTAAACAACCCTGCTGTAACACGATTTTTTGGATGTTTTTTTTGCCGTAACTGCTGTTCATTTATTTCCCAACATACTTATAATTGTAATGGAAATTCAGAAAAAAATCAATGAGGAAGGACGAAGTAGAGGAAAGAAAAGAAGAAATTGAAGAAAAGGCGAAAAGCAAAAAAGAAGACAAGGAAGAAAATATTAAAAGAGAAAAAATATCTGGAGAAAGAAGACAAAAAGCAGGAAGAAGGGAAAACAAGAAGAAGAAGAAAAAAGAAAGAAGAAGAGAATGAAAAACAAAAGAAAGAGAAAGAAGAAGAAAAAGATGAGCAAGTGAAAGAAGAAGAAAATAAGGAAGAAGGTACAAAAGGAGAAGAGGAAGAGAAAAAAGACAGCGGAAGAAAAAAGAAGGAAAAAGGAAACTGGAGAGAAGGAAGAAAATGGAGCAGAAGAGAACGAAGAAAAAAAGGCAAAGGAATAATGGGGAATAAGAAGGAGGAGGAAGACGTACGAGAAGAGAATGAAGAAGGAAAAGGATAATGGGAAGAAGGAGGAGAAGAAAACGAAGCAGCAGAAAAAGAAGTGGAAGAAGAAGAAGAAGAGAAGGAAGAAGGAAAAAGAAAGAAAGAGGAGAATGAAGAAAAAAGACAGAGCAAGAGGAAGAAAAAAGAAGAGGGAGAAAAGTAAAAAAGAAGGAGAGAAGAAAGGAAAGAAGAAGAATGAAAGGAAAAAGGAAAGGAAGGAGGAGACGGCGATAAAGATGGAGCAGAAAACAAAGATAATAGAAGAAAACACTTGATTAGAACTGAGAGAAAAAAAATTTGATGAGAGGGAGAATTAGGTCACCTACATTTGATCACATAACTCACATTGGTGGTACCTGCAACTCAAATTTGTATTACATGTAAGTTACACTTACGTTACATGTAATCTACACATATGAAACCACCAAAACCACAATGTAATTTAGACTTATAAAAACTCTATACGGCCAGCACGCGACGCAGCCTACACGCAACGCAGCCGACACGCAACGCAGTCAGCACTCTGCGAGATTCCCCTATTCATGCGGGATTCAGTGCTCCGAACTTTTTTGATTGAACTACATACCAGCAGCTCCCCCCCCTATGTCTGACTGCGGGAGTGCGTCATATATTGCCCATAGAGAAGCTTTCCTTTGTAAACTCGGCTGATCACGATCGATAATCGATTCATTGAGGAACAGATGTAGTATAATACATAGAAGTGATAAAAAATTGTGGAGTAAGGTCGTGACATCAGTTAGGGCTAGTGAAATGGCGCAAATTTTCGCATTGTTCAAAACAAGTTGCTTGTGACATCTCATCCAATTCAGGTTACTAGCGACTTATCGAGTTCATGTAAGTTACTTGTGAATTATCGGAGACACAGGCGCATGCGACATGCTGTCATATGCGGTCAATTTGTTACACGCAACTTACATAGCCTGAGATGGGTCAAAAGCAACCTTAATCGGTAGAGTCACATCACAAGTAACTTGTTTTCGGCCTTTTATGTTGGAAGTGATCCGTTTCCATTTTTCTCAGAGAAGCGTTTTCAGCTCTCTGGCTGTGCCCTTTTAGTTTTCAATGCCATGAGTCAATTTTTGGTCTATTTAGGGAGCATTCGCAGTGATCAGTCCTAGGGATTAAGTCGTCTACTTGCGACTGACAGCTGGTCTTCTCGTATTCACTGAGCTTAACGTAGTGAAGTGAAGTTCATGCCGCAAGCTCTATACTCTTGTAAAGTTCCTTGCAGTTGAATATTTGCGGGAGAGTTTGCATTAGTCAGACTTCAAGTTTAGAAACAATGCCGGCAGACTCCCTAAGGATCGGGAAGATTCCCGTGTCTAGGTCTGGAAGGCAAGACGTCTGTGTTAAAGGATAGCGTTGTTCTGCTCGTTCAGAGGCAGCGCTCTTGATTATATCTCTCATCCCTTCTTAATTTGATCCTAACGAGTCTTTGAGAATGGGGGTCTCTTTGTGTTTTGAATGGGCTAGGGATCACTCCCAATGGCGAGGGGGTGGGTAATAATCAAGCGCTGCCGAGGAATGATGTGAGCTGAAAGACCTGCACAGCAGCACGAGTCTCAGCTAAATTAAGCTGGCCGCCCGGCCATTTCATTGTAATTAACTTTTGGCCCTGGACCTTGATTCATTTTCCATCTATGTATACTTCATTCTGTCGCCCGTTGAGCTTGACGTGTACAAATCACCTCGGGACAGAATTCCTTTTTTTGTTGACAACATAGAATAAAAAATGCCAACAGACTCTCTGCGGATTAGGGAGGTTCCTAGGGACAAGTCTGGTAGTAGAAGGCGTCTGGATGGCCGTACATATGATATACACCCTGTTTTATAGAGTAATGCAATGACGCCACATTCTTGTTGTCACCTTATTCTTGCTATCACCATTGTCACCATCTATAATTTATTAATTTCAAACTTTTTTCTAAATAGTGTTATGGCGAAAGAGAGAATGAAATCAGACAGCCGCTGTTGAGATTTAAACCGCCGCGCCAGCCGCGGTTAGAACTTAAATGTTTTTTTCTTAAGGAAACAAGCTGCGGACCTAACCATACTTCGACCGGCTCAAAATTAGGGAGATAGACTATGAGTGAATATTGTTGAGCATGTGCTGACTGAACTTTCGAGTTGCCTACATGTGTTTTGAACATTCACTGAACTTAACGTTTCTAGGGGCAGACAACCAGCACAAAGTCTTACTCACATCGCTAAGTCATTGAGCGCATTGAGTTCATACTAACACTTAAACATGCACTTCTCTCATTCTGCCTTTTTGAGCACTGCATGTTTCTATGTTCTGACGAACTCAATGAACTCAGTGACTGGCAGTGCACTTGCCGGCACGAAAAGGATGTTTTGCTGCCTTTTCTTGTTTCATTTTCGTATTCCACTTTCAAAAAACAATGCGAAAACGACTCATAGTGAACTCTTGTTTTCTTCTGACAAAGATGGCTTCTCAGAAATCTAGTAGCCGGTTCGACTATATAAGACCCGTGACAAATGTTCAGTAGTTCTTTTCTGACTGCGCTCTGTTGCTTTTATTACACAGACTTCTAGATACTTTTATGTTGTATGTGAGTGGTGAGAATACGCCTTTCTGACCTAATAGCCTTGCTCTACCATTTTTTCATGACTCGAAGTCAGCGATCCCATGTTTTTCTCCTGTTGTTGTAGCCAGACTTATACTTGGTTAGCCTCCGGGAAGTCTTTTGTGTCTTGACTACCATTCCTTACACTACAATGCAAACTTTTTTGGCTTGAGGACCCGTCATTCAGGACAGCCTTAAGAGGCAACTAGCTAGCACTGCATCAAGTTCAGCAATAATGTCCGGAACACCGCTCATCAAAATTGAAAGCAACGATCGTGCTGAACACAAGTTCTCGTTTTTCAGATTTCGAAAATAAGCCCTGTGGCCTTGATAGGTGAAGTTTGATGCATTAAAAAGCATCGTGTTGAAATCAGTGGTCGCAATCAAATATGTTGTCGTCTTTTCTCTCTAAACCCTTTTTTGGGTCTCGAGTTGTAGGACCTATAAGAAAAAATCGAGAAAAAACCGCTGTTCTGGGCCAAGTTTGGAGCCTGAACTTTCTTGTCATTTGATGGTGGACGAGCCCACTCTAGATCACCGGAATAAATGATCTCTAATATAAAGAAAATCAGCTGGCTTGAACTTGAATTTCAACCAATGAACATTGACTCATCTAGTCAAAAACATTGACTGATTTGCTCGCTTTCATTGTTCAACTATGTTTATTAGGCAAATTTGCCCTTATTCCTTCCTCTGTATGTCTATGATTTTTGAGTGCTCGCCATAAGACTGCGATCTTTTTGGTCGACGCTGTGCACGTGTGCTCGAACTGGCATCTTTGAGCCCTAGGAACTCTAATTCTAGCCCGTTTTTCACCGCGCTACCTTCATAGTTCTCAACTGTTTTCGATCTAACAAGGGAACCACAATTAGTCATAGTGACCATTCCAAATGGAGTGTACTTTTCTAGAACCAATTTCGGACGAAAAGTCCGAATATGCCCATCGCAGCTGCCTAGACCCACTCTGAAAAAAGTTATATTTACGAAACTCCGGAAACGGACCTCATAATCGTGTTCAGCGCCCAAAACTACCCTACTGAGCCAAGTTAGGTTGAAGTAACATTTTCCAAACTTTGCGCAGACTAACAGCGTTTTGGACTTGTACGGATTTTCGGTTGGGCGTTTATTTCTTCTATTTAAAGGCTCTCGAAGCGTTTTAGAAAAATATTCCAGATTTGACTGAAAATTCGCTCTGGGGGTTATTTGGGGCGCTGATCACGAGTCTGAGGCTCATTTATCGATTTTCCGAAGTTTTCGACTGTATTCGTTCACATATTCCCATCGGGGGAGAATTTGATGGCAAATCGCGACTTTTGACGATTTCCGGAATGTGACGACAGATGTGGCTCAAATCGTTCTTCTGGGGGTTATTTGGAGGGCTGAACACGAATCTGATGTCGGTTTATCGATTTTTTCAGCTTACGGTAGATTACGGTGGGTATACTGTAGTTCGGTCAAAGTCTCAGATTTGTCTCAAAGTTTCTATGTGGGGGTTATTTGGGGTGCTGAATACGGATTTGATGTCCATTTGTCGATTATCGGAATATTGAGGTAGGTTTTGTCTCCTAAATGGCATGTTAACTACCGTAACCTACAGTAGACCCTAGAATTTGGGCAAACAAACCCCAGATTCGTGTTCAGCATCCCAGATTATCCCTAAATACATGTTTTTGACGAAATCAGGAAAAAAATTTTAAAAACCTTAAAAATTCCATGGGGGGTACCCTTACCTTGCCGCGAAGCTTTAAAAAACGCTCATAACTTTTTTCAGAGAGGGTCTAGGCAGCTGCGATGGGCATATTCGGACTTTTTGTCCGAAAACGGTTCTAGAAAAGTACATTTCATTTGGAATGGTCACTATGACCTATTGTGGTTCCCTTGTAAGCTGATTTTTGTTGTTTTTTCGATAACGTTTTTCATCGTGACCACTGCCTTTGAAGTAAAAAGGGCTGAGCGAGAAGAAGGCGACTCTGTACCAGTTTCTGCTAGTCATCTGCTACTCCGACACTAATCGAAAAAAAGAGAATAATTGGTCAACAAATGGAACGAATGATATAGCACGGATAAGCGTGTGTTGATAAAATATATGATCACTGGTGGAAAATCGTTTCTACTCATGACGATCAACTTTTCCCATTTATGGGGAACTCGCGAATAAAATTAAGGGGTGCCTTTGAGTCCTATCGACACTATATGACATCAAGCCCAGCTTCTTAGAGCCACAACTGAATTTCTGCTTACTCTTTCTGAAGCGCAATGAATCTTCAGGCCATCCTTTACTTTCATCCAGAGCTTCACTTATTGGAAGTGCTAAAACTAATGATGCAATCCCAAGCTCTATATCCGATGCCTTGCCCATTTCTGCTGAAGGACTGCACACATTGAACGACGACCTGCTCATCACCACACATCATCGTCCATCATCACCATAGCACATAATGCATCATATCACATCAGATATCAAAGAAAAAATCTGGGTGTGGGCTCTTTCGAAGGCGAGTCCCTCGATTTTGATGCTTTTGCCATGACGGGCTATTTATTCGAGAGATATAAAGATTGTCTCGACCGAGGTTCTTCAATGGTCGATTTCACACGCGGAGAACGATGAATCGTAAAAATATCTTCAACAGTTGAACGGTTGATTTCTTGTAGGGAAAACTTCCACGCAGATAAGATAACATTTTTTGAGTGGCGAGCAGAGGCACGTGCTGCTCATCCTAGTTTATTGAAGTAACCCCTTTGTAACACTGTTGGAAGCATTGTTCTGCAGCTAGAAACTTTGCGAGCTAGTCGAGCAGGGTAGAACAGCTTCTGCCAGTACAGAGACTTACTAATTCTAAGAGCGGCGGAGACGGAGTGGAAGCGAAGTTTTTCCAATATATGCGTACTTCCGGCGTTGCTTTATGGGTCCGAGACATGGATACTTACCAAAGCGCCCGAACGACAACTCGGCTCTGCTCAACGGAAGATGGAACGATGCATGGTTGGAGTATACCTTCGAGATACGGCCCCTCATAGTTGGCCGATCGGCCGCAGCCAGCCTGGTCGATACGTATGCAGTAGATTGCGCACTCAGGACGAAAAATCCCTTCGATGTGTCTAGAGCCCGCCCGCCTGGTCTATCCTGTTCCGTCCGGGCCCGTCTAGGTCGATTCGTATGAAATGCATTGCGCACTCCGCTTTAGAATCCATCCATGTGTCCGGACTGCGCCCGCCTAATCCGTCCAGTCTCGTCCGGGTTCGTTCCGGTCGATACCTATGCAATACCTTACTCAAGATCCCAGACGTGTCCGGACTGCGCCGTCCGCGGTGCGCTCGATTGCGTCCGCCTAATCGAATGGTATACAGTCGACCACATTGGGATGGGAGAAGACAGCGCAGGATCACTAGGGACGTGAGAAGACAGCTCAGTCCTGCCTTCTACCGACTTTGACGGGGTCTACGAAGTCGATTGCGTGGCTACAAGGCGTAACTAAGGTCAAGGATGTGGTGGACTCTGCAATGGAGAAGAAATGGTCTTGTGCTTGGAAACGGGCGACATCAATAGTGCAAGTGGTCGAATCAACAGATGAAGTGGCGGCCGGTACGTAGACCAAAAACAGGATGGCGAGATACAATACCCGCGCTAAATTTTGTAAAAACGGGGAGCATCTGGCAAACTTGGCAAAAAGCGTCTGATGCATGTAACCTTTTTGAATGAAGACTTTTCCAAATTCTGAAAACGCTATCATATTCACAGATCAGATTGCTTATTAAATATGTGACTTGTAGGCTGCAGCTCCCTGAAATCGCCTTGTTTTCTAGGGAAGTAGTTTCTGCAATCGTTTTTCAAAAACGTCGCGCTCGGCGAAGTGCGGCGAAACTTTGAGCAGTAATTGTACAAGTAATGAAAGAGCAATCTGTATGCTTTCTTCACAAATTAGTTGCAGGTAAGAGGATCTCAAAGATTGTGATGGTTGAATTTCAGAAATCCTCCTATAAACACGTTTTAGATCTCACTGAAAAGTCGTAGTTTTATTGCGAAAGCCCCGGACTCTCAAATAGAATTTTTGTAAAATTCAACCTAGACAGTCTCCATGCTCGACTCTCTATTAACCTCGGCATGATGAAACAGTCGTGATTTTTCTGTTTGAACTCGGACACGAGGTTGGCAGATGGATTTACTGGCTTACGTACGTTTCGGCGGAATGGCCGTTTTCAGAACCTGAAAGAAGAAAATCAGAAATGGGCTTAGCCGGTCAAATGTCGACTAAACTCTACCCAATTCGAAGAACTGTATTTCCCAAACGTCGTCAAAAGTGAAGAAACCAGGAGATAACCGTACCTTGTCAGGAAGCACGCTAGGAGAATCACAACATAGAACGAATTGTTGAAGCGGAACGGTGATGGTGCCGCTACCTCTCGACGTTAGAATGCGGGTCTGAGGTAGGGCTTGAGTTCTCCGGCTATATATCAGGCATTCCCCTTCCGATTGATTTTGGGTCGTTCGCCTGGATCCAAAAATGCCTCCAGGGTCTTTCTCATGGCGTGTGTCAGTTCTCGCCCCATAATCTCAAACCTTGATTGGATAGTCGTCGCCTGGTGAGCGTTAACACGGTGACACCCCAGATCTGTTGATGACGCAGCTTATCTTTACCGTTCAGATGCTCCTTCACTCTAACATGGAGCGGCCGCGATGTCTTCCAATGTATTGCTCGCCGCACAGCTGGCACGAGATCCACACCGCATGCAGTGTAATCCTCTCTACCAGCAGGATAGACCACACAATTGGGAGCTGTGCAAATGCGGTCATATAGACGGTTTTATAAAGCGGGTTTTAGGTTGGGGATATCAACGATTGACGACAGTCAGACCAGCTTTGTTTAGACACTTTCTCAGAGATCTGCTTACTTCATCGGAAATGAAGGGCATTTTTGATGCCGTGCCCTTCATTTCCGATGAAGTGAGCAGATCTCTGAGAAAGTGTCTAAACAAAGCTGGTCTGGAAAGCACTGGCGTCATCGTTGATATCCCCCCAAGTAACCTAAAAACCCGCTTTATACGAAACCGTCTATATGACCGCATTTGCACAGCTCCCAATTGTGTGGTCTGTCCTGCTGGTAGAGAGGGGGATTGCACTGCATGCGGTGTGGTCTACATGATCTCGTGCCAGCTGTGCGGCGAGCAATACATTGGAGAGACATCGCGGCCGCTCCATGTTAGAGTGAAGGAGCATCTGGACGGTAAAGATAAGCTGCGGTCATCAACAGATCTGGGGTGTCACCGTGTTAACGCTCACCAAGGCGACGACTATCCAATCAAGGTTTGAGATTATGGGGCGAGAAACTGACACACCCGCGAGAAAGACCCTGGAGGCATTTTGGATCCAGGCGAACGACCCAAAAATCAATCGGAAGGGGGAATGCCTATATATAGCCGGAGAACTCAAGCCCTACCTCAGACCCGCATTCTAACGTCGAGAGGTAGCGGCACCATCACCGTTCCGCTTCAACAATTCGTTCTATGTTGTGATTCTCCTAGCGTGCTTCCTGACAAGGTACGGTTATCTCCTGGTTTCTTCACTTTTGACGACGTTTGGGAAATACAGTTCTTCGAATTGGGTAGAGTTTAGTCGACATTTGACCGGATAAGCGCATTTCTGATTTGCTTCTTTCAGGCTCTGAAGACGGCGATTCCGCCGAAACGTACGTAAGCCAGTAAATCCATCTGTCAACCTCGTGTCCGAGTTCAAACAGAAAAATCTCAACCTAAACAAACCTTAAGATGCTCTCACCTGCACCTGATTTATGAAGAAAGCGTACAGATTGATAATCAATTACTTGTACAAATACTGTTCAGAGTTTCGCCGCACTTCGTCGCGCGCGACGTTTTTGAGAAACGATTTCAAAAACTATTTCCTTCAAAAACAAAGTGATTTTAGGGAACTTCGGTCTGCGAGTCGCATAATAAGATAACAATTTTATCTGTTAATATAATAGCGTTCTCAGAATTCGAAAAAGTCTTCATTCTAGAAAGTTACATGCATCGAAAGTTTTTTTGCCAAGTTTGCCAGATTCTCTAAGTTTTTACAAAACTTAGAGCGGGTATTGTATGTTCCAGACATGCATGACGCGCAAATGTTCAAGTGCGTGTGCAATGCCTTTAGCCGGTACCTAATCCGACGACTAAACCGTCCAGTCGAGCATATCTTGGTATGTAATTAGCACCGCAGTCAAACCGTTGATTTCTTCAGTCCACATAGGGAGATGCTCTTCTAATTCACGGTGGACACTACTGCTATAGGCGAGATGTTTGCAGACTTTTTATTCTTAGAGCTGCCACTCAGCACATCGGATGGAAAGCATTTGACTTGTAATGTAGGCAAATTGAAAGAAGAACATTTCTTTCAGGAGCAATCCATCAGAACACCTGTTAGCAAAGGCAAAAAGATGAGACCGCTAACTTGAGTCACATCACAGGAAGAGGAGAGACCAAATCATCAACCTATCCATCTTTTGAAAAACCTAGTATCCGTAGCGATTTCGATGTTCCACCAAGTAGTGAATGCGTTTCGGAATCACATTACTTTATCAATCCAAGAGGCACCTGCATTATCCCACCTCAGAATAGCCTCGGCTAGTTGCTTGCCTAAGCTGAACGTATCCCCTCTGCTCAACGTCTAGTTATTTTTGTTCTGGAATCAGTTGCAGCGGATAAACATCTTTTCTACAGTTCTTTGGAATGAAGACCGCTGGGACTACATGCAGTTTTAAACACCATTCTTCCGTTTGGCCGTTGTTGCTGCGGTTGCATTTTTTTAGCAAGCTCAGGCTGTCCTTTGTTTCTCAGTTTTCATTCTCTTATACATATCCTACTCTTTTGCTATCCTGAAGTTGATCTACGGCAAGTTTTGTGCATTGATTGTTTCGTGGTTCTCTTCACTTTGTGGTTGAGTCAGTATTAGAATCCAGAAAAATGCCGCCATTATTTTTGTGTGCTCACACTGTGCCTAGTCTTGGAGAAGCTTCCGCTGTGCACCTGTACCATTAGTCAGTCTGGCTAGGTCCATGTCTCTTGTCAGACGAGTGGTTCTCAATGCGTTTGGCTAGAAGCCCGCTAGTTCATTACACTTCGCCCTACTTTAAGCTGCAATCCTGCTTCCAATTAAGAAAGTTATTCCGACCCAGTTTATTCCTGGGGTAAGCATTCTGCTTTCTTGCACTCACCGCGAATCGCCAAATTACCCATATTAACTCGAAATGTTGGCTAACATGCGGATCGTTGCCCTACTTGTTGGCTGAACCTAATTGGAGCAATCTCTAAAATTGAGAGTAATGTATGCAATCCAAACATGTCACAGAGGGCTATTAGCCAAGCTCATCAAAGAAGATCCAGTGGGCACAAAATGGTGACGTTTAGCCTAAGTGACTTCACTTGGAGGTGCACCAGGAATCATTTTGATTTGAGATGGTTAGTATTCCTACAAGAAAATGAACTGAGAGCCGGTGGTACGCTGTACCTGTGTAATATCCGCGGTCTCCGTTCGTGTTTCAGCATTTCAGAAATGGAGAGGCCCTTGTGAACGCAGTCGCAGTTACACTGAACCCGGAACTAACTCCCCGAGCAGACGTGATGTCTGTCTATTTTCTTATAACATAAACTCCCCTTATCACATCCGCACTTTTACATAGATCGCACAGGCTACAACAATTCATGCATATAACTGCATGTGTTCATCAAACATTATCAAGATTAACACAAGTGTTGTATCAGATATGAAGGGAAAGGATTACGGTTACGTGTTACAATAACATAAGATACATTTAATCCAATTTATTGCGTCCAATGGACGCGCATAAACACAACATTTGCTCGGTGAAACAGAACTGATGAAATGGTGTAAAGAAGGAAAACCCGCTATCTCACAGTCAATGAATTTCAAATTTGATTGCTCATTGTACCGCAAACTGTCATAAGTTTGGTGCACTCAGACCATGATGGGAGATTGAAAAAATCTATGGCAGTGTTTGCTTCGGGAGCCATTTGCACTCCGAACAAAGCTGAGACTCGAATGTGCAAATATACAGGTGGCCGCATCAGCCGGCTATGATGCCCTTGGTCCTATACGACGTCATCTGGGCTTGCCGGAACTTCGGAATATTACTCGCATACGCCATGCAGAGGGGCGTTGCGTTAGGTCAGGATGATGTCACACCCAATACCTAGTGATGGTCTACCACCTATTCACTAGACTAAGTTCTATGAAGACACCATATGTGGCCTCGGTCTATAAAGTGCATATGCGAAGAAACGCATTCCTCGAGCAACGACTAATCCCATTCCCTTTCATCAAGAGACATCAGGAAATAATGTGCACTCGGAATTTAGAAACTGTCTGTGTTTATGTATCCCGAACGAGTAAGGGTCCTTAAAAGCAATGTCCACGATAAAAACCGTCTTCGAGTTTTTACCGGGAATCGGAGGGTTAGAGACTCACTGCATCAACAATGCCGAAAAACTGTAAAAAAAAGAGTCCGAAGTAGTCCTAGACGGCTGTAACCTTAAATATAGTGCACACTCCCCGCCCACTTCCATCAATGGCCGCTGATCAAAGCAAGCAACTGCAAAACCGACTTCGAGAAAACAACCAATAATCAACATTCTCCATCATCTCTGGCTTAAAGTACTAATTCACCTCACTTAAACTATGGTACTTTCTCGAAGTTGGTTTTTCAATTGCTTGGTTTGATCGGTGGGGTAGGCAGGTAGTGCACCTTACATTTAAGTTTAAAACCGTTTAGGACTGATTCGAGCTCTCCGACTCGGTCCTAAACGGCTTCAATCCTGAATATAGGGTGCACTACCTGCCCACCCCATCAACGGCCACCGATAAAAACAAGCATGTACCTACCTCAACTGGTGATATGCCATACTTGCTGACGATCATCGCAAAGAGTGTTAATGTTGTCTACTCTATGACCGCTCGAAATTTTAATCGGTTTGACGACCTATTGAGGACAAGGAAGCGATTTCCTGAATGTCACAGCCTGGTTCTTTTGCAGTGGACCTCAAATTGACCATATGTGCAATCCTGCCGAGTGATTTAGAGACTTTCCTAAAACATCTATTGCCCGCAAGCATAGGCGTGTCCCGATCAGGAGTGAGCAGATGCCCACTCACTTCGCTTCAATGGTCGTTCTGCAGGACTTCTTCTTCGTCAGGATCTGCTTTGCTAAGCTCACTGTTTCGAATCTGACAAAGGCGCCAAGCGCAAAAAGCTCACCTTGAAGAAGAAAAGTTCTGGCCGACAATGAGTTCTCTTTTTCACATTTTTTTTTGGAAACTTTCGAGAAATGTCAGACTTCTGAACTTCTGCAGCCTCTTCCAATAAACACTCGGAGTGATTTATTCACCTAATTATTTATGGAAAAAGTAGGCTTTCTGACCAGCTGTTTCGATCATCAATCAGTGTACTACAAGGCTTCCCAGGCCAACCACCTCCTCTGTGCAACTGGTTTCGCAAGTGATTGCCGAGATGAATCGTTCATAAAGCCGTGTCTTGCTTTACTTGTATTGCTTTCCGGGTCACAATAAGGGAGTTCGTAACGTGATTTGCATTCCAAGCCTTTTTCTCTGGTAGGTGGACCAACACCGAGTGTAGCGTACCGTCTAACGCTGTTAGTAAGCGGCAGTGCGATCGCGGACCCCGTCTGAACGTACCGTGGTTTTTTTGACGGTGTTCCCAAATTGCCAGCAATGCCAGTGATCGCCGCTATAGTTTTAGCCCTTCGGGTTCAATTCCATAGAGTTCTGAAGTTTTGCAAGGAGACTCAACACCTCGCATGATTGTGCGTGTATGGCCTCGGTTTCAATCAGTTTATTCTGCAAGCTTCGAGCACGATCTAGCCACATAAAACTCGTAGTATTCCATGGATTACCACCGTCCCTGAATCGATGAGCCTGTGCACCTGACTCATTTATGCTAGGTGCCGCGACCTCTGCTGCCTACCCTGTTCCTGATTTTTCCATCTAAAATTAGTTTCCTATAAAGTGATTATTTTTAGAGATCATCCCTCAGCGTTCTTTTAAGGAAATTATCTTGAATTCCTAGCAGCAGTTCAAAAAAAATCAAAAAGCTGCGACTCCGTCTTCATACCTACCTGAGTAATGTTTGCTGCAATTGATACCTCATCCTTGATGAAAAGAATACCAACGTAATTGAGTAGAAGAGCCGGAATAATTGTATACAACAGCAAATTACGACTCCTAGCGAAAAAAAAAGAGTTATGTGATGGGAGTTCTTGATATTCGATATCCTTATTTAGGGTCAGAAATCTCGATTCGTTCACAGGCTGTGTCTAATAAATTTCTCTCCGTGCGAATGCCAGAGACAGCTAGAGAGCGCAGCGAAGACGGAGGGAGCAGCATTTCGCGCACGCTTGCGCTAGATCAGTCTAACATTTGACCCGTCTTGTTGAACATGCTCCTCACAACTTATGTTTGGGTAGGCTAGAAAATTTAGTTTGTCTCCTTCTTTTCATGATTCTTACCAAATAATTATGATGTGGCCCAAAAGGTCGAATAGAAGGCAACATCTAACTGGTGAGAGACTAGCTAATTCTTGTATCACCTAGTCAGCGAAAACGTCTTTTTTTGGAGAAAAAAAATCACCACTCCATAGGTCTAGGACTATTCCTCAGCACCGGAAAACGGAGAGAAAGGACATTGGGCTTACATCTAGCCGTGCGTTAATCCTTTGCCTGGCAAATATCCTTGCGAGTTGAGTTTTTTTCCGCGGGAGACTGATGATTTAGCTGGTGACTGAACCAGCAGGGGTTTCTGAACTTATACAGTTCACTCCAAAAGTATCCCACATCCATTCTTATCGTCGGCTCTGTTTTCGCTGAGTTTTAAGTTTCTTTTTTTTTGCTTACCAGAATGCTCCCTTTCAAGGTAGCAGCTAATTATCATTGTCAGAGGAAATTTGTTGAAAAAATGTGTCCGGCTGATATTGGTCACAACGCATCACAAAAAAACCAACACAACCAGGTTCACTGCCCTGTTCCACACCCACTAAAAGTTATGGTTATCATATTCATAAACTCACCATCACAAGAATGCAATTGTTTAACACTTAAGAGACCGCGTGTCCACACTGCGCACCCACGCCATAAAAATTTCAATATTTTCTGAAATTCTAACGCGTGAAGTCCTCCTCAGATACGAATAGGTTCCTTATAATGTAAACTATTGAAACTCACAGTGGTCAAGCATTTTGAGTGTTCTTAGTAATTTTACTATCACCTAGGAAAATGGCACTTTTCGATTTTTCGAGCTTCTTTGGTCGGAAAGAAATTGTCCCAAACTTTGCTAAAGGGGGGTATTAAGTTGATGCTTATCACGCAACTGATGTCCTCTAGTCAATTGTCAGAATAGCAGTGCCACCTATTTGAGATAACTGCAGTAGGTCATCGTTTCAAATTTCGCTGTCTTGACCCCGAGGGTCACTCGAGCTGCTGCACAAGGTTCCGGTTTTTACTTTACAATTTTCAATAAAATTTCCGTCGATTGCGGTATGTTAGCCATCGTTCATCTTTGTTTCAGATTTCGCTAAATTGCGAGAGGGAAATAACTTGGGGGGAAGGGGGAGGGGTGAAAACCTGTGAATAGTTCGATGCTCAAAATTTTGTTGATACTTCACTACGTGGTGTATTTGGAGACCTCGAAGAACAATCAAATGGTGCTTTCTTCAAGATTTTCAAAAGCACCGTTTTTGTCTGCCAATCGTTATCCGTTGACAAACGTTTGAGGTTTTGGTGCGACCTCTCTGGGGTGGTCATTTGAGGGGGGGGGGGGGAGTGGTGATTATAAATCTGATTTCCATTTTGAGATATTTGATGAAATTTTCATCGGTTACATCGGACAAATTTGCAGGTCAAAGTTTATGAGTCCGCCGAAAGTTCTCCATGAGGTTCAATAGGGTTCATTTTTCGAGTTTTCGATACTTTAGGTTGGCTCCGTATGGCTCAGTTCTGACCATTACCTGAAACCTGCATAAAATTCTAGAAGTCAAAAGACAAACGTTTATTTCGTGGTCAGCACGACCAAAAATTTGCGAAAGGTGTTTCAAAGCACCTTGTGCATGCAAAGTTGAAATGTCTTCCAAAATCAAGAAAAAGCCCGGTTGGCTGTGGAAATTTGCCGTGGAGCAGGCGGTCTCTTAAGTGTTAAAGAAACTAGGTCAAAACGCAAAACGAGAATGAGACGAAATACATAGTATTAGTTAGATAAGGAAAAAGGGAGCAACCGGACCTAGCAGTGGCTGGATGATGACTGACGCGTCGCATCGATCTTTCCCATCAGATGTGCCGCAGGCGTACGGTAACGTGTTTGTTGCGGGACTGAAGCCTTTCAAGTACTTGAGCCCGCGCTTCAGGGCTTGCACCTCTGCGCTTACGCCTCACTTTGCACTGCATCCTCTTTCTCTTTGGCAGATGAACAGGATAATGCTCAAGTGAAGGAGATAAGGCCTTGTTCACAGTTGGTTGAAAAGCCGTTCGAGTCCGTCTTACTTAGTCCTACCGAGACGATTCCGGACTCAGCGGGTATATTTTCGTGAGCTGGGTTTCCGTGAAATAAGACGACATGAACCACGCTGGCTACAGACGAAATGCAGACGGACTCATTGGGTGCATTTTCTTCACCCCATTTTCCTCGTCATTGATACGTATCGACGGATTGGGACTCAGACGATCAGCCAGCTTTGACAGGGATCCAAAGCGCATCTGGTTGATAGGCTACTCTGAGGAACTCATTTGATGATTTGGCATTTATTCTCTTCGATTCGAAGATTTGAATGCTTGGATAGCCTCACGGCTACCACTTCTATAAAATTTCTAATAATGTAGATGTCTGCGATGTGTGCACATATGAATAGCCTAGCTCCCTCATTTTGAGCCGGTCGAAGTAAGGATTATCGAGCTTATCATGACAAAATCTCCTTACCACTGTTATATTTTGCAATGACCGACCGCCGCTGCTTCTTCCGCCCGGACCCATCTGAGCAAGCTAGACTTTATATACTATGCTGAATTCTTGTTGAGCCAATAAATAGTAGTTTATTTCGGTTTCCACACAATTGGTATTAGACTGTGTCCTCAAGGCAGAACAATGCTTTTACTGGTATTATCGAATTTTTCGGGATTTCGACTCAGAAGAAAGACTCACTTGAAGTCTCTTTCAGTTGACTCTATGGACACAGTAACTGAACATTCTTCGACAAGCAATTTTTATTCGCATTGTTATCTTCACGGAATCGTTGACGTGGCGGTCGTCGTTGTTGATCTTTGAGGTATTCTTCTCTGGCCAGCTGCTTCCGAAGTCTTGCAGTCCTGCCTTCTTAGGCTGAAGAGAACCTGCATTTGCAGGGTGTGCGGTAACATGGTTATGTTTGATAAATGAGTTTGGTAGTTGGCTGCCACATTGTGGTGTTGGATACTACGGAAGACGATAAGTGTGTTGGCATTGGTGTGGTGACGACCTGGGAGCCCGTTGAGAAACGGTTGGTGAGCCGAGATTGGATAGCTCTTTTCAAGCCGTCGGCATCGGGTCGAAGTATAGTGATCAACCACTTTATTGCGATGTTTCGGGTCATAGACCCATCATCAGGCTACTAAAATGTAATGCACATAGGAGTAACACACACAATAAACATACCTGTAGATCTAGCCCACGATTGTACGGCAGGAGACGCAACATGGTCGCAAAAGGAGTTCCTCATCGAGCAGGCAAACGACCCAACTAATACCCTGGGAAGCTTTCGCTTGTGCTAACTGTCGCTTTTGAGGCTGTTTCAATAACACAGTGCTCCTCTTCTTAAAGGCAGCATACACGCTCGCAAGCATAGTCGAGATAACAGCATAGATAGGTCCGCACGGCCCGTACTATGTCGTCAACGACGTTTGAAGCGCTGAAAACTGTTAAGGATGACAGTATTTGACAATTTTTGAGCAATCTTGCCTTCCACGCCCGTATTTTCACACCCCTTTGAGTAACAGAATGAGAATCGATACTTGTGAAAACGTGTGATAATTGAGAGTGATAGCACTATCAAATAGGAGTGCACGAGAGAAATAGCTTGATTTACTTGAGTATAACATGTTTGTGCACTGATAAAATCCTCCATTTCAAGAGGTCAGCTAAAGTAGAGCGGCATTCTCGAAAGTGGACGAGAGTCATTAGGTATGCGGACATGTTATACTCAAGTAAACCAAGCTATTCCTCTCGTGCACTCCCATTTGATAGTGCTATCACCCTCAATTATCAAACGTTTTCACAAGTATCGATTCTCATTCTGTTACTCGAAGGGGTGTGAAAATACGGGCGTGGAAGGCAAGATTGCTCAAAAGTTGTCAAATACTGTCATCCTGGACAGTTTTCAGCGCTTCAAACGTCGTTGACGGCATAGTACAGGCCGTGCGGTCCTATCTATGCTGTTATCTCGACTATGCTTACGAGCGTGTATGCTGCCTTTAAGCCCATCGGTTTATATTCTGCATGGTCGTTCTGTGTGATTGACAGCGAGCATCACCTTCGCGGCCAGTCCACTGGCCCCAGCCAGCCGCTATGGTGTCAGGTAGAAACAATGATTTCTGGCCGGCCGCTCTGCTGGCTTGACCCTAATCACTAATGCAACCATAAGAGAAATGGTACCCACTCCGCATATGCTCGTCTAGCCTCTGGTAATCTTCCAGTCTAGTTGAGGTGAAAGGTGGTTGAAAAGTGGGGTCGAACGGGTTCATTCGTACCCAAACAGTTTTTTTTTCATACCGTATCGATGTTTCCCTTTTCATCTCCACTGCCTATCTCCACTGCGTTTCCATTCTTCTTTTCTTTCTGACGGTCAATTTTTCGCTCTCACCGATCTGTCGACTGGCTTTTGCAACTCCAAAAATTCTGTTTTTCTAGGTTGAATCCAGTCCAGTGCACCGGATCTCCTTCTTCCTCTTCTTTCGCGTTGACCCCTTATTTTCTCTCACGGATTGATGGGTTTGACAAAGTGCTATCACCATCCTAGTCGTCCACCCATGAGTCTTCTTCTGTGAAGGTAAGGACGATGAGCAAAGGTGTTGAGCTCGACTGGTATGGCTTATCAGTTGTACGGTCACCCAACAAATAGTATCTACGCTGCATCTGTTTCATTAGGCCTTTGTGGATTGATATCACTATCTCCATTTCGTTTAGACAAATCAGTACGCAAATGGTGTCTAATAACATGTTTATTGAAACTCTGAAGGTTTTACACCCTACCTTATCTCTGAAGTATTGCCTAGAATCCTTCCACTGTTTATCTTTTACCAAATAACCTTTCAACCTACTTTTCCTGCTTTTTCAAAGTGGTGAAGAATCCTTCATGGCCACTGCGAACTTAGATCTTGCTCTTTTTCTTCTCGCCCTCCTTTTCCAATCGGTTTCCTTCTTCTTTTCATCTTTTTATTCAGCACCTGCCGTCTTGTATCCTTTTTTGGCGGGCTGCCTTAGAAAATGAAACTCAATCTCGCCGTATGCTTGAATGGCGTCCGGGACCTTCTTGCGTTCCTTGAATGTCCAAGTGAAGTTTTTCCACTCACCCGGAGTCCGTTTTTCTTTGCCCAGTTGGCTTTTTGTTAGACGGTCATCCTCACTTTGACGGCCTGTACATGGTCCTTCACCAGCAGCTGTTCGAAAGCGATAACCATGGTCATGACAATCGCAGGTTGGCGCAATAAGATGGCTTGTGTCTTCGTTTGGGTGGTACGCCTACACAACAAATGGCACCTACTCTTTTTCATTGCTTATATACCTGTTGAGAGCTGAATCACGGCTGATTCGTTTTATCATATCATGCTTGTTGTTACTTACTGATACCTGTTTTCCCTCATTCATCATTGGATGAACTTTCAAGCATCCTTCCTTTGGGAATATTCCTCGTTCGCCCTGGTTTCCTAAATCGCAGCTTCGAGATAACTGTACCGAAATCTACTTTAACGATCCTCCCTCTGTTGTTTGTGGTTCTACTCCAGCGGTCTCTTTCCCTCTGTCACCTTAACGAAGAGGTAACCGTTAATGATTAAAAAAAATAAAAAAATAAAAAAAATGAAAGTATCGCCCTTTCCTGTAATTTGCATGCATGTCATCAAGCAAGCACTTCAGTCAATTATTTTGACTAGATGAGTACATACATAAGTATTCGAGCAGGTCATTCCGAAGGTTAATGCTCATTGATTGAAATTCAATTTCAAGCCAGCTGATTCTCTTGATGTTAGAGAGCATCGACGCCGATGATGTGGAGTGAGCTCGTCCACCATCAAAAGACGAGAAAGTCCAGGCTAGAAATTTCTCTTATAGGTCCTACGATGTACTCTAAACCCAGAAAAGGGTTCAGCGAGGAAAAGAAAACGAGCATATTTTATCGCGACCACTGCCTCTAAGGTCCTTGCAACAGGGTTTTCCGCAGTACGCTCTTCATAGCTCTTTATTTATCCAGAGGCAAATTCGAGCCTAAGGTCCGCTGCCGGAGTCCCTGGGTTGCCCTTGTGTATGTTCAATCACTTTTGACTTTCCGTTTGGTTCTTCATTGTAAGAATGTAACATTGCGATTTTCTGGTGGCGACGTTTTTCAATCTCCTCTCCAAAACGTTTTAAAGTGATGAAATCGTCCAACATTCTTATCAACATTTTTCAAGATGTTCCTGCACTAAAAGGGCCCATAGGACGCTCTCGGCAGTTTTTCAAAAAAAAATTAGGAGCATTTCCGAGCCCACTGGGAGGGCATACCAATAAGACTTAGTCAGTGATGGGCGTTGTCGTGACGTCTGTACGACTCACACATTCAGCATGATTTCGCTGCAGGACCAACGACGTGTTGACTCTGGAGCACCTTCAGGAATTGAGTCGTACAAACGTCATGACTCAACTCCTGAAGGTGCTTCGAAGTCGTGCTCCGAAGTCAACACGTCGTTGGTCCTGCAGCGAAATCATGCCGAATGTTCTGAAACGCAGCGACGCGGAGCCTCCGCGTCGTCACGCGACTAAACTCGGCGTCTTCTAGGCCAACCTCCTCTCCTAGCCCCGGATAGTGTTCCCGCGCATTCCCTACGGTGCATTCTGGGGCTGTTGTTCTGGGTCAGACATATTTCAGTTAAGCGCCTGGTCAAGGTCCGTCCCAACTTTGATGATATATTTGTTTTAAAGTTGTGGAAGGCGGAATTGCAAGGTGTGTGTATTAAACTGTGGGGATGTCCACCCCGTGTATGGGTATGGCGTCATTCCATTACAGTTGTTGGTAAAGGCTCTAGGGCCATCGCACCGCAGATTACCATCTACCCGCCTACCCGCCGAGGTGTGGTTCGGTATTCGTAGTCTTCTGCAAGCTTGAGTACGTATACGTGAATTACAGACAATGTGTTTTGGTGTTCCCAGAAAGGGGAAGAGTTGCTCTATAAAAGTCGGGCACTTCTATCATCTCTCAATTAGCTAGACCTCCTTCGATCTTCGGCTAAGCTATGAGCTTTCATCTTCCTTTTTTTGTGACAAGGTCCACTCACAGGTTCCCTGTCTGTACCCACCCTTTCTTAGCAAAATTTCTCCATGTCGCAGCTACGCTTAGCTTGAAGAAATGAACTCAGGAGGTAGAGCGTCTTTGTTTGAAAGGTTACTCATGCTTCTGGCTGACCATGGATTACTCCCTAGACGACCAATTTTTTTCTTCATAGTTTTGATAACGTATCGGAGCAGGATCAGGCTTACCTAGTCGTTTGCCCACTTTGTTATTGGTTCATTCTTTCTATAATAGAGAACCTGCTACATGCGACCTAACTCGTCTCTATTCATCTTATTGGTATACCTTTCCGAACTCACAATCCACTTATCCTGAACCTGGAAGGACCTCTTCCATTAGAAACCGAAGCATGTTGTAAGGGTAACGAGCACTTTTTCTCCGAAATAGAGATTTTTGGTGTCTATGTTTAGAGCCGAACTTCTACTGGTTTCCGTATTTAGATCAAAGACGGATGTGTGATTCCGAAAACATCTAGTGCACGTAGCAGAGTACATGTCTGCTCCCCCAATAAACACTAATCGTAAACACTTGGTTAAACAATGAGGAGTGTGTCCTTTTTCTAACGCTTTTGTGACACATTTAACACTTGAGCTGGTCATAAAAGATGTCTGTTTGCTACGAGCGAAATCAGTGCTCGGGCACATGAAAAAAGAGGCTAGGTACGAGTTTACGCCACTTTCTATGCAACTCTCGTCCCTCAGCAGTAAAAACATGCATTGATCGCTAAAGGAGGTGTGCACAAGAATGCGGATCAGCCACGTGCTTCAATGGTCCCAGACTCCACCACTTTCGTGCACTCGAGCACAAATCTGGAAGTTCGGCTCAATTCAGCAAATAGATTGTTTTATTATTTTTAGATTTCCTCGATGCAATTTTTTATTTAGGATTAAAAATTGGATGATTGTGTTTGAAATTCGATATACTGCCCTTGTTTCCTACCAAATCATTCGGCGTGGCCTTCACTTTGGATCCTCTTTTCAGTCGAAAACTCTCCTCACCCCTCTGAACTCACACCCTCCCCTTTAAAATGCTTCACACGCTGCGCCAAACCCTTCCTACTTAATTCGTACTTTTTTCTCTAAGCTGCATATTGTAAGTCGGCATATCCGAGTTTAAAGTGGCCACTATACAAACATCTTTGAAGTCCACCGTAGCGTATCATGTGTGGTGGATTCGAAGCCAAAAATCTAAATGAGAGCAGATGGTGCTGAAATTTCTCAGAGAGAAACGATTCTCAGGTGATGTAATCATACTACAGAAAGATACACTATAGTGCAAGCTTGGAATTTACAGAAGCTCCTGGATAAATCAGTCGGATAGTAGTGAAAAGTCGGAGATAGAATATTCTCATACTTTTTGCGATGTCTGTTTGTCGGACCATTCTAGATGGCTTACGAAGCTCAAGGATCGCCTCTTTGTGAGCTCGAAGTCTGGGCCGGCCGCTGTTTTTTTCACAGTCTAGCTCTTCATTTCCCCTTGTTTTTTGAATTTGAAAACATCGGACCCGTAGGCTTCATCGAATGATTGAATGAATAAACGAACGATTTCATCAATGAATGAATGAATTAATGAATAATAATAATAATAATAATAATAATAATAATAATAATAATAATGATAAATAATAATAATAATATTATTATTATTATCATTATTATTATTATTATTATTATTATTATTATTATTATTATTATTATTATTATTATTATTATTATTATTATTATTATTATTATTATTATTTATCATTCACTGATTTTTTAATGGATCGAAAACCGGCGATAGGCCTAACAAGGGAACGCCGCTAGTCAGGTATGAGCTCTGAGAAACTGTGAATGTTTCTTGGTCAACTCGGATACGATCTCTTCGAATCTGAACTCGGATTTCCCTAAGGACATCTGCGAAAAATGTTATAGCCTGCCAAAGTTCGTATTTCCCGCCTTTTTTCTATCAAAAACTCGCATTATTCTTCGGAAAATCCGGTAATGGGCCACATGAATGTGTTCAGCGACCCAAACTACCCCCCTGAGCAAATTTTGGCTGAAGGCACGTATTCCAAACTTTGCACAGACTGAAAGCGTTTTGAACTTGTGCGGATTTTCGGTTGGGCGCTTATTTATACCTCTGAAAGCGTTACAAAACAAAATGGTGCAGATTTCACTCAAAATCCTTCCAGATGGGTTATTTGGGGCGCTGGTCACGAATCTGGGGTCTATTTGACGGTTTTCGGAGCTTTTCGACTTGATTCGTTTAAAGCTTTCTATCCGGGGGAAGATTTGATGGCAATCGCGACTTTTGCCGATTTCCGAACCGCGGGTGTGGTTAAGGAGCAGTTTGGCTGATACACACAACGTGCACGACGTTAAAACACTGTGCGCGCTCATCGTCCTTGGGGCGCGTTAACCGAGGGCATTCAAAAAAGTTGTTGTTGTTTCATTATAGCCGTTCCCCTTCATCGTTTTTTTGCATATTATTCATGTAGGTTGATGTGTCAGACGTAGGGTCGGCGTCGGATTCAATATCATCATCTCCTATTCCGCTCCAACAAGAAAACAAAAAGAACTTCAAAAAAATTTGCATAAAAAGTGCGAGTTCCATTGAAACGATGGTATGAGAAACATTACATCTAAAAAAGCACATTATAAAAAAACATGTATAAAATCCAAAAAGTCATGAAGGAGGACGGCTACAAAGGAACAACGACTACTTTTTTTGGAGGTCCTCGGTTAACGCGCCCCAAGGGCGATGAGCGCGCGTCGCGTGTGCTAGCCGAACTGTTCCTTAACCACACCCGCGGTATAGATTCGATCCACATGTCGATGCTCTGGGGGCTATTTGCTGTGCTAAACACAAATCTGCAATCCGTTAATTGATTTTCGATAGATTACGGTAGGTTATTGAGGGTATACGGTAACTTGGTTAATGTCTCGGATTTGGCTCAAAATTTCTCTATGGGTGTTATTTGGAACGCCTAACACGGGCCTGAAGTCCATTTTCCGATTTTCGAAATTTTGAGGTAGGTAAAGGCAGTTGAAAGGCATTATGCCTACCGTAACCTACACTAACCATAAGTCTAGTGACAAACAAACCCCAGATTCGCGTTCAGCGCCCCGACGAACCCCCAGTTGGAAGTTTTGAACCGAATCCGAAATTTTTTTCAAACACCATAAAAATTGGCTGGTGGGTACCCTTTTATACTCAGTATATGAATCACTCCTTTTCGGATATCCGAACGGATATTCGAGATTCGGATAAAGCGATATCCGAAAATTCGAAAAAACGCTTTATCTGAATCGAACCAATATCCGGAAAATTTAAAATCGGCATTATCTGAATCGATCCATTATCCGAAGGGTCGAAAATTCGGATAAAATCCGATAAAATTCGGGTAAAATTTCGGATAAAATCGAATAATTTTCGGATAAAATCGGATAATTTTTGAATGAAGTTGGATTAAATTGCACAAGGTCACGCACATTTTCCGTACCACCTTCTATTTAGTGCATCAAACCAGGATTTTCCTCCTCTTTCCGAAATCGGAAGGGTCGCTGCTGCGCGGGAAAAACGGGCGTGGTCAAGTGACATGACCAAGCGTCTAGTAATTCAGTAAAGAAGTTTTTTTTAAATGATTGCTCTGCATACTTTTTGAAGATTTGTTTTAATATTTTTATTAATATGCATATATGAAGATTGAAGTTCGTATGTGAACATGCTGCAAATGCAATGAAGTACTACTGTTTGCTTAATTATGGATGTTTTCAAAGGCTTGTCTTGATTACCTGGCTTATTTTTCACCGTTTTGCCTCAACTTTGTACCGAAAATATTCGAAGTTATCCGAAATTATCCGACCGGATATCCGTATCCGAATTATTTGAAAAATGGCATTATCTGAATCGATCCATTATTCGAAAACTTGAAAAAGCGCATTATCTGTATCGAATCAATATCCGGTTAACTTAAAGGCAGCGTCCGCGCTGAAAACCACATCTGGGTTTTTCTTCTCAATCCAAGGTTTGAACCAAGTGTAGATAGTTGGCGAAGCTTGAGACCTCAATGTGGCGTGAAAATAATGCTATAGGCTCTTGAAAACTGCTCCGTGGTCTGAAAAGGCGTTTTCCCGGTCGATCATCTAACACGAGGAACACAAGCGCCACGACGCGCTCCGGCAGGCAACGGAAATCCAAAATTCTATATTCTTTTATTCGAAGGATCCTCGAGTTCGGATGTGTGTATTTAAAGCTTCTTATTTTTGAAGACCTTTTGACAGCAGAAAGGCGAAAAGAATTGTGGAACTTAAAAGTTAATGAGGATAAACCAAATCAGCCGTCCAAACTTTCGAAATTTGTGCATTGCACAAGACACACCGGACAGACGTGAAAAAAGGGAGCTGAATGCTCAAGGATTCCCGAACGATTTTTTCTCAGGAATTTGAGCGTTTTGGGTGGTCCCTTTGCGATATATCACAACCTGGCAGGCCTACCTGCCCGAAATTGTGAAAAAAATAGACACGGTTTTTTGCGCGTACGCTGCCTTTAAGATCGGCATTATCCGAATCGATCCATTATCCGAAAAATTATCTTCGGATAACAAGTATAGTACCCTTACCTTTTCACAAAGCTTCAAAAACCCTTATAACTTCGTTCAGAGGTGTCCGTTGAAAAGTTCGATGTCAGATCCGGAGACAGCGGACCAGAATTGACCAGAAAACGCTCATCATCTTTTAAATGGTGGGGTAGGCCATGCGAGGTTCCCTAGTAAGATGTGATTATTTCTATAGACTACTTTCGTGACCTCCAGGTGCTCTCTCTCTGCACACTTAGTCTGCATTGGCAACTTTTCCAGTCGTTGTTTATAGGTTACGCCGTCCGTGTACGTGGTGGTCTCTTCGGCCGTTCAATCTCGAGATTGAACCCGCTTCAGGCCGGCCCGCTTCAGCCACAATCCGCGCCACACCCTCCAGGCCTCAATGTACGCCCTCGCAGTCGGCATTCTCGGTACGTTCAAGCACATCATTTTCGGATTCGTTCTATGTTTTCATTTTCTCAACAAATCATTATATTTTTCTGACTTGAAATATAAGATCTTGTGTGAGCCACATGTTTTTGACGTCGTATAGACCAAAGTTATGAGTAGAAGAACAACTGCTCAGAGAGATAGCTGAGCACCTCAGCGCAAACTTCCGTATTCCCAGACGTTTTTTCTACTTTTTCATCCATTTAGACAGGCTCGTTTCCATTTGAAAGAACAGATGGTGAGCATCGGACTTCCTCTTCATGTCCTTCTCCTAGATATCATTATCAGACTCCGTAACGCTTGAGTGACTTACTGAGCCCCTTCACATTGTGACCTTGACTGAAAGAGTTGTGATTTCATTGTTCCCCTCTTATTATTGTCCTTTTGGTCTACATTCAAAAGTCGTGTTCACGATAATGTTAGTTTACCTTCAGAGATTGCGTGCTATTTCCGCCGCAAACCCAACTGTAGCCCATGGTTTGCCAGTCGTGAATTGCAGTCTATGGGTACCACATATTTCCATGTTAATCTAACCTAAACCCCTTGTTTCGGATTGAAAATCACTCGAGTCCATTGCGAGCGTATGCGCGCGCGTATGCTCCTTCTACCATTCCTCTATACTCTCTCGCTGTCTCCACCTTCGCTCTTTGGACGTTCGTAAAGGAGCAATGTAAATTTGTCTCCGAAATCAGGTGTAACTGTTTCCGAATGTCGTCCAGTGTAGGAACTGTTCTATTTTTACTGGAAAAGAATGTGTTTAGAGCGTGAAACGCATCTGCGAAAACGAATGAAATTGTTAGTATTTCTTGGGGCTCTATATTGAAATCGCGCAGTATCCGCCCCCTGATTTTTAGAAGTGTTTTTCAAACTTCTCCAAAAAATGAGGGTAAAGTGAGGTTTGGGGTGCTTTGAAAAAAAAACGGTGTTGTCTCAAAACTTGCATGTATGGGTCAATTAGGGTGCCGAAAACGAATCTAAAGCTCGTTTGTGGAAATTCTGAGGTTTACTGTATGTAGGTTGTGACAGGTACAGCCTTTGGTTCACCGCATTGTTAAAAGGCCACGGTGCGGTTGCGGTCGGCACACTAACGATACGGTGGAAAACCTGACGCTATGCCAGATTTCGTCATCGATTGACAGCACAGCTGAAATTCTGGGTTGGTTACGATTTTGGTAATTTATCCTTGTTTGTTTCTGCTTTGTTTTTGTTTCTGACCCTTTTAAAAGTGCGAGTAGGGGTGCTTCTCAGTGCGTGAAGGGAGTGAGCCGTTTTTTTCAACTCTTTTTTTCACAAAATTTCGAAAAAAAAACTGTCAACACCGAACAAATGAAAAATTATTCGCACGCACTAAGAAGTGCCGCACTCCTCGCAATATTAAAAAAGTCAGAAATAAAAAAAAAACAGAAACGAGTGTGAAAAAGAAAAGAAAAATTGTCTTCCACCCAGAATATCAGCTGTGCTGTCGATCGATGACGAAATCTAGCAAAGCGTCAGCTTTGCCAGATTCAAAATCAGCAACCCATATTTCTACTGTTCTAATTGCAGGTGAACAATCATTATACACTTTTAATATTCGTTAGTGAATTTCTTTTGGTGCTACACCTTCCAAAAATAAGAATTTCATCACTGCACGATATTCAAATTTTTCCATTGCTGTGACACGGCGACACTAAATGGCTTGTAAACAAAGAATGAATCGACAGATTGAAATGAATTCCACATACGTTCATATGAAGAGTGTACCAATTGGGCTAGTAGCAACGCCTTGTTCAGAGTGAACGTGGCCAGCTCTAGGAATGCATATCCGGAGTCTGCGTCCAAATTCTTTTCAGAAACATGACTTTTCTGAAAATATTCACTTGATTCAAGGAACGAGTTTTTCAAAACAACTCTCTTAGTATGCTGGATGATTCACATTTCACACACTTGTACTTGTGTTCCGCCAGGCCGCTGCCGTATTAGAGGTCAAATTCGTATTGACCCGAAAAGTCAGCCACTTATCCCAATACGTCGCTATTCGGCGCTTTCTTTAACGCCTTGTTTTCTCCGAAACTCCTTCTGTTTCACCCGAAAGACCTGACGCTCGCCCAGAGGCAAGCACAAACGACAGCGGTCTGGCGGAAAACAATTACGAGTGTCTAACAAGGGAACCACAATAAATCATAGTGACCATTTCAAATGAAATGTACTTTTCTAGAATCATTTTCGGACGAAAAGTCCGAATATGCCCATCGCAGCTGCCTAGACCCACTCTGAAAGAATTTATAGGCATTTTTTCTCTGATTTTCGTACTTATTGTACCCTCCGAAAAGCGCATAAATTTTACGAAAATCCGGAAAGGAACCTCATAATCGTGTTCAGCGCCCAAAACTACCCCACTAAGCAAAGTTAGGTTGAAGGAACATTTTCCAAACTTTGCGCAGACTAACAGCGTTCTGGATTTGTACGGATTTTCGGTTGGGCGTTTATTCATACCAATTAGAGGGCTCTCGAAGCGTTTAATAAAAATATCCCAGATTTGACTAAAAATTCGCTCTGGGGGGTTATTTGGGGTGCTGATCACGAATCTGAGGTTCATTTACCGATTTTCCGGAGTTTTCGGCTGTATTCGTTCACAGATTCCCATCGGGAGAGAAATTGATGGCAAATCGCGACTTTTGACGATTTCCGGAGTGCTTCTAAAGAATATGCTCAAGTTATTTCCCTGGGGATTATTTGGAGTGCTGAACACGAATCTGATGTCGGTTTATCGATTTTCGGCAGCTTACGTAGATTACGGTGGGTATACGGTAGTTTGGTCAAAGTCTCACATTCGTCTCAAAGTTTCTATGTGGGGGTTATTTGGGGTGCTGAATACGATTTTGATGTCCATTTGTCGATTATCGGAAAATTGAGGTAGGTTTTGCCTCCTAAATTGCACGTCACCTACCGTAACCTACAGTAAACCTTAAAATTTGGGCAAGCAAGCCCCAGATTCGTGCTCAGCACCCCAGATTACCCCTACATACAGGTTTTTAGCAACATCAGGAGAAAAATTTATAAACACGCTAAAAATTTCATGGGGCATGTACCCTTACCTTGCCGCAAGGCTTTAAAAAACGCTCATAACTTTTTTCAGAGTGCTTCTAGACAGCTGCGATTGGCATATCCGGACTTCTCGTTCGAAAATGGTTCTAGAAAAGTACATTTCATTTGGAATGGTCACTATGACTTATTGTGGTTCCCTTGTAAGAACTCTTCCCTTTCTATGGTCCTAATTTTTGAACACTCTCCTCTGATCTCTTCCCTCCAAGACCTTGATCAAACCCATGGTTGGCCGCGGTCAAAGCCAAGCGTTTTGCGGACAAACCAGGACCTTGTGGTAGCCCACTATCCCCATATGATTCTACAAGGAAGGTAATTTCTGAAATGTGTTTATGGAAAGAGTTTGACTTTTGACCGACCGGTAAACACCACCCACCAGGCAGGGGCCTGTTGTCAAAACAATATTTTCTACTGCATAGTAATTGGACGTGTTCAGAAAATTACATGCATTTTCAAAATCCGTGTCCAAACGGCTTGCCCACAGCCCGTGATGAGGGTTATTGCATTGAATAGCAGAGCGGCTCGTGGAGATCGAAAATCATTGCTGCAGTAAGAGGTTCTAAAGGTTCTCCTTTGAGAGTTCTTCGTGTTGGTCCCATTGTTCGCCTCATGAGAGTGCCCTGCAATAAGTAACCCGCTGTGTGAATGCTGCTGGAACCATTCAGGGACAATTGGTCATTTCCAGCTGCATAAGAGTCGGACATTTTTCAATTTGCACCTGAATTGGGCCGATGGACATTTTCCGCATAGCAATTCGTTGAATATTCTCCAGTGGCGTTTTTCCTTCAGGCAATGTTTCAATTGAATGTGGCCATTTTGGCAGTCGTTTTGGGCGTAGGTTGAGCAGACTAATTTGGTTATGTGGCTCGTCCGCGGCTCTTGCTCTATTCACGCTCAATTTCCCTCGCCACCTGACAGGATGAACATGCCGCCGCATTGTTTCATCAGGGAATTGTGCTCCGGTTCCGCGAATGCCTAAAGTATACTACATGGTCCCGTTGGGGCCCCGTTTAACTGGCTAGGGATGTGCTTATTTTTACGGTTCTGACCTAATCGCGAATGTGGAGAGTGCAGAAAACTGCAATTAAACAACCTCACAGCGTAATGAGGTTTCCATTTCCCCTAACAAGGGAACCACAATAAGTCATAGTGACCATTCCAAATGAAATGTACTTTTGTAGAACCATTTTTGGACGAAAAGTCCGAATATGACCATCGCAGCTGCCTAGACCCACTCTGAAAAAAGTTATGAGCGTTTTTTAAAGCTTCGCGGCAAGGTAAGGGTTACCTACCCCCATGGAATTTTTAGGGTGTTTTTAAATTTTTCTCCTGATTTTGCTAAAAACATGTGTGTAGGTGTAATCTGGGGTGTTGAACATGAATCTGGGGTTTGTTTGCCCAAATTTCAAGGTTTACTGTAGGTTACGGTAGGTAACATGCCATTTAGGAGGCAAAACTTACCTCAGTAATCCGATAATCGACAAATGGACATCAAATTCGTATTCAGCACCCCAAATAACCGCCACATAGAAACTTTGAGACAAATCTGAGACTTTGACCAGACTACCGTATACCCACCGTAATCTACCGTAAGCTGCCAAAAATCGATAAACAGACATCAGATTCGTGTTCAGCACTCCAAATAACCCCCAGAGAAATAACTTGAGCATATTCTATTGAAGCACTCCGGAAATCGTCAAAAGTCGCGATTTGCCATCAATTTCTCTCCCGATGGGAATCTGTGAACGAATACAGCCGATAACTCCGGAAAATCAATAAATGAACCTCAGATTCGTGATCAGCACCCCAAATAACCCCCCAGAGCGATTTTTTGGTCAAATCTGAAATATTTTTCTAAAACGTTTCGAGAGCCCTCTAATTGGTATAAATAAACGACCAACCGAAAATCCTACAAGTCCAAAACGCTGTTGGTCTGCGCAAAGTTTGGAAAATATTCTTTTAACCTAACTTTGCTTAGTGGGGGTAGTTTTGGGCGCTGAACACGATTGTAAGGTCCGTTTCCGGATTTCCGTTAAAATAATGCGCTTTTTGGAGGGCTCAATGAGTACGAAAATTAGAGAAAAAATGCCTATAACTTTTTTCAGAGTGGGTCTAGGCGGCTGCGATGGGCATATTCGGACTTTTCGACCGAAAATGGTTCTAGAAAAGTACATTTCATTTGGAATGGTCACTATGACTTATTGTGGTTCCCTTGTAAGGGGTTTGGAGCGAAATGAAAGATTCTTAAAAAAAAACAGTTCTCCCAAAAAATCGCTATATGAATTATACTGGAGCTAATTAAAATTTCTCATAGGTATAGTGGGCTTTTCGAATTTGATGCCGAATTTTTCAATTACGGCTACGAGGTTCCCATATGTTGCAAACAAGCCACGCAAAACACTCAAACTTCAGAGAAAAGCTCGTTCAAATACTCCGGGGCGCTGGCCTTCCGTTTTTGACGCCTATTTTTGTGTATTATGTGGAAGACACAAATGTCGGAAACTTGATCGTCAGAAATGGTTTAGCTCCTTGGGAACAGTGTTGGCGATAAATAAGTCCGGGTCAGGGGCCCTTTACACACGGAGGGAGGAGCACGAACGATATTCATTGCTGACGCGACGCGCGCGGCGGAAATTTTTATCTAGTTACCCCATCACTGGAGCGCGCTTGCCACAAGCTCGCGAGATTTCATGACATTTAATGTGTTTATTGATTCTCGCATGACTATTTCTTTATTGTTTTATAATCCAGAGCCAAACTGGTTGTCGGCCGCAACGATCCCATCACTACATCTAAAATGGTGCTCGATCTGTAATACCATATTACATTTTCTATAAATATCAAGCGGTACAACGGCACGAAAACATACAAGAGTTATTGAAATGAGTGTCCAAGATAAGATGATGAGAGGAACAACTCAGGAACATAAAGAAAAGTCATGTGAGAATGAATAAAAACATGAAAGCCCGTGAAATCTGGTGAGCTTGTGGCAAGCGCGCTCCAGTGATGGGGTAATAGGATAAAAAGCTCCGCCGCGCGCGTCGCGTCAGCAATGAATCTCGTCCGTGCCCCTAGCTCCGTGTGTAGGCAGAACCTGACCCACAAGTCCCATCCTAGATATGAATGCTTTTGAGAAGGAAAGACCACTAACAAGGAAAGTGCTACATATTAGCCAAACTGTTCATTTCGAATGAAATAAATTTCTCTAGAATAATTTTTTTGCCGTAGACTCCGAATATGCCCTTTGCAGCTGGATTGAATCGCTTTGGAAAAAAAGTTATAGGCATTTCTTTCTCGGGTTTTCGTACCTCTTGTTCCTTCCAAAACGCGCATTAGCCTTCAATAAATCCGGAAACAGACCTCATAATTGTGTTCAGGGCCTGAAACTACTAACTACCCTGAGCAAATTTTGGGTGAAGGGACATTCTCCACACTTTTTACAGGCTGATATCGTTTTGAACTTGCACGGGTTTTCGGTTGGGCATTTATTTATACCAATCAGAGGACTCTCGAAACATTTTAATCCAATATTCCGGATTTGACTCAAAATCCGCCCTGTTGGGTCATTTGGGGTGCTGATCACGATTTTCGGTTGGGCGCTTTTTTACACCAATTGGGGTGCTCTGGAAGCGTTTAAGAAAATAGTTCTACTTAAAAATGACTTAGAATTCTTACAGGAAGGTTATTTGGGGTTCTGATCACGAAACTGAAGTTTGTTTGTCGCTTTTCCAGAGTTTTCGACTAACTCCGTTCAAAGCTTCCCATCGGAAAAAAATTTGAGGGCAAAATGTGACTTTTGACGACTTTCGAAACGCTAAGACAGAAATGGCTCGAAATGTTACTCTATGAGTTATTTGGAGTGCTAAAGACAAATCTGGAGTCCGTCTATTAATTCTGGACAGACTACGGTAGATTACGGTGGGTATACGGTAGTTTTGTCAAAATCTCTGATTTGAATCAAAATTTGTATGCGGGGTTATTCGAGGTAGTGAACATGTACGAATTCAAGGTCCGTTTGTCGATTTTCAAAGCACTAACAAGGGAAGTATACAAAGCGTAGGTCGGATCTGCCAAAACGACTAGTATCGTTAGTATCTCTTGTGGCTCAATAGTAATCCCGCCCCGAGCTGCAGGTTCCGAGAAGTTACAAGCTTAGAAAGGTCGTGTTTTGTGCTTTTTGTACCTTCCAAAAAGCGCATTATTCTTCGGAAAATCCGGTAATGGACCTCATGAATGTGCTCAGCGACCCAAACTACCCCCCTGAGCAAAGTTTGAGTGAAGACACATTTTCCATTCTTTGTCCAGACTGACAGCGTTTTGGACTTGACGGATTTTAGGGTGGGCGTTTATTTACATCGATTAGAGGGCTCTGGAAGGGTTTTAGAAAAATGTTCCAGATTTGACTCAAAGTTCTCTCAGGGTGGTTTTTTGAGGCGCTGATCACGAATTTGTGGTTTATTAGTAGATTTTCCAAAGTTTTTGGCTAATTTCGTTTTGAAGTTTCCCAACCGGGGAAAATTTCGAGGGAAAAAACGCCACTTTCGAGATTTCCGGATTTCTACGATAGATATGTCTCAAAATCATTCTCTGAGGGTTATTTATAGTGCTAAACACGAATCTTCTTGCAGGTTACGGTAGATTACGGTGGGTATACGGTAGTTTGGTCAAAATCTCAGATTATAATAAAAATTTGTACACGGGGGTTATTCGGGGTGGAGCATTCGAATTTAACGTCCGTTTGTCGTTTTTCAAAATACTAAGGTGGGATCTGACCCCTGAATGACATCTTACCTACCGTAACCTACAGAAAACCTCAAAATTTCGACAAACGGACTCCAGATTCGTGTTCACCACCCTAGATTACCCTTTCATACATATTTTGAGAAAAATCCGCGGTAATTTTCTTTTGAAACACCCAAAAAAAGTTTCTGATCACTTGTCTTCTCGCGGAGTTCAAAAAAGGCTAATAACTTCCTAAACCTGCAGCTCGGGGCGGGTTACTGCGCAGTTCCCCTATTGAGCCACAAGAGATACTAACCATGCTAGCCGTTTTCGCAGATGCGTTTACCACTATAAACACTTCCTATGTTAGAGGCAGCGTACGCGCAAAAAAAGTATCCGATTCTGTGCTGTTTTGCGCAAATAGGGCTAGGAGGTTCCGATAAACAGCCAACAGGCCACACTTTGCACTTTAGAGAAAATCCCTTTCGAAACCCCTGAAGCACTCACGTTTTTCTCTTTCACGCCTATCCTGGTGTACATATTATGTGTAATACACAAACTTCGGAAACTTGGACTTCCGAAGTGCTTTAACACCTTCATGGTGATGCTCACGATAAAAAAACCGTATTCTAGGATTCGATGTTTTCTAAAGGCTGGACCTTTAAATGAAGAATAATAAGGTGAAGTACCCACAAAACTACCGAGCGTATAAGATCTCACAAGGTTGCTGAGTTGAATACAAAACTTAGGTGTCAGGCAGGAATTGAACCTGCATTGCATCGCTTATCGGGCGAGAGTGTTACCATTACAATACCGACTCCGCTCTCTGAAATCCTCAGCTATTCACACATGAACTGTGTAGGCACAACAGCAACCACCCATGAACGGGTATGATCTGGTAAACACAAATCGGCATTAAATCCAGTTAAGCTGAGGTCTTTTGAAGACAAATTTTGATGTCTTTTTGAATATTTAATGCCTTTATTTGGCATGGTATATAATCCATTGGCATGGTATTAAATTTGGCATGGTATATGATACCGAATATATAGTCCAGCTCTCAATCGAACTTCACATCTTCAATATTTTTTCCTTTCTTCAACTCTCAGTTTTTCTCTTAATCGATGAGCAGCCGATTTCAGCGCTTTTTGCGGCCTTGGTGAGCAGCACTCCCACGCAGATTAAGCTGGTACATGACCTACTCGACAAATATGACAGAAAGGCGAAACCGATGTGGGACAACTCCAAACCCATCAATGTCTCATTCACCGTCTCACTATATCAGATTCTTGAATTGGTGAGTGATTCTTATCCTCTGGGGCATATTTGTGAAGTAGAAAACGGCACAGAACTCGAACGCTACCGTGGTCAGGGGACCAGATTCTCACTACGTAAAATAACTTGTTTGCTTACGTTGGCTGCAGACTTAATCACTCATTCCACGACACGGCCAAACATAGTTAGTTTTCAATTCGGGAACCTAAGGCTGTACTTAGTAAATGCCTGAGCTAATTAAGGATTGGCATTTAGCACAACGGATATCAGCACCCTTTTGGCCAAAAGCTGATTGTCTGAAGACAGTGCCGTTTTTGCAGGAGGCGTGGAGCATGATTTGATCATTTTTTTGCCTATTCTAAAGACCTCGAAAAGCGTGACTTGAAGGCACTGTTCACGATAAACTTCGTCCTTGAGCCTTCAATGAGAAACATCTGTGGTTGCCCTCAAGGCTCATTGATAGCAGGTCGCTTCGACCAATCGCGGCACTGCCAATAGTTCCAAAACCCGTCGCGCCAACAGATCTTGCACTGAGTCGCGACGGTTTGGAACAGTTTGCAGTTTCAGTCGCAATCGCCGAGCGACTGTGGTCTTTCATAGCTGGTCGAAGCGTCCTGCATGTTTCTGTTTGGTCGCTTCGACTAGTCGGGTCGCTTCCATGATGGTCGCTCTTCGTCTAGTCGAAGCGACTAGTCCGCAATTTTCCGTCACAACCTTGCGTATGTGGAGCGAAATTGCAGACGTCACAGTTCACTCACATAAAAGGCGACATGTGAAAGGGAAAAACGAGTATTGATCGTACATATGAACGAGTATCGTATTCATCGTAAATACAGGCTATAAAACGGCGAAATTCACTTGGTTCCTACGCGTGCTGGTGGCGAGCGGAGGGTAGAGACAGTGAGAGAGAATAGGGCAGACGGAGGCCGAGGCGGCGCGCGCTCGGCTCGCGCCTCGAGTGATGTGAATTTCGACGTTTTATAGAGGGTACGTATTTACAATGAGAAAGACGAGAAAATCCAATGAGGCTACCGAGAAATCACATTTCATGCAGCGCTTCCACTGATTACTAAATTTAGTTGTAGTTTCATGTTGTGGTTCGAACCCATTGCACCCCATCATCTTTTGCAACGAGTTTTTGTTTTGAAAATATCCAGGACTAGTTTATTCAGCAGGTAAATGCAACAGACCCACAAGAAAGTTAAGAAGAATGGTGAGAAAAATGTTTTCTTGTTGCAGTGGCGTCGAACGCAGATATTCTTTTTTTACGCGAAGTTGCGTCCACCCAAGCGATTTGAAATCAGTCGACGAAGCGACTTCAGACCGCGGCAGTATCGTTGGTCGCTTCGACTTGAAGTCGAAGCGACCAGCTATCAATGGGGCTTCAGAAGGAGAATTGTGTTGAAAAAACGCATCTAAACGCGTTCCCAGAGGTAAAAAACGGTTTTGAGCAAAACCCAGTAGGCAAAGCCGGCCTCCTTGGGCCTAGTTGTTGGCATCGACACCGACACGGCTCCATGACTGCCACGCTTTGACCTGCGATTATCAGCAGTGGTTTTCATAGAATTAAGCTATTGATTAGAGAGATTTCCGTGTGTAGAAGATTTCCGGGGATTTTCGACAACTAATTCTCTTATCTAATCTATCTTCCAATCAAACCCCACTGCCAATGATCGCAGGTCAAAGCTTGGCAGTGATAGAGACGTGGTGTTGACAACAACAACTAGACCCAAACAGACCGGGCTTGCCCCTTGAGGTAATCTTCAAAACCGTTTTTTCGCCTCTGGGAAGGCTTTTGTATTTGTTTTTCCGACGCTGACCTGCTTCTGAGGTGGACCAACATTGTTCTTGAATGAAAACTCGAGACCGGAGTTTATCGTGAACAGTGCCTCAAATCTGTTCTTCGTGAACTTTGAAAAAGAGAAGCACTCCGATTCTTTGTTCAAACAACTGATCTCAAGCAGTGTATACCGCGTTCAAATGGTCCACTTATCCTCCCGACAAAGCTCATACCCCTTCTGTGCAGCTCCACACACCCCGCGCTGGACCCTGGTCCAGATCGAGAAGTAAACAATTTTCTATATTGAATCCTAACGGCATTTTCCAAAGGCGTGGCTCAATGATTGCGGCGCTCACAATCTGCAGTCTTCTGTTACCCATCTAGCCATCAACATTGTTCTTATGACGTTCTTCAAAACTTGCTGTGCAGGTGTTGAACAGCTGTCCTTGTTCCTGATTTTTGAAAATTTGCTGCTAGACTCATTTCCTCCTTCCAATTATTACAAATGCTATTGCTGTTTGTTCCAGAATGAACCACAACAGTACGTGCTGCTCAACGCCTGGATCATTGAGGTGAGTTGGATATACAGATGCATGCCCTCATCTCAGGTTTTTTTTCAAGGTGTCAGGTGAGCCTCAGCAAGCTACCGTAGCATCATTCCAACCCAGTGATCACTTTTTGAATATAATTCGATGAGAAGCAGTCAGTGAGAAAGTCCACTGCGACTTTTTCTGTCAGAAACTTCATTGACTCGCAGTTGCAGTTGCCCAGCGGGTAACATCTGTATACGAAATGTCGTAACGGGGGGTAGCACGCGTATTTCCTGCTCGATTTTACCATTTCGTAGCGATTCGCCGTGCTAATGCTTCCTGTATAATGTTTACCCTGCAACGAACGGACTGTCCATGTATAATGTCAACTTTTTTGACTCCTAACATTGAATCGATCATTTGTTTTAACAAGTGTTTGTCCGCATTTGAACAAAATATTCAAGAACATTAATGAAGAAACAATACCTAAAAAGGGTCCTTTGGGACGACCGGAACTCGAAAAGTGTGGGCCCAGCAGAGAATAATTCCCCAAGGCGAGGGGAAACGCAAACAGGCCCGCGTGTTGGCTTCGACGGCGCGGCCGTAAGGTGCGCCAGCAGGGCGCGAAATTTGAATAAGTCGTGCTGACACGATAATCATCATCCGTTATGTACCTTGTTTTGATGATGGAACAAACTGCACATACTATAAAGGTCCCGCTTGGAGCAGTGAGGGGGATTCGAGCACAAGGAGCGTTGGCTGGGTGGTTGTTATTTGAAACATGGAGGTTTTCCCCGTGCTCCTTTTGATTTATACTTTAGTCCATCGATCCAATCAATAATCATCAATTCATAATTTAATCAATCGATCCAATGAGTAAGTTATAACACTACCCGTGTGTAGGACTTGATCAGAAAGCGCGCGAGGAAGTCTTCGAGGGAAAAAATCTTTTTGGTCTCTTATTGCTCGCTTCATACAGAACTTTGAGCAAAACTAGGGTGATATTTATGATCCTGGCGTTAAGGACTAAGCATTGATGTAACCTTGCGTAGCTTCGCCGAGAATCAGAGAAATATGGCCCTCAGCCAGGTTTCAGTAACGGCACCTTGGCGAAGGGGTGCATAACTAGCCCCTGTCCCTTCGCCATGGTACCATAATTTGAATCCTGGCTGAGAGCCAAACTTCTTCAACTGTAGGCGAAATCACCCGAAGGCTACATTATTGAGGAGCTCCCAACGCCAGGATCATGAATATCACCATATTTTCGCTCACACTTGAGTTTGAAGCTTGTTAGTTCAAGAAAAAACGAAAAAATCTTGAAAAGTTTCCTCATACTCATTTTCACCTAATCCTACCAGCGGTACTGTACACTTCATCGTCGACAACAACGAATGTTTTCCATCTACAATCAACTTACCACCTTTTAGATTAGCCAAGAATAACTCCCGTGACTTTCAGTTTGTGACCCAATCTGGGGAAGTAGTAGGTCTGCTACATAGATGGGTTATTAAATTCTGTTGAGCTACGTATGGAATATAGCTCACCAGATACACTCACAGTTGACTTGAGAGTCAGGAAATGAATGCTGATAACGTTATATGGAGGTTGAAAATTTAGCACTAAGGCTTTCCCAACAATAGTCAGCGCAGCCGAAGCAAAAGCATGTACTGGCATCGTGCAAGCACTTTAAAACAAAGAATTTTCTAAAATTTCGTGGAGCTCTATGTGAGGTACATAGTATGCATGAGATGTTCGATTGTGAAGTGATTTGAGGTCTAGTTACGGCAAATTATTTTGCATTGTTGAATATATTTTAGTCAGTTTGAAAGAAATTGGAAAGCGATTGTTCGTAGGATACATATGTTCGCTCTATACTCGCCCATACTTATTTAGTAAAGCTTCACATTAGGAAGATTTCAGAGGTGGTATGATGAGTTTCTCTTCTGGACACCTGAGGACTACCAGAATATCACGGAGCTTCGCCTGCCATATGATTCCATTTGGCTGCCAGACACGACACTGTATAATTCGTGAGTTTTCGAAATCGCATGTGTTTTTGGTAAGGGCTGTTTTGTCAGTAAGTATGTTTCAAGCCTCGTGATGAAAGATGACGACACTCGGCGACTTCTGAATGCGAAGCTGACCACGGATCGCGGTCGGCGAGCGGCTCTTATTGAGCTTCTCTACCCGACGATATACAAGTTCTCGTGTCTACTTAATCTACGCTTCTTCCCATTCGACGTTCAGGTCGGTTGGCCCGTTTCTTTAGACAAAACATGCCCCCCTGGATGATGGCTTTGGGTTTCGGGTGCGATGATAGGCTACGAAACGCCTGATGGAGTGTGTTAAATAGCTGCTAGGTTCACCATTGTAAGGCCTCGTTCGGCACCTACCATGATACATATGGCACCAACAGAAATCCCGCATATGCAGACCCATTAATATTCCTCAGTTCCGTGTATTTTTTTTCACATTTTAAAAGATCATTTTTAAGAACTGCACGATGATATTCTCATCATGGACGTACGACCAGACCGGTATCGATTATTTTCCGGCGTCTGATGAGATATCGGTTGCAAACTATCTGGAGAATGAAGGATGGGAGATTCTGACAACTAAAGGTTGCTTACTTATTTACTTACCTACTTGCTAACTAGTTTACCTACTTGCGTACTCACCTACTTACTCTTTTACTTACTTACCTATTTACATAACATCGGCATGGATCGTGAAGCGACCTCGCGTTCAGTGTCGAAGGTTGGCGCGAACTCGGTGTACCCACGTTATCGCATATGGCACCGAGTTTGCGCCAATATTCAACAGTGAACACGAAGTCTCTTCATGATCCGTGCCGACCTTACTCACTTACTTATTTACTTGTTCACTTACTAACTTACTTATTTACTTACATACTTACTTACTTACTTACTTACTTACTTACTTAGGGGCTGAGCCGAGAGGCGTCGCGGCGTGACCTTGTGGCGGGCTGCCGTATTGATTGATTTCCGCGATCTATCAAAGCGGCTACCCATCACTACTTACTTACTTACTTACTTACTTACTTACTTACTTACTTACTTACTTACTTACTTACTTACTTACTTACTTACTTACTTACTTACTTACTTACTTACTTACTACTTACTTACTTACTTTACTACTTACTTACTTACTTACTTACTACTTACTTTACTTACTTACTTACTTACTTACTTACTTACTTACTCACTCACTTACTCACTCAGTCGCTTACTTACTTATTTACCTTCTTACTTGCTTAGTTACCTGCTCTTGATATGCATCATTCTGTGCTATTTTCAGTGAGTCGACATGAAGTGCAATACAGCTGCTGTCCGAACGAGTACACACTGCTGCACCTGACGTTGTATCTAAGGCGGAAGCCGTTGTTTTACTTGGTCAATCTGATTATTCCCACCTCAATAATAACCCTGATAGCTATTGTTGGATTCTTCACGTGAGTTTTTCTGTCTGCCACTTTTTAGCGTAAAACTCCTACGTAAAATTCTCTGCCGTGGTTAGAGTGTAGGTGACTCTGCACAGTACCAGAAGCATCATGGGATAGGGACTCTTCACATACAGAGGAAGGAGTTGTCTCGTTTTTGCAGTTTGACACGTCACGCTGCTCAATCCAAGTGAAGTGATCCTGAGAGGAAATAGAGCCGTAAAAGGCGACATGACTCCTACCTCGGTGTGTAGAGTTCCTATCCCGATGCACCGAGTCTTATTTCAGAACGTCATCTGCTAGTGGAATGCGTGAGGAGAAAGTTTCTTTGGGAATCACTACCTTGCTGTCGATGTCTATCCTGATGCTTATGGTATCCGACCAGATGCCAACGACGTCCACGTTCATCCCATTGATCGGTGAGTATCATAATTGTACTGCCTACAAACCGACTGCAGTTGCTGTTTTTTATTCTAGGATGGTTCATACTTGCTATGATTGTGGTCATCTCACTGGGAACTGTGGTCTCATCAATTATCATTGCCATTCAGAAGCGAGGTAGTCATGGCGAGAGGCTGTCGAAGAGAACGTTGAAGTGAGTTTGATGAAGCTGACTAGTATGCGACCTAATATCTTATGCTGCTCCATAATTCTGTGACTCTGAGGGGTTCAACAATTTCCAATCTTTCGAGTTGTATCGTCGTCCTCCTCGTAGGACTCAGTCAAATGAATGGACGGAGCTGCGATGATAGGTCTAGACGCGCGATCAAAATCCTGTTAGCAGGTGTTACCGCACGGCCGCCGTAATGATCGCCCCCCTCTCTCCATTAACTAGGCTAGACTTAATTAGAAGATAATAAATCTCCTGTTCCTGAAATATGGTCCGAGAGAAGGAAAAATAATCAAGGCACTAGGTTCACTAACGTGCTAAGCAAAGGTTGAGCTTGCGATTTTCAAGCAACCTAGTACAAGCGAAACAGTCCCTGGAACTGCTAGTTAACGCTGTGCTGGTCAGGCGGTCTGTTAGTGCTAATCACTGAAAGACACTGGTTGATCACTGACTGAAAGCCTCTGATTTCTAGGATATAAGATGATAGGTTGACTGCTCTGAGGTTCTTCCATGTGTTCCATTTCAGAGGAGAGCTTTCCCTCCCACATTTCCCCTCTTCCGCATGCTTTTGCTGATCTTGTATAGCTCTTATGAAGCTCCTCGTACTTATTTTAGTTAATCTATTTGGTTTTATTAATTTTTTTGCCACCTGGCTACCATAACCTACCCAACTTCAGGCTTGCAAGGATATTTGCTTATCTGACGTGTACGGCTCTGCCGTCTCATATAGAAAAGGAGCAGATGATGGTAGGTGTAACACTATCAATTTCGATAGTATTGCCATCCATCAAGCTTTAGGAAGCGTTCGATGCAGCGACGCCGACAGTGGAATTAGTGAAGCCGGTTGTTGTCAGCGCAGGAGTAGGCAATTCAGTGTCACAGGCATCGAAGAAATGGATGAGTCTGCGACGAGCCAAAAACGGTGTTGCCGTAGTGTCTGACAAAAGCACTGATCCTCTTATTCATATGACTAACTCACAAACAGGTATTACCTTAAAAAGAGGTTATGATTTTATATTGTAGTACAGCTTTCTGTCATCTGGGCTAGTTGCCGTTGAGGAAACAGAGGAAAGCGCATAGGAGCGTGAAGTTCCTTTTAAGCTCACCCGATATCAACAAAACTACTGACAATGAGGGTGTTTCTTTGAGAGGTGGATCAATTTATTTATGATACTATCCCATCGTCAATGACGTTAGCTCAGCTGATCGCCTATGGTAACTGCATATTTGCTCCCATCAAGGATCCCATGCTCCCATGATACCACGGTGTTACGTGTACTAGACAGGGTCTCATAATTTAGAAAACACCCCGTGTAATGGCAAGACGTTGGAAGACGGAGAGCAGACACCCATTATCACCATCTCAAAAGCTGATGATGATCATTCCGAGAGCGACGACCAGTCAGCACTTCCAGCGGCGATGCTGTGGTTACATAAGGCGAAGTCAAATGGCAGAGAGACGAGGAACACGGACGTGACTAGTGAGTTGGAATGTCGCTTGATGTGATAACCCACCCGCTAACGTGAATGGCTCCTTGGATAGTGTCACGCCACGACGACGACACAGGTGATATGACTTCACGTCACTGTCGCACTACCTGAAGATCTTTGAAAACACCTGCTCTAACACGTGCTGATTGACATCTTCCCGAGTGGAAAAAGTAACAATGGCCTGTGGCAAAAGTCATATAGCTCAACACGGTTTGATGCTCTGAACGACAGAAGAAACCGATATTGTCAAAGTCTGTTCAAAGACCTAATATTATTATTGCTTTACATATAACAGAATCTAAAAGACTACTGTGATTTATAACTCTTTGTATGACGGAGATACTGCTACTGTGCGACACGCCTTCAAAGTCATGAATGCCATACGAAGCGGTAAAGAAGAGGAGAGGTCTGTCTAGACGAACTACTGCTTAGCGATGGATAACGTTGCGTCTTGTGTGGAAAACGTTGTCTTTATGTAACTACCCTAAAGGTCATACCACAAGGTCTCGTCGTTTAGAGGACACATCGTTGCAAGGTTTGACGCCACAGCCGGATCAACCGCCTCACGTCACCTTCCAGAAAGCACACGATGACCCGCTCGAGCATCCAGACGATCTGTTAGCGCGTGTAGCAGAATCATGGTTACAGAAGGCAAGGCCCATCACTCAGGGAAATCCGGTGAAGGACTACGCGGGTGAGTTGAGACATTGCATGGAATGTCGATGCTGATTAACACGAAGAAGTCTGGACAAACAGCACTAACAGCTATCTCGTGGATACATCACAATATTTCACATAGTCAGCAATGGCTTTGCTTTGAGACTGAATGTGTACTAAATTCATGAGATTGCAGCACCACAACCTGCTATTGTATATCGAAGGGTGAGAAGAGCTAATGATTACTTCTGGTGGACCTGGCATTAACACATAACTAACCTTTCTGACTAAGATTACCAAGTTGGAGCGACGCATACACCAGACCATAACCTAGAAATCGGTCCGCCGATGCTGAAGAATTGCGGTCGCGGCTCGGAATGTACAGTTCCTCCATAATTTGTAGTATTATAGGGCAGAATTTCGCCCGTCGTCTTGACCGCATCCGCGAACCAACACTGACTCGAATCAGCCAAAAACGGATCCATGACCCGACCTCCAACGTTTTTAGAGTAACCTAGCGGCAACATCGTTAGATCAATGTACCTTCGAAAGACTGTCTCTCTCTCCAGTGCATTTGTAGAAGACGAGGAACAGCATTAGACTAGGGGTCAGCATTTAGGCTAAAAAACAGACCGACATGAAAACAGTTGGAACCAATTCCAAAATTCTAGATAAAGAGGAAAGACGAAGCTACATACAATTTCAGAGCAAGAAGAAAGGTTTTTGTGAAAAAACAGCCTCTGGCTGCGACGGTAACAACTCATGACCTTTTACACACAAGTGTTGCCTTTCTAATGTGACTAATACACGACTATCCATGGACCTATGAGACTGAAGGTTCTGAGACGCCTGTAGAAGAAATATATGAACATTTCTTGCGGTTTATCACGTCTTTCCGGAGTGATGCATCCGCTTCACGCAGCTGACGTAATCCTTCCGAGTTAATTAGTGGGATGTCGCGATTGGCCCTATAATACAGAGTTCAAACTTGTCCAAGTTTACTGCGTAGAGAAATTAGGAACGATGTTGAGCGAGCTAAGAGGAACCGCGCGCATTCGATGACTTTGCACGACACGCTTAGCGCTTGGTGTGACTAACATTTCCGTGAAATTTCCCGCTCCCAACAATGACGATTTCTGTGTGTGTTGTCTAATCTGTCACATAGGGCTTCGTCGTCTTGTTCAGAAGTGGCATCAATGACGGGTATGACGCCAGTTGCTGCGCTTCCACCCACAGCCACCATTGTGAACGCCGACGACGATGTTTCCATGCAGAGTGAATTATCAGCGCGAACGCCGGTCTCACGATTGCAACCGACGAAGTCCAGCGGCAGATGCAATGTGTTCAAAGAACTGACCAGTGAGTTTGACTAACGCTTGACAGCATGCGAGGTGTATATTATATATTGGCACACGATAGATTTTTCTAATTTTGTGCGAGTATATAACGTTCACTGTGATATTTTTCTACAAATGTGATACAGTGTGCTTACTGAAAGCTTTACTCACACTGCTACCGCTATTATTGCTAGAGAATAATAAGTTAATCGAATTTCAATTTTGTGGCGTCATAGAAATGCAAAAATTTTATGTGATCCCCAATTTGTGTAAAATGGGTGTGTCCAATAAGTATTTCAGCAAACGCAGCCATTTTCGGTCATTTTTTATTAGTGGGTCGCTAGCGGCTACGGATGATTGACTTCGACTGTTTGGGCATACACTAATTGTAAGAAGAACGCTATATCGTCCTGTACAACACGTTCTGAGAATGCTTCCGAATCCTGTCTGGAAACGGTCAGAAAGTTTTCTGTTGTTCGCGGAAAAGCCGGTAGACTTCCCATGTACTCACCAGGTAGACTGTTAGATGTATGATTGAAAAGTCGTTCATCAAAGAGAAGTTGCCTTCCTTCCTGGGGTTGTCCAGAAGTTCTAGTCAAGCTTCCACTGAATTCCATAATCAGCCAGGGTGCCCACAATGTGTAGTACTACAACCACATTAAATCCCGTCTGCGTCTTCTTGGAAGTTCTGTACGTATCAACTTTCACCGTGAGAGAAGTGCTCGGAAAGGAATTTCTTCTATAATTATAGTTTAGTGACCTTCTGAGAAGTTCTTCTCACGGACCCTTCGGCGAGGGCAGTGGACATATGCGACAAACGTCAAGAGACCAGCGGCCCTTCCTCCTTCGGACTCAAACAACAAAGTTGTGTAGACTTACCACCAAAATAAATACGTGAATACAGTCACGGCCTCAGAGAATTTTAAAGGGACGGATTCAGGAAGTTTATGGAGAGATGACAAGAAGTGGTAGATACCAGTGCTGCATACAAGCTGTCCCCTCATAACTTCTAGCCTAGTCAGTGGGTTGCGTGCTCATGGTCTCAGCCATGCCCGAGGCAATGCTTTGCAGGTGGCATCAACTGTCGCGAACCAGTCCGCAAAGGTCACAAGTAATGATTTTTTTAACATTTATTGGACACCAGAATAATGAATGCATTGTTAGGGCTCCTCCTTACCGATGTTTAACTCCCTGTTGTAAGAGTGATAGGATATGAAAGAGAGTAGGAACAGCTCAATGGAAAATCACAAAAAATGCACGAAAATGTTTGAGGTGATGTGGCCAGTATTACCATTCTTTGTATCATTTAGCCTCAATCCGGCACAATCGGCAGCTGGCTTTGGCCGAATTCGAATGGCTGGCAACGGTAGTCGAGCGGAGTTGTTTCGTGATTTTCGTGATAGTATTCATCTGCATCACCATAGGGATCAATTTAATCGGCTATCTTCACTGGTATTGGGCCGGCTTACAGATGAAGAAGAACTGATTTCATTTCATACGTGTTTTTTTCTTCTCTGATTTAGTGACTTTCTCATACGCTTCACAGAGTTGTTGTAGATACAGAACCAGCACGTTAATTAATTATTGTTGAAGAATCAGTGCTCCTTGCTTTCAAATGTTAATCGTTGCGAATCGTCCATATCAGAGGCGTAGTTTCACGTGATTACTTCTTCTATTTATGCCTTCTTAGTCCACATATATTTTCACTAAACGAGGCAATATTCCGCATCTAGGACGGGAAAGGAGGGTAGGTCAATGTGCCACTAAACTTCGTTCCTCCTCTTGTTAATCATTCATGATCTCAGTAGCTATGAAGTTGATTGCGATCTGATTCTTGGCCGACCCTAATGTGCAATGGACCAGATAGATCAGCATTCCGTATTGGTTGGAAGGGCGTAGCACGACGTGGTTCAAGTGTGACTTCTATGCCAATTTACAACACCGCAGTAGGCTGTTTGAGTCATAGCCATCACACAAAGAGGGAAAACAGATTTTGGCATCAGGCCCATGTTTGGACATATACTTTTGAATGGGCCGCAGAGTAGTGTTAGGCGTCCCAAATGAGGGACAACAACGGTGGATGCAGGTCTTCTTCTTGTAGTGTGTTGCGCCTTGGAGCAGAGCACGTTTTTGCGTTTTGTTGACGTCATTTCCCTCGATTGTGCGGTCGAGTAAGACAGAAAATTCACAAGCAAGCATGTCAACATTTCGACAGTCGTGGTCATGCCATATGGGGCGAGACTCGTGCAGTCTGGGAAGATTCAGCGCAATACTGAGTGAAGCTAATCTTTGGGACCTCGCGTTTCACGGGAGCCTTTCTATCAGGATGAGACCTTGCTTCTGTCGGATCAGGCTACCGAACGGTACGGTCGCTAGCGCTAGACCCTGTAAGCTCGACTATAGTCATTTATGTCGTGGAAGGTTTCCTGGATGAGGCTTCATCTCAGGCAGCCGGACAGTGTGGTCATTAGTGCTAATTCCAAGTGTGGTTCTAGCTGATCTAGATCCAGTAACCGTCTATTCAGCACGACCTTTCCGTTTTCACCTTATTGAAGCAACGCTTCGATTGTTCCGTTGCAAGTGAGCACTTAACATTCTGGAGTTTAGCAAGCCGAATCATAGATCGCAAGGTTTTCGACGCCGAAAACACACTGTGAGAGCTGCATTTCATCTACCTCATCCCGGTACCATCGAGAGGTTATTCCGTTGTGTGTTACGCTCTAACTGTTCCTCGGAATACCGTTGTAGATGACATTGATGCCGCAGCTCAAGTCCTTGAGCTAGCAAGCGGACCGTAATGATGTTGCTCCGCCCACAGATCGGTCGCCTGGCACTTCGGACGAGTGCTGATTCACACAGCTGATCTTTCAAGCACACTGACTATCCGGTGACTATACAAATGCAGCGTTATGCGGTAAGGAAACAGATAAGGACCGCAACATAACTTTTTAGAGCGGACAGTTCAAATCCGATCAACGCTCACAGAGACCATCCCGTCGTGTGAAACCAGTCAGCACGATGGTGGTCGGATCGCGGGGTGGACATTGTTCGGCCCGCTATGCGTCCGCCATCTGACCGGTGTTACTGTCTGAGATCACCGCCCCTATAGTATGCCGATTGAACCGACGCCACCGTAAGACCTGTCCGGGCTGATCGTGGGAGCATTGCTGGCGAATGGCGATAAGCAAAAGGCTCGTCGGGTTGATCAAGGCAGGATATTATGGCGCCGATGGAACCGGCGGAAGTCATTAAAGTTTCAGACGAATCGCGAGCACATGCGGTGTTCGTCGGTCGGATCGAGGGCAGCACTAAAGCAACGTCTCCATCCTGGGTTCATTCTAGGACGAAGGCGGTAGGAGCGCCGGATGGTTGTTGTTTGGCACGCTATGTGCCCGTCATCCAACCGGTGTTACAGTTCGAGCGATACACGAAGATTTGCAATCAGCTTACTCGGCTTTTGTTGGGAGTCTCCAATCGAACAAGGTAGCTCCAGCGAACTTGCCGACTCCCCTAAAGGCCTTCAACGACATTCCTAGAATGTTCGGAAAATGCCTTCAGTGGAAACAAGGTAGCCCATGCACTGGTTCAAGAAATCTGCCACGTCGGAGCTACCATTGATGCGACGTTACCGTCGTTGTAGTGGCGTCGATATTTTACATGCTTGTCTAGAAGAAGAGATGGGTTTTCTGTATGAGTCCTATCTTCAATAGGTTTATGCTCCCGGCCACTACAGCCTTTAGCGCTGAACAATGTTTCAGGCTGCAAAACTTTGAATAGCCAGAGTAACCAAATGTTCTTACGTAAATAGGTTGTTAATCCGTAATCAAACAGGTATTCCTGAGCTCGAGAACTCGCTCATTCCTTCCGCGGTATGACCGTCAACAACAATAGCACCAATGCTCATTTTGAGGTCCCTTTTATTTTGCCCAACGCCTGACAGATGGTGGTTTTTGATTGACCACACATGCCGCGATCTACTCAAGTATGCATATAATCGTGTCCAATTCTGTTCTTAGTTCATCGGCTCCACCTCACCTGCCCGTGCTTTACTCTCTGCTTTACCTTTTCACACTCTTCCTCTTTCCGAAACACGCACATGCACAGGCGTTGCTCATCGGCCATTCATTGGGCGATATAAGCTGTATTCTCGTATGTGACCAGCTGTCAATAAACGCCTTCTATTTTTGGTTGTCCCAGAGTATGGGTCGTGTTGATCCCTGAGTACTTTCAACATCCTTTGTAATCAATGTGTTATGTCGTATGTATAATAGTCAGCCAAGATTGTTACGCCAGTTTGTACTGTGTGTCATGTATATGACTGGTTGCAGACCAAAATTCAGTTTAGCACGGATGCCACAGTGAGCGTTCATCCAATGGTCTCCAGTGCCATTGCTCTTCTCAACCTCTCCTCGCTGGCTATTGTCGTTACCAAAGCTGACCTCGGTGAGTTCTTCTAATGAAGCTTGTTAGCTAGATTAAAAATACGTATGCGTCACAGTATACTCTAAGCGTCGCTATTCTTGATCAAACCCGTAATAAGTGCTTGGGCATGAAGTGTTCCAATTCTAAGGATTTATGTTCCATAATGTTGTTATACCGCGACAGGCGGGGGGTGTCGCAACTTCATATAACGCTGATAGTGTTGTTTTGTAATGGTTACTCTGTCGCGTAAATCGTTCCAAATATCTTTTGGTCTGCGTATTGTGTAAGCACAGCTGAGGCGGTCATAGAAAATGTTTGTTTAGCGGTGTTTCTCCTGGCAAGAGAACGTGACATACAACCATCAAATTGTTGGAAGAGGCTGTAGGGTTCTGGCACCACAGGTTACCAAATGCCTTCCAATGTTTTGTTCGTTATTCATCACATCGCCCACCAGTTCTACTATGTCTTGGCCTTGGCAAGTGGTTCAGAAATGCGTAAACCTTTCATTATCTAGCCAGTCGAGGTGTATCCATACTCTGCCAATATACGGCAAATGGTGCGCATTTTGGCTGCAAGAAATGAATACTATTAGATATTCATTCCGCTAGCCTCTCTATATACCTTTAGAGGAACATTCTTGCGTGAATCCATATCTTCTCATGGAATTTCGTGAACTCTTCGATGCTATCGTAAAGTGTTAAGGGAAGGCTACTTCTTACTCTGCTCCATCTTCGTACTCTTATTTGCTCTATAGAAATGACTTTACACTTGCCCTCATGGAGTTATTCCATGCACTTGTAACACATAGTTACGTTCCGAACCTATAATTCAATTGCTCATCAGTTGCATATGGCCTGTAAAATCAGGGGTGACCAAATGTTATAATCCCGGAATGGCCTATCGATGGATCATGCATATAGATGAGTTTCAGGCAAGGGATCACAACAGATTCTTGCGTTATTCTGCAGTCAAACGACATCTTCCTGAATACTAAAACCAACATGGGCATTCTTACTGTCACTGTTCTAACTCACACTTCAGCCTCCGGAGGATCGCTGAGCTCGCAGGAACTGGTGGACGCTGTAAACGAACTGAATCAGACGAGTGACGTACCGGTCTATGTCAAGAAGATCCTACTGACACTGTCTAGTCAATTAGGTGCTCTATTACCTCAAAATGTCATGCCTTATCAAAATCAATTCGCTTATTTGCATTCTGCTCATCGCTCACTGAGCCTCTGCAAGTTTAAGCTTCTTTCTGACTGGCGCATTGCCTTGCCTTTGCTCCGTTGCTAGCCTTGCTCGTTTTCGCCTACCTTTTTTTCCTCAAATTCATCTGCCTGACCATCTTTCCATTTCTCTTTTGTCATCCCAGCTTGGTCAAAATAGGGAGACAGCTGAAGTCCTTCCATACCGTGAGCTTTATGTTCACGGATGTTCTTCGCATCTACGTGGCTGAACCTGCTGTTCATCCATGTCGTTCAAAGACATCCAATGGATCAACGCTGATTTCCTTCCACTGCATGCTCTTCTATGGCTTCATACGAATCGGTGTACTGTGATTACCCGTTTTGATGGTTGCATTCGTTTTTGCATCAAAAAAATTTGTTGCTGTGGTGAGGATATTTTCACTTCCACTGTATGGTTTCCGTTCTCGGTTTAGTCTGACGCATGAACCAAGCGGCTGGCGGTGCGGGGTTGGCGGCCTCATTGGGGAATGGGGTTTTGATTCGCGCTGGGTGATCTACCGTTGCAGCCCCGTCCATTCATCAGATTAAAATGATTGCGCGAACTTTACATGAATCAGTTTGACACTGGCATATAGGGAATGGTAAAAAGTAAAACCAGCAGCAGATGCGGATTGCTTTTTGTCCAGCTGATCTCCGAATGAATACCAATGATTTTAGTGAGTAACTTGCTCACCAATGGTTCCACTCCTGTCTCTAATCGTAGCACAATAATGGAGGATATTCCGTTGATCCGGCTTACAAGAGATCTACTTGCTAGAGATAGGTTTGTGAGTCCATCTTTGAAGCTATCTTCAAAAAGCCCTAAACGCTTCAATCAGACAGCAATACCCTATCTTAAACAGTGGGCCTCATAAACATCGCTAAAGTTCGCGATTCTCTAGGTATGATGTCCGTGTACGACCAGTTATTGATCACCGGAAAACACTGAAAGTCCACATTAGTATATCACTCTATCAGATTATTGAAGTGGTGAGTGTGTTTGGCCGCATACCAGCCGGGAAAATGTTAGGGAAGTCATATGGTGGAAATTATTTCAGGATGAGCCGTCACAAAACATCAAACTGAATGTGTGGATGATCCAGAAGTGGAGGGATGAGTACTTGACGTGGAATCCTTCAGATTATGGAATGATCAACTCGACGATTATACCGTTCAAACATCTCTGGATACCTGACACCTACCTATACAACAGGTGAATTTTTTAGGCTTTGTGCTCATTTAAATTATCAATATTGTTCCCGGAAATCCCATAGTGACAAAGACAATTGCTGTCCCCATCCCGGCCAAACAGTCCTCAGGCTAGACCCAGCCTGAAGTCACCAACATTTTCATGACCTAGGGCTTCATTAGACGTGTGCAAGACTTGGGCACTGATTTAGAGAATGCACCATTTTGTAGCGGAGAGATGAGGTTCTCAAAACTACGGGAAGAATATTACAATTTCAGCGACAAATAAACAGAGCAAAGAGAGTCACACAAAATGGAAAGCATTGTGACGGAGTTCCTAAGAAAATTCCAAGAAAATCAATATAAATTATCAATAGGAGAGCGTACGAATAGAGAAAACTAAATACGGCTATCGGCAGAGCTAAGAAGAACGTACAAAGAGGAATCAGATAAAGACCGCTATCGGCAGAACGAAGAGAGAGGAGAATGATTGTTCCTCGCGTCTTTATTCACTCACAACGTCTAGAAAGTTCCTTGCCGTCTCAAAAGTGCATCGTCTCCCACTGCGGTTTACTGTGATTACCTTGCTTCTTAATTCCATTCCCACGTTATCTCAGACGAAAAAAAAACTTTTTTCGATTGTTTTTCCTTTTATATCAAAAAAGACTTCTTATAAAATAGATTGTACATTACAAGAGTTATGTGATCGGTGTGACGTTGTGGCAGTCTAGCGTCTAGATGAACTAGCTAAACTAGTGCTACAGCCTTATTGTAAAAGGATAAGAACATTGATTCATGCATCACATGACCAATATTACAGGACTAGGTGAAAAAAGAATGTTTTAGTTGGCCGTACAATAGTAAGAGTAAGAATTCATGGTATTCGTGCTCACTTGTTGTAAGCAGCTCAAAGCAAGCCACGTGGGTTTGGAGTCATACAGGTGTCAAACCACTTCTCAAGGCTCTACTCTCCCCTCTCCGGCATGATACTCAAGACTTCTACATCCCACTATTTCAACCACTCGGTTTCCTTGAGTTCAACTGTGGAAAATTACGTTTTCATCCTAGTAATCGCATTCAGCGGATCAGCCTTTGAGCTTCGCAATGTGGTAGCATGACCACGGGATTCAAGACTTCTCAATTCATTCCAGGAAGCAAGGTTCCAACGAATTCACTTCACTCATTTAAAAGCTCTCATTAGTGGTGCAGAATTATGAGTCACATTTCTCCTCCTACCCTCCGTTTCCTTGCGTGCCATGGTACGGTGATGCGTCGCGGCTTCCTGAAATCCCGCTGTTCTAGTGCCGTATTGCGAAGTTCATGACCTTATCCCATGGATGCAGGAATTAGAATGGATGCATAATTTTGCACCGCACTGTGCTTTCCTGTCACACACAAACTACCTAAACTAACTTCTTCGCAACATTAGTCGGAAATAAAATTGAAGAGAGTTGAAAATCGAGTTCACACTAAACTGACTTATTCCAGTGTGAAGATGAGTCGCGACGAGACAGAGCGCTATATGAACATACAAGTGGACTCGCAACATTGGAAAGGCGAAAATGGCTCGGCGTTGTCATTCCTCTATCCAGCAATATACACGATCACATGTCGACTCAACATCAGGTCTGTGATGATGTTTTGATGAGCGTGTTGATGAGTCTCCAACGTTCTTTTTTTTTGCTTCTGTTGTGAGTTGTTCGCTTTCATTTCCTCTCTCACGTCACTTGATCTTTACTAGGTTCTCAGGGCCGGAACTGATGAACTGTAAGCGCTTGAATGTATTAGGCTTCCTTGGGGAGTTGCGTGTTGAGCTCTCAGCAAAACCATCTGCCTTTCGTGAATTCCAATTAGATGTAAGCTCACCCTCTATGCCCATCACTTGCCGATATTGTTTGAATTCGCGTGGTACTACAGCGTTCGTCGTGCTGATGGTTGTCGTCCTTTATAAGTTTTCAGTCATCCACTACTGTTCAAGGTTCCTCCCTACCGCTTGGTGTCGTGTCCGATGGTTTACAGTTTCTGCAGACCACGTCGTATTCAACTAGTGCCAGCAGAAATTGAGAGCGGCATCTAAAACTGTTGTTTTCATTTCCTGTTACTTGCTAGGATGTTACATAGGATGTTACTTGCTACTGTAGCGTAGGACATTTATTCGCAGTCGCTTTCTCAGTTCCGCCTGTTATTGCCTGACGTCTATAGCCGCCAAGTTGAAGGACAACTTCTGCATAGAATACATAAGTGGGCAACTGCTGCTGTGAAGTCTAAGCTCAATTCGTAAGTAACGGTAGCTTTGTGCCGTTTATCATTGACTATGGTCACTCGGACTTGCAGCTTGTAAACGCTTTGTTATATACGCTTATTATCGCCTACAATCTCTTAAACCCCTTTTAATTAGTTGCAGTCGCTCTCTGTTTGCAGCTGATAGAAGTGCAAATACAACGTTTGACCTCGAAACTCCTCCAGAGGTAGGTAATACCTGTTTAAGTAATAGTTCCATATCGATCGACAGCCTTCCGCTGTAGCTTTTTGTCAAGAGCCTAATCACAGAATTTTTAAGGGCAGGGGTGACGATGAAAAACGTTATCGGAAAAACTACAAAAATTACCTTAGATCGGAAACAGCTGAAAATTATGGAGGTAGCGCGGTGAAAAACGGGCCAAAATTGAGTACATAAATATTCGAGCAGGTCAGTCCGAAGGTTCTTCTTCATTCATTGAAATTCGATTTTAAGGCAGCTGATGTTCTTGGTATATCGATGCCAATGGTGTGGAGTGGGCTCGACCACCATCAAAAGACAAAAATATTCAGTCTTCAAATTTGGCCCGAACTCCGTTTTTTTCGCGATTTTTTCTCATAGGTCCTACAATTCTAAACCCAGAAAAGAGCTTAGAGAGAAAAAGGAGACAAGCATATTTTATCGCGACCACTGCCTTTGAAAGAGTAGCTGTCGTGTCATCTTGTCGCTGGTGAAGTCTTATGTCGCTTTTCCGTTGCCCGTGATCGATCAAAACCCCTCTTTTATCTTGTTGTCATTTCAAGTCGTCTGTAAATTGCTGTAGTCGGCGATGCTCAGGGTAGCGTCAGAAGCTTAAATGTTTAGAACTCCTTTCAGGTTTCACATTCTATCGTCCATAGTCGCCTTCTACCCCTCCAGATCTCTTTTAGCAATGTTAGTGTTGCTTTTTCAGTTGTCATCCCAGCTTACTCTATTGTTTCTAGCACGACCTATGCAGCTGTTTGCTATTGACTGAATTCATCTGCCACTGCCCATCGCTAATGCAGCACCATAATACGAAAAATGTCGTTCGTCACTCGTTGTCGCGCGATTTCGCCGGTATTCGGTTTAGGTTCTGCTTGTTTGTGTTGCTGAATAAGTACATACTTATTCAGCAACAGCTTGCAGCAACTTCAGAGATTTTAAGAATTTGAGATGTCGTATGGCGTCGCTCCAAGAGTCGCTTTAGCATGAGCTCCACCACATTGCGTCGCTCTTTGTTCACTCTACACTCTTGTGTGCGGCTTGCCACAAGACACCTTATGGATATTTTGCAGTCAGACATCTACACATCCTTCTGCTGTCGCGTGCTATCTGTCGTCATTGCCTTGTGTACCATACAGAGAAGCGCCTCCAACTGCGCGAGATAATGTGCAGTGAGGTAGTATCGCTCCTTCTGGTCGGCCGTTCACTGTTACCCATGAGGTGAACTTCCATGATCATTACACCGGGTGTCACTGCAGAAGCTAGACTATGTGAATTAGGATATGACATCCATGGAGATCTGCAATCATTCGCTATCTCTTGCTCTTATTTGGTGATGTTCTATTTCCAATGCCTACTAGAAGGCTTTTGTTACATACTTCCGCATAGTTTCGTGGGCTTTGATCCAATGATACTGCATACATAGTAGTTTCCATGTATGCTCTTTAAATGCCACTCATGATTGCTCTCCATCTCCGACTGGAACTCCACAGTCCATTGGCTTACCGACGATAAAATGTCGCTTGCCGTCGTTCTCTACTGTATGTTCAATGCAGCTGATTTTCGTTATGCACGACAACAGTATGCTCTTACTGGCTTAGACCAGTGAAGCTATAGCCTGCATTTTCCGCATACTATCGCTTATTGTCGCTGTCTAATCTGCCATGGCTTCGTAGTTCGTTCCAAACACTGGTACATACATTATGTCACCAGGTGTCACTCACTGTCACATGTTACAATTCATTTCGTAGCTTGTGCTTCAGATTCTTCCCGTATGACCGTCAAAACTGCACGTTGACAATATCGAGTTGGACGAACTCAATGTCGGCACTGGACTACTATGCGGATCCTGAAGTGAATCTGGCATCGTTTATTCCGAATGAGGAATGGGACGTTAAATCCTTCAAGATCTTCCGACATGAGGTGGGTAGTTGTTTTACTCAACACATTCTTCCACATATAGCTGAAGCATTTTGAAATGAAGTCCCATCCAGCAATTTTTGGCCTCAGTTTTTCCCAACCAAGAACACTCATTTGGAACATACACTCATAAAAACGCGGAAGTGAGTTCAGTTTTCGTTGATTAACCCTTGGCCGCCGAAACTCATTCTCGCAGTTCCCGAACCACTAGGGCGAGCCGCCGCAACGGCCGTGTTCCATTAGCAGAATAACCCCCACGGACGACTGATTGACTCAGTGCAATGAGTTGACAGCTCTCAACAATCGGTTTGTCCACGATGATATGTAGTTCGAGGTTAGGGACGAGGAGTTGGCACAGTAAAAGTTTTTGGAACTCCTTCAAGCACCATGAGCACTCAAAAGTAGAAAACCTAACCGTAGAAGTGAACTTACATCGTTTCAGTACAAGTATGCGTGTTGCGCTGAGCCGTGGGCGATTCTGCAGGCGTCGTTGGTTATTCAACGGAAACCACTGTACTACATAGTGAATCTTATTATTCCCACATCAATCATCACCATGGTCTCCATAACGGGATTCTTCACTCCGGCATCCACAGATGACGATCGGACTGAAAAGATCAATCTTGGTAAGGTTTGGTCAACACTATAGTTTTGTTATGGCAAAACGCCTGAAATTTTAGTACGCTCCATTAGTTCTTCAAATAAACCCGCCTTTAAAATCATTCAATCCTGAATCAGGCAAGCATCCGCATGACAGTATAAAGTAAACCTTTGGCGATTGTTTGAAAAGATGGTAACTCTTCCAACGTCCAAACCGCGATGACATTTCCGCCCTCGGAGAGGGTATAAGGCAGCCGATGAGAGAACTATTCCTTCACTAGCCAGCGGAATTCAAGAGTTCCAACTAGAACACGAATACCTCAACTTTAAAAACAGAGAAAAAAAGTATTACGCGGAGAAAACTGCGAGATATGAATGCAGAACGATTAGGAATTTCGGTGATGCGATGCGGGCGCCGCGCCAGTCGAATACGGACTTATTTGCCTACCGTAACCCACAATAAGTGACTCGAGTGAAATTCGCATGCAAATGCTCTTGTGATATAAAGTACGAGTGCCGACTAGATTGGGAAGGCTCCATTCTTAACGCGTGTTTATTACATTGTATTTGAAAAAAAAAAGATTCTGAAGATTTGAAGATGTATATATTGCAATACTTATGAATATAGTGCACATTCGCCACTCAACGCACGTTACTCTCCAAGACTAACCACCTCCTAATTTCTCGAACTGACCGCGAAGATTCTCATAAGCTGTCAGTTAGGTATACAACACTTAGCAATACGCAGTTCGCTTCGACGTGCGATGCGTGACAAGCGTGCAGTTCTGTGTAATTAGGAGCACACGTAACAGGTTATCCAATAATTCTTGTCCGAAGATCATGCTCTGCTGTTGGTGGGACACCAAGGGCATGCTGTACTTCGAGCTGCTCCCGCAAGGCAGGACGGTCATCGCCTCCATCTACACCGATCAACTCGAGAAACTAGCCGCCGCCATCCGAGAAAAGCGTCCCCGACGGGCCTCGGTCCACCTGCTGCATGACAACGTGCGCCTCCACGTGGCGAAGGAGACCCAGCAGAAGTTGGCGACCATCGGCTGGGAGACGGTTGCCCATCCGCCGTATTCCCCGGACCTCCCCCCTCCGACTACCACTTGTTCCGCCCGCTGAAGCGCCATTTGGCCGGACGGAAATTCACCAACTACGACAACCTCAAATCCGACATCGCGGACTTCTTCGAGTCGCAGCCCCCGGAGTTCTGGGCGAAGGACATCGGCGACCTGCCCAATCGATGGACCACTGTTGTGGATAACTGTGGTGATTATATTGTTGATTAGACTTGTTTTTCAATAAAGCTGAAAAAAAAATTAACAATGGTGAAACTTTCGGACAAGAATTATTGGACAACCTGGTATGTCCAAACAATCGAATTTCTTGCTCATTCAGGCATCACGACGCTGTTGGCTATGTCTATCCTGATGCTGATGGTGTCAGACCAAATGCCAACCACCAGCGAGTTCGTGCCTTTGATAGGTAACTTCATAATGTTTTTGTTTGTAAAAGCATAGTGTATCGTCCCGTACTTCTATAGAAAAATATTGTTCTGTTAACTTTAGCTTGTCTTTCGGGGAAGAATGCAAAGTTTTAAATGGCTCTTGAGTCTCTTTTTATTGACCGCGCACTTGTGGGAGTCTCTTGTTTCAGCCTGGTTCTACCTATCCATCATCATCATTGTAAGCATAGGAACATTCTTGACCAGTGTCGTCCTTTCTGTACAAGGTATGAACTTCAAACTGAACACATTTTCATTATTATCGACTGGTCATATAACATGGCCTTCTAGGTCGAAGACAGTATGGGCGGAATCCGCCGCTCTATATTCGCTATTATTTCTTTGTTGTTATACCATCGTTCATCTACGTCAGTGTACCACCGGCATTGGAGAAGTTGTGGTCTGAACTTGACGTGAGTATCTTCTAAACCCTTAGGCGAAGTGTCTACGTTAATATTGGGTAAACTATCCGGGTTTTCAGGACGATCCCTTGAATTCCTGGCGGCGACGGAAAGCGTCTACTGCCACCGGTCTCTACAAGACCGACTCCTTGTATAAAGAAAGGCCACCGACGAAGTCGCCGCCTCCGTTGGAACGGTATGTTGTCAAAAGCCGCTAACTTTAAGGAAAAAGGAAATTGTATACTTCAGACAATCGACGCTGCGAATTCCTAAGCCGGGTCTGGATCGATTCAACTCGATTCAGATGATTGATGTCTCTGTGCCTCCGTCACCAGCGTTGTCACGACTTTCTCGAACTCCTTCCGCAGCGCAGTCCCAACGACCGACGCTGTGGGAAGGGACGATGAGTGCATTGGCAGGTTAGATCGTTTATAATAATTTAGGTGGTTTTATCACTGGCTGTCGGTGTTAGAACAACCTGTCTTAAGTACCCATCTTGACACATTGGTGGTGCTCGATATGATGATCTTCTCAACGGAACCGAGCGGCTTCTCCATAATATTCTACTTTCGGCACCTCCTACCTAGTTTGAGGATAAGTAGTCCCCGAAATACGGCACCAGCGACACCATTGGCTCCACTTCGTTATCGAAAAAAAATAGGAAGAAAACGAAATTCGTTCCCCTAAACGTTATGATTTGGAGGAAAGCATTTCGCGGGGTTGCAAAATGCAGTGGTGAGAATGTTGAAGACACGAAATAAGATATCTAGACTCTGTCTTCAGGTAAAAAGCAGTCCCAGCTCGTGATTTTTGCCTCGATCTCGAGCTTGATGACGTGATGGCGCTCCACGATGAAATGATGCGCTCCGCGGCCAATGCGAGGGTTAAGTTAGAAGTGAATCCCGACCGTGGTTTTCCGTTTTGTTGAGCTGGAAAACACTCATTAGCAAGAATGGCTCTGCGGCTACAACTGACGAGTCAGCGCTCAAAAGTGCGACCAAAGCGAAGATTAGTGGATGTTTTATACAGTGGCATTACAAATGAAGAGCTCTATCCATACGAGTAATAAGGCATCTTTCATAGTCCTCACCGCAAGCGCGGCACGCGCGTGACGCGCGTGAAGGGCGGTGGACTATGAAAGTTTTACCGCGCGGGATGCGCGGTAAGAACTTTCATAGTCCAACAGCACCGCGATAGCGACGCCGCCCAAACCGCCGTGGCGGTTTTACCGTTTCAATCAATAATTGCTTCTCGATTTGAGTCCACTCCAACTTAAATAATTTTGGGACTATCCTGCGCCACCGCATACGCAAATGCAAGCCAGGAATTTCTGTTCAAGTCCCAGTTGAGACCCGACTTTCACCCGCACCGCCGTGGCGGTGCCGCTGGAGTTTTCATAGTGACTTTCCGCTCGTCCCGCGCGTGCTGCGCGGTGAAAAGTTCCATAGTCCGCTGCTCGTCCCGCGCGTCACGCGAGTGCCGCGCTTGCGGTGAGGACTATGAAAGATGCCTAAGGTCAACTAGTGACATTTTTGATAAAACAGGTTCCGGGGCAACGCGGGACGAGCGCCTAAGAAAAGTAAGTGTAAGTAGCTGGTTCCGGTAGCCTCGCGAACAGGCAAGCGATATTCAAAAAATTCAAACGAAAATCGACGAAATTCGTTTACAAACGGGCGGACAAACGGCGATCGACAAAGGGGAAAATGAATACTCTGTTCAGAAAACCGCAAGAATGTTCCAAAAGTGTCTGTAGGAATTTTATTATTTCTTCTTGCTTATTTTGTATTCCAATAGCGAGATACAAAAATACGGTCTTTCAATAACACCACAAGGAGTTGAACTTCCTTGTACATATAATACCTGATATGAGAAAACAGCACCGAAATAAGTATTCTGTGGAAAACCGGTAATAAGAATGTTGTGATGTAAGAATAATAATTTTTCGATGATCAACAATAGCTGGGTCATCATTTGTCATTAGAGCTCGGTTTATCAAGTATGAGATTTGTATCCAGATCGCGGCGTTTTTTGTATGTATATTATGCTCTTTTTGCCGAATTTCGTCGAAAAGTGAGAGGAAAAAGGGCAAACGACAATAAGCGAAATTCGTTCGAAAACGACCGGTAAACGGCAACTACCGTTCATCCATGCTCGCGAACACTAATTTATCAATACTTTGCTACTGCAGTTGGCGTCCTACTGCGTCTCCTGCCGCCATCTAGTATTGTAACGCATTGAGTCCCTGTCGTAGTTAGACGATGGTCTGTTGTTTCACCCAGTCCATATGCAAGTAAAGCACGCCAAACAAGAACAAAAAATTGTGCATCGATGATCCCTCCTAGGTCGTCCGTAGTCTCACCTAGTCCCTCCCGGTCGATATGCAAGTAAATTACGCAAGACGAGGAAGAAAATCGTTCTTTGATTGTCCCCGCTAAGTCGTCCTTAGTCCCCCCTGTCCCACCCCGATCAAAGTTGGATCAGTGAGGCCACTACCACCATTGCGGCCTCCCGTCTAGCGCTGCTTATGCTGGCGGGCGTAAGGACGATCTTGGTTGAACTGCGAACGACCTAGAGGGGACCACGGACGATCTAATGGGGCTACCTCGGACTATCGTCCAACTATGACAGGGATCTCCAAGTTCGACTCTCGATAAACCTCGGCATCAGAACAATGTGTTGAGCGTTCGTCTGTAGCACGCACGAGGTGGTAAGATGACTTTATTGACTAACGTTTCGGCGGATTCGCCCTCGTCGGAGTCTGAAACGGTCAAATTTACTTGTAAAATTAATCGGCCAAATGTAGATACTATCCTACAGAAATTCAGACAAATTTTCCAAAACGAATGGCACGGAAACATAGAACTGAGTGGCATACCTGTTCAAAAGTCCTCAGAAAACCATGTGATCAGTAGAACAACAAAGCGGGTACCAGAGTGACAGAAAGTACCCTAATCAGAAGCCGAGTCTGATGTAGGGTTGGAGTTCCCGTGTTATATTTATACCCTCGTCCTTCCGGTTGACCTTGGGATCTCTCGCACTGATCCAGAATGCTTCCAGCGCTTTTCGCGCACTAGTCTGGGCCTCCCGCGCTAGGATCTCCACTCTCACCTCATCTTCCTCATGGCAATTAACCCTGTGGCAACCCAGTGCAGTGCCGACCCGCGACCTTTCTTTCCCATCTAGGTGTTCCTTAATTCGCACATGTAAGGGGCGAGCCGTTTCGCCGATATACTCCTCACCGCAGCTCTGACATGTGATAACGTAGATTACGCCCGAAGCAGCGCAGTCGTCCTCCTTGCCTGCTGGGCAGATGACGCAATGTGGGGTAACGCATGCGCGGTCATATTGGCGATTGCGAACCAACTGCTGCTTTAAATTATTGGGAGGGATGGTCAGTAAAGATACAGGGATCTTAGCGCGCCGCTGGTGATGGAGTATCGATCGTGCGGCGCCCCACGATCAATTCTCCATCTATGCGTGCTGTCGTTTCCTTCAACGAAGGGACTCTAATTGTCCCCTTATGCTCGCGCTTGTCTCCGCGTCTCGTTTGTTCGCCACCTGGAGAACTTCGTCACTCCTTGAAATTTCTTCGAGAGGGTCGTAGGGAACTCATAGCAAGTAATACAAACTATACTTGTGCATCGACTAGTTTCGAATCATCCGAAAAATCAATTTTTCTCTGCAGAGTCAGAATGATTTTAGCTAATTTTGGTTTTCAGGCATCAAGTTAGGGGTAGTCTTCTCATAATTCATGGCAAAGTAGAATTTTGTGCATTCACAAAATCACAAATGTCAGTTTTTCAGGAAATAAGTCGACTAATAGTGGAAGTCGACTATTTTTTTTTCGAATAATTGATAATTGTGATTCAATGAATGCAATTGATTCTACTCTAACATAACTTAGGAGAAGTTTCCCCCCTACTTCTTGTCTGAAAACCAGAGAAAGCTCGATTCGTTTCAAAATTGAGGAGAAAAATTAATTTACCTCATGATTCGAAATCATTCGATGCCCAAAAATGATACAAACTAAAACCTCACAAATAAGCTCAACCGTGAATATAGTTCGTGTTTAGTCCATGTAGTGAAGCAAACTATCATTCTCTGACTTATGCTTTCAACCGATATCCTATAGATACCTTGTAAACCTTATAGATGCCTTATAGATAAACCCTATACGAGACGAGTTTATCAGATAAATGGGTCGCATATCATATATGAAGGTGTCATATATGAACATGGTTTGTTCATTCACTCAGTAGATAGATATGCATATGTCATTGAAGTGCTCTAGACCAGCTGCAAGTATACATGAAGTCTGTCCGAGTGAGCCTGTGCGCTCACGCGGTCGGCGCGCTATTCAGAGTTCGTGGTATAGGCATTTTTTGGGCCTGTAAATTGAGTGGCAGGAATATCGAAAAAGATCCGATTTGGCTGGTTGCAGCCTACTGGGCGGGTTCGTACGAAGATGCCTCCGCGACGGCTGCGCGACACGCACGTCGGCCGCGTGAGCGGATAGTCTCACTCGGGAAGACGTTACTAGCTTTGGCTGTTTTGCTATGAGCTTTGGTGTGATGAAAGAGAGCGAATGACTAGTCTAAATGGATGGAGTGTTGCATGTGCAGCTGTGTCCTAAGGTACTCATGTAGGTGCAGATCGCGTAGGCGTTCGCCACGCCCTACGCGACGCAGCCGCTCTCGCTGTCGTTTGCTAGGTAGTTACCCCCGGACACAACTGCAGTTTCGTTGGGGTGGCATTTTTTGCACGGCTTGACTTACGAGTGGCCCAGTTCTGAAGTCTTCTAAAGCCAAAAATGTAGGTCAAATCGAGCTGAATGTCACCCACCGGCCAGTCAGATGGTTTTTTCGAGTCGGCCAGTATCTCGACTTTTAGGCGCTAACACCCAATTGCGTCGAACCTCGCAAGCGTTCAATAGGGAAGTGGACAGCATGCGGCGTAAACGACAATGCTCACTGGAATGGGAGTTCCTTGCCACTGTTCTCGATAGGTGAGTTTGATATTTAACTTTTCGAGCATTGAGGAGTATTTAGAGTAAATCGTATTCGTGGTCGCGAGGATGAGCGACACAAGGCGACAGTTGGCGAGATTGAGCGACATAGAGCGACGTTGGTCAAGAATGGGCGATGCGTGACGACAGTGCGCGACATTGCGCAAACTCAAGAAAAAATTCGCCCATTGTATCACGATTTGAGTTTATCAGCTCTAAATTAGACAACCTTTTAGGTACAACGCCAGGCGGTATCAAGCGATCCCAGTCGACCATAAACATAGAATAAGTCAATAAAAATGCAAGTCATTACTAGGAGGTGACATTATTACCCATGAGCGACGTTGAGTGACAGCTTACGAGGCTGAGCGATATTCCTGGGAGAGAACCACGTGATGCGAACCGGTGGTTTTCTCCCCGGGTTCGCCACCAGTCCCGACTGAAGGGTGAGTCCCGAGGGATCCAACTGGCAGACTCCCTGCAGATAGTATAACCGTTCGTACTGATTACCCCGGCAAGCCGTACTGTAATAACGGCATAACCACGCGAATACCACGTAACAAATATTTGCACACTTCTGCCACCAACTTCGACTTCCCTAGAGTAAACAACAAATATCACCATTTAGGTATATCGAAATATATATGACTCTCTTGAATACACGACAGAACACAGGATAAATAATACTAGTTTACGCTAAAGGAGAAATATGGAGAGGTATCGGAGGATAAGAAAGGAGGAACAGAAAACGAGGACCAATATTACAAGAAGGAAATGCACCACTGAATTAGACATCACGATCAATTATACGGGCCTTGCCCACTGACCTGTTCATTAGGATGGTCTTAGCGAGCCAACTGTATTACAGGTGTAGTAGTAGTGTTCTCAAGTTAGAGACCCCGAAACGAAGCACAGCAACAGTGAGTAAGAAAGAGCAGCGCGGAGCTGCAGAAGCTAGGATCACACTTGATCGCGGTGGGGCAAAGATTGATGGCTCAGAACGCGCCGCCCGAACCAGTACGACAGCGTCTCTACCGTGCTTGCGGCTTTCGTTGCGGGACCGAGCGCGCCCAGGCATCCTTTAAGGAGCAATAGCATCGCGCTCTCTCGACACCACGTGTCTATGTCATTGTAATAGAAACAGTAGAGGTCGCATGTAATTGGCGATAGCAGGCGATATTGAGCGACAACTAGCGACAGTGGACGGTACTGGGAAATCATAATGAGACAGTGAGCCACAGTTGGTCATACCAGCGGACTGTGATCAAGGCAGTCGTAGTTCTGGCGTACGAGAGTAAAGGAAAGCGTATGGAAGTTGGCGACAACCGGCGACACCTGGCGGTTCTGAGGAGTCAGTAGCGGAATTTTAGCGGCAGATAGCGGCACCAGGCGACACCGAGTAAGAGCACTGTGTAAGCAATCATACGTTTAGCACTCAACAGTAAGCAGCAGCATGTATAAGAATTTTATGGCCGGACAACACAACGGGCGACACTTAGCGACACTGGGCGGTACCAACCAAACAGGAATAGACAGCTAGCAACAGTTGGCGGCATGAAACGACATTGTGTGAGAGAACTGTATTGTTTAGTTACATAGGTTGAGGCGTTGATTAGTAAACTGCTGGGGTTGGCGACATCGGCTGACAGTTAGCGACACTAGTAAGTAAGAGTAGCAGCAGCAGGCTGTAAGCGACAGCTGGCAATACAAAGCGACACTAAGCGACAACTGGGGATAATGGGCCGTACTAAGATTCAAGTTTCATTCGTCAGCCTCATGGGTGGGTAGTTAGAGTAGACAGCTTGCGGGCGACACTAGTCGAGACCTGGCGTTTACGAGCGACACTGGGCGAGTATGTGCGACAATCAGCGACAGCGCGCGACAATGGACGTCAATAAACGAAAATGTGTGACATTTCTTGTGCATCCAACTAGCGTTGTATTTGCTTTGTGAATAACTTTTTTTTTGTGAATACCCTAACCATAGCCAGACCTACTCCAGGTTTCTACTGTTGCTGTTCATCTCGGCAGTGGTGCTGATCACCATGGGTTTGGTGGTGGTCGGTAAAATGGCTCAGTTCAGCTACGATCATCCAGATGAGGCGTTCTTCTGATGACGACAATGACCTTCTCATGTGATTCCATAGGTGTTCACTTTTCTCCTAAGACTGAGTTTATACTTCGCGCGTCGTGAATCATAGCGCACGCGTGCTCGTTTTCTAGGATTCCTTTGCCCACATTTTGCATTTTTCGGCTCATTGCCCTTTTCCAGCTTATCCATATATTGCCAGATGTTCCGTTTATACTTATGTAGGCTACAGATTTTTGTTCCATTTGTCACCCACCCATTCTTATGACTGCTGTGATCCCTATTCTAGTCAAATATTAATAGTAAAGTAGTGCATACGGATTGCAGTTTTTGCAAGGAACCGCGACGCGACCGCGGCAGTCGCCATTGGAATGGGCCTAACTTATTAACAACCTCACTGATCAGCTGATTTATTCATATCTTCATTATCAAATCATGATTTGAAATCATTTTTTGTTCAAAATACATACATCCGCTCGTTTTTACTGGTATGTTTTAATATCACTAATATTTGTGTTTATAATTTGTATTTCATGACAGTTGACTTCATTGCATATGTATTGTATACATATGTGCATAGCCGAGAATTCATAAAATTGTTTCAAAGCAGAGTTAGCGCCCACACCGCAGTGCTTTACATGGTACGATTTCTTTTTTTTTTCTGTGAAATTGCAGACTTTACGTTGTTCCGCGATTGCACAGGAAAAATTCATGGAGGTGACTGTTTATTAACCTCATGAAGTGGCTTCAAATCACTGCAAGTGAAGTACGGTTCGCTCTGGAATATTTCTTTGATAATCGATCAAGAGGTAGCCAGGCGTTAGTTGAGCGACACTGGGCGACACGTAAGTGTAAGGTATGTGACACTAGTGAAAGCAACAGACTAAAAAATCGGAATCTTTGCATACATTATCGTGGGGGGCGTGAGTGAGTGATGGTGTGCGTGCGCTCATGCGTGCGTGTTGCGTGCACGAGTGTGTACGTGTGAGTGTACGCGTGCGAGTGTAGTCATGCGTGCGTGTGCGCGTATGGGTGAGCGCGTGTGGGCTCATGCGATCGCGACGCGCCCATGCTATACTAGTGAAAAACGAATTATCCGAGTTTTTCATCCGAATTATACGGTGGGGCCCGATTATCCGATCCGATATCCGATCCGGTGAAAAATTCTCGTTACGGATAGGATCCGTTATACCGAATTTTTTCTGGACTTTTATCCGTTTCACCGGATCAGTCGGTTTTGCGAAACTGGGAATATCCGGGAATGCGATTCGTCGCGATTTCGGCCATGGGATGGAATGTAGCACATTCCTGTTCACATCTTAATCCATAGTCAATTAAGTTGAGCGACTTTAACAAATTTTAGGTTGGAAGCGATTCTCCTATGTCATATTTTCCTGAGAATTTCTTTTCAAAATTCTGGCCCTTGTCTCTTCTCTGAGGAAATTTGCCGCGTTAGTGCCGGGAAAGTACCGCGACCCTCGACTGTGCCGCAATAGTTCCGCGATAGTATCGCAGTGGCTCCATGATCAGGCGATTTTGTTGCCGTGTCTTGAGCCTCGACATCGCCGCGATAGTACCGCAGCGGCTCCGCGTTAGGACCGCGCCGGCTCCGCGAGGATGCCGCAGTGAGCCCGCGCGGAGTACGATGTAATATCCTGTGTGGTGAAACGAAATTGTCGCTAGTTCAATTACCCAAGTTTGAAATACATTCCGTATTTCCTTGGGCGCAACAGCGGCGGTAACCTCTTTATCTATTAGACAGAGGACGTAACGACCGCAGGTGCGTATTTTTGCTCTTAGCCCTCCTCTCTAGTTGTATTATCATTCTCAAATACAGGCTATAGTACGGCGAAATTCACATGATTCCTACGCGTGCTGGTGCGGAGCGTAGGTCAGAGACAGTGAGAGAGCGGAGGGCAGACGGAGGCGGAGGCGTAGCGCGCACCTCTCGCGCCTCGAATGATATGAATTACGATGTTTTATAGAGGGTAACTCAGTATCAGATACTCTCTTGGAGCCGCTGGCGCATTATCGCGGAGCCGCTCCGGCACTGCCGCATCGCCGCTACGGCTCCGCGAGAGTTCCGCCGCGGCTCCGCGGTAGTGCCGGAGCGGCTCCGAGATAGTGCCGCAATGGTGCATGTAGGATCCGAAGCGGCACTATCGTGGAGCCGCAGCGGCAATTTTTCTCAGAGTTTCAACATAAATCGATACCCTTACTGATCTGTGCCCGGGAAGGAAAATAAGACGAGAAACATTTGAATTTTCTCTTAATAATAGAATTTTCCTGGAATTTTTTTCAGAACACTGATTTTTCGAGGTTTAGAACAATATGTCAAACTGTAGAACTTTCAGAATCTTGCTTTTCGGAATTTTTTTACGCTCAACGGTAAATCTATCCATCTTTTCACAGATTTCTCGAAAAGTTATTCCGGAAAAACACTTTTATTAGGTGTTCTGAATACCTTTCAGAAACTTATCAGAAGTCTTGAGGTGGCCAAGTTCGACCAAAAATCTTTAGTTTGGGGTTTCCAAGAACGAGAAAATTCGCTATGGTCATGGTCAAATTTTGTCATGGTTACGGTGAGAAGATATTTCTGTTCTGTGATGTTACACGTGATTTTTCATACATACCAACTGATTATATTTGTTTTAAAAATTGTACTACACTTCATTCAATCTAAATTGTCCCAGATAAACGACAAATCGAGAAAATAAGAATAATCTGAATTCAACTTTGTTCGAGGTTTCTTCAAAGATCCTCAGGAGAGACTACTCCTTCGTGAACTTCCGAAGAGGAAAACTTTTTATGGCTCGGAAAGTCGTTCATTCATCTCCAGAAACAGTAATTAGAACAATCATAAATTAAGTTTTTTTTTATCTGGTGGGGCTGTTTATAACTAAATAGGGTTTTCGAAGGGCCCGATTCGGGAAAAAGCTGGCTCAAAAATGTGAAAAAAGGGGTAAATATCAGAGAATCTTTAATCTGGTTTTTGAGAAAAAGGTTCATGTGATAGAAACATTTTTCGGAACTTTATAAGATTCAAATTCGAAAAAAAATGAGGTCGACTATTTGAGCAGAAATAAAATCGTTAAAAAAAACAGAAAAGATTCATTAATTCAATGTTGCGCTTTGAAAACAGACGATTCATCTAAAATCGATATTACGAAAATTCTGAAGGATAGCAGAAATTGAGAAGTAGTTTTGTAGAGGCCGCATTAGATGAGTAATGATTCACTCGCGGTTTTCTAGATGGAAAATCCGTAAAAAGAAATGTTATTTTGTTAGAAATTATTCTCAAAAAGAGGCTGATCGAATAAACGCATTCGAGATTCAAAAGGCTTTGTTAAAATTACTTACAAGGGAACCACTATAAGTCATAGTAACCATTCCGAATGAAATGCACTTTCCTAGAACCATTTTCGGACGAGAAGTCCGAATATGCCCATCGCAGCTGCCTAGACCCACTCTGAAAGAAGCTATAGGCATTTTTTCTCTGATTCTCGTACCTATTGTACCCTCCAAAAAACGCATTATTTTTACGAAAATCCGGAAACGGACCTCATAATCGCGTTCAGCACCCGAAACTACATCCCCCAGGCAAAGTTTGGGTGAAGGGACATTTTCCATACTTTGCGCACACTAACAGCGTTTTTTACTTGTACGGATTTTCGGTCGAGTGTTTATTTATACCAATAAGAGGGCTCTCGATGCGCTCTAGGAAAATATTCCAGATTTGACCTAAAGTTCGCCCTGGGGGGTTATTAGGGGGTGCAGATCACGAATCTGAGGTTCATTTGTCGTTTTTCCAAAGTTTTCGACTAAATTTGTTCAAAGCTTCCCACCGGCAGAAAAAAATTGACGGCAAAATCGACTTTTGACGATTTCCGGAATGTGGCAACAGATGTGGCTCAAATCGTACTTCTGGAGTGCTCAGCACGAATCTGATGTCATTTTATCGATTTTTGACAGCTTACGGTAGATTACGGTGGGTATACCGTAGTTTGGCCAGAGTCTCAGATTTGTCTCAAAGTTTCTATGTGGGGGTTATTTGCGAGCTGAATACGAATTCGATGCCCATTTGTCGATTCTCGAATTATTAAGGTACTTTTCGCCTCCTAAATGGCATGCTACCTACCGTAACCTACAGTACACCTTAAAATTTCGACAAGCGAACCCCAGATTCGTGTTTGGCACCCCAGATTACTCCTACATGCATATTTTTAGCAAAATCCGGAGAAAAATTTAAAAACACCCTAAAAATTCCATGGGGGGTACAGGGCCTAGGCAGCTGCGAGGGGCTTATTCGAACTTTTTGTCCGAAAATGGTTCTAGCAAAGTACATTTCATTTGGAATGGTTACTATGACTTAGAGTGCTTTCCTTGTTAGAGCCATTCTATAGAAAATCGTTTTCAGAAATACTCAAGAAAAAAGAACAGGCTCAGACCATCGGATGATTTGTTTGTGGTTCTGGAAAGAGCTTTTCAAATAACTCTTTTATTCAGTTTGATAGTTTGATTGAAATTTTTTTAGAAAGGGCCGTCAAAAAATCAAATCTGAAAAAATTGAAAAGATTGTAAGAATGGAAAAACGTAATTCGAAAAAATAATTTTCTCGCTGAAAATCCAAAGTAATCTGGATCGCACTTCAAAATAAATCTCTTGAAAATCTCCAGAAACTCATTTATCGTAGCTTCTCTTTTGGAGGAGGCGACTAAAGAGAATAAATTTATTCTGAATTTTCGAAAAGCAGTGTCAAAAATTGTGCTCTAAAGGGCCAATTAAAGAATAAAATATTCCTTCCGTGAGATTCGAGGACTATAATCCTCAAAGAATCGACAATTCCATTAAGTGATGAGCAATACGCGGTTCGCTTTGCGGAACCCACTGTTTCGAGCGTTTTTGGCCTTCCGCGTTCCGCTTTCCGAAAACCGCATAGAGTGCCGCGAAACGCGGAAATATCTAGTCTATTGGGGCAGAGGCAGATAATCAATAATTTCAGAAATTTTCGCGATTCTCCTTCCGAAAACCGCACTTTCGCACATTTTCGGGCGTTTTGCACCCTATTTCCGTAAACCGACCAAGAAGTTTCGCGTCGAAACCTGAAATCCGACTTTTGTTCCAATCATGCCTGATTCTATTTATTTCAGTCTTGAAAGAAAAGAGCGATTTCGAAATTATTAACCAGAATTTTTAGAAAGCGGTGCTTAAGACCAAGTAGGATTTTTCATAGGGTTTTTTCGTACTAGGAAGGAAAATTGTTTTTTTCGGAAAATTGTTATACTAGACTAGTTTTTTTCGGAAAATTGTTATACTATACTACTAAAAATACTAGGAAGGAAAATTGTTTTTTTCCCAATTTTCGGAGCCATGCTCGAATTAAATGATTTTTTTTTCAAAAAAATACACTCGAAGACTTCCTGAATAAAAAAAGCAGGTCAATAGTTGATAAACAGGATAGTTCTTCCCACTGAAAAAAAATAAGAAAGGAAATTAGTAACGATTGGAAAATTCCATTAGTTTCGAAATTCTCTCTGAAAATGATTTTATGTGGGCTTTCCAAACTCATCACTCCATTCGAAAAGCAGCGCTGATTTTTTCTTTCAAAAAAAAATTGTTGTTAGCAAAATTTAGTGTGACAGAGTTGGCCTTCCAAAAAAATTTAGTTCCCTATGTTCCAAAAAAAATATGTTGAAGTCTCGAGTTTTACAGATTTTTTTTCAGAAAAAAAGTACACTCAAAAAAAGCTTGAAAAAAGTTACAAAAATCGGAGATTTTCTCACTGACTTAAATTATGAATGGAAATAGTTATAAAAGAGAAAAAAACATGGATTTCTATAAAATCTCTGGAAATTACATTTTTAAAGTGAGCTCTCCAAATCCACCACCATTCCCTTGGAGAAGTAGCGGTCAACTTTTCTTTGGAAAATGTTGTTTAGAGAAAAAATTAGTGTGATGGAACTGATTTTTTTGAAAAATTTAGTCACCTGTATCCAAAAAGGCATGTTGAATGCTCGAAAATTTTTTTTTAAAATGAACTCAAAACTCTGGAAAAAAACATCAAAAAATAAAAATTGAAGATTTTTTTTCATCGAAAAAATAATGAAGAAAACAGTCGCGAAGGGAAAAAAATCTTAATTTTCAAAATTCTCCCATAAAATTATTCTTTTGAAGCTCCAAATTCATCCTTGCATTGGAGAAGTAGCGCACGATTCTCTTAAACGCTACTGCTAGAATGGAAAAAGATTCGGAAAATATTTATCCTGAATTTTCGAAAAGCAGTGTTTGAAATTAATTAAGGGTTCTAAAGGGTTTATTAGACAAAAAAAAACATCCTTCCAAGCGAATCAAGAAGGATAACTTCTCAAGAATCAACTATTTCATTCATCTTAGTCTTAAAAAACCATTCCAAAATTGGACTTTTCAGAAGGTCGAGCTATCAAAGAAAGTTTCTTTTCGGAACTTCTGAGGAAGATCAGCCTAAAAAAAATTCTTCATCCCGAATTTTCGGGAAGCCATGCTTGATTTCAATTTAAAAAAATACGCTCAGAGAAACCTCTTCAAAAAAACATTTAAAAAGTCGGAGAATTTTTTTTCATTGAAAAATCATTGAAAGAAAATAGTCACAAAAGGAAAGAAACTAATCTCGAAATTTTCTCAGAGAACGATTTTTTCAAGTGGTCCCTCCTAATGTTTTCATAATTTTCCTTTCATAGTTTTGTTGTGAGCACAAATTACTGTGATAGAACTGATTCTCTGGATAAATCTGGCCACCTATGTTTCCAAAAAAAAATGCTGAATTCCGATGGTAAGCAACTTTCAAAGAAAAAAGCTAGATATTTTCTGCTTCGATATGTCCTTATTACAGTATAAACCTACGCAGATACGGTCCTTCTACCGTATATGTTATTACAGTGTCCATGAATATCTCCTTTTGGGATCATGTATGTATGCTAACAGTCAGTCAGTCGTTAGTCACTCATCGGCGTTAATGAGTTTATGGCCGACCTGAAGGGATATGCGAGTCTCTCTTCCTCGTGCATGTCTTACGGTGACATGGGAGGCGGAGCATGGTCGGACTCACTGTGATGAGGTCAACAATGTGACCATCCCATTCACTCCTGTTCGCACTTTGGCATCTCTCTCACTTCACTCTTAACCAGCCTACTTCACACCTTTCTTTCCAAGAGTAATGATTTGTCCACTAAATAGCAATTATTTTAGGAACTAACTCAAATCTTAATTATGGTATCGCCATATCCCTCCAAAATCTGGAGCCCGTCTAGCTATTCCTTGACCACATTCGACCTCTACAGTACGAACGAATCCGGTATGTCTAACAAGGGAAGTATACAAAGCGTAGGTCGGATCTGCCAAAACGACTAGTGTCGTTAGTATCTCTTGTGGCTCAATAGTAGAACTGCTCAGTATCCCGCCCCGAGCCGCAGGTTCCAAGAAGTTACAAGCTTAAAAAGCTCATTTTTTGTGCTTTTTGTACCTTCCAAAAAGCGCGTTAGTCTTCGGAAAATCCGGAAACGGACCTCATAAATGTGTTCAGCGTCAAAAACTACCCCCCTGAGCAAAGTTTGGGTGAAGGCACATTTTCCGTACTTTGTCCAGACTGACAGCGTTTTGGACTTGTACGGATTTTCGGTTGGGCGTTTATTTCTACCAATTGAGGGCTCCGGAAGCGTTTTAGAAAAATTGTCCAGATTTGACTTAAAATTCTCCCAGGGAAGTTTTTCGGGGCGCTGATCACGAATCTGTGGTTAATTAGTCGATTTTCCAATGTTTTCGGCTAATTTCGTTTGAAGCTTCCCAACCGGGGAAAATTTCGAGGGAAAAACGCCACTTTCGAGATTTCCGGTTTTCTACGATAGATATGTCTCAAAATCATTCTCTGAGGGTTATTTGGAGTGCTAAACACGAATCTGGAGTCCGTTTATCGATCTTTTGCAGATTACGGTAGATTACGGTGGGTATACGGTAATTTGGTAAAAATCTCAGATTTTACTCAAAATTTGTATACGGGGGTTATTCGGGGTGGAGAATACGAATTTAACGTAGATTTGTCGATTTTCAAAATACTAAGGTGGATTTTGACCCCTGAATGACATGTTACCTACCGTAACCTACAGTAAACCCCAAAAATTCGACAAACGGACTCCAGATTCGTATTCTCCACCCTAGATTACCCCTACATACAACTTTTGAGCTAAATCCGAGAAAATTTTTTGAAACTCCAAGAAAAAATGCCTGATGGGGGTACCCTTGCCTTTTCGCCAGGCTTAAAAAACGCTCATAACTTTTTTGAGCCTGCGGCTCGCGGCGGGATACTGCGCATTTTTACTATTGAGCCACAAGAGATACTAACCATACTAGTCGTTTTCGCAGATCCGGCCTACGCTTTGTATACTTCCCTTGTAAGAAATTTTTCTGCTCATCACAAATTTCTGAAAAATGTTAGGGTAGCTTGAAAGCTCATAAGACAGAGTATTGATACTACGCATTTAAGCAATTGGTAAGGCACTGGAAAAAAATGTATCTCTATAAATTTTACACGATTTTTGGATGTTTTTTGCCGTAACTGCAGTTCAACGTCGCAGTGCACGTTATGGTATGTTTTGGTATCTATAAATTTTGACAAAACTATTAGAGTGAAGAGTGATTTAAAAAAAAGTACTGAAAATGATAGAAAAGGAAAAGACCCGAAGTGCTACAGAATTTTTTTTTGGCGGTGTAATGTAGCTAAGTACTGTAGTCATCCAAAATGCAGATTTTTTTTCAGAATTCTCGTCAACCTTTAGCTCGAAGATGGTTTTGGTGGAAGCTGAAGAGGTGAGTTAACCTTTAAAAAATATGGTGTTTGAAAAAAAAAACCTGAATGAGAAACCATAGGGTTGAAGAGGAAATGTTGGATTTAATTTGCAAAAAAAATATTAAATTGATCACAAATAAATGAATGGAAATAATTATGATACTGCTATGCCAATAAATATATTATGAATGGAAATATTTTAAAAAAATCATGAAAAATTAAATAAAAAATAAATACGTTAATAAATGAATGAATTAATTTAGCTTAATAACAAATAATTGAGTGATTAATGAATTGAAGGAATAAATGAGTAGATAAATAAATTATAAAACAAGATAGAATGTGCTAATGGCTAGGAACAGAATTCAAAAATTTAGCCTTGAAAAGAAAATAGAAAAAATTAAAAAGGAAACAATTTGCATTACTGTTGTTCGAATATATTGACCTGAAATTGGTTCAATGCATATTAGAAGAGCTGAGAGCGGCGCTGAGTGAGAGCGGCGCTGGGGCTCCGGTGGTGCAGTGCGATAAGGCGCTCCCCCGGAAAGGGAATATGCTGGTTCAATCTCGCCCGGAGCCAAGCGTTTTGCGATCAACTCAACACCTTGTGTAAACATACCATAACGTGCACTGCGACGTTAAACTGCAGTTACGGCAAAAAACTTCCAAAAATCATATTAGAATATTAATAATTTCAAATTAAGTGAATATTAAAAAACGGACTGTTGAATTTTTGAACCGAATCAAACTGAAAAAAAAACACCAGTTGCTGAAAAAAACTTTTCTGCACAAGCATTTTTTAATATACGAATGACAAATTTCTCTTTTCTGGAATCGACAATCAGTTCTGCTCTGATGAAACTGAATCTTTGAATAATTATTTGACTTTTTGGTGAATACTGGTTCACAATTGATCGCCTTTTTCCTGATCCAAATTGAACAAATTAGTCTACCTGAAATGGACGAAATAGTCAATTTGTTCATTCTATGGATAAATCGGGTATTTGCAAAAACAAATGGTTCAAATTCCCGTTTGAATCGAATACCCGAAAAAAAAAACAATCGGGTTCTACTTTACTGAAAGAAAGTTTTTTTTTCAAATCACCCCGTACCTAAAATCTCAAATGAATGTTTTCTTTGGAAGAGAATTTCAAAAAAAAAAGACTGACGATTTTTCTCTCAAAATCTGGGTCCAAAATTTTTGAGTGAATACGCTAAAAATGGTTGTCCCCTATTTTATTTGATTCCTTATTCAGATAGTTTTTTAAATATTTATCAAAATTTCGTTGATTGGGGGCCTGCGAACACCTGTAATTAGCCGTTATACCTTGTTCTTGTGCGTTTTTTCGCTAATTTTCACCTTTCCCACTTATTTTTACTCTTGTGAAGACCAAATCTGCATTCTCATGAAGAAAGCTGAAAATTTGTTCTTATCGCTAACCTTGCCTTTAATATCTTTCTTATACATGGAAGGCAAAATGCGATGATTTTTCAAGTGACGTTTTAACTTCCCAACGTGCGCTTACTGTACTAGCCTTTAAACACTGAAGTCGAAATACACCCGCGAGTGGTCGCGTCGCGCTTACCGCATTTCTCGAGAAAACGAAAGATAAAAAAACGGTAGTGATGAAGTAGGAGCTTATCATGCGAAACATTTCGTTTACTCTTCTGCCGCCGAGCGGCGCGGCGAAGTGCAATATCGATCGTGCTGTGTCGCGCGATAAATATTACAAAAATGCACTGCGCCGCTCCGCTCGGCGTCGGGAGTATAAACGACCCCTTACAAGGAAGGTATAAAAAGCGTAGGTCAGATCTGCGAAAACGAATAGTTTGGTTAGTATCTCTTCTGGCTCAATAGTACAAATGCGCAGTATCCCGCCGCGAGCCGCAGGCTCAAAAAAGTTATGAAAAAAAGACATTTTTTTTGATGAAAAAAAAGACATTTTTTTTTGGAGTTTCAAAAAATTTTCTCAGATTTAGCTCAAAAGTTGCATGTAGGGGTAATCTAGGATGGCGATTACGAATCTGAAGTCCACTTGTCGAAATTTTGAGGTTTACTGTAGGTTACGGTAGGTAACATGTCCTTTAGGGGTCAAAACCCATCTTAGTATTTTGAAAATCGACAAGCGGACGTTAAATTCGTATTCTCCACCCCGAATAACCCCCGTATAAGAATTTTGAGTAAAATCTGAGATTTTTACCAAACTACCGTATACCCACCGTAATCTACCGTAATCTGCAAAAATCGATAAACGGACTCCAGATTCGTGTTTAGTACTCCAAATAACCCTCGGAGAATGATTTTGAGACATATATATCGTAGAAAACCGCAAATCTCGAAAGTGGCGTTTTTCCCTCGAAATTTTCCCCGAGTAGGAAGCTCCAAACGAAATTAGCCGAAAACATTGGAAAATCGACTAATTAACCACAGATTCGTGATCAGCGCCCCGAAACCCCCCCCCCCTGGGAGAATTTTAAGTCAAATCTGGACAATTTTTCTAAAACGCTTCCAGAGCCCTCAATTGGTAGAAATAAACGCCCAACCGAAAATCCCTACAAGTCCAAAACGCTATCAGTCTGGACAAAGTACGGAAAATGTGCCTTCACCCAAACTTTGCTCAGGTGGGTAGTTTTTGACGCTGAACACATTTATGAGGTCCGTTTCCGGATTTTCCGAAGACTAACGCGCTTTTTGGAAGATACAGAAAGCACAAAAAATGAGCTTTTTGAGCTTGTAACTTCTTGGAATCTGCGGCTCGGGGCGGGATACTGCGCAGTTCTACTATTGAGCCACAAGAGATACTAATGACTTTAGTCGTTTTGGCAGATCCGAACTACGCTTTGTATACTTCCCTTGTTAGGCCTGGTTCATACTAGCAGCGGCCCGCGACAGCGACAGTGGATTTTAACCATATCGATTTTCTGTCGATATATATCCTAAAGACGGCGTCGCGTGGACCGTCGCGGGAACTATGCACTAGGCCTTACAGAAATGCATTGTGCCGCGCCGCTGGGCGGCGGGAGTGTAAACGACCCTATAAGCTTCGACTGTGTCGCGGCCATTGGTGTGAATTATGCGCGTCCTCCCGGTAGAATATGCAGTTTTCGGATATTCTGTGAAAACCACTGATCAATTTTCCGGATCGGATCGACTATTTAATTTGAGATTCGGCGAATACCCGGCGATTCGGCGAAAAATTTATTTTTCATAGATTTGTTTCTTAATTTTTCAAATCCACGAATCTATCACGTATGTAATCGAAAACGCCAATGGCGAGAAGAGGTGAATGAATTGAGTATTCCCATAATAATAAAGTTAACATCACCTAACGAGTAGAATACTAAATACTTGAGTATCCGATTTTTTCGGAAACTGTTCAACTACTTATTCTTCCGACTCCAAGTATTGTATTGTAAAATTAACAAAACCTGTTCAAAATACTTCGAAGTTTTGTTTTTTCAAAAAATCGAAATTCCCATAGATTATTGCGCGTGAGGTACAGCTGCCTTCCGCTTTCTCTCTATATCTAACCTCCGCTCCGCAGCCGCACGCGTAGGAACTGCGGGAATTCGCTTTTTTGCAACCTATATATGGATAACACATGAAGTTATAGTCGGAGCAGAATCGAAAAATTATGCAATAAATTCGTCTATTTATTTTATTAATTTTTTTTGCTGAGATTTTTTGAATGAATTGGAAATGTAAATAATTTTTTTTTCTCGAATATTCGATTAAACCGTGGTGTGAACACTTTCGAATTTTTCTATCAATCGATTTGTTAGGAAAATCGGTCTTCGATAATTCGGTCTATTCGGTGAGGCGAATTGAACACATTTTCGAATATTGGCCGATTTCATGCCGCGGTAGTGAAGTATTCAGCCACTACATAGAACATTGTCCAATTATATTGATGCGTTATTCTAAAAATAAGCGAAAACTCGACGATGCACTTAAGTAGAAATTTGGATAATTTTTTTCGGACACCCATTATAAATTACTCAGCCTCGAATATTCGAGGTCGACTTTTCGAATATATTCGATTTTGACTCAGTCGAAAATTGAAAAGTCGAGAAAATGGTACCTCGATTGAACACTCAACTCGGCAAATGCACAATACAAGCCACCCACAGTTTGCGATCGAAATCGAGAAGTCCGCAAATTGAGATTTCGAACGCAATGGAAATTCCAAAAATAAAAAAAAATAGACTCGATCGAGAGAAAATTCAAGGATCAAAGTATAATATCCATTCAAATTGAATATGGGATGGATTTTCGAATTCATAATTTTTTTTTGAAAGTCGTAGAGGCCGTATTCGGACTCATCCTTCTACTTACATTTTTTTGCGTTTCTGGAGAATTTAATTTAATAATCACAAAAAATCGTTTACTACGGATGTTGTGTTGGTTGTGGAGCCGCTTATTCCGAAAAAAAAACATTTATTCAATAATCAGTAAAAACCAATAGCGATAATTTAACCTATTCAATACTTACTAAAATTGTTACTCGAATTGTTCAATCATCCAGAATCTGGCGTCAAATCACATTCCTCCCAGTCATCTTACAGAGTATGACATATGAGCCATTTTAGAAACCCCTTTGGCATCAGCCAATGGATCTTTTGCGATCCGTACCCGAAGGGCAACCTGCTAGCCAGTCGGTGAGTAACCTAATCTTATCGAATTTACTGAACAAACCTATAAAAAGGCCAAATTTTTCTGACCTTGCTTCGATGTTCCGGTCAAAACTAGCTGAATCTGGATTCAGGAGGCTTCTTACTTCTGAAAATTCATCCCTGCTCTTCTTATAACTTCGTACGAACTGGGTGATACGGTGAGAATGCCGTATCTGATACGGTAATCTCACCGTAATCGCCTGACAAGGGAACCACAATAAGTCATAGTGACCATTCCAAATGAAATGCACTTTTCTAGAACCATTTTCGGACGAAAAGTCCGAATATGCCCATCGCAGCTGCCTAGACCCACTCTGAAAAAAGTTGTAGGCATTTTTTCTCTGATTTTCGTACCTATTGTACCCTCCAAAAAGCGCATTATTTTTAAGAAAATCCGGAAACGGACCTCATAGTCGTGTTCAGCGCCCAAAACTACCTCACCAAGCAAAGTTGCTCTCCCATGAAATTTTTAAGGTGTTTTCAAATTTTTCTTCGAATTTTTCCAGAAACATGTATGTAGGGGTAATCTGGGGTGCTGAACACGAATCTGGGGTTCGCTTGTGGAAATTTTAAGGTATACTGTAGGTTACGGTAGGTAACATGCCATTTAGGAGGCAAAACCTACCTCAATATTCCGATAATCGACAAATGGACATCGAATTCGTATTCAGCACCCCAAATAACCGCCACATAGAAACTTTGAGACAAATCTGAGACTTTGACCAAACTACCGTATACCCACCGTAATCTACCGTAAGCTGCCAAAAATAGATAAACTGACATTCTGCGCAAAGTTTGGAAAATGTTCCTTCAACCCAACCTTGCTTAGTGGGCTAGTTTTGGGCGCTGAACACGATTATGAAGTCCGTTTCCGGATTTTCGTAAAAATAATGCGCTTTTCAGAGTGTACAATAGGTACGAAAATCTAAGAAAAAAATGCCTATAACTTTTTTCAAAGTGGGTCTAGGCAGCTGCGATGGGCATATTCGGACTTTTCGTCCGAAAATGGTTCTAGAAAAGTACATTTCCTTTGGAATGGTCCCTATGACTTATTGTGGTTCCCTTGCGAGGAGTGAAGCTCTTATTGAGAGTTGTTATTGCCGTTTAGGTGTTGCGAAACTCCGCTATGACGAATCTGTCGAGACAAACAACATCGTCAGCTGTGAGCTACAGAAGGGAGAGGGTAGGTTTTGATGAGGATCATTGATTCGATCCTCTTCTCGAGAGAGAAAACCACGACAGATAGGAAGACGTGAGGGACCTTCACCCTTTACGGGATGGTCGGCAAAAGGCAGTTCCTGAGAAAAAATTGGATGAAATTGATTGAAAGGTCATACTTTTTGGTAAACTGTGCATTCTTATAAGGTGTTCCCTGCCAAGGGAAGTGTTTTAGGCGGTGAACCCATTTGCTAACACGACTTGCATTGTTAGCATCTCTTCGGCCTCCATAGTAAAAGTGGGCAGTATCCCGTCCCGAGCTGCAGGTTCCAGGATGTTGCAAGCTTAAAACGGTCGGTTTTTCTACTTTTTGTACCCTCAAAACGAGCAGTAGTCTTTCGAAACTCTGGAAACAGACCTCATGATCGTTTTTACCGCCCAAAGTGCCCCCCTGGACAAAGTTTGGTTGAGGGTAATTTTTTCTTCGAATTTTGCGAAAGGTGGTGGCGTTTTGGACTTGTACTAATTGTTTGTTGACCGTTTCTTTTAGCGACTTGGGGTTTTTAAAAGCGTTCAAATGTTTTTACGATTTTACTTAAAGGTTCTCATGGGGGTTATGTGGCGTGCTTATTATACACTGTTTATCTTGAATTGCAGCAAACACGGTCCGCCAATGGTCCTCTAATTGGCCCGCTAGTACCGTAGTGTATGTCCACGACGCGTTCTCGGCAGACCCGGGTGTGCACCCGGTGTGCAGAGCAATCGATTCGTCAATGCCGTCACTCGGTCACCCACCCTGCCACCCGGGTCTGCCGAGAACGCGTCGTGGACGTACACTACGGTACTAGCGGGCCAATTAGAGGACTATTGGCGGACCGTGTTTTGTGCAATTCAAGATAAACAGAGTATACGAATTTGAGGATTATCTGTCGATTTTCGAAAGTTGTCGACTAAATTCTTCCAAAACCTCCAATAGGGGAAATTTGAGGGCGAAACACGACTTTTGACGATTTTCGGAACGCTGTGGTAGAAAAGGCTCAAAATGGTTCACTAGGGTTATTTGGAGTGCTAAACACGAATATGAAGTCCGTTTATCGTACTTCGTTAGCTCACGGTGGATTACGGTTTGTATACGGTAGTTTGGTCAAGGTCGCAGAGTTGACTCGACATTTCTATGCGGGGCTTATCCTGGGCGCTGAATTCGAATTCAGTGCCCATTTGTCAATTTTTGAAATGCTAAAGTAGGTTTTGCTCCCTAAATAGCATGGTACCTACCGTATCCTACAGTAAACCGCAGAATTTCGACGAACATTTTTTGGGAGTTTCAAAAAATGTTCCCGGATTTTGCTCAAAACCTGAATGGAAGGGTGATTTGAGGTGTGTTCATCACCCCAGATTGCCCTTCCATTCAAGTTTTGAGCAAAATCCGAGAAAATTTTTTGAAACTCCCAAAAAAAAATGCCGAGTGGGTACCTTTACCTTTTGTGAAGCTTGGAAACTGCTCATGACTTCTTGGAACCTGCCACTCGGGGCGGGATACTGGGCAGTGTTACTAGTGACCCACAAAAGATACCAACGATACTAGAGGTTTTTCGCAGATGCCTTTGACGAGTTCATAATTTGCCAACGGCACAAAATTCTCACTGAAGTGTAGGTTTGTGATAACTTGTGATCATATACCATGCCATAAGAAGACACCAAATGTTCAAAAACATCAACAAAGTTTTGTTTTCAAAAGGCAGCTCAACTGGGTTCAATGCCGATTTGTGTTTACCAGATCATACCCCTCATCGGGTGATTGCTGTTGTGCCAACACACTTCATGTGTGAATAGCTGAGTGATGCTGAACGGGGTGTCGGTGATGTAATGGTAACACTCTCGCCCGGAAAGCGTGCAATGCAGGTTCGAGTCCTGTCTGACAACTGAGTTTTGCGTTCAACTCAGCTACCCTGTGATAACTCGTAGGATTTTTCTCCAGAGTTTTCCATGTTTAGAGCCTGATATCTTTTTCACCTGTGAGGCAGCTTCCCTACTCCCTAGGCTGTTCAGAGTTTCAACAGCTATCGTCTGGAGAAAAATTTGAGCGTAATTTCACAGATTATCTCATGTTCTTTGACTTGAACCAAGACCTTTTGAATTTTCAAAAAAAAAAGATTTTTAGAGAGAAAAATTCTTTATTTTCTGCGTGAGTACCGAACAACATAGCAATTCCAGCAGAGCAATTCTGAAAATTTAGCTTCCTGGCGTGAAAAAAGCTCCAAAAATATCATGAAGAATCTTTAAAATGATTTGGCATAAAATAGCCGGGAAAAATAAAAAAAAGCTAGGAAATGAGGTGAAATAACCAGAAATGCGATTTGGTGGTCAATCACAGACGAGGGATCGGTTTTTACAAGCTTCTCCGTTGAACCTATCGAAACGAAATCAAGCACGATATGGAATGGAGTTCACCTAGTTTGACCTATGCTGATTCCCTTATCACAGCTTTCAAAAATGGTTTAATGTTTCCATGGGGCGCTTGATTTCGTTTGATAAGTCTAACGGAGAAGCTTGTAAACCGATCCTCGTCTGTGATTGACCACCAAATCAACATTTTTGGTTATTTCACTTCATTTCCTAGCTTTTTTTTATTTTTCCCGGCTATTTTACGCCAAATCATTCTAAAGATTTTTCAGGAAATTTTTGGAGCTTTTTTCACCACTAACAAATCGTTACTTTTGCCAGGAAGCTAAATTTTCAGAAATTTAACATATTTTCCCCGAAGGTTCCCTTTCTGACTTCAATTTTGCTCAACGATTTCCATTTTGGAATGATTAAACATCTAACAGATGATATCGTCGTATGAGTACAACTTTTAAAACTTGTGACCCAAAACATAAAAAATAACACTCATTGCCGCATTTCGTGCAACATGTGAGAATTCAATACTATTGATCATTAATATTTGATCTAGCATGATGAGAAGAATTTCCGATACAGAAGACTTAGAGCCATCAACAGTCGAAAATCATTGCGGCATTTTGTGCAACAGGCGAAAAAATCAATACTATTGATTGGTATTCATCGATAATGACTGATGAGCGAAATTCCCCAACCAAGAAAACCAATTCCACCTGCAATCACCACTCCTCGCCGCATTTTGTGCCAAAAGCGCGAAAATCGATAAAATCGATAATTATCGATCGATGACGTGTCATGAGTACGAATTCGGAGAAGTTCAGCACTTATCTCCGACGACCTGGGTTGATTGGCTGCAGATTCACCCCCTTACCCCGGTCTCCACAGCCGTAGCAGAAAATAGCAGTTGCGGTGCTCCACGGCTAATTTAGTATGTAAACCCACGATTTTAAGGTACCCTTCAAGGTTAAGGTATCAAGTTCAAAGTGGAATAGGAGCGACCTGCATCCATTTCCAGCATCCTGTCCAAAAATGAGCTCCCTAGCTCAATTTTATCTGGTAGCACAAGATCGTGAACGCCGTCTGAAAAAAAGGAGATTAACAACAAAAATGCGCGGTCTTTCAATTTTTACTCGAAAACCAGTGAACCATTCCAAGCCATTTTTGTTGGTAGACCAAACCTTTTGCGCTCTTTTTAATGCAATTTAGCTCTAATTTCTACGTTCGCTCTGAACTGAGATTTCGAAAAAGGGGTTGCGCGCGGGGCCAATTCAAAACCAAATCTGGTGCGCGCTTCGCGCGAACCACAATTTATTGAGTTTAAAGGCAGTGGTCGCGCTCAAATATGCTCGTCTTCTTTCCCTCTCTAAACCCTTTTCTGTGTATAGAGTAGTAGAACCTATAAGAAAAAATCGCGAAAAAATAGCTGTTCTGGGCCAAATTCGAAGCCTGAACTATCTTGCCTTTTGATGGCGGACGAGTCCACCCCACATCATCGGCATCGATGATCTCTAATATCAAGAACTTCAGCTGGCTTGAAATTGAATTTCAATCAATGAACCTTGCGGATTTATGTACACATCTAGTCAAAACCATTGACTGAAGTGCTCGCTTCATTGTTCAACTGTTTTATTAGGTAAATTTGCATTTATTTCTTCCTTTGAGTGTCGATGATTTTTGAATGCTTGGCATGAGACTGTGATCTTTCTGTGCACGTGTGCACGAACTGGAAATTTAGGGTCTTAATAACTCTATTTCTAGCCCGTTTTTCACCGCGTTACCTTCATAGTTTTTGAGCTGTTTTATATCTAAGCTGATTTTTGTAGTTTTTTCGATAGCGTTTTTCATCGTGATCACTGCCTTTAACAAAGCAATTTATTTAGCAGGCTGCTCTCTTTTCTTGAATGTTTTGGGGAACTATTTTCAATTTATAGCTGAAGAATATCAAAGTTTTAATATTAATCAATATAGGTTTGGGTATGAGTTTAGCCACTTCTCAACCAGGTATCTCAATGGGTTACGTTTTTGGATCTGAAAATTTCATATAACGTTAAAAAGAAAATTTCGTAAAAAAATTATCCAAGGACAATTTTTTTAAAACTCCATTTTCGTAAAAAAAAACTTGAAAAAAATCTCCAACGCATTCAGGTCCCGCCCACCGCGCCTATTTTGTGTGTTCGGTGCTGCGAGATTTCTAACGTCGCAAATGGATTTCATGAGATTTTTTCTGAAATTTCTCAAAAAAAAGTTCTACTATTTTGTTCCCAAATTACGTCGGAATTTCCTTAAAGTAGCACAGCTTTATAAAGTCCGTGAAATTTTTTCAAAAATGGTCAGAATTTCGTTAAAATTGAAAACTTGGAAAAAAAGGAGTTCAAATCGTTGAAAATTCCGAAAAAGCTCAGTATACCCTAAAAATCAGTAGAAATTGCCTTTTTTGTGGCGCGATTCGCATAAACATTCGAAATGTCAAACACAAATATGTAATTGAGAAAATCATAAAGAAAAAAGTTGCGAATTTCCTGAATGAGTCGCGTGAAGAAATAAAAACTCATACTAAAATCGCTACAGTTCGGTATGTGGCTTGCTTCCTCAAGAAAAAAACACTGGCGGCTGGCGGTTCGGTAAGCTGATCAGCTGTGCTCTTCTCTCGGCCTGAATCAATTAGAGGGCCGCCGCTCCAGCCGCAGGTGAGATATAAAAGTTTTTTTTTGAGGAAGCAAGCCACGGACATAACTATAAGTCTTTCGCGAACATAAGTGGAGGGTTACACAATTCTTATATATTTTTTGATCTTCTGATCCTGATTTTGAAGAAGTTTTCAGAAAAAAAATCCTCGTAGAAGTCAAATTTCTGGAGAAAAAAGGGCAAATTATTTAGCAAAGCGTTTTAACATAATAATCCGTACCAGTTATGCGAACTATGGTAGTTATTATTTGAACGAAATTTTCTTTTTTCTTCTATAGAGAATTTCGGGATAAACTATTGTTACCCCAAAACCTATGACAATCGTATCCTATTGTAGAATTCGTAGGTTTACTATAGAAGCGTAACAGTTTTAATGTTAACCGTTCTATTAGGTGAGTTCAGTCCCTATGTAACGTTTCGTTTTTGAATTAAAAATGATCTGCATAAAAGTAAGAGTAAAACTCGTAAAAAAATAAAAGAAAAAAATCTTTAGCATTAAATTATTTCAGGCTTACTCTGAGAGTACAGCTCGAGCACCTGCAGTGATCAACGAGTTGCCTAAGGCTTACGCGCTCAATACACAGCAGATGGCTAGAACTGCCCCTAACCCAAAGATGAACATTGATGAGGTAGGTCTTGTGGATCTGACTAGGGAGCAATTTTCAGTCTGCCTGGCCATTCCAGATGAAATGTACTTTTGTAGAATTTATTTCGGATGTAGAATTGGAGTATGCTCTTCGCAGGTGCCTAAAGCCACTCTGAAAAAAAAAGTAATTAACGTTCTTCAAAGCCTCGCGCTAATGTCAGGGAATTTTAAGGGAAAAATTTTGTCGGATTTTGCAGACGATTATAAATTGCCAACGGCACAAAATTCTCACTAGGGAGTGTGAAGCAGCCTCACCGGTGATAAAGATATCACGATATCGGACACTAAACATGGAAAACTGTGGAAAAAAAAACTTCTACACTTCCGTGAGAATTTTGTGCCGTTGGAAATACATAAACTTGTGGATTTCGCTCAAAACTCGTATGAAGGGGTAACAGAGGATGCTGGATCTGAATGATTCTACGGTATCTCGTCCCCATAGCCGTTCACCCTCGACCCAGAAATCGAAAATTGACCATCAAGTGATAGGTCTTCGTTAATCTTTCAAGGGAACCAAAATAAGTCATAGTGGCCATTCCAAATGAAAATGTGCTATTCTAGAACCATTTTCGGACGAAAAGTCCGAATATGCCCATCGCAGCTGCCTAGACCCACTCTGAAAAAAGTTATAGGCATTCTTTCTCCGATTTTCGTACCTATTGTACCCTCCAAAAAGCACATTATTTTTATGAAAATCCGGAAACGGACCTCATAGTCGTGTTCAGCGCTCAAAACTACCTCACTAAGCAAAGTTAGGTTGAAGGAACATTTTCCAAACTTTGCGCAGAATGTCGGTTTATCTATTTTTGGCAGCTTACGGTAGATTACGGTGGGTATACGGTAGTTTGGTCAAAGTCTCAGATTTGTCTCGAAGTTTCTATGTGGGGGTTGTTTGGGGTGCTGAATACGAATTTGATGTCCGTTTGTCGATTATCGGAATATTTCGATAGGTTTTGCCTTCTAAATGGCATGTTACCTACCGTAACCTACAGTAAACCTTAAAATTTGGGCAAGCAAACCCCAGATTCGTGTTCAGCACCCCAGATTACCCCTACATACATGTTTTTAAGAAAATCAGGAGAAAAATTCGAAAACACCCTATAAATTCCATGGGGGGGGGGTATACCCTTACCTTGCCGCAAAGCTTTAAAAAACGCTCATAACTTTTTTCAGAGTGGGTCTAGGCAGCTGCAATGGGCATATCCGGACTTTTCGTCCGAAAATGGTTCAAGTATAGTACATTTCATTTGGAATGGTCACTATGACTTATTGTGGTTCCCTTGTTAGTGTTTGATGGATCAGGTGTACTCAACGTAAGCTTTGAAAGAGGAGGAAACTCCTACCTGTAGCAAGCTACGATTGAGGTGTGAAATCACCGCGAGGACGAGATGCCCGGAAACCGATATGAGTATGGTGTGTCGAAATCCTGTGGTATACTGTAGGTGCCATTCCATTAAGGGGGCAAGACCTGCATACCTTAATAATTCGGAAATCGACAAATGAACGTCATGTATTCGTATTCAGCACCTCGAATCACACCCGCTTAGAAATTTTGAGTTAAATCTGAGACTTTGATCAAACTACCGTCTGTCCACCGTAAGTTATCGTAAGATGCCAAAAATCGATAAACGGACTTCAGGTTCGTGTTGAGCACTCCAAATAACCCTCAGAGGAACAATTTTGAGCCACATCTACTGCAGCACTCCGGAAATCGACAAAAGTCGCGTTCTGGCCCGAAAATTTCCCCTGATGGGAAATGTTGCGCGACATGTGCCCAAAACTCTGAAAAACCCACTAATCAACCTGAGATTCGTGGTCAGCAACCTAATAAGCCCTCATGGGCAAATTTTGAGTTAAATCTAAGAAATGCTTCCTAAACGCATAAACATAAACACAAAAACATAAACATGAACATACGCTTTTAGAACCCTTGATTGATACGAGTAAACGCTCAATCAGCAATTCCAAAACGCTTTTACTCTATGCGAAGTTCGGAGAATGACCGTTCGTTCACCCAAACTTCGTCCAGGGAGTTATTTCGGGAGCTGGACACGATTATGAGGTCCGTTTTCAGATTTTCAAAAGATTACTGCACGTTTCGGAAGGTGCATTGGGTACGAAAATCACTGGGAAAACGCCTATAACTTTTTTAGAGTGGTTTTAGGCAACTTTGAAGGGCATATTCGGACTCTACGTCCAGAAATTGTTCTAGAAAATTAGAGCAGGAACTGTGAAATTATCACATAGTCTAACATAATCCTTGATTGCAGGACTGTGGTTACTGTAGAAGCGTTGGAAAGCCGTCGTTTGGACATTTGAAGACCTCGTGCCCCGGGTTGTTTGCCCTCAGACCGTGCGCTCTTTGTGGTGCTGAGGGTTACGATAACCATACACTAATGTAAGTTTCGTATGGGTTAGAAACAAACTCCAACGAATTGTAAGTAATCAAAACTGGTTAAAAACAGCGATTCCAATGAAACTATTACCAGGTAATGCTTTTCCAATGATGTTTTCAATAGGTAAGGAGTCTCCCACTAGGGCAAATTTTCGGTTCCAAATGCTACTTTGATGATTTCCAAAATGATTGGATAATATATTTGCCACGAGAATTCTCTGCAGGGGTCACTTGTAGAGCTCAATAGTAATCTATGGGCTGTCTATCACTTCTCAATAAGTTACGGTGGGTATACGGTAGGTTGGTCAATGTCTCCGTTTCGGTTCAGAACATTTCTTGGGGGGGGGAATGATTCTGGTTGTTGAATCCAAATTTGAGGTCCATGCGTAAGCTTTCGAAATATTAAGGCAGGTTACGCCAGCTAACCATATACATATCATTATATTTACCGTAACCTACAGTAAGCCTCACAATATCAAGAAATGGACCCGAGATTCGTGTTCAGGACCCCCGAATAATCTCTAGATACAAGTTTTAAACTAAATCTAAAAAAAAAACTAGGAAATCGATCATGATTCGGTTTGGTCTGAAATTTGTCTGGCATGAACTTTGTTGGAAGCGGTCTTTTCGATCAAATGTGATTCCATACTCTAAGAAATATTGCCGCGACTCCCCCGCGACTCCTCCGACTCGGCGCCTGCCGTGTGCAGAACCGCGGACGATTCTTCATCGACCAAATCGCGATAAAGTCGCGGAAGAGTCCCGCGTAGTTGCTTTAGAGTTGCGGAAGCATGAACCAATGAGAAGTCGCGGGACAGTCTGGGATCGCGGTGGAGTCGCGGGGCAGAAGCGGAAGAGTCGCGGCAGTATTTCTTAGAGTAGTCAGATAGAGAGTACAAAATGAGAGAAAAAGTGTAAATTGACCATTTGGAAACACTTCAAATATTCGAATTTTCGAAAGGTGATTGAGTATTTCGTTCGATGTTTTTTTGCCGGAATCGAATATACTATTATTAGACATTTTTTAGTATTATTAGACATTTTTTTAAAATTAATAATTGATTTGGGATTTTTAAATTGATTATTCGAATCAATTGTGAGTTCAAAATCTTGGGATTCTTTCTTGAGAGAATTCTTCTTTCGAAAAATTCTAAGCAATCGTATTAAATTTTTTGTTGTGAGTAGTAAATCTGATGAATTCGAGCAATATTCCAAAAACTATGCGGAAGTATCGAAAAATCAATTAAAATCCGAGAGATTCATCAACCTGAGAAAGTCGGAAACATTGCTCACACAGAACAGTTACCCATTCAGAAGTTTCGGAAAATCAATATAAAAAAGTCACCTTTGTTAATATTTTGAAAAATATTTAAAATAATCTCAAAAGTCATTGGGGGAAAACTTTGCCCATTCAAAATTTTGAGAAAATTTTTATTCAAAAAGAAATTATTCAATTGATTAAAAAGTATTCTTTGGAGGATTCCGACAAATTGATAACTGCGTTTTTTTTTTCGCTCGAATTTTATAAAAATGCGTCAGTAGAAAATTCAAAAGGAAGGTTCTTTACGGGTTTTAATATGTAGATTGAGACAAGCCAGTATTCTGAAGATGCATACCATAAAAAACTACAAAATCAAAAAAAAATGAAATCTATAAAAGACGAGGCTTCATTAATTCATATTTTTCTAAAAATAACCAAAAAAATATCAACTAGACAGTTTTTGAAAAACCAGAAAAATTCGAAAAATTCAGTAAGTATAATTTTTTTGAATTCTAATCGAAAAAATTTCATATAACAAAATTGAAAAAAAAAATCTGTATTCGTACTATATCCATTTGGAGCTATTGTTCGAATACTGAATTTTCTCACTGAATATTTTTTGGGAAACTGGTATATTTACCGAAACGATTTATTCGTTCATTCAAGTTTTCTGATGTTGTATGCAGTATCCAGAAAGTTCACCTCCGCCTCGGGAAAAAATCAATATTTCACTTACTCATAGTAAAAAAAGTCAATATTCCAATTAATCATTGAGAGAAGAAAATAACCGCCTAATATTAAATTATGCTGGATTACGGTAGTGAACTAGGTACTGTGCTTCTCTGGGTCAAATTCCGGTCCGCAACTGCGTCTCGACACGCTTCGCGGCCGCGCGCATTCGAGTCGGAATAGTTTCCAGCGCCGCAGCCGCCGATCTGTTGACTCTAGGTGGATTTTGGAAGCCGGAATAGTAAAAAAGTCGGAAAAAAACTGTATAAAAAAGCAACATCGAGTCGGCTTTGGCTTTGAAAACTCGACCGACTCGAGCGCGTATCGAGACGCAATTGTGGACCTGAATTTGGCCCAGAGAAACACAGTAGTTTATCTATGCGGCCCATATGAGGACATGGTCCTCTGGTTTCGAGCTAAATTTACCCTTTTCCCTCGCGCGCTTGTGCGGACCGGAAAACCGTGGGGAGAAGGAGACGCAGCGTACGCGCGCAGACGCACGCGATGAACGGAAATAAATTTCACTCGCAAACAAATCCAATTGTTTTTTTTCGTAAATAGGGGAATTCTGAAGTTTAATCAGAAGTGGTATATCCCAAAACGCAGAGGTTCATTGAATTTGATGAAAAACAAAAAAACTCATTGGATGAATAATAAAATAATCGAAATCAATAAAATAAATGATTTGCAATAATATTCTTTTTTTTCCGCATTTTTTGATATTTGAAAATTTTCTTTCCACTAAACTCTGACTTCAAAAAAAAATCTGGAAATTCGCAATCTTTGTGATGTAAATTGCCGCCACTATCTCAGTTATTTTCTTTTTTAGTCTATATTCTTGAAATCCTTTATTTCAGTCATTGCCCATCTCAGCAGAAAGTCCACTTGGAGCTCAAATCCGACCATCTTATGCTGATGGACATCCGTCGAGCCCAGCGTCTCCAAGCCCGTCATTATAGCTTCTGACGTCCTCAATCGATTATTGATCGGCTTCTGCCGCCTAGAATACACACCAGTCAGATAGATAGATAGAGAGATGTATCATATCCATATCAAATGTACATACTATTTTATACATAGTTAGCTTCTCAGATTTTATTCACTTGCAAAATATCTATTCATTCACTTATCACTCATCACTCCACTCACGTACCCAAAGGCAAGGTTCTGTGAAATTCCTACTTCTTCTTCTTCAAAAAAAAGGAAATTTCTAAAATTAGGGGTAAATGTTAAGATCCAGCTGGACTACCTTACTCACAAACTACTCACACAGTAGGTGCGGGCGGATCGCTGGCTTTTGGCGGGCGGATTGACATCCCCCCCCCCGCCATTCGCCCGCCAGTAGCCAGCGATCCGCCCGCCACCCAGCGATCCGCCCGCCAGTAGCCACGGCTCCGCCCGCCAGTAGCCAGCGATCTGCCCGCCGTTGGCCAGCGATCCGCCCTCTACGCCACATGTTGGTCACTCCATTGGTTTCCACCACGATCTCCGTGTGGTGCTGGACCACCCCCCCCCTAGCCGTGGAGACCATTCCCTCAGCTGCCAAAAGTTATTCTCCGGCTCCTGAGTGATCCTTTGGAGGTGACTAGAAGTCACCTTCTAGGATCGGCCTCGAAATACCGAGTGAGCATTCAGTGCGATGGAACGCCTTTTATACCCTTCGGCTCGCTTACTCTAAGCAACCAGAAAAGAACTCGTCAATGATTGACAAGTTTCACCGTGTGAAATTCGAGCGGGCGGATCGCTGGCTATCGAAGCCCTTGCGGGCGGATCACCGCTTTAGAGCTTGCAGGCGATCCGCCCGCTAGCGTGATCAACTTTCCCAGATGCCGCTATCCGCCCACCAAAACGCAGCGATCTGCCCGCGGAGACAACGAGAGACAGCGATCCGCCGGGCGAGGCCACGATGGGCAGCGATTCGCCCGCAACTTGCTGGCATACCGCCCGCAGAGACCTTGATTGCCAGCGGCCAGTCCGCACTTTTTGTTTGAGTAGGCGACATTCACGGCGGTTGTGGTGCAATCACGGTGCTCACGGCACCCACACCAATTTAGATGGCATCACGGCGGTTGATTGTCATCACGGCACCCACGGCGGTTGTAGTGTCATCACGGCGCCCACGGCACTTGTTCATAGAGTTGTCTAGAAAACCATGCAAGACTTGCGTGAACCGTGCCGCAGTAGCATTTCAGTGTGTTTATGAGCCTTAAAATTAGTCATCCTGTGGCCAAAATCACTGAAGGTAGACTGTCTATACTGTGGTTCCATTAGTTTCTCGTAAACGATTTTTGTTAAATTCTTAAAAATTGAAATTTTTCCCAGAAAATTTTCCCCCCCTTCTCTTTGAACTGTTTTTCCATCACATGATTTTTCATGAATCCGCTGCATTCACCCACCCTCACTGTGTAATAACCACTGATTCTAGTTTCCCTAGAGATTATTGTACATACATATAAATATATCTACTTACATTTATGCATCCATACATAGTACCTGTGAATAGAAATAAATATTAATCATTAATGAGTGTTTTTTCTGAATACCACTTGTTGCCGTTCTTGAAAATCCCCGTAGATTCCTGCCCATCATGCCATTAATCAGAAGTGTGATCCGGTTCCTCGCGAGAAACATGGGGAAGTGTGATGCGCGACAGTCGCTGATTCTTTTTTTTACATATGTCATCTCAGACTTCATCGTCGACCTCTTTAATGCGAATTATTACCTTAATTAGTATTGAACTGCAGCTGGTTAACATGGTCACTGCACAAGGCGCATATTACCCGAACCACTGGTATGGAGCGAATTCGGTGAGTCCATGGAATTGTGGTTCATGATGGAACTTGAGAGTTTAAATCAGATTAGGGACTTAAATCAGGTTCTTTGCTATTTTCGGGCTTTATAGAAGGCCTTGTTTGTCTTAGGTGAGGCCCGATCACCATACCGTGTGCGTGAAAGTTAAGCCTGCCTCACTGCCTTCAATCAAAGAAAAAACCATTTTCGTGCCTAACTTGGAGAGAATTTCGCGGTGATCATAAAGGTGCCTCTAGAGTCGCTCAGCACCCACTATGAACGGAGTTATAGCCCCTTTAAAGGCATCGTACGCGCAGAAAACCGTATATTATTTCTCGTGTTTTTGTGTAGCTTGGCCTCTCTAGTGAACGAAAATGTCGAAGGGGCCCATGAAAAACCTTCATTTGTAAAGAAAAGTCAATTGGAACACATTGTAAATACGAATTTGAATTTCGCGCCAAAATCCTCTTTGAATTTTTTCTGCTATTGGAAGCCTCGTCACTGTCATTTTCGGAGTTTTTCTGCATGTGGAGTTCGTGTCGCAACTATTTTTCACGTTGTCTTACGGTAGCACCAACATTCTAGGAAAAGTGCTAGATGACTGGTGAGATTTGGTGGCGGATCTTCACCTTTGACGCCTTCCAACCTCATTGCCCAACGTTTTTGACGCGTGAGCCAGAAAAATGAAAGTTGATTTCCAGCGCGAACAATGCCTTTAGTTGAGCTAAACGGCTAGAAATTCGCGGACGAGTTGTCTCTGGCTTGTTTTTCTCGTCCTTTGCAGCTCTATCGTTTTGGGATAGGCCTCAATTCGAAGCTAGACCGATCACATTTGGAAAAACAAAGATTCTTAATAAAATTTATGGCGTGTCTTGAACCTGTTAAGATCTACAACTCGACGGTGGGTGTGGCCGATTTTTTACTTTCGGGGGCGTGGTCAACTTTTTCCGCGCTTTCTCTCTCTTATTTGAGCGAATTGAGATTTCACGCTTGGCATCAGGGTTGCTATACGGGACGGCTGGGCTATAATATCAAAAATTACCCCTGAGGTTGGAGTGCGCTTTTAACGAAATCCTTCGTCACATGGTCAAGCAATGTTGGGAATTTTCCAAAGTGGGGTAACCACCTTACCTCAGAAATTTGAGAGGGGGGGTCGCATGGCCAAATTTTCAACGCGTTTCATCTCGATTTAGCTCTGCTTCACCACGTAATGTTTTTCATAAAACCACGAATTGTTAGGAACCGTATGCCAACCTCTGGCAACCTTAAACCTCGACAAAATTGCTAATGTCCAGATGGCAAAAAAAGGATTTTGAGGCTCTCAAGTGTCATGTACTATCGGTCTTGGAGCCAAATTCCGGTCCGCGATTGCAGACTGCGGCATTAGCATCATGCGGCACGTGATAATCGTGCTGGGACTCTGAGAGAAATCGCCGCTGCGGTTCCGCGACAGCGCCGCTTCGGAGCCGACAGGCACCGAAGCGGCTTTATGGCGAAGCCGCGCCGGTACTACCGCGGAGCCGTAGCGGCAATGCGGAAGTGCCGCAGCGGCTTCGGGAGAGTATCTGATATGAAGTTATTCAAGAATGATAATACAACGGGGGGGGTGCTAAGAACAAAAATACGGACCTGCTGTTGTTACGTCCTCTGTCTAATAGGGACAGAGGTTCCCGCCGCTTTTGCGCCCAAGAAAATGCGGAATGTACCTCAAATTTGGTTGATTGAACCGGCGACAATTTCGGTTTACCACACAGGATAGTACATCGTACTCCACGCGGGTTCAACGGCTGCATCCTCGCGGTGCCGGCGCGGTTCTAACGGGGAGCCGGTGCGGTACTATCGCGGCACAGTCGAGGGTCGCGGTACTTTTCCGTCAGTGACGCGGCAAATTTTCTCAGAGGAGAAAGACGATTCGTGCCGGGACCAAGCGACCAATAGGACTGATGTCGCACAAAAATCGGAATGGTCGCGTTCAACCGTGAGGTGACGTGTGTGGTGTGTTCTGAGCTGATTTGCGTCTCAGTTCACGCGCAAAGCTGAAAGTCGAATTTGCACGCTTCTTCATGACAGGGTTTAGGGACTTCGTATCGATCTCCAATTGTCGGTTCGATCGCCATCAAACACCCGTTTGATCGCCGTTGATCACGCGATCGTTCCTATTGTGAGTCGCGATAAGTCCACCCCTATGTCTGAGTGAATGGTTATCGAAAACTACATAAGCTGGATTTTTATTTTTTTCTGAAGTTTTTCACCTTGCCATGGTGAGGCGAAAAATCTATAAAAATTGAAGAAAATCCATCTAATGCAGTTTTCAATCCCTATTCGGTAGATGCACCTTGTGTCAGACTGGCGCCTTTTGGAAGTGAAAACCAAGGCTGGAAAAGCCATTTGAAAAAAAACGGCTTTTAGCACAGCTTTTTTCAACGAGCAGCTCTTTCTATTTCTAACTTTATAGGAGCGACTTTTCATCTTCTCAGCTCCTATGTTGGTCTAATTTTCCAAACCGGTGAGCTACGGCAGCCAGACCAATGTAGATGGCACTTCATAGAAGGCCCCCGAAGACTATCTTTCCGCTATTTGGATAACTGCATTTTTTATGAGCATTCAAGTCTTCAACAAAATGGGCGGGGTGGGCTTTGAGTTACCATAAAAGTTGTAAACGTTATGTGATGCTCTTAACCGACGATTTAGGCAAACATCCGATCGGGCGTTGTTCCCGAATGGGGTCCCGTGCCGAATATGAACGCCGGCACCTTGGCGCCTCATGTTTGCGGGTTCAACCCCTTCACCAGGTTTGTCTACTTTCTGAAATTCGGTGGAATCCGGAAAATTGAAAAATACCTTTTAGGAAATGTATGGATCCAGAAAACTACTGCCCCGGTCGTTGCATGAACTTCCGCTACACCTACAATGTTCTCTATGATTGCCGATGTCTCGTTGTATAGTTGTAGCTTAGATAACTTATAATAAACATCTTTTATACACATACAACATTTTCAATAATTTCTATTTACAATGTAAACATTAATTTTATTATTTAATTTCTACTTAGCCATTCCTTCGCGTACAAAATCGCCAATACTTCTCACAGCCTTCACGATACTGAGGCTGACTTAGGGTGAACGGATTGTTACAGTAAGTCTCAGCGAACCCTCTGAAATTGTATTTAAGTAGTTCTGTTGAACTTCTTTATGCACAGTGTACACTTTGGGCTTACCTGTAACTTCGGCAAAGTCGCTCAACCGCAGAACTTCTTCTGCCAGGTGGAGGCTTCCTTGTGGGTAGGACAGGTCGGTCAGGAAGTGGCACATGACAGCGCTCAGAGTAGATTGGACAGAAAACAACGGCCTGGAGTAAAAGAATTCGTGACACTAGTGCACCAGTGACGTCGCCCTCTTGCATGGCCTCTTCCTGATTGATAGCTTTAGTGACAACTCTCCGTTGCTACATCTTGCTTCAGAGTGATCGGATGCATTTCTAAGACAAACTTCAGACAAGGAGATCAATCTGATGATGTTTAAAAACGCCCGCCCATTAGCTTCTGTGTTTAAAAGTGATTTGAGCATGTGGGATTTTTCTTCTACAGTCTCCCCCGATTCTTAAGCAAAATTTAGTGTGTTCGTTGGTGTGAGTGTGCGAAGAGACAGCGAAAGAGCGTGGGGTAGGGGTAGGCGAAGGGTTGCGTACACGCAGGCGATGGAACAAATCAAATTGCACTTTGACATTGAAGGCACATCAGTTCAAAACTTCAACTTAACGAACTAAATCGAAATTTCCGCTATCCCAGAGTTTCATCTTTCAATTATTGTGTAGGTAAAAGCGAGGGAATAGGGTCGCATGGCGGAAAGGGAGCGAAACAACCGTAGAGGCGCTGTAGTGCATCTCCCTGGGTAGATTAGGAAAAACATCTAAGATCGATAGCATATGCGCACCTGTTGCGGCTGAGTGCCGAATCAGCGTGCATAGGTCACTCTTTCTGGGGTAATCTTACTCTAAATGAGTTTCTTCAGGAATACATGGTTAGGTCCGTGACTTGTTTTCTCAAGAAAAAAAAACATTTCAATTCAAACCGCGGCTGGCGCGGCGGTTTAATAAACCTCAAATGTGTCTGGCTGATATTTAACAGTCAGCTGCCGCCGAGATTTAAACCGCCGCACCAGCCAGTTTCTACGCAGGCTATGACACTTTATTACTAGAAATTTGAAAAAAAATCGAATTTCTGATCTTAAATCTTACCTTCTGCCCGAATCTGAATGGGTCGGGACAAACGAACAAGTATCTGTTTTTGAACTCCTTGCAGAACTTCGTGAAGTCGATGCGTTTCTTCTTCTTCTTGACCTCTGGCCTGAACCATTAGTTTGCTACATACAGATAATTTAACATTTGAGAGGGTAATACAGATGGTATGCGTCATTTCTTTAGGAAGCCGCGGCGCACAAGCGCAGCATGATATCACTTTACCAATAGCCATTATATCCCTGCTCCGGCTCACGCTACGAATGCTTAGTAGAAACGTCGCAGCTTCCTACAGCAATGACACTCGCAATGTATTGTAATGCGAATCTACGCGTTGCGGCACGCGAGATGCGTCGCGCTCTACATTATGCAGCGCATAGGTTAACGCAGAAACATATGACCAACTAGTGAAGCTCTATAACTAAAGCATTGCACCTAACATGCACTAGGATTCTAGCAGAAGACATAACATAGGAAAATAAGCCACCATGCAAGCTACGCATTCCAACAGAGTATCTACCACCAACACGGATCGTATTCTAATCGACACTAATGCAGGAGCTGAGGCGAGTAGAATCTCCCAGAGGCGCCACAATTATGTGAAATAGGTTAATCCAATCTTTATGTCGAGTGAGACAGTTGACTTTGAGTAGATTATTCAATAAAATCGAAAACAGAAAAGCAACCAATCCACTTCAGTGCTCCGAGAGTATCATTACAGTTAGCTAGATCCTGCATTAGTACCGTCTACATTAAGGTCTGAACTTACGCCCTGGTAGTAGTAGTAGTAGTAATTCCTTCAGTGTCATCGTCGGCATCGATTGGTTTCAGCTCTCTCATGAGAGCTGTTCTACAAGAAATAATTTCGGACAAAAGCTGTCCCGATCGATAGCTCTGGCAAAAAGAAAATGAAATTCGCGTAAAACCAGAAGTTGCAGTGAGGAATACTATGGTGACTGAAGAATTTGCGCTCGACAGACAACTCTGCTGGTGGCGCCAACGTTAGGCATTCACAAAAAAAATGATAATTTCCCAAACGTGGATTCTTTTTTGGATTGACGCTTGGGCGCGTTCGCTAATAGTTTCGTTTGATTTTGCTCCTTTACCTGAACAGGGTTTCATTTTTCACCAGTGGAGTGTATTTCTATGGGTTTTGCAACAATTTTATGCTTGCTACATTAGAATTAGCTAATGTTGTCTCTGTTTGAAATCAGTTTACATTGGGCTAGTCTAAATACAGTTTTCAAGAGACAGTGGAACTTACGGCACTGTAGCTTGATCGGGTTCGTCTTTTGGTATGCGGAAGCAGATGTTCTCGAAAGCCTGGCAGAACTCGTCCTCCTTCTCGTTGGCTTTATGCTGCCCAGACATGGCACAAACTTTGACGTACTCGAGTCGTAATTCGGCACAGGCTACCTGAAATTGTATATGTTGACATAGACAATCAACAGTAGTCATAAAAAGAATGACCATGTCGAAAATGCATGCTTACCTTGTCTTTTTCTGTGATCTGTGAATCGCTAACCGCAACTGTTTTCGTGGCATGAGCTTTGCAGAATGGCATGCTTGGATCGCGGCTGCACCCCATTGCGACTAGATCCTCGACAGCGTCGCATAGGGTGACTGTAGCAATGAGCAGTAGTAACCGCATTTCTGGAGAACGACAATTTCATGACAAGTTCGTATTCCCGTTGATCTTCGGAGAATGTATTGATCGCTCAAGCTTATGAAGAGGCCACTGCCTAATTGATAGTCCAAGGCTTTACCGGCGGTTAGATAATTAACATGATGAGTATGTTGCTATAGTGTCGGAAGAGATGAGCAAAGAGAAGGAGAGGAGATTCACCTAGATTTGCTTCTCAAAAGTCATTCGAGTAGTCATAAAATGATGCTAGGGAGATGGCAAAACGTGTAATGCACGGGTGCCATAGTGATTCAATCGAGTATGACATGTTCTATTTTTTCACATAAGAAGGATAGCAGCAGATGATGGCGTCAGCGAATCAATCACCAACGAGAACTTCATTGCGGCACATTACGATCCCGCCAGTTTCATCGATGCGTCTTCAAAGATCTTGTTAGGAATGGAAGAGTAAGTGAAGATAGTAGATGGATTTAGACTTGTGCAATACGATGAACTAGCCGTGGAGGGTCGCGGCGTTATGTGAGATCCTGCTCAATCGCGATATTTGACTGAAAAATCATATTTGATTAATACTCGCAAAATTAATAAATAATCAGAGAAAAAAATTGAATGAGCCTGTCTTGATCCATTCACGAGCCTTTCATATTCGGCTCGGGTCGCACTGATACTTTGCTTTGTTTATTGTGCGTTGGCGCAAACTCGGTGCACGTATGTTGTAACATATGCTCACCGAGTTCGCAACAACACAAAATAAGGAACACAAAGTATCAGTGGGACCAGAGCCGACTGTACTCGCCAAGCGGACTGTACCGCCTACTTTTGCCGGGAAGCTAATTTCTCAGAAATATAACATATTGAAATCGATGTTCGGAAGTTGAAACGTGGAAACTATTCGAAATTATCGATACGCCACTCTATCAAAGAATCCATAACTTACGAAGTTTTGCTGAACTTTGCCACAAAATCGATATTATTGAATTCACCATCTTGGATCACAAGAAAATCTCGGGCAAAGTGGTCGAAAAGTTTTGATGAAGTGTTTTACAAATTCTGCACATATAATAAGGCCAACTCAAAGTAAACCTAAGACGTTTCCGAGGTGTGCCCTTTGGAAATATAATATCCGTTGAACGGTCTAAAATTGTGACGCAAATTAAAAACAAAAATAACGCAATACAAGGGAAGTAGTACTGCTCGTTACCATGGGATTACGAAGACAAGGGAAATAGCTCAACTGATGGGAATCGCCCAAGTTCCAGAAACGATACGAGAAGGTGTAGCGATTTCTTACAGTATGTCAATCGATAAAATTCGAAAGAGACTTGAAAACGCAGACTATTATCATCATATGGTCGCATTATGATTTGTGCACAAAAATGATGTAGTCCTCCAAACGTCGCATCTTTGTCTCAAAATGTATTCCTTGTCCTTTAGTCGGTAAACGGGACGCTGCTATGTGGCCAACTACGAAGCGTGGGATTGAACGCTATATAATCGATATTTCACGCACAAAACAGAGAACGGCAAAATAAACGAAATGTGAAAAACAACTTATAACGTTAGCGATGGAGGACAAATGATGCTATCGCAAACCGGGGGGGGGGGAAACAAGGCCATCGCGTGCCAGAAAAGCACTTGAAGCTCTTTGAAACTGTAAATAACAACAATACAATTTTAAAAGGATTGTTATTAGGGAACACATGGAAATATCGGCAATCTCTGGATGGGAAAAGCCGCGACGTTTCTTGGTGCGGAAAGTTGCGTATGGAAAAACGAAGCGAGGATGGCTATTAATCGAGTGATTTCGTGCCCGATTGCTGACCGCAGCTTCCTACTTGAGAGACACTGACGATAAAAAACCCTTGCCTTGCGGTTGAATTTCAGCAAAAAAGACTGGCTGCACACGCCACATATCAGTTTACGACCACTTTGTTTTTCCTACTGTTGATGTACTAGAAACTGTGTTCAAGGGAACAAGTCTACCTTCTGAGCATGTCATTTGTACTGAAGTGCAACTGCTACAATCGATATCAAGCATATCAACTTTCAATCGATTTTCCTGATGAACATTGCGCCACGTCGCCTGTCAGGCACGGTATGAACCCGGACTTACATCTCAGTTAGAGACTTCAGGGACCGGATGCAACAACCCGACGGGTTGGGGAAGAGGCAGGGCAGTCGGCACCTTTGACGACCACATTGCGAAGACAGTAGATCATCTAATCAATCGCGCACTAGCAGTGTTTTTCGCTGCTCTAGCAGCCCCAGCCTCCTAGCTTGGGGCAGCAGGGGCACGATCGATTTTGTGATTTAAAGACATTTTCAAAGGCGCGGCTGCCCTGCCCCTGCCCCAACCCGGCCTTTCGTTGCATTCGGCCCCAGAATGTACGGAAGTATTCTTCACTTCCGCACTGCCGTTCAGTTAACAAAGTACGCTTGATTGCGAAATCGTGCTGCGGCGCGGTTGCGAGTATCCTCAGACACGGATGTGGGATCTCCCGGGCGGGGGGATCACCCGGGCACCAAAGGCCAAAAGCGCCCGGGGGATCCCACAACCTTGTCTGAGGATGTTCGCAACCGCGCCGCAGCAAGATTTCGCAATCAGGGTGCACTTTGCGGACTGAACGGCAGTGCGGAGGTGAACTGTATATCGTGTGCAATACACTAACGAGAGGGTTTGTTGTTGTCTAACGCGTCTACATATATCTATGTAAAAAAAATTCCGGGCAAATGGTTATAAATGACTAATGTTTTCTAGATTGAGGTCAGCTTCACAAGATCTGTTTCATTTTAGCAGATTATGCAGAGACTGAGTCGAATGGCTGCTGTTTTAGGAAATTTAACACCGTGTCGCAGGAAGTTCTACGACTGATGCGCCTATTGTTGATCACAACATGCTGTCATCGATCATTCTGATGGAAAACTGCCGGTCTCTGATGCAAGCAAATGTTTTGTCCATGCCTCCCCATTCTTTAGGACGTTCCTCTATAGTCAGCAAGAGCTGCTGGACTCGTAGTTTTTCATTCTGGTGGACTGTATTTATTGTGTTGCCGTGTTTGTTTGTTGTATCCTACACGGGTGACTAAATGTCCTCGTCGAATAAATAAATAAATAAATAAATAAATAAATAAATAAATAAATAAATAAATAAATAAATAAATAAATAAATAAATAAATAAATAAATAAATAAATAAATAAATAAATAAATAAATAAAATGCAAGGTAGAGAGGGGTATTGCAGTAGTGTTTACCAAATGAATTACTTATGTATACTCTTCATCTGCCGTAATGAGGCATAAGTAAAGTCTATGTACTATCTCGTTGGAATGAGAAAACGATATCCTTGTTGCTGAGAAAGAAATTGCCATAGGGGTGAAGTTTGTGCGTAGCGTTGCGAACCAACGTTTAGCGCCAAGGCTTTGTTTGACTAAATTTAGAAGCTCAATCGAGCTACAAATATGTTAGGATGCGTGGGTATAGTGACATAATCGAAAGTTGGTAGGATATGCTTTTCTTGTTAGTAGAGGCGAGTTTAAAGTTTTACCTGCTTATCATGTGTCACCCTACTCTCAAAGTTTAAAAGAGTAACATTTTGGTAAGTGGACATATTGCCCAGTTTGTGGAATCGGTTTTGTGTTGCCTATCCTTATTCTAGCTTCGTTGCGTATTCCTTTATCGTTGCGACAGGTGAGTTATTGTTTTTTGAATTTTCTGGAGATTTGTCTCTCTACTGAGGAGTTCCCGGGAAGACATTATTTTCTTTTATACATTCTTTGTTACACTCGCCTAAGGGCAGGAACGAAACTAGTGTAGCCCCAAACGTGAACTCATTTGTCCATCCTTGAATGTTCCATTTATTCTCATTCATTCTTCCTTTTCATTCATCCTTCTTAGTCTCATCTAAAAATTCAAACAGGAGGCGGAGCACAGCTTCTATTTTGAGATATATTCATAACAAAGATCTCAAACTCCCTCTAATTCTACAAAAAAAAAACGCTAGGAATGTCGTAAGGAGGGAAAACGTGGTGAAAAGCGACAAAGACGTGGTGATCACTCAATGAAACACTTCTGTGAACACAGATTGCGGCTAATCGAAGACTGGAACAGCTAGCGAAGCGGCGTGCACTAGTCAAGGTCGACGGGAGGGACAGGAATTGGTACAGAGAGACAAGAATCGCAATCACGCACACGTCTTAAGGTTTATAGTTAGCCGAAAAAACACATCCCTTTTCAATATGACTTTCTGTACCCGCTTGGCACTGGCGTGCGTCGGAGCAGTTGATAAAGCCCTATTTATACCCCTGCTTTACTCTGAGGAAGTGGGAAGGCAACATGCACTACCGGCGTCTTCAAAGGACTGGATCTCAGTTCATACTTCACTTGAAGAGCAACGAGCCATAGTGCTAAATGGCTGCGGCAATACGAAAACGGTTTTGAGGTTCAAATAAGGTTGAGAATGACCTTTTTTTGAAAACCACACAAGTTGTGAGTTGCTTTTGCAGAAGCTCAGTTGCGAAGCTAGAAGAGCACACGCTGCTTGTGAAGATGGGTTAACAGAAGGAGGGGGACCGCTCTCTAGTATTGCACAAATCCAGTTTTCTGGGGAATCGGCCACATTGTGGCGAGACGTAGCACTGGTTAAAGGCATCGTACGCGCAGAGAACCGTATATTATTTTTCATGTTTTTGCGTAGCTTGGCTTCTCTATTGAACGAAAATGTCGAAGGGGCCCATGAAAAACCTTCATTTGTGAAGAAAAATCAATCGGAACACATTGTAAATACGAATTTGAATTTCGCGCCAAAATCCTTTTTGAAGTTTTTCTGCTTCTGGAGGCCTCGTCACTGTCAATTTCGGAGTTTTTCTGCATGTGGAGTTCGTGCCGTAACTATTTTTCAGGTTGTCTTACGGTCGCACCAACATTTTAGGAAAAAGTGCTAGATGACTGGTGAGAATTGGTGGCGGATCTTCATCTTTGACGCCTTCCAAACTCATTGCCCAACGTTTTTGACGCGCCAAAGTTTACCAGTGTGGTCTACCGGGCTCAATCATGAAATTGAGCCTGAAGAATGAAAATTGATTTCTAGCGCGAACGATGCCTTTAACTCTAGTAGGAGTTGCTCAATCCAACAGAACCCGTTTTACGTGCACTCGTTTATGTAGACAATTATGTAATTATCCAGGGAAGTGTGTAGAGAGAGGAGACATTCTTGAACGGATCGTTGAATGAATTTTTTTAAAGCTGCTGTCAGCTTGTGTCTTCGCCGTGGTGAACGGACTCGTATTGAAACGTGCACATTTGTCACATTCTTCAGCCACGTTTTGAACACAAACCATTCATTGATCGCCATTCCACTTCCTGCAGAATAAAACTTCGCGGCTGAACTGTCTTTTGGAACCTATTGGCATTTGATCCTACTTTACCACATTCTTCCAGAACTTCCGCCTACTTGCCGGCAGCCATTTGCAAACGGGATAGGAAACTATTCTTAGAGCATCTTAAGCTCCGTTTATGGATAGCGACCAGCTATACGGGGCCGAATAGAGTCCCGCCGCTGAAAGGCGCGGTAGCGGGCAATGGAGGAGAATCGATCCTGCTGCGCCGCATGATTGATACTCCTCCATTACATGCTGCCGCGCCTCTTAGCGGCGGAACTCTATTCGACTCCTGAGCGGCAAGACGCTGTTGACTATCTCCTGCACTGCGCATGTCTTAGGCGGGTGTGGGCCTGATCATGCTTTGTTGATCGCAGGCGTTGGCTGCAGTGGACAACTACAGCTGCATCTCAAACACTCGCCAGGTCAGACCCTAGCTTGAACGGGGTCTGACCATAGGTTCATGACGGGTCGGACGCTTTAGAATTGCTCCCCACGTACTCCCAAAGTGAGAAGACGTAGAGGAAGGATACATTTCTTTCCGCCATCATCGTCTCAATTGAAAGAGATGAGGGGCTAGAACGGAAAGGGAGTCGGCCCGAGCCCGTTGAGTTCTTGATATGCTGCTGATGGTAGCGCTCCTTGCAACTATAAGATGGAATCGATGACCAATGAAGAAGATGCCCCCCCCCCTGCGTCGTTTATACTTCAGTGTTGTATGTACATATAAGACCAAACAGTCAAAGTCGACCTTCCATTGCGGCTTGGGTGGGCGTCGGAAGATGTTGACACCCCTCTCGCGTTAACGGCATCCTACACGCAGAAAGTCCTGTATTATTTTTTCTATATTTTTCGTATAGGTTTAGCCTCTCTAATGAACTGTAAATATCAAATGGACTCCTAAAAGCTTTTTATTAAGAAGAAAAACCACTTTGATCGAACTGTAAAAGTAAAATTGAATTTCTTGCCAAACTCGTTTTTGAGCTTTTCTGGCATTGAGAGAGACCTGGTCTCTGTCATTTCGGAAGTTTTTCTGCGTGTGGTGTTTGTGCCACATTTACTTTCCATAATGTTTAGCCGTTCCATCAATATTCTGCTAAAAAAGCTAGATGATCGACCCAAAAGTGCTAGCAGGTCGACCCCACAGCCGTTTTCAGGTGGCCATACCTTGTACCGGGTGCATTTTCAGAACCTTAAATCTCATGGGTGTTGCCAGCTTGTCCAAACTGTTTGATTTCACACAAAGAAAGAAAGTGATCTTCAGCGCGCATGTTGCCTATAAGCGTTGATGTATTGCATCGAATTCTTTGTAAAGATCTTTGTATGATACATTCGCGACCAGAAGTGTCCGATCAAGCGTCTGACTCAGGGAGTTTTGTGTTGTTCATGTCTATGAGCCATACATGGGCAATTACCGGATACTGCAAGACTTCGCCGCTTTCTTTTACGTTACTTTTCCTCCCGAATTTCTTACTCACTTAGCTCTACACGCTCACTCTCTATTGCAGCTGCTTTAGAATAGCTTATACAACTTCCTTCTCATATTCTACTGACCTCAGTTTCCTATAGCTCAAGTATAATTGCAAATGACTTCTCACCCTGACGAACAATGAGTAAAGCAAATGATTCGCTAAACCAGACAAATTAGACTTATTAGATAGAGAGCCGAAAATACAGAGCAGAATCACACAAAAAATGATACATCGATGAGTGCGAATAAATCTTCAAGCGCGACAAGAGACGAACCGGTGGAAATAGCATAACAGTGAGAGATAATCTATCTCTCCTGACGACGAAAACGATCTGTCCAGATCACTTGTGGAGCGCGAATGACAACACCAGTTATGCCAAATTGATGATACGTGTAGAAAAAAGACAGCGGGATGCGAGGGAGAGAATTCGTGTGAAAAAGTGAAAGGAATGGCTTTTTGAAGTGGAACCGTTACGTAATTCGAAGATCTTTGAAAGCAAGGTGGAAGCGAAAACTGACTGCATTAGCATTAGTAGCAGGGTTGAGCAGGCCGTTGTGCCAATTTTCGGCAAAGTACAACCCCCCACGTTGACTGATTTTTTCACAATTTTTACGGTCTTCCGCTTGAGATAAAAAATACTAAGCTTTTCAAGAGTGGAAAAAATGGGAAAAATTCGAATTCGTGGCAAAATTCGGTCAAATCATACGAGCCCCAAGAAACGCGACTTAAGCTCTGTAGGATATCGTAATTCCCTTGAGCCATGGCGCTCGCGATGCTGCTTCCTCCGTCTGTCGTGCGCACTATCGCTGTCTCTAACCTCCGCTTCGCACCAGCACGCGTAGAAATCACGAGAAGTTCGCATTTTATAGCCTGTGGACCATATAGTGTGTAGTTGCAGGCTGTTCTCTGATGTAGCTGTCGCATACACTTCTCAAACAGGAAGTAATCAGCGTCGATTCAGAACGGATAAACAATGATGAATATAGAGTTAAGCAATGAAGCAATGATTAGGGAGTTGGGAGGAGTTAGAGCGAAGTTAGGTTTCTATACTCCTTGCGTTAGAGGATGCGCGGGAGTGGGCATGGGAGCCGTACCAAGAATTTTCATGAAGAGTTGTTTTGGTTCGCCACAGCCAGAATGCCCACCATAACACTAACGTCACTCACTTGTATCACACTGCCACTTGCCCCTCTAAAGTCCGCTAGGAAATGTAGTGGAACTGACGGTCTTATTCTAGAAGACAACTCCGCATGTGTGTGAACATCAACTCTACATTGCTATCTCCAAGAGATTCACTCGTTATGTGAACGCAGGGCTAGTACCTGCTCCGTGGAATACTTTGAAGCCCATACCACTGCTTAAGAAAGACGACAGTAAAGATCTGGGCATCTTCAGTGCCCAGATCTGCCTAATTCCCGTTCTTTACAATATTTTAATGCCTAGCCTTCTAACAAGAACGGGAAAGACCCTAAAGGAAGCAAAGCCTGTCAAGCAAGCAGGATTTTAAAGAAGCTTCTGTACAATCGACCAGATATCCCCAGCATGAAGCTGATACACAGAGGCCCAGCATCTAACACATGTGGTCATGGCGTTTAGAGACTACTGCAAAGCTCTTGACTCCATTGAGCACGCGGCTGTCTGGAAATGCTTTCTAGATCAAAGATAATGAAAGGATAACGTGAATGTTACAAAGAACTGCTAATCGAGCTGTACCACAACGCTCGGCCCGTTCTCTCCTCCTGTCACAGTATGAATCAAGAAAAGCGTCCAACAAGGAGATCCGATCAGAACGAATTCATTCTTTGCCGTGCACGAATCGGGTATGAGGGGATGTGATATTGGTACCGTTACGGAATTAGGTTCAGCGTCAAGCTGCTTCACCTAAGATTGGACGGCGATATCTTCCTTTTGCTTCATGCTCCACAAGTTGACGGAGATGATTCGACGGCTCAACAAAAAAAGGCTGAAGGTTGGACTACTATGGGACACAACGAAGACGAGTAATTGGTTCGGTGACCCTTTCAGTGCTCGACCGCCACTAATTGAAACAACTGAGTACGTTTACTTGGAGCGCTTGCTGAACCGCGAATTGAAGCCGGAAACCACAAGAATGAAGAATACGGCTTGGGCAACGTTTGACGTTGTCAAGTCTGCCGGGTCGGAGCTGAAGAAGATGGAACTGGAAGCTCAACTCTTGAGTAGCTCTGTCATTCCTGCCCCACACTGCGATAGTGAAACTTGGGGCCGTATCCAGTATTGAGAAAATCCGGGCAAATCTCGCCTCACTTTTACCTCATTCGGAGCCGATTACTTACTTACTGTGAAACGGCATTCATTAAACACTTACTTACCCGGTTAAGATCCCGCGCGAAATGTGTACCGTGTGAACTCCCCGAAGCGCTGAATAGGCGTCGTGAATTTAAAATTCTTGCTGCATCTACAATTCATTCTGCATTTGCTTTAATTTGGTTCAAGAAGGCTAGAAAGAAGTGCATGAGTTTCGTCTCTAATAAAAACTTCAGACTACATCAGAGGGGACGTTTCATATGTAGAAAATCGCATCATTTAGAGTTTGCGCAATTTTTTTTTGTCAAATGATTGGACGGGGCTGCAACGGCAGATCATCCCGCGCGAATCGAACCCCATCCTTCAGTGAGGCCGTCAACCCCGCACGGCCAGCCGCCTAGTCCATGCGTCAGACTAAAATGAAAACGGATACCATACATTAGTGACTTTTACATTCCTCCTAGCTAGATTTTTTCAGAGGCTTTTGTCGGACTATCCTAATCGGTGTTCCGTTCTATGGCAGAATTTTTCCCAGTTACAATGAGGGTATTAGTTTGTAGCTCAAGCTTTCCACTACTCCTTTTTGTTTTTTTTTCGGCACAGTTTTTCAGCCGAATTCGCTATACCTTTCAAAAGCGCAAATCTGTTTCTATATAGGGCTTTTTGAGCTCTCAACTACTCTTGATGGGTCACAAATTTCAGGCGAAAATTTGGAACATTTTCTGGAAATATTCACCGATCAGTCAACAATGAATATATCCATAGCGACGGAAAAAAGCCAAAGCACCTTTTCACTTAATTGTAGAGAAAAAACGTTTCACCCTTTACTATCAGTTTATTTGGCAGAGTGTAAAATGGCATTTGAAGTGCAGTTCTTCCTCTGTCGCGTACTGCTGAAAATCTCTTCTTGAAATGTATTTCATTGCGAATTTAAAACTATTTTTCGGAAATTCGAAGAAAAAAACAGAAGTAGGTTTAAAAAAGTCGATTATTCTCAAGTTCTCTATCATGGATGGGAAAACTTTCTGCAGCATTATGTTGTGAAGTTTGAAGCCTTAAACTCAAGAAAGATTCGGTATGTGAAAATAATCAGTACTTAAGCCACAACCTAAATTCGAGCGCGAAGCTGGTAAGTTACCGTGTTCAATAAAGAGTATTAGATAACGACTGTGCTTTCGAACATGAGAACGCGCATGTAGAAATATGATTAACTTTTCGTTTGTGGAAAGAAACACATTGAATGAGTCATAAAAAGGCAAACATTACCTGTAAGGAAACGAGTAGTCTAAACTGTAGATGAAAATATCGCGCTCCATTGCTATTTTCGCTATGAGTGCTGGAGTGCGGCAGCCGCAGCCGGCTGGGAGTAAAATTTACCCGGCTCCATACGTTGGGTAGAATTTACCTGGCTTTTTATTCAAAAATTTTGAGTAAGTAAGCGGGTGAATATCGGGTAAGATCCAAACCGAAAGGACTGTACTCTTACCTCGCCGGTAAATCGTTGATGAGTACGCCCCCTAAGCGCTGACAATAGAGTTTGAGCCACAACCAAAGGTTGCGCAGGCCCCAATCGGAGGGCAGCTACAACCTATACCGACCACGAAGTGAACGCCTCTACAACATAAGAGTACTAATAATAAAACATAATTTATTGCGCATCGTAAGACATGCGTGAGATATGATGATAGAAGGAAAACTAGCCGCTATCCACACTCTCATATACAACAAAGTTTCGTATTAGCATAACTTGTGAAGTTGCGAGAAAATGATAACTTAGTTTCAATCCATGCCTCAAGTATCAGTACAAGGAGCCTGCTTGACAGGTAAATGCTTCAAGGTTCAACCGCGGCACAAGATACTTCCATTGATTTGCAACATGTACTCAACTGTATAAGTGAGTGTGTGAGTCTAAGCTGCTCAATTTCAAGACGTTGTTTCTTACTCTCACCCGAGGTATTCCCAATTACATATGCGAAGGCACAAGAGCGATTCACATGTTTTCTCGTGAAATTGTTCAAAATCTTCTCAATTAGTGAATGTTTCAAATTGGCAGGCCACTATTGTTTCCCTTTCTGTAATTATTTTAGCATAAGTCTTGTGTGCATTTAACAGAATTTTTTAATCGTTAGTGGTTAGACGTTTGAAAATCTGGAATGTAAACGCTTGTGCGTTTCTGATGTTCTCAGATGTCAAACGAAGCCCGACTTGAGATTGTGGATTCTGGAGATGCATCGATTACTTATAAAGTATTCAGAGGTAACGTCAGAAGATCCGAATACATAAAAAACTCCGCATTGCCGTTCAGTCCGCAAAATGCACGCTGTTTGCGAAAGCGTGCTGCGGCGCGGTCGCGAGTATCCTCAGACAGGGATATGGGATCACCCGGGTGGTGGGATCACCCGAGCGACAAAGGCGAAAACCCCCCGGGTAATCCCACATTTCTGTCTGAGGATACCCGTGACCACGCCGCACCCTTCCGCAATCAGCGTGCATTTGCGAACTGAACGGCAATGCGGAGTTGAACTGTATGCAGTTTATGCCACGATGTAATTAGATGGTCATGAATAATATGCTGCCACTGAACACATACCGATCAAAAATTCAAATCGGAATGTGCAACATCAATAACTCTTTCAAGTCCTGCCGGCTCAATCATTCGTAGATTCCAATATGCTGATTTCTACAAGGGCTGTGTGTAACTACGAATTACGAATAACTATTCACGAACTTCGAGCATTTCTGGCCATTTTTTATAATTTGCCAATTTTCTAGCCGAACTCGTAACTAGTCGCGTTAAATCATACCAAATCGTAAAGATGTGATTGCGTAGACAATACTCATCGCGCTCCAAGGTATAGATAAAGTTTCCTTTGTTTCATCTCTAGGATTCGCTGAGTACCACTCTCGTAGGTTCCGCCTCTTTTCCAATTAGCAAGGTCATGGCAGCATATACTGCGGTTACGCCCACTCAGTTATGATTGGTCGACGATATGTAGCGCATACAGTATACCAAGCTGTATGTACTGCGTAGGTGCTGTAGATGCCAGCATATCCTGCGCACACAGCAGCATATCCTGCGAAGTTCCTGAAGCGCGAATGCACGCTTGAAGGCGGCGGCGATGTTCAGGCAGCTTTTGAATTCAAATTAGGAGCGAAAATGAGACTGCGCATCCCGACACTATTGATCCCATCCTTCGTCTTCGGCAAGGACCTCACTCGAAGGTAAGTTTAATCTTTTAATTGGTTTTATTCATATTTCTTTGTAGCCCAATGCTTAGTGAACCTCCGCTTAAAGGCAGCGTTCACGATTATCTTCGATTTCGATATTAATCGCTAAACCGATTGTTGGGCCACCGGGTAGAATTGAATTTAATGAAGAAATCGAAAAAGACGCTCGAGAAGGGCATTCAATACCTTACTCTCACCCCACCATTTTTCTCTCACTGGTACTGTTCGTCGTGACAATGAAATCTTTTGTGGATCCGCCTTTGCAATTTTCTGCTTTCTGTCGCCCGTTCTATCCTCTGGACCCTAACTAATACTGTTTTGCCTGAAATATTGCTCTATTTTTGATTGGCCCCATTTTTTACCGGTGAAAACCACCGCGAACAAGTTCATCCAACCAGACAGCTAGTCCGCTTCCCCAGGCGCCCAACATCCTAGCTGGAGCAACTGGGGAAGCCAAGGACACTGCAGGGGCACGATTGATTTTGTGATCTACAGAGATCTTTCAAGACGCCGGCTGCCCTGCCCCTACCCCAACCCAGAGCGTTGATGCGTCCGGCCCCTGGATACTAAGAATTCATTGTTAACAATGCGACAGCATATGCTGTCTTGAGCCTGAAGGCCAAGAATCCATGGCGGCAGCATATACCGCGAGAATCCGCTACACATCGTGTCTTGTGCCTGAAAGCCAAGAATTAATTGCAGCAGCATATGCTGTCATGCGCCTGAAAGCCAAGAATCCATCGCAGCAGTATATGCTGCGAGACTCAGCAGCATATGCTGTCGTGCGCCTGATGGCCATGAATTCATTGCCGCAGCATATGCTGCGCTCAAAGCAGCATATGCCGCATAGGAGGAGATGAGACTCGACGAAATATGCTGCTAGCCATGAATCCATATCGGCAGCATATAGGGCACTCAGGGCCGGATATGCTGCGAGAACTCCGCCCCTTTTTTCAATACCACTCTCGTAACCCGGCCGGTGATCCTGTCCTGATGCGAGAGTGGTACTCAGCGAATCCCAGAGATGCTCTTAACACTTGTTTGTAAATCGTAATTTCAACTTTCGGTGAAGTCTTCCTTTGAAATTCCCATCCGGGCGCAGCCAGCAGAGGTGAGGTCAAACGGCTCAACTTTTCGAAGAATAGCGATACGCGTTCCATCCCAGGAGAGCGAGGCTTCTCCTGTAGTGAAGTTATCGCGCCTTGGTCATAGATGGTCGAAAACAAACGCCGTAACCTGCCGTGGCCGATCCGTTCGATAAGTATGAAAAACATGGACGATGAAGGTTGCAAAAACTTGCGGTGTGGCCGGCTGTGGTTGACGCGGTCAATATGTACGAAATATGTTAAATGATACCATCGACATAATTCTTTCATTACCTTATATCCTGCAAATATTCGTCGGGGAGCCCACACTGGATGTTTTTTTACCCCATCTCAGTCATGTATTCCATGATTATCTACCAGGCTGGCTACGCAGATCGGCCAACTATGCCCGAGGATCAGCGAACAGTTTCCAAAGCTTGAATAGCGGATACTTTACTTATTTATTTAATACCTTCGAACGAAAGCGCCATATAAAACCAAACAGTGAAAGGAAATTCAGGACCAATGCAGAAACACGGCAAGGAAAAGCTGGAAACACGTTAAAGATTGTGTAAACAACTCAACAGTGGACTCTGGAACAGGGAGGAAAGGCAGGGACTCCGATGGTCTCACTAATAGTCTAAAATGGATGCGCGAATCAGGAAAAAGACCACTTATGATTTTTTGCGTAGTCAGTTCTCTAAACAAATTCCGACAAAGCTCTTTTAGGCCGTGTCAGCCAGCTATGGCACATTAATACAATGCCGGAGCTCCGAAACATGGGTTTACTGGCTTCCCTAAGCCGGGGATATGTATAAGCTATCGTCAGATCATTTGTTTTTATACTGCTGTTTAGCATTTGGCCTAAAACTCTTCAGAGTAGATCTAATGTCGTTTAGCTGACAAGAGGTTCGTGAGATAGAGTGCAGACATCCTTTATTTCAAAGTGAAATTCATTTCCGTTTATCTCGTGCTTCTGCGCTCGTAACGTTGGCTTGGTTCGTGAAGAGACTTCGCGTTCACTGTTTCAGGTTGGCACACACCTGGTGTCATATGCTATAACATGGGTACTCTGAGTTTGCGCCAATCTTCAACACTGAATGCGAAGTCTCTTCGCGATCCATGCCGATATTGTGCTGTATCTCCTTCTCCCTTTTCTCGCTGTGTCTGCCTCTCTCCTCACAAACGCGCCAAGGTGCATAGTAAATTTGGCCCCGAAATAGAAGATACTGTGCTTATCTGGGCCAAATTCCGGTCCGCAATTGCGTCTCGACACGCTTTGCGGCCGCACGCGCTCGAGTCAGTCCGGTTTCCAGCGCCAAAGTCGACTGGAAGTTGCTTTTTTATACAATTTTCTCCAATTTTTCTTAGTTTCCAGTTTCCAAAACCCCCTTAGAGTCAGCAGATCGGCGGCTGCGGCGATGGAAGCTCTTCTGACTCGGGAGTGCGCGTCCGCAAAGCGTGTCGAGACGCAATTGCGGACCGGAATTCGGCCCAGATAAGCACAGTAATTACATTCAGAGCAGGACTTCACACATCTAGAGCGCAGGTTACTCCGTCGAAAAGTAGTATCAAAAGTTAAAACATTCTTTCGAACGATCTCTTTGTTTTCGTATCCTTCCCTTGACAGGTTGAGCCTCAAAGTACCGGACCTTGAACAAATCTTGCTCTCCCACCTCACTGTTGCCCTCCTTGCCTTCATTGAACTGTTCCCAGAGGAGCGATTTGATGAAGCTCAGAGTGCCATTTCGTTTTCTCGAGTCGCTTCTATCTTATGCACCCGCTGTTCCCATCTCCGCATTTCGCGGGAGGCCGGTATACGTTAGAAAAGCGCATACGCGCTGCATGTTTTCTGACCAGACCAACTGCTGCCGGAGCGATAGAAAATTCTTTTAGACTTGTCTGTCCCGTCTTGGCGAGTTTTGTATCGCTCCGGTGCTTCTCGGCCGGATCAGAAGACACTCAATTCGGCCGCGCGCCCCTAACGCAAACGAGGCCTCGCGCTGTGCGGAGTTGAGAACAAGGTTTATGTGCATTGATCATTTCCCCATGTACTGCATAACAGACGAGTTAGATAAGGGGCTGTGTGAGCTTGTTACTCATTTTCAGTTAAGAATTACAATTTGCGAAGTACGAGGAGTTAGAAAAATTACGATTTACGATATCCAAAAATTCAGTTACGCACAGTCATGGCTTCTCCCGATATTCCAGACACAAATCCATGCGGAAGGTTAGAAAACAGTTCCAACGCAGATATCCGATGCTTATCCAGAGCCATCGATGCCCTCGAGTACGCCAAAAAGCAAAACATCGATGGGAACGATTGTCGTCAAAGCAAAGCTGTGTTTGAGTGGCATCCTTGCGACAAGAAGTGACTGCTTTGCAGACCCATAAATGAGAGGCGTTATACACTTTGCATTCGATAAAAAATTGCCGATTCTAGCAACATCGGTCTGGTTCATTGGTACACAATAGCTCAGTAAAGTAAGGAATGGAAAATGAGCTACTATACGCAACAAGGCTATCGCCGCGTTCGAGGAACCGACCAAACAAGTAAACAAGGAAATGAGAAAAAACTTCTTCATCGATTCAGTTGTTTCTACGATTGTCATAAGAAGTTTATAATAATGTCTATGGCGCTGGAGGTTTCAAACCGGGAGCCGTCTCCTTTGATCCGGATGTCCCCTCCTTGCTTCGATTCATTTGTTCTTTGGACCCGGACGTCCCCTCCTTGCTTGCATTCATTTGTTCTTTGGACCCGGACGTCCCCTCCTTGCTTGGATTCGTTTGTTCTTTTGACCCGGACGTAACGCCCTTGCTTGGATTCGTTTGTACCTGAACGAATATTAGTCACAAAGTGGAGGTCACATCTGGAGTGGAAACATCTGGAGTGGCAGTAAACCAGGCAGAGGTGTTGCGTACTCAGCGATACCGTTGGAAGTGAAAAGCGTTTTTTAATGCTGAGTGTTGTCGAACGAGCTACGGTCTTTCGTAGGCGAGTTGCTGGCCCAGACTTGCGCAAAGAACGGTAAATAACCTTTTATCGCTCAGACGCCACTCGTGTTGTTAAATTGATCAAATATTATTTGAATGACTATTCGGTCAAGTTCAGAACGAGTGCTAAACGGTCCACAGTGTTGCCCTCACAATGCGGAGCCTTTTGCGTGGGCGTAGGTGTACTATTGACCCACAATATTCCCAAATGATCAGTTTCTCCCAGAAATTTAAACTCCACAGAAATTCAATTCGGAACATGCTATATCATCACCCCTTGAGGCAATCCTAAAGAGAAACACGAAAAAAAACATAAGAAATCACCGGTGGCCTTGCTCCAAATACCCATGGCCGTGCTCGACGATTACTCATGAACATGTAGAGACCGATAAGCCCCACTAGAATAACGATGCCCACAACACCGGCAATAATTCTGAAATGAAAGATGTCTCCGATATACAGGGTGGCCTAAAAGTATAAGCGTGTACAAAACGCAATTTTTTCAACGTTATATTGAGCTTGTAATGGTTCAGCAGGCCACAATCAAGTTTTATTGGCCGAGGGAAGGACAGAAGAACAGAATGGAGCTTTACTGATGACATCAGCCTTCCAAAGGTCACTAGAGATGATCTAGGTGGAGGAAGATGTACCTCCCCCTAAGATGGATGTACTTTGAGATACATAGATTGTGTTCACAGGTACATTTATTTGAACATGGGTTCGGCAGCTTATCAATTGGTATCACGGATCATATTTTTTATCGACGGGTTGAGCTGTCGTGGATTTTACTAAGAACGTTCGTGTTGTGGGCGTCGTTGGTCCATTCGAGAATTATATGCGTTCAAGATGTTCAATTGGTGTGTGGAAAACGTCGTCGCGCCCAACAGAGCAGACGTGGGAGGTCGCACCCTGGTCGCCAATAAAATTATTCGGCGGACGATGACCAAGGTTCACTGGTCGAGGTGTGAACAGAACAATAGAATGAACCTATACCGATAAAGTCAGCCCTTCATAGACCAGTACGTATGATCTGGGTGGCGGATGATATGAGATACTGATAAGAGATCGTGATAGGCACTAGCGACTTCAACACTACTCAAGGGCATGGAACACCCAGAAAATTATTTTTCAGTTTTCATTGTGATCTTGGATAGTCACACGCTGATCAAAGCCGTTACCGGTATATCTCCAAGACCCTCTATGATTAAGGTCATGGCTCCTCAAATATGCCTATATTTTGAGGGTGAAAAGTTGGTAGAAGAGTTGTCTAAGGCATGCTTTTCTCTTCAATCGCAATCGTTGCGCGAGGCGAATCAAGATAAGGAGACAGTCTGGCAATCGACTGAAGAACGGAGACTTGTTGAAAATTCATCTAGCCGCTATCGAGTTCGCAAATCTGGTAGGGGGTGTGGCCCATGGTGGTGAGCGGAGGAGGTCGCGTCTGTGGTGGTCGCCTACATCTCGCTTATTTGGAGGTAATGAGATCTCCCTTTTAGCATGTGTTATGTAGGAGGAGTCTTCTAAACAGTCATATAAAAATCACAGAATTCATGTCTGAGGGTGTACTGTGCCTTCAACCCATTTACCTAATTAATTTTGCGCCTAATTTTGCGTGACTGCACGTTCGGACCGCGTGCAATACTGCGTCACCGTATAACGTGTTCCACCGGTGGGACACGCTGGCTTGAATAGCATACCACGGGTAACCGCTTCCACTTTTTTGTGTCTATATTGTAGCTAGCAACGATGGCCGAACAGTATTAGCATTTGAGCTTTCGGCCCCTGTCAGAGTTGGTTGAGCCGACGTATCCAGCCCGGTCGATACACACAGAAATCATTGGAAATGGGATGCACATAACACGCGCCGACAACCCCCAACACCTATCAACACTCAAGGGGTCGATACGTTTGATTAAAATGATGGGGTGAGGAAGCCTTAGGTAGGTCGATACATTGATCATATGTAGGTTTAAAAGTAGTTTGTTGTGGCGGAGAAATCGATTTTCGAAAAGGGTCCGCAGTCGCGGTCCGAAGTGGTTGTCATCGCGTACTCACCGGTGGGACACGTTGTGGTGAATGGGTTGAGGACATTATTCGTTTTTACTGAACATATATAAACTAGGCAACATATATAAACTAGCATTTCAGATATTTCAGCTCAAAAATCACTCCGACAGGCAATGCGTTGTCGGAAGTTCAAGGATGCGTTAAGGACGCGTGGCCTTAGGCTTTGATCTCAAAGGAAGCTTTCACAATTAGAGATGATTTATAAATTTCATGATACATAAATTTGAAAATCCGACTTACAGTGAACTATCCTTCTCCGGCTCTACATTGGCTTTTTTGTCCGAATCGCCTTTCTTTTTCGGAACGTCTTCCCCATCGGCACCGCCCTCGTCTTCCGGATCGTCCTCTTCCGAACCGTGACCTCCTTCCGTATCGTCATTCTCTTCCGGATCTTCTATCGTATCGTCATTCACGTACCTTCCGGTGCTCGCATCATAAGAGAAAACACACTCCCAGAACGGATACTCGTTCCGGATTCGAATTGCTGCTGACCGCGCTTTAATCAAAGCGTTCTGAAACGAGCGCATTCAAATCCGGCTTCTGATATTTTATAAAACAATGAAGATATTACACTACGAGGACATAGAGACAATGATGTCGTTCGAGTACGCGAAAAGGGAACGATTAAAACCGCCTTCTGCGGCTCGGAACAACGGGGCTGGTAGTAAACCCCCTCGTATTGTCTCTACAATACGAGAAATATTTCGTGACAAGACATGGCGACGAATAGTAATGTCATATGTTTCTTCCGTGTTTGTCACAAAGGAACACGGCCTTCAACACAAAAACGATAAAACTATGAGAAAAAAGAACTTGCGACGTTCATCTCATGATGGCGCGCACGCCAACTACTCCAATTTGCGCTTATGAAGGTGTGCCCTCAACTTTATGAACTCAGAAAACCACCGCATTCAATGCGTGTTCAGTATGCCCTCAACTCGAGTAACCACACCATTTAGAAGGCTTTGTCGCAGGAGTACGTGCTCCAAACAGCAGCACGTTCTGCAACGTTTTATGGCAGGGGCACGTGCTACAAAATTTAATCAGAGGGGCATGTGCTGCAAGGTAGTCCAGCGCTATCATAGCCGCACACCGACACGCAACGCGGCCTGCGCAACGTCATACGACTCTGCCAGCTCGTCGAACACCATCTGGGACCGCCAGCGGTTAGACGAAGTTTCCAACGGCCGGGTTGGTCAAGTACCGCAAACTTGGGGAATTGAACCGGTGACGCTGCCGACCTCTTAGTCCAGTCTCAAGAGTGCGCCGTATCCATTCCTTTTTTGGAAAATCGTTTCGTCATCAAGTTGGATGTGTATCATGTACGCCTTGAACGTTTTATTCGTTGGTGTACGTCCTATATTTTAAAGCACAATAGGAGCACGTGCTCCTAGGGCAGCACGTTCGCTGACTGAGCTCGGAACCACCTTGTCTTCGAGTTGAATGAGTATTCCACACGCATTGAATGCGGCGATTTTCTGAGAAGTTATGAATCTCTTACAGTTAAATGAAAAACCACAGACTCAAGCGAGAACCGAATCCGCGACGAACATCTAGTAACGGAGCACACCAGCCGCTCCAAACTTGCACTCTCAAGTGCGACTAATTCAGTGCTATGATGGTTCACCATACCGATCACTGCGTTATACCTACCATACATCGAAAGGATTGGGGACCATCAGTAGATCCATAAAGTGCCGATATAAACATTTAGAGCACTTCCTGTTATCACCTTTTTCAATGCAATCTTTTAAATATTTTTTCCTGTATTTCGTTTCTTTTTGTACTTTTCCACGAATGCTTTTGGCATCTTTTCTGATTTCTAGCGAGTCGATCTGCCGCTCCTTCATGTGGCTTGTTTATTTTGACTGTCTTTTCTATATTCACATTGTTGAATATTCTAATGTTATCACTTATTTTGATTTTAATCATTGCAGTCGAATCATGTGTGTTAGTAGTTTTGATGTCGCCTGAGAAACTTTGACTTCTAGTTTCGAAACTCTGTTTTCATTGAAAAGTTTTTTGTTTTCTTTTTTTCAGTTTGATGTTGGATTAATTTTCTGAGATTGATTTTTTCACGAATCGTTGGACGCGCCTTTTGTTGTAACATTTTCTGAAGACAGAAACCCTTAACTGACGCTGTCTTTATTCGCTACATTCATCTATAATATTCCCTTTCTGCATGAGGATATAATTTCTTTTCATATCAAATGTTTGTATTAATCATTTGTGAGAGTTTGGCATGGTTAGGGTTGAACCCGTTTTAGAAAAGGTTTCTTTTTCGTTAAAAAAATCTTGGTTTGACAACTGCCGAACTGTAGATTTCCGAGGTATTAATCCCAGAAGAAACTTCCATAAAAAAAACAAGACTCAACAAACTTTCCCTTTAGCAATGGAATAAACCTCATCCACGTTCACCAAACTTACAAATGAGAACTGAAAAAAAAACTTTTCATCGGGAGAACCCTCATTAATTATGCGAAAATAATAATAGATGAACTCAGCGAAGGAGTACAGCTGCAGTCAGCTGCTTCCCGTCATATAAAATTTATAAAACCGAAAGGATTTTTTGTAAGACAAAGTCTTACAAAAAATTATTCTCACAAATTGAATCCAAAAATGGGCGAAAAAAATTAAATTTTTACTAAGAAAAGTACTACGCTAGAACAGAAATTCGAATTCAATAGAAAAAGTTGTTCAATTGACATCAAAAAATTCCCAAACACACGTAGAATGACTGCAAAGATATAAGAACTTATTGGCCAACCGGTTCGGACACTAAAATCCTTCGTCGGACGCGGCGCAGTCGCGTTACGCTCGCATTGGGGCGCCATATTCCTCAGCTCCGCTCGCCGCATTATGTCCGTACTCGGATTTGTACTTCGCGAACGCGATTTTCACTTCTATCTGCGATGTTTAACTGGCCAATAGGTTCTTCTTAAACTACATTTGATTAGAGGACGACGAATCACTACAGAAAGGCAGACATCTTCATTCAGTGCATAAAATGTCCGCTTCTACCACGCTTTCCATTGAATCTTTCCTGCTATTTTCTAGGAGTGTAAGTTTTCCAGCGCCTGTTCTTTCTCACTAGATAGCTACCGACCAATCTTCTAGCGATTATTAATTTTGAATCGCCAACCTTGCGGTGTCGCTAGCATTTGTAGAGTGTACTCACTCCACATAACTTCAATACGATTATCCCTCTCATAATTCGATATAGTACCAACGGCCCTCATAATCTCACTGGTACGCGTTTTGGATCCAGCTTTCCATTTTCTGGGTCAGTCGACTGTCTGCGGTCCTCGCGCATCTCAAAAAAGAAATGGTTATCAACGATACGGTCGTTCGTAATGAATTATACCTCAATTCGAAATACTTCTATGATTGTTTCTTGATCTTATTTTGTAACTGCTGCAGATCTCCCGGGCAAAATGCAACTTATGGTGACTATCAAAACGCTGGACCTTTGGCTATGATGGGAATATGGTCGAAGCAAAGCTTCTTGGGCTTATCATGCCAAAATCTCCTTATCACTGTTATACTTTGCCATGAAAAACCGCTCCGTTGCTTGCTCCAACTATACTCATCCGAGCAAGCTAGGCTTTACCTCATCTTTTCGCTTAACTGAAACCCCCTCTTAACCCTTCTTGGAGTTTTCTTCGGAAACTAGAAAGCATCTATTTGGAAACAATCAATAATAATCGCTAAAAGACTGGTGGGTAACTGCCTAGTAAAAAACAGGCGCTGCAAAACTTACACTCCTAGAAATTAGCAGAAAAAAAAACAATTTAAATCATGGTAGAAGCGGACAATTTTGCGTGTCAGCCTCTTCTTGAATGATTCATCGTCCTCGAATCATGTGCCGTTTCAGAAGAACTTATTGGCCAATTGAATTTTGCAGATAAACAAGAAAATCCCGTCCACGAAGTACAAATCTGAGTACGGATGCAATGCGGCAAGTGGAGCTGAGAAATACCGCGTCCCAATGCGAAGGTGTCGCGACCGTGGCGCGTCCGACGAAGGATTTGAGTGTCCGAACCGGTTGGCCAATAAGTTCTTCTCAAAGATATATGGTATGGTATATGGTGTAACGCTTCATGTATGGTAACGCTGGAATATTTTGCAATCAAAATATAGAAAAGAAAATCAAAGTAAAAACCACTCACCTCAATTTTGATTGCGGAAGGCTGGAGGATGCCAAGGGTGTTCCGTGGGAAATTGATCTATCCACGACAATGCTATGTCTTGCATTGCGAGCCAGAAGAAAAAAAAAACAGCCAAAGACGCGTGATTCACGGTGTTCTCGCAGGGGCTGCACTGTGTGCACCCTATTCGACGCCAAAATGTTGTCACAACATTTTTCTACACGAGAGCACGACATTCGCAGCAATCTGCGCACTCCATCAGCCACACTGTTTGTCTTCCGTTGCCTGCGGCGTTTTCGTGTTGTTATGACCACGCGACCCTTGTGACAGCTCGTGACAATCATTGTCGTGACAACAAGCCCGTGACGGTCACGAGCCACGTGTTGTAGGATATGAGACGAGCCTATAGCTCGCACCTTTTCGTTGCGACATGTCATGACAATTTTCGTCACGACAATGGGGGGTTTACTACCAACCAGCCCAGGCTATTTTTGGGGATAACTAATGGTATGTAATAGATTGATTTTTAGAGTAGCAAAATGTGGGTTAAAGGCAGTGTCCACGATAATCTTCATTTTTGAGATTACCCGCTGAATAAATTGTTAAGCCACCGGGTAGAATTGAAATGACGAAGAAGCGAAGAAAACGCATCATAAATACAATTAATAGACCAGTGTAAATATTTATGAACATACTCTGCCGGTCGGTGGAAGAGTAGGTAGCCGCTTGGGGCATCTAGCCACCCTCCGACAGGTTGCATAATACCATCCCTATGTGACTAGCCAGGGATTAGAATCATGAACGCAAACTATACACTGCAGTTGGGTTCCCCTCCAAAATTGCGTGCTATTTTTGCAGCGCACCCGAACGTAGCCGATGGTCTACCGTTCATGAATCTCTGCTCAGGTCCCAGTTTTTGAGCAGCAACATCTAGATAGTTGCCGAAAGATCACAAAAAAGTAGCTGGTTTAGGATCAGCGCACAGACTGATATTCTCACCAGGATTCATAGATTGTGTGTCCGAGATTCAGCTTTGGAAGATTCGGAAGCCTTTGGCAGCAGTTCAAATGTGAAAAAGACGAGATCAGGTAAGTTCCTAGCAGCACAACTTTTCTCTTCACAGACTAGGGATTGGCTTTCACACCCGCGACGTTTCGGGAAAAGTCTCAGTGAAAGTTGTGAGGGATGAATAAAGTAACAAAAATGTATACGAGGTTTTCTCAACGGAGTTTTTAGTAGGGCAAAAAATGACAAAAACTGGATGATCCTCACTGAAATCTCTCAGTCGAAGCACAAAGCAGATGGACTGAAAATAACTGCTTAGTACGCTAAAGGTTATTACGAAATTAGCGTACACAAAGTATGGCGCCTTGATTTCGGCTCATTCTTGAGATATGAGCCATTCCCGAGAGCATTGCATAATTTGCACTCTTCTCTGCACACAACTAAACAGCACAGCGTTATCAGCGGTGGCCGAGAGGATGACGAAGTCGACTACGAGGCAGCGAGTATGGGGCGGAACCAAGGATTCGAATCCAGCTATGCAATTTCTACACTGTTCGACTTTCCTTTGTCCTTTTTTTGTTCGTTTGTCCTCTTTTTCACATTCCGATTCATTTTGTAATTTTTGTGAGCAATTATGTTTTCTCTGTGCTCACCAAGCCAGCATGCTCAATGACTGACATGCACCATCCTATGATAGAGAATAAAGTGTGCCCGAATGAGAATGGCGACCCACGCGGTCGGCGTGCTTGGCAGGCGGTCGTCGCATGTGTCGCCCTCGGACGAGTGTTGGATTTCAACGACGGCCGTCTCCTCTCCCACTGATTGATCGGCGCAGTGCTTGCTGCCAGCCGGTGAAGTCCTCGCTCGTTGTCGATGGCGGTGGGGACTTTTGGCATGCTCGTCCGAGAGCGGCGAACGCGACGGCCACCTGCCGAGCACTCCGGCCGCGTGGGCAGCCATTCTCATTCGAACGCACCTTAGTTGAATATCGTTGCGGAGGGGCTGTTTCTCTTGAGATTCCACATAATAGATCACGTCTTTGGGGTAGATCATGGTTGTCGATTTGATAACTACTCAGAAAACCGCCGCATCCAATGCGTGTCGAATATGCATTCAACTCAAGTGACCACACCCATCGAAAGGCTTTTCCGCAGGCGCACGTGCTCCAGACAGCAGCACGTGCTGCAAATTCTCACTGCAGGAGCACGTGCTGCAACAGTTTATAGCAGAGGCACGTGCTGCACGATAGCCCAGCGCTATCGCGGCAGCACACCGTCACGCGAAGCGGCTGGAACACCAACAGGCGACGCGGCCAACTCGCTGAGCATCATCTGGGGCTGCCAGCAGTTGGACGAGGTCTCCAGCGGCTGCCAAGTACCCCAAACTTGGGTAATTGAACCGGCGACGCTATCGGCATCGCAGTCTCTCCTCGAGAGTGCGTCGTATGCTTTCCTTTTTTGAAAAATCGTTTCGTCATCGAGTTGAATGTGTATCAGGCACGCATTTATCGTCTTATTCGATGGGGCACATGCTGTAATTTGACACACGATAAGAGCACGTGCTCTCCTAGCAGCACGTCCTCTCACTGTGCTCGAAACCGCTTTGTATTCGAGTTGAATGCATATTAGACACGCATTGAATGCGGCGATTGTGTGAGTATATATCCAACCTTTCACCGCGTGGGTATCCAAAGCATAAGGGGAATTCGTCTCTCTGTTCGAAACAAAATGTTCTCACCTTCTCGCGTTATTGTTCAACCTACCGTTCATTTCCACGATCGTCCTCACCTAAGCTAACGATTCTACTAAATGACAGGTGGCCCGGTTTCAAGGACCAATATTCTTTCCGCCACGCCAGAAGGAAAGGTCCGCTGCTGCTGGTGCGACAAGCGCCTTCGCTTCGGTTGTTTCATAAAACGCAGTCACAGCTGCTAGCCTTTTCGGTTGATGATGAAGTATTATATGGCCACAATTATCTTATTCTGAATTAATTCCGCCCTATGAAGAATTGTTGAGGATCAGAACACTCGTATGCATACAAACGACGTGAAAGAAAATGCCAACTAAAGGAAAGGTAAGCAATCCGTTTTTTTCAAAGGTCGTTATAGTCCTACATTTCATTTTCAGGAGGCGGAACTCGGTTGACTTACATGCCTGCCAACCCTTCATCGGAAACTACTTAACATACCTCAACCGAAATATTTTTTTTTATCTGGGCCTATACCAGGGTGCATAAATGGTGAGAAAAACTCGAAAAAAATTCTTCCAGGCTTTCTCAGGTATGGTATTTCTCGAAGGAGGGGTGGCAGCTGTACATACTAGCCAATTTGCGCTCGTAGAAAATAAGAAATGCAGCTATGGGGGCCACTTGGAGAGAAGATGCATTCTAATTTTGTCGTTTTTCTTTTGTTTTTGACCTACCGAATGGTCCGTTAGGAAAACGCAGAATATATGTTTGCTACTCTATTCGTCCTTTACAACTTCCAGTTCGACGTGTCCCGAAACGTCGCCGGTCTTTCAAGGCTTTTCCTAGTAAGATGGACAAGACGGAGGTAGAAAAGAAGAGGAGTAGACGTCATGGGTGGTCCCTAGAGGCATGGACTGTTGGAACGACTGAAGATGAGCAAGGTGGTCCGAATGTTACCGGTAAAGGATAAGGGTCAAGATGAGCGCTCTCCATGTGATCTAAGCATAATAACCTCATGACCGAATGAGCAAATCTCATGGGTGGTTCTTCGTGAATGTACAGTGCGAAGGGTCCACCCTATATACGAAATTATTTCTGACACACCTTAAGAAGATTGAAACTGTTGCAGTTGTCAGTGTCACAAATGCAGTAGATAAAGTAAGTTTCTTTCTGTGTATTCTTGTCAAAGATGAACTTTCCTCCGCAAGATGGAAGCTGAATTTGGTTCTGATTAGTCTAATATGACACAATAATCCTAAGCAGAGTTGTTACAGACATGGTAAAAGTATGCGGGATTTCTCTTACAGTGGAAAAAATGACGAACCCTCACAAAATATTTTGCTAGTTTCAAGTCAGCACAGCGCGCGCAAAGCGCGCTTCAGAAATTGGCTTTGAACCGCTACTGCACGCGATTCCCGCGAGGAGATCACCCTCTCATACTGAAGTCAGAATAATAAGCTGAACACAATTGAAACCGCCGCCGAAAGCTAGGTATGTGGCAAGTTTTCATCCCGATTGTCCCTCGTATACTAAAACTACGTCCTCCTAACCGACTTTCTGATTGAATTCTCCGCCACCGCCTGACCAGTTTCATTTTTTTTTGGTGAAGAGAACCGAATGATCCGAAAATTTACACCTAAGGGTAATCGGCTACAGAAATGCCGAAAATAGTGTTCAGAACTCTCCATTTTCACTTCTGAGCCCTCTATGAATAGATTTTTTTCGATTTATCCTCATAAAGCACGGGATGCCGTCATGAGTTGTGACTTTTGCTGGGTGTGAGATCCTCAACTATGAAAACCGGTACCTCACAATCATAAATTAATCGATATAATAGATCGCTGCCAATAAATTTCATGGATTTTCGAACTTGTTTCACGAAATTTGGCGGTGGGTGGTAATGGTCCGTATGCGTGAGTCCCTCCATTCGGGCACTTTTTGTAGTTTTGTTGTAGCTGCCGTTTACCACCTTACTTAATATTCCTTTCTCCCCAATTAAGCAATAAAGAGGTAATATCAGATGTCATTTCAGCACATCCGGTTACAGTCAAACAAAGGAGAATGCGAGGAAGACCCAAAAAGTGTAATAGACTCTGTTGTAAACGCTGCACTTGTTCCACTCGTGTAGTTGTGGTATTTTTCGCAAGAAATCCCAGACCGTTTTGCCAAGTCTGCGTTCGGACCCAGCTTGCTCGAAGCCGGGGAACAACATGTTCGAGCTTGCCTATGTGGCCTCGATTGTGCTTGACCCATTTTGGGGCGATAGCCGCAAGGAAGAGGAGATAATAGCGAAATAAAATGCACCCGACGGTCTTGGGACTTGCTCATGCCATCGCAGCTCATCGTTCCAGCTGTTACGCCTTCAACGCGGCGTTGAGCGAAGCAGAAGGGAAACTTCTGATCCATCCCCAATGTTTCCGTCCTTCCCAGGCTGGAGCATCGAGTCATATTACGCCCCAGCACTTGAGCGTCTGGATCAAATCCAACGTGACTAGGATGACTCGCCGGAAAAGCCGACCATTAGCGCACTACCGCTGTCTTTTCATTGTGCTGATAAGGATCTGGAAGAGAATGACAAGATAAAGATTCTGATCTGCACTACATTGGATGGTCTGGCCGCGCAGCTGAACGAACATCCGATTCCTGCTGCTATTGTGCTCGTTTTGAATGATACAATGCCATCAGGCGTGCATATCAACCACATGATGCATGCACTCGAGAGGCACCTCCAATGTTGCGGCACCTTAGATATGTATCATTCTCCGTATGAGGAGAGACGCATAAAACCTGGCATGATGCGAAAAAGGTCTGCGCCGAAGTAGCTGAGGTGTTCACACTACCGGCTATAGGATTCGACGCAAAAGTGGTAGACGCATATAGTGTGATCAAGGATACCGTTCCTTTGGAACATCCCACTACAAGCCTGGGAACAAGTCCGAGACACGGTGACGCCAAATACCACCAATCACAGGTGACCGTGGTCCTCAATCAGTTGAGGAAATTTGCACTTAAAACTATCTCGCTACCGACTTTCTTCCCAGCGAACAGAGTCAAGCGCGACCAAATGACGAACCACAGGGCAACGACGACCCACCATCGAAGAAGCCGAAAGCCGTACGACTGCAAGTGATGTAACGACGTGATGCGAAGACATAAAACGTTGCGCCCACCTTGTGCGACAGAACGAAAAGCACTCCAAGAATTAAGCCGGCGGTGTCTGGTCTGCCCATGGAGGGGTGAAGATGATGTGTTGGTACTATACCATCATTAATTGATTGGTTCGTCCTTGTCATTAACATAGAATGTACTTTCATCATCTTCATTTGTGGCAGACATATTGATCGTTCTCTAAGTCGACCGTACGTGTGCAACCTCAATTCACAGGGAGGGTGGCCTACCGGTGAAGCTCTCTTCCTTTACCGCACTATCTCATCACACCTTGTCTTATCATTCGTTATCAGTCGAGATCACTCACAGCCTATTCATAGCGACAGCCGATTGCTCTGAAGTTTTCGATAATGTTACGAGCAGGTTAAAATGCTAAAATCATTTTTCGATGGGCCTTATAAGCTTACAGAAACTTGCAGTTTAGGTATTGTTAGTTACAAATAGCGCTATTCGGCAGGCAACCTAGTAGACGTCGGAAGCGTGACAAATAATTGCAGGAACATCTAACTGAAAGGCTTTTGCAACCTCTTCCTTTATTGATCAGTTTCATCGTTTTCCACCCTTCACTTTGCTCGTGCGTTACACGTCCTTTCTCAAATCTTTTTTCCCTGCTTATCGAATTTCCTGTTAGAGACCTGTTATTGTTTGCGTTAATTTCGAGACAAGGTAGCAAGCCCGAGTCAAAAAAAAATATAAAACAGCGTTTCCAGAAGTCAGATTTTAACGGCTTTGTTGCATATGATTAACAGAAATCTCAAATATACAAAATATGGCAAAATAAGAATCCCTTCTGGAACCCGTGCTGCATAAGTACCTAAGACATCGTGCGCTCTCAAAGTGACTTAAACTTTGGGCACAATCTCTAGATCGGGGCTAACTGAGATCATCAATGAGACTCTAAAAATGCTCTCCCAGAGTTTTATGGCCACCCAAAAATGGTTCGGGATTGATAATCTAGCACATCTGGGTCGATAATTCGTTCGAATGTCTAACAAATTTGAAAAGATAAACAGCAAGAGCTCTATTGGAAAATTATGTGGTGATTTTTTCAACTGATGATATTATATTATACTTATGATATAGTTATTAACTGATGGTATTGTTTTATATTAGATAGACGATCTGAATATCCTTATCAAAAAAGATTTTGCATGAAGATTAGAGTTACTACAATGTCTTTCTTGTAGCTTATGGCTATTTTGGTTTTGCAAAGAAGTTTTCGGGCGATATTGTAAGCCTTCATGCTTTGCAAAAAGGTTTCGAGTAGTTTTCCACGACCTTCTCTTCGTGGCGAACTAACGATGTTTCCCAGTGATAAAACAACGGAATTAGTAAAAGATCGAAATTGTCCATTCACTACCACAAAATCCCCTTCTGGAAGAAGATGATGGAGCAGTCGTAGAATATACGAGAAACAGAGAGCCGTGCTCACAGCTACAGCCAAGGTTTATTGCCAAAGTAGCCGGGGTACACGCCAGCGGATGGAGAAGATGTGATTTGCATGTTCTACAAAATACTGCGTGATACCGTAGAAATCACACTTCTAAGCAAACTTCTGCTCTCCTGTAACTGTGTTAATTCAAATAGGCATAAATGGTTAGCACCTGAATGGAGCATATATGTACGATGAAGCAATAATGTTCCAAGTCACAGTTTATAACAGCTTTTAGTGACTAAATGAAATGGGTAAATTTTTACAAAGCTGATGTTAGATTAATTGAGGTTTCTTGGAAAAGAATTTTCCTATCTATTTAGTTATTTTGACAAGGCGTGATATAGAACTCGATTTCTCCCTTTAAACAAAGCTCCTTATCACTCCCCGTAAAACTTGTTCTTTTTAGAAATTCGCATTTGAATAAAGAGTGTGGTAGCAGTAGGGAATGATTACACTACATATGTAACACGACTTTTGTTCCTAGCTTCTGAGTGTTATATTTCGATTGCTTTTGCCCAAAGTATGTAAAAAAAAAGACTTCATTGAGAACAATCTTCGCTTACACTACAACAGCACGAAGAAAACACGTTATTTGTGAAAATAGAAAGATTTCTATCCTTTTTCGGCTTTATGAACAGGTAAAAACAAAAAAAATGCACAATTCATCTCCACAATTATTTATTACTATATCAAACAGCCTATTCAAAGTTTTTTTTTCAGTTTTTGAGAACGAAATCAATACTTTGCAACATAAATATTGCTGATTAGTGGTTTGTTTTAACTTTTGAACTAGCAAAATTGGCAAAAATTTCAAGAATCAAAGTTTGTGAAAAAATTGCTATATTTGCTCTATTGAAGGAATCCCGTGAGTCCTTGTGGGTGTCATTATCTAGTGCTAAGAGAAGCCGAATGTTCTTTCATCAGAGGTAGATTAGGCGATTTTAAAGGAGACGAGTATCGACAGATATAATTATTCACTACTGCTATTGCACTATTTATTCAAATGCTAACTTCTAGAAATAATAAGTTTTACGGGAAGCAATAAAGAGCCTGGGTCAGTAGGAGAAACCGAATATTATACTACGCCTTGCCAAAACAGCCTGAACAGAAAAGAAAAAAACTTTTTTTTTTCAAAAACCGCAGTTATTTCTGCATTAAGTGCTCACTGTGCTCACCTTGGGTGGTGATACAGTCAGGTTACAACACTTTTATGTTCCTATGATCGGTTTCAACCGCTACCAATACATAGATGTATATGCAAGTCACTAACACGCGGGTGTAGCCCCGCGCCCCGATCGCGCGTCGTCGCAAAGCGAACCCCGCGGCGCCGCGACCCAATGGCCGCGGCGGAGGGTTCGCGTCGCGATCAGTCGATCGCGGCGAGCCACTAATAGTTGGAATCAACATTTCAAAGTGTAACATAACAGTTCCGAAAATGTTGCGAACACGTTAGGGCATGAGGCTGCGCAACTTACGATCACGATTTCAACAACTTACGGAAGACTTCGGTAAGTTGTTGAAATTAGCGTTCGCAACATTTCTGAAATCTTCAGAGTGTTCGCCAGTAGTTCAGTTCACTTCTTCATTCTCTGGCCTCACATTTATTGGCCTCACTTTTGTTTTCCTCTTGTTTGCTTCTTCTAACAATTTTTGTAGTGGAACCTAGACCATCAACGCACAGACAAAGTCTCGCGAGAAAACCACAGTTCTAATATTGTGTTGTAAATGTGGTAGAAAGATGAAGCGGATAGCTCTCCTAACAAATGCCTCATATCCGGCGGAGTTTTTGGGCCAACACGCTGCGGTGTTCGCAGTGTTTTTCTTTATTACTCTCTCGTGTAGAGCGCGGAAATAGCAGCTCACAATGTCTGAGAAGTGAGATGCCTGGGCTTATTAGGTAGACATTGCTCTGGATATCGACGCTCTGGCGGAGGGTTGAAGGCCAATCTTGCTGCCTCTTAATCTGCCAGCGACGACCGCAACTGAATGAGCGGTGGATGTTGGTCGGTGAGAGGTAATCAGGTAGAGCATTCGCTGTGAACGGATGAACGATCAAGTTGCTTTGTGCTGTCGGTGGAAGGTGGACACGCAGAGTTTTTAGAACAAATGGGGGGAGTTATCGAGCCTTGCATCATGCATCATAGTCTCTGTTCAACGCATCTCAACCGACCACCTACGCCGGCAAGTGTGAGAGTTGCTAAAAACGTGCAATGCTTGCAACTTTTTTGAACGGAGACTTTCGTAGATTCTGAAAATACTTTCATATTCACAGTTCCAGTTCCTACCTTTTGATGAGATTTGTGAGCCAAAGTTGTTTTCGCTTTCTTCTCAATGAAATTGTGTGTGCCTTCAGTCCTCAAAAATTTCGGGCACGGCAAAACCTTGTGTAGTAGTTGTACAAGTAGTAGAAAATTATCAGGTGCCGATGGGACAATTTTGGTAGAACTTCAGAAATTTTTCGTTTGACGTTTCGAGATTTTCGTAACGCAAGTCCTACATCTATGGAAGTTCTGAAGAGTGTCTAATAAAGAATAATCAAAGTCCTATGTGCACAAGTCTCGAGATTGCCCCATCTCGTTCATATATGGAACATATATGTAAATTTTTTATTACTTGTACAATTATTCCCCAAATTTTTGCAGCACTTCGCCGCGCGCGACGTTCTCGAGAAAGGAGCGCAAAAACAATTTCATTGAAAAAAGCGATTTTACGGAACGCTGGTCTTTGAAGCATACTATTAGGTAGAAATTTGAGACGTCCATACGACAGCTTCCAGAAATTGCCAAATCACTACTTTAGCCAGAAGCTTAGCTTCAATTTATCAGTTTTTTCAGTGATCGTGCTCACTGTGCGCAGTAGAAAATATACCTGTAGTTCGTTTATTACTGGCAGAGACCCGTGAAGAGCTTCAAGTTTTTCACATGTCTGTGATTTTCCATAAAGGATTCCATATATGCAGAAGGGATTCTTAAAGGCACAGTTCACGATAAACCTCATCCTCGAATTTTCTATGAAAAACGCTTCTAGTGGCTCTCAGAAGTAGAACAGCGTCGAAGAAGGGGCACAAAAACTACCCAGGAGCCGTAAATGGCTTAGAAAGGTGGGCAAACCCCGCCGCTTTGGAAAGTCCGGCCCCATTTTCGCCCCTCGACGTTAACAAATGAACACTGGAGATCGTGAGATGAGCGATGGTTTCCGATCAAAGGCTAGTTCTTTCCTTCATTTTCAACTTATCTCTTTACTCAAGTCAGCTCGCATACATTGGCTGCAAAAGACAGAAGTTAGAAGCCTCGGACAACTCGTCCACCGTGCTTCCCTATCTGAGTTTTTGAGGGACCATAACTCCGTTTTCAGAAGGTCTTGTACAATTTCAGAGATGTCACTCGAACTAGCATGGGACCGTTTTCAAGATAGGCAAAAAAAAACAGAGAAACCATTTTCATTGTGAACACTGCTTTCAATAACTATTTTCTGGTTTTGTAGCTTCCAGGGGTGGATGCTGCCAAAATCAGTCTAGTATCACCTGGGCCTTTTGTAAACCCTTCACTGTCGTTTTAAGGACCTGCCATGACTTAATTGTGCGAGCATTGCCCGCATCTCGCATAGTGTAGTTTGCGACTGTCACGACAATGACGAGCTGTTAGGTGCGTCGAGTTCAAGTCGACATGAAGTCTTGTCGCGTCTGGTGTGCTCGCCATTATGAGACGCGTGGAGCGCGTTCCATACCTGAGGATGATTAAGATTTCGCGACGAAGAGTGCGTGTTCCATCTCTGTGACAAGGTTGAGCGCTAGCCTTGATGTGGTCAGGTAGAGCAAATGATGTGCTCTCCCTTAATGTGTGCCAAGAGTTTATTCTTTTGTTTCTCACGACAAACTCGAGACCAAGACATGCCAATTGCTCTCGACTCCACTAGTAAGCCCAAATGGTTTCTCGTATTGTAAAGAGTTCGATTTAGCGGCAGGTTTTGAACTCAGACAGTAGGATTGGTAGACAGCCGCAATTTGCCTGGTTAGCGAAAACCATTACCGATGTCCACCAGCTTTAAGCCGGCGGTCCTCCGGAATCCTGTATAGCCGCTGGCAGCGTCTTGACGACCACATGGCCCTTCGGCTGTTTAGCTATACCTTCAGTACAGTTTGTTAGCCTTTTGGCAGGCCGATGGGTCGAAATGGGTCGCTCATCGCGGACCGTTGTGCAGGAGATCGCCAACACAACGGTCTGAATTCAGGGCCCCACCCCGCCTTCCCCCTTCCCTTCGAAGCCGTGGGGAATCTCCGCCCAGCTGGAAAGATTTTGCTGGCCCATGTGGAGTGACTTCAGGTCACCTTTAAGGGCCGGCATCGAAGTGCCGAGTGAGCACTTATTGGACTGAACCGCCTTACATACCGGATTGGCCTACCAATGAAATCAGTGATGAAACTCTAACTTGTTAAAACGTGAACAGTCGCCCTCCATGTGACGACTCGGCGCCAAGTGAATACCGTTGGGCTGATAGGCGAAAACCGAGTGCCGATTGGTGGTAACTGCGTAGTCACACACTCGGTAAATTCGACGTGTGATTGCGATTGCCAGCTAAATGCAAGTTTCAGGCAACTGGCCCATTTTCGCCAGCGGTCCGGCGCTCGCTTCAATCGTGATTCCAAGTGTGAGCCAGCCGTAGGCCTCGTAATTGCCAATCGCCAACCAAATGCCGGATATCACCCAGCTGTGAGGCGACTGGCACATATTCGCCTGCCATTCGACGCTATCACTATCTGATATGACATGTGTATGCCAACTGTCGGCCTAGAATTGCCATTGACCAGCTAACTGCCAGTTGTAATCCAGCTGCTGAGAAACTTGGCAAATTCCCGCCAGCTGACCGCCGCTCTCATTGTCAGAGAATCTTCATGCGAATACCAAAATTGAGTAAGCAGCGAACAGGTCGACCCTAGACGACCCTTCTGAATATTTTGAAAGTGTACGTAATATTGCGGCAATGTCAAGGGAGTTTTGAAACGTAAACGTCTCCAGCCGACCACGACGATTAGATCACAAATTGTGCTTAGAGTAACATGAGGGACGAGATAGTGGCTTGGGGCAGTGAGGACTGCAAACAGACCAAAGTGATACTTACGTTCAATCGCGAGTTCATCTTTGAACGATCCAAGCCCTGGGGATTTCTATTTCCCCACTGCATATGTACCACCAAAAATGCTGCTGAGGTAGTTGCATCTCTAGCTTCGCTTCTATCACGACGAAGGTCAGATTGGTGGTTCGACAAAAAAAAGCGGGAACGGCTCATGCTTCTGGAGACGACTGACCATTCCATGAGTTGTCAGAATTTAGTAGGAGATTCTGACGGTAGGACTTCGGTGGATTCAGAAGCTTTTTAACAGAATAGAGTCCGTACTCCAAGATGAATTAGTGCGAAAATTTGGATTCTACCAAATTCATCACTTCGCTTCTCATAGAGTCGCACGTCAAATCACTATTTCACCGCGTTTAGCTGCTATGGAAGCATAGAACCGCCGCCAGAAAAAACAAAACAACCAAACTATATTGAAGCCATCACAAGGTAGCTGAGTTGAACGCAAAACTCACATGTCAGGCAGGACTCGAACCTGCATTGCACGCTTTCCGGGCGAGAGTGTTACCATTACACCACCGACACCCCGTTCTGCATCCCTATATATATTGAAGGCAGTGTTCACGATAAGAATCGTTTTTTCTGTTTTAATATCTTAAAGACGGTTCTCCGCCGATTTCCATGATGTTTCTGGATTCACAAGGCCTTCTGGGAACGGAGTTGAGGTCCCTGAAAAATTGAGCTAGATAAGCATGGTGGACGAGTTGTACGAGGCTTGTAACTTCCGTCTTTTGCAGCCGATGTATGCGAGCTGATCCGAGTCAAGAGAGAAGTTGAGAATGAAGGGAAGAACGGGGCTATTGATCTAGAACCATTGCTCATCTCACGATCTCGAGTTTTTATTTGTTGACATTGGAGTGCCGGCATTGCGCTTCCGGGGTTTGCGTTGCGCTCAAAGTGGCAACATCGAGTTTTTTTTTGGGGCTCTTCCTGGCTCGTGCTCATGCGTTCTTTTGACGTTAAAGTAACAGTGTACCCCTCCAGTACCCATTCCTAGTGGAAACGGAAACACATTTTCCATCATGAACACTGCATTTGAACTTTTCCCTGCCGGGATTTTGAAAAAATGTACCTCCACGTGCTTAGACTTCGGAGTTTTAGTCGGAGGTATGTTCGAGTCTTCAATGCTTACTAAGCACTTCAGCGTGACCGAACTCTGTATCAGCAGCACCAGAATAACAAATTGAACCGAATCTGCAATGGGGTATTATGAGAGCGAGCCTATGAGAATGTGCCATCGATAACATTCTCTGCGAACACAGTTTCAAACAGTGCTATTTTGCGATTCAATCCTTGATACAGACTACAGTGCGTATCATGACTATAGCGACACACCTCAAGCTCTGGTATCGAGGTCTACACAAATTTTCTCGTGTTGGCTTTGTCACCCCTCGTCTCCTTGTACCCGATATTTTTTTTGTCCACAAAATTTCACGAAAAAATTGTTACGAAATATCATGAGTTCCGTATTCAACCTTTACTTTAAAGTCTTTGTACCAATTTATAGCAGCAAATTCTAATGGGACTTGATTTTCTCTTGAACAAAATTGGGATTGAAATAAGATTTCAATAGAAGTGTGTGTCATCAAAGCACTTTAATCGAGCCACGCAGTTCTCTTCCTTCTGAGCGAGAAAAGCTTCAGATTTTTGTCCCGGACAAGGCTGACCCGACAATCAGGAGAACAGCAGAACAACTCCATCGTCACCTTACAGCTGCCTACCGATTTCTCTGAGATTGTAAGCCGTGTGGTTCAAGCAAAGACATTGGCAAATCCAGAAAGCAATCATGGGGAACGTCGAGTAGGGCGGCTTAGGTCTAACTCGACTGTGTCAGTCAATCAGGTCCGAGCCGAACTCTCGTGGTGGATATACAGAAGGACCGTATGGAGGGTGTTCAACCGCAAGTGAGACACAGAGCACTTCCGAATGCGTACAAAACCGCGTCCCACATTACTGCTCAAGAACGTGCGGCTTTAGTTCGTCTCGAGGAACATGGTGACTGATTGGTGCAGGGTGAACAGAATTTTTTCTCAGTCAGGCTTCATATAAGTAAGCATTTTGTTGAGATGATCTTCTTGGACGAGAAAATGTTCGAGTTGGATGGAACGGACGGGTACGCACACTACTGGCGTGATCTTCGCAAGGAGCCGCGATGTCTCACAAAACCGAATATAGGTGGAGGAAGTCTTATAGTAAGAAGTGGCTTCCAATCACGCTTTGTGCCCCGGGTAGCCTTTACAACCTTCGATATACACTTCATCGACAGCCAGAAAGGGTTGCGGAACCGCCTGTTGCCGTTTCCGGCTCGGGTTTAGCAGACTGACCCCACCTTCCAGCAAGAATATGCAGCCATTCACGTGAGTCGCTTAGCTAGAACTTGGCTTGGGCAACATGATGTCTTCGTCGCGGATTGTTGTCAGGCATGCTCATCCGACGTTGATTCAATGAAAGACGTGTGGGAGTCGTGGCTCACCATGTATGTAATGAAATGAAGACGTTCGACTCAGTGGAACACTTCAACGAAACTGTAATCGAAGCTTGGAACAACTTTGGGCGTGGAAGTGTTTTAACGACTGGTGAATTTAATGCCAAGGCCATTTTAGAAGACCAGTTCCAGGCAAGGAGGATTACGGTGATCTATCGAAAAAGTTGTTTAAAGTTGGTATTTCCCAGGAAAAATTTCAATATCAGTTGAATACTGAAAGTGTTGCTATAATTATGATACAAAGACTCTAAATGTGATATACAAAACAAATGTTATTTTTTGAAGTTTTTTGTGTTGTTGTTTTAAAGGTTTTCGGGTGCGCGGATACGAATGATGATGATGGCAATAGATGAAAAAGAACGTGAACCTCGACATCAGAGCATAGATTGTGTCGCTATAATTATGAAACGCACAGTATACTGACTGAATCATGACTTGTGTGTGTAAAGAATTTGCGCACGATGCGTGTGAGGACAATAACCTTTCCGTGGACAATCCTGGGGAGGTATGTAAGAACGTGGAGTGTTACGAAGAGTCTGGAGCTGCGTTTGGGGCTCCGGCGCGTTTGATGATAGCAGTGCGAGGGCTGGAGATAATCAATAACTGGTGCCGCAGCGGGGTCTCGGCAGCCCGACTGTCCTAAGTAGGGTTGGCGAGGGAACGAATTTTGAGTGCTAACTCTTTCCAGCGCCTGCTATCATCAAATGCACCGACGCCCCAAACCCTGCTTCAACCTCTTCGTAACACTCGCGTTCATGCATGCCGCCCTGATTTCCATGATCTCGAATTCTAACCGTAATTTGCTTCCATGCCGCCGCGGCCATAGAAACCTGCCATGAGAATGCTCTTGGGATGCACCCCTAATTTTGCAATAAAACGCAGGCGAAATTCTTCGGAAGGCCGGACTTAGTCGTCCTTTGCCGTCTCTAGTATGAGCGAGGCGAAACTTGACCTTCCTATATTCATTATTGCTCGTCTCTACTTTTGTACGAAGAATAGTGTACAGGGCGGGCTGCCTGCCGCGTTCTACGCGCCGCGCAGTAACCTGAGATGTACACAAGCACCCCCAAGCCGATCGTTTTTTCCGCAGGACTACCGTAACCATTCTTGAACACAACATGATAACGAACGATAACACACGCTCATAACATGCGTGGTATAAAAGGGGCAGAAAAGCGGCATGCGTTCATTCGCACACCGCTCTCTTCGAGAAGCCACTGAGAATTTGCTGAGGGGGTCAAAATTGTGCAAACATGTTTGTTGGCTATTACGATGTGCTCATATATAAGCTGAAACTTGTAAATTTTTTGAAGGAGGTTATGGTAGCCCTGCGGAAAAAATGATTGGTATTAGCGTGCTTGTGGGATAGATGGAAAAGACCGGAAATGCTGAATGCAGAACGTTCTATCCTTATGAAAGAGTTGAGTCCGCCAAGGCGAGAGTGCTTTCCTTCTTGAGTCGAGATTAACACAATCAGACATTTCAACCAAGGAGGCAGAACGTCGTCTGAGTGTCATGGAAACGAAAATGCTGCGATGGAGTGCCGGCATCACGCGTCTAGATCCTGTTTCCGATGAAGACATTCGGAAGCGATTTGGTGTTGCTCCCACTGCTGAAAAGCTATATACGAGACTTAAGATTGAGATGGTATGGTCATTTTCTGCGTGGCAAAGACGATTCCGTTCAAAAAATCGCTCTTGATTTAGAAGTACACGGCAGCACGGTAGGAGACTGAAAGGTCGTCAGAAGCAGCGGCGGCTGGACATATTGCACAACGATCTGAAGGCTGCTGGCTTACATCCCGATCAGGCGCACGATCGAGAAAAGTGGTGCCAACGAACCATTCATGCGAACCTTGCAAGGAAGCGGGACAAACGCTAAAGAAGAAGAAGAAGGCATTTAAACCTCCAAAGCACAAGCGAAACTTTTCTACGTTCATTCTGGCTGCTGAGTCTTTATTGCACGCGCAGACAGGGATTTGCTATTCATAACTGCTAGAATTGATCCGTCCCGAAATCTCATGTTTGTTCTAAAATTATTCCCTGGAGAGTTCGAAAAAATGAGGCTTCAAAAGTTTCAAGCGACTGTAAAAACTTGTTAGCTAGCTTTCGGTGTTTAACACCTTTGCCAGACCTGAAAATGAAACGTGTCAATCATGACCTCAGCAAATCCGTGTCAATCATGATCCGTTAGCTACAAACTATGTAGCTAACGGAAGCCTGCTTCACGGTGCAGTTTACTGGGCGAAGCCTCTCGCTGTTCGGAGCTACATAAAAGTACAAGTTTCTGAACTAATTGCGTGCTACATACCTGCTCGTAAACGTGTTTCAGGTACTACGGAAATAGAATCGTATGACTCAGAATACAACACCTACGCGTTTTGAAGCGTCAATAATGACCCACAGTGCCGCTACATGAGTAAGAAGCTGGCTCCGCCCCTGTATTCGCCCGCCCCTGTATTTGCTGTGATCCTCCAAAATAGGGGTACTGGCCCATTCTCACTGTCGTCGATGTATGTGGTTTAATGGTTGTTTTTATTGTACCACCCACAAACGTCGACGACAGTGGAAAGGCCCAGCACTCTCGTTTTGGGGGAGAACAGCAATTACAGGGGCGGGCAAATACAGGGGCGGGCCAGTAGCTGCGTTGTCTGCCGTTTTTGACGCCTCAAAATGCGTGAGCGTTGTCTTCTGAGCCATCCAATCCTATTTTCGCAGTTATCTCAAACACCTTTACAAGCGCGTATGCTGCCTTTAAGACCCCGGTCATGGTTGGATGAGCCGACGTATCCAGCCCGGTCGATACACACAGAAAGCATTGGAAATGGGATGCAAAAATCACCCGGTGTATCCCTCCAACACCCCCCAGCACCCCCCCCCCCCCAACACCCGCCGACACCAGCTCGGTCGATACGTATGAACAATGTGGTGTAGTCTGGTTAAGAAAATCACTCGGTGTATCCCTCCAACACCCCCCCAACACCCACCAACACCCGCCAACACCCACCCGGTCGATACGTATGTTTAAAATGATGGAGTGAGGTTGAGAAAATCACTCGATGTATCCGACGCGGTCGATATCCATGCAATAAGTACGCGGATGACGGCGGATGAGAAAATCACCGGGTGGGCGGGCCGATGATAAAACATTGCGTATCACTAGAAAGCTAACCTTACTGATACTTCCGTTCTTTCACTTTACTCTCCTTCACTATTTCCCCGAACAGGTGCAATCCTGTCGGCCACGTAATCATCGTCATATCTAGTTGGATACACCGAGTGATTTTCTCAACCTCACTCCATCATTTTGATCATACGTATCGACCAGGTGGGTGTTGGGTGGTGCTGGGGGGTGTTGGGGGGTGTTGGGGGGTTGCTGATGCAAATAGCACCGACCCTGACCGGTGCCTAACGGGTTGCACGCATTGATGAGTGCGATTAGTCAGGCTCAGACGATAGTTGTGAATTGTCACGTATTAGATGCATATTGATCAAGATAGGCCCAGCTTCTGGTTGGATCCTGAACGGGTTCACCCCAACGATGCTGCCGAATGGTCTAATTCAGGCCCAGCTGCCAACCATGACTTACCGTTGCATGGCAGCATGGTTCAAAAAATGAAACTCACTGCAAATGAAACATCAGAGGCTAACAGCATCAAAACACAACCACAGCCAATATCAATGCTAACTTCGGAAAAACGCGTTTTCTCTCTTAATCAGATACTCGACGGGAAATCAGCTTTCGCAGTTGTTCGCCGTACGACGCAGTGCACAGCTATCCGGTTTCGCGCGCGGTGCCCACCAGGCCTGTAGTGGAGCAACTGATACTATCGATCACTCCACAATGAACGGAAAAATTTCGCACCGTTGGTGAGTGCGGCGATGCGACTTTGGTCACCTAAAGGGTCTCGGGAACTTTAAACCTGCTGCGAACATCTCGGCTCCGCGAACTTTGCAGCGCCTGCACCCTTCCGCAAGCCTGCTTCACGTGCTGAAAAAAAAAAAAACAGAGAGTCCGCGCTATTGACGACGCACTAATCTGGCAGTACTGGTGCCTCCACAGCTACCTCAATACAATACCGCTAATAGGATTTGGTCAGAGGGCGCGCGAGGTCAGGTTTTAGCGTCTTTTTCGTTTTTTTTTTGTATAACTTGCTTCAAAGTCAACTTTGAGCGAAACTACGGTGATGCTCGTGATCCTGGTGACAAGGGCTACCCAACTATATAGCCCTTGATAGGGTTTCGTTTTGAACTCACGAAGTTCGACAGGCAGGGTATACTGTATATTACCATTTGATGGAGGAGGGGGGCTCGGCGTCTTGTCTCTGCGTCCTCCTGGCTCCACCACAGCCTCTGCAACGCGCCCCCCGTCTGTGGGCTCGCTGACTCGCGTGCTGCCTCTCCTCACCACACCCTCGGCCAGCAGCGCTGATTTTCGCCGGTCCCCCAACCGGCAATCCATTCGGTGTGGTCACCGTAGTTTCGCTCAAAGTTGACTTCGAAGCGAATTATACAAAAAAGACGAAAAAGACGCTAAAACCCGACCTCGCGCGCCTTCTGACCAAATCCAATGAGCGGTATTATAACCTGTGTTGGCAGTGTTCGGCGACATCATTCGGAACGCTATCCCCTGTAATTCCTTCTGCCTCTCTGGAAGGGGTAGATAGGTAGACGGTGGGGGAAGAAAAGAGAAATTTGGAGGAATCGAATGATTTTTTTGGCAGGATTCTCGTAGGGTTCTCGGCACCATGGCGTTGCTATGATTCGGTTACAAACACCTGGATAGTAGATCTGCTTTGTCGGGAAAGAGTTGCGGGAGGTTCGCGGAGCCGTGAACTTGCCTTGAACGTGCCGCGCCGACGCTTGGGGTCTGTCGAGTCGTAGCCTATCAGGCTTATCAGGCCTATCAGGCTACGACTCGGGAGGTTTGGGAAAGAAGGTTCACCGCAAATCTTACTAGCGAGGGTCTAAGGTCCTATGTCAGATTTCAATCGTCATGTAATGCGATACTCTGATAATCACGAGTGTCAATCGTGATCGCATCTCACGTTGATTCGCCTTTGAAACTTCCTATCGCATTGATCAGCGATGAAAACGTATAACCTATTTTAGGGTTCGATCGCTTGGGATGCGATGGCATAGCACTCATCATTTTCGATAGTGATCACGTAGCAGGTCTAACTTGTAGCAAGCTATCGCAGCTGTCGACGATGGAACTGGGAAAGAGGTGTAGATAAGGCTTCAATATGGTAGAGCAAGGGGCTCACAACAGAATTAACTGGTCGAGGTGTGAGCCTCGTTTGTTCCCCCTGATTCCAGAGCAGTTCGTTGAGTCTTCATGCTCCAATGGCTGCCTCAAGTGCTGTTCTCTATTGTTGCCTCATGTGCTCGTACTCCTACCGTTACTGCTCCAGTCTTTTCTACGAGAGCTGCTCGCCATTGTGACCCAGAATGCCTGCTGTGGTGAACTAACTCATATATCAAAGGCTAGCCACAACTCGCGGTCTGCATTGGGAACAATCCTCACGACAGGACAAAAGGCCCAGTCTCTTCATATTCCCTGCTGTGGAATAACAGTAGCGGTAATAAATCTATTGACATGGCCTTTTTCAGATAACTGTTTTTATATAGTGGAGTCCACCAAGATGGTCTCATTTACTTATCAATGAGAAGCGGTCGATTGGAGATCAATGAATATGAAACTCGTTGCAGCACAACCGCTCTGGCTGAATCGGTATCGAGCGTGCTGGTATGGGATTCATGCACATTGATCCCCAGCCCACCGCTTCTTATTGATAAGTAAATGAGACACTCTTGGTGGACTCCACTGTACATAGTTCGGCCTGGGCTTAGCGAAAATCGGTGAAACTTCATAATGTCATGTGACATCACAACCTTTGCTTCACACATACGCAAAATTGGGTTTTGAGGGTGCAGTCTTTGAATATGATATTCATTTATCTTTCTGCGTATTATTTCAAATTGAGACTATTTCCACAAAACTCTGCTTTTACAAGTTCTAACCCGTAGAAGTTATTCACTATTTGAAGATCTTCCGAATCGTTGCATAACCTTGTGAAAAAATAGTTTCTATCAGTTTTTTTCTGAAGCTCGAAAATTGATCAGGTTGGAGTTATGTTTGGAAATTCACCAAGCTAAAGTTATTCGCCACAGAGTCATTCCGGAATGTGTGCTCTATAAGCTTTGACAAAGTGCAACTGGTACATAAATTTCGCTCGTTTTCGGTATGAAGACAGATACTAAAAGAGAGATACTTAATAGGTGCAATATCGCATAACTTTCTTTCAAATTTAGTTCTAAAAAATTTAGTCAAATTTCTACAAGGTTTTAAAACGGTACCGAAGACGTGCGAGTGGCGAATAACTGCTACGGGTTCAGAATTGTGTTTTAGAATTGTAAACATATTTTGAGGGAACAGTCCCAACTTCAAATATTACCATGACATCAAGAATAAATACCATAATTCTGAAAGTTTAGTTTTCTGGCGACAGTAACGATTTGGAAAAGCTATATTTCCTAGAAAAAGAAAGAAGTCAAAAAAGTTTTGAAAAATTTCGAAGTACTTTCATCGCCTGTACTAGAACGCTTAGCCTTCATTTCCCCGCTACTCGCACTTTTCTATATCACTATCATAGAAGTGGTGCGGTTTTTAGAGTGATATCATCATTTTCATGGTTAAATTTTTCGAAAAACAACCGCTTCGCATCCACGATTGTGATACTACGACTGCGAGTAGCATGGAAAGGAAGGATACGTCGCTGTAGTATTCAGAAACTTGTCGAAATGACAGTATTTTAATAATCAGTCTGGACGAGTTTGTCGGATGTATAAATATGGAACTGTAAGAATGACAGTACACCACCCTGCGGGACATCTTTCTTGAAATTATTATACCTTTATTCGGGAGTGCACAAGCCCCCCTTTTTTTCACCCGCACTCGCTTCCACAGTCTTGCACCACGGCGGCGCGGTCTGTCGTGACCCTCTCTCATCCATTCTCTCCCACCTTATGTGCTAGCCATCGGCCTTCGTATGACCACCGTCCGATCGTCTGCATGACCGGCGATCATGTTCAGTGTTGATGAGTTTTTTCGAAAATTTTCACCGTCTGCAGTTGTTTAGGAGTTGATTTAAATGTCATCGTATTGGCTAAAGATCAGGGTTTTAGGGAGCTTTACGCAATTTTTCGCGCTACCAAGAAATTGAGAAAACGTTCGTTCTCTTTATTTTCAACGAAAAAGTCATTCTTGCCGAACATTAATCGTCTGTTTCGAATCGATGGCTCATTTATACACTACCCATTACGTTGGGATTTGAATTATCATCTAACCAACTGAAGACGGTGAGAAATTTGGAAAAAAACTCACCGGCTCCAAACATGATCGCCAGTCATGCGCGCAATCGGACGGTGGTCTTACGAAGATACCTGGCACATTGGGTGGGAGAGATTGGATGAGAGGGCCACGACAGACCGCGTCGCCGTGGTGCAGTACTGTAGCAGCGAGTGCGGGTAAAAAGGGGGACTTGTGCACTCCCGAATAAAGGCAGTATACAGGACGAAAACTGATCCTACCTTCACTTGGACAGTCCTGCCGTTGAGGATTTCCTCGAGCCACTTGAAGTGACTGGATTTATCACCAGTTGAACACTCATATACAGTAACTTGTTATGACTAACCCTGTCAACTGCTTTTAAGAACTCAAAACACATGAACAATCCCAATCATTCGTAGATTCCACCATGTTGGTTTCTACCGATCTTCATGGCACAAATATGTGCTGACTGTTAGGAGACAGTTACAGCGCAGATGTGTGAACCTTAATCAGAGTCACGGATGCCCTCGACTCTTCCAAAAAAGCAAAACACCGATGCGCGGATCACGTGATGCTCGCTAAACGAAAGCTGTGACTGACTAGTATCCACGCGACAAGGAGTGAATGCTTGGTTGACCCATGGCCAGTGAGGGTGATTCACTCTAAGGCTCCGCCCACTCCTTGCGAGAGCGTGCGATTACGCAAAATCGATGTTCATCGTGGGCACACGATTTGCTAGCCGCTCACATGCGCTCCCTCTCACGCGCCCTGGCCCGCTTGCTCTCGCGCGCTTACGCCAGCGCCACAAAGGAATCAGCAGGTTTCAAGCTTACTACTTCATGAATAAAGCATGTGACATTAAGCCTGTAGCACACCTATTGCCCTTGTTTCCGATAATCCCACCACGGAAGTCGAACACCGTGGAAAATCATCAGCCGTTGCGCCGACTCGAGCGATTGATCACCCGATCAAACGTTTTGAATCGAATCAACACGAGGCAGGTGTGTTTCCCCGTGTTAATTTGCAGGCCGCGTTGAGGAACGTCGAGAGGCGCACAACAGCGGGAACGCCCGCTCTCGCCACGTATGGACGCTGCCTAACGCAATCGCCGCCTTGAGGAACGGATCAGCAAAATAACCAAGCGAGAAAAAAAAATTTAATCATTTTAGTTGTTTCTACGATTGACAGTAAAATTTTATATTCCTGTCTACCACGCTGTAGGTTTCCAACCGAAAGCCGCCTCTTTTGACCCGAATGTCCCCTCCTTGCTTCGATTCATTTGTTCTATGGACCCCGACGTCCCCTCCTTGCTTCGATTCATTTGTTCTATGGACCCCGACGTCCCCTCCTTGCTTGGATTCGTTTGTTCTTTCGACCCGGACGTCATCTCCTTGCTTGGATTCATTTGTTCTTTCGACCCGGACGTCATCTCCTTGCTTGGATTCATTTGTACCTGGAACAAGTAGTAGTCACAAAATGAAGGAAGCATTTGTTGAACTTCTCGTAATGACTGAGTTGGAAACATCTGGGGTGGAAGTAATAGAGTTAAAACTGTTGCACTCCCGGCGATCCCTTCAGGTGCAGGAAACGTTCTTCGCAACGTTTTCTGTTGCGAAAAAATGAACGAATTCAAATGAGGCACTTTCAAAAGTGAAGAATGAAATAATGATTAGCAAATTTTGTCCTCAACTAGATTCGAACAATTAATCGGGAAATTGATCAGAATGATGGAACAAAAATTAAAAATTTATTTTTTGAAATCTTTCCAAATAGCTCAGGAATCCCTTTCTACTCTTTTCATAGGCTGAATATTTGAATGTCGTGACCTCAAATTGGCCGAATTTCTGAAGAATAGAGTTCTTCAGTTCATACGAAGCGTTTCGCGGGCGCAGGCTTACTATTCACCAAACAATATTCCCAGAAAATTGAACTTCCCGGAGATCCAGATCGAAACATGTTATATCACCAACGTTTTGTTGCAATTCTAAAGAGAAACCCAAAAAAAAAGAACATAAGAACTCACCGGTGCCGGTGCTCCAATTATCGGTTGCGGTGCTCGAAATGCCGCTTGCTGTGCTCGACGTTTACTAATGAACATGTAGAGACCAATGAGCGCCACGAGAAAAATAATGACCAGAACACCGCCAATGATCCTGAAATGAAAAATCTGTCTCAAATTTCTGGAGTTGCGCTATGCTTATTGTCGTTTTATGCTGCTTGAAACGGCTCGGCAGATGGTGACCTCGGGCTATCGCGAGTACTGAGCAATAGAATGAATCTTCATCAATGAGATCAGTGTTTTAAAGGCCACTATAGTTATCTAGGTGGAGCATGATAGAAGATGCTGATAAGAGATTGTGGCAGTCTATAGCGACTCCAACTCCTCCCCGCAACATAGACTATGTTAATGAATACATTCATCTAAACATAGGTTGGAGTATAACGGATCACATGTTTTCAACGACGGCTTGAGCTGTAGTCGATTCGGCTTATGGAGATTGGGTTGTGGGACGTTGTTGGTGCATCCGAGGCGATATGTGCGTAGAAATCGTTGGTGACGCCATTTAGTGTGTGGATATCGTTTTCGCCCCCGTCAGAGTAGACGTGGGCAATCTCATCCTGATCGCCAGAATAATGTCTCCGCAGACAATGAACAAGGTTCATAGGTCGGGTGGAGGACACAACAGAAACGAATGAACTTGTGCTAGTGTAACCAGCCTTTTATATATACTACTAGGGGATGATCTAGGTGGTGGATGATAAAGGATACTGATAAGGGATTGTGATAGTATATGGCGGGTCTAACATTACATCAGAGCAATAACCGTTTTACACAACAAATACAGGTTAGGTAGCAGTATTCAAGAACACTCAATAACGTTTCAACCTTCAGCTTTTAACAAGCCTTCAAATGGGGGTGCACAACATTGACGGTGAGCCGCGAAAGTGTTTTCTTCTTTGACAAGAAACTCTTCACGATGTATAAGGCGCATAACAACCAGTGTGATCTGCACTGGTGAGTCCAATGCTTAGAAGCCAACAAGAAAAGTACGTTTGCTGCACGACGGGTTCTTAGGAAGGTTTCAAGATTTAAGATGGAAAGAGTCACCGCCCAAGTTCAAGTAGGTTTTTCTGCTTTCTTTCTTATCTTGAAGAGGGTTCCACGATGTGTCCACCGATGTCTCTGGACTCCCAGGGAACCAAGTGAATTGTCTGAAAATGAGTGGCGAAAGCATGGTAGACGGGTCGTTTAAGGATTGTAACTTCGGTTATTCGAAACCTTTGTGTGGCAGCAGAGAAAAAGAAAATAAAAGGAAAAGCGGGGCTACTGATCGAAAGTCATCGCTCATCTTACCACTGTTGAGCTAGAAGGATCGTCATAGGGGACGGACCAAAGTGGCTTCTTGCTGTGGGCGTTACATCGTGCTTCTTCCTATATCTCGCAAATTCGGAGTGAGCTCGAATGGGTGTGTCAACTTGAATTGTATGTCGAAAACTCAGATTTCCTCCCCGAACTTGGACAGTGCCTTTAACAGAAGTTATAGCTACGCACGAGACACGACAGTTTACTTGAAAATTTTTGTCCATGATATTGCAAAGACAGAGTAAAGTCCTTCACCAACTTCTGGGCTGTTAACCACGTAATAAGGGACCGGGCTAGTTGTTTCATCATGGTTCTGTTGATTTTGTTCTGATAAGCATAGCTATCAGTCGACTCGAAGAAGGACTTATAGCTTGAAACCTGACCAACAAAGCGTTGCAACAAAGGAGCCTCTTATCCATATAAAAAGAAGAAAAATATTTTACAACTACTTTAGGAGCAGAATAAAGGACGGCAAAGCAAGCGTTTATAAAAATTTCGTTCATTGGGGGCGCATGGACACCCGTACTTGTTCCTGCGCGTTCTTGTTCTGGCTTTTCACTTATTTTAGCATTTTCAGAGGTCTGATCTACCTTCTCGTGAAAATAGCACAAAGACCATTCTTCAAGCGAAGAAATTCAGGCTCTGGTCCCAACACAAGCATTCAGAAATGATCCACTCAGACAGTAGGTGCGAGCGGATCTACATCCCTCCGCCATCCGCCCGCCAGCAGCCAGCGATCCGCCCGCCAGTATCCAGCGATTTGCCAGCCAGTAGCCAGCGATCCTATCGCCCGTAGTCAGCGATTTGCCAGCCACTAGCCAGCGATTCATCCCCCATTAGCCAGCGATCCGCCCTCCATGAAACATGTGGGTTATTCCGATGGTTCCCACCACGGTCTCCGTGGGCGGGACCACCCCCCCCATAGCCGTAGGGACCATCCCCTCAGCTGCCAAAAATTATTATCCGGCTTCTAAGGAATCCTTCAAAGGTGACTTTAAAGGCAGTGTTCACGATAAAAATCGTTCTTGTGTTTTCTCGCCTATCTTGAAAGCGGCCCATGCTGATTCCAATGATGTCTCTGAAATCGTGCAAGAACTACTAGGAACGGAGTTATGGTCCCTTAAAAACTGAGCTAAGGAAACATGGTGGACGAGTTGTCCGAGGCTTCTAACTTCCGTCTTTTGCAGTCGATGTATGCCAGCTGACCTGAGTCCTGAGTAAAGAGAGAAGTTGAGAATGAAGGGAAGACTGGGGTTATTGATCGGAAATCATCGCTCATCTCACAATCTCGAGCATTCATCTGTTCACGTCGGTGGGCGTGTGATGCGCTTTTGGGGTTTGCCTTGCCCTCGAAGTGGCAACTTCGGGCTCTTCTGGAGCTTTTCTTGGCTCGTTTTCGTGCGTTCTTCCGACGTCAACGTTACAGTGTGCCCCTCCACTACCCATTCCTAGTGGAAACTGAAACACATTTTTCATCGTGAACACTGCCTTTAAATCACCTCACCCTCCAGGATCGGCCTCGAAATGCCGAGTGAGGATTCAGTTCGATGGAGCGCCTTTTATACCCTTCGGTCTGCTTACTCTGCTCATGATACTGATATCAGAAGAGAACTTGTCGATGATTGACAAGTTTCACCGTGAAAAATTTGAGCGGGCGGATCGCTGGCTATCAAAGCAGTGGCGGGCGGATCGCTGGCTATCGTAGCCTTGCGGGCGAATCGCTGGCAGGTTGCGGGCGGATAGCCGCTTTAGAGTTTACCGGCGATCAGCCCGCTAGTGTGATACATTCCTAGGTGCCGCTATCCGCCCGAGAAAACGCTGCGATCCTCCCGCGGAGACAACGAGAGGCAGCGATCCGCCCGGCAAAGCCACGATGGGCAGTGATCCGCCCGCAACTTGCTGGCGTACCGCTGGCAGAGGCCTTGATTGCCAGCGGTCAGTCCGCATCTATTGTCTGAGCAGCTTATGAGGCATAAATTTGAAAATCCTACATACGCTGATTTATCCTTCTCCGAAATTGCATCAGCTTTCTTCTTCGAACCGCCTTTCCTTGCCGGAACGTCGTTCCCATCCGGATCACCGTCGTCTTCCGGATCGTCCTCTTCCGAACCGGCACTCCGATCATTACCCAAAACACACTTCCAGAAAGGAAGCTCTTGTCCAGCCACCATTTTTTTCGACTTCTCCAGAGACTTCTGAAACGAGCTACAATCAAATCTAGTACCTATAATATCATATAACGATGAACGCAATACAATCCGTGGGCATATAACAAGTCTGCTGATCGAGCACACGAGGAAAGACTGAGTGAACCGCATTCCGCAGCACAAAACAGCAGGGTGCACCGCGAAAAATAGGTTAACTCGTCCTTTATCATATACTAAATTGGGAACCTATAGAAATCAATGCGACCATATACGACCTCTTTTGAAGGATTGTCGTCAGGCTATGGACAATGTTTTTGTTAAATAGTTTCCGGAATCAGCCTTATACATTCAATATACATACGTATTTATGCGCACAACATGGGCATGGATCCTAATGAGACTTTGCATTTTTCATTGGAGGTTGGCGCAAACTAGGTGCACCTATGATATAGCATATGGCACCGCGTCTGCGCCAACCCTCAATAGTGAACGCAAAATCTCATCAGGATCCATGCCAACGTTATCCTAGAGGAAATGTGGGGAATGTGTCACGATAAAACATGCTTGAGTTTTTTCCTCTTCAAAACCCTTATCTTAATCCTCCAGAGTAGTGGGAGCAATAGGAAAAACTTGCGAAAAAACCCTTATTTGGGGTCCAATTTCGAGCCCGAACTTTCCTGTCCTTTGATGTTGGACGAGCCAACTCCGCATCATCGGCACCGATGATCTCTAATATCAAGAACATCAGATGGCGTGAAATTGGGTTTCAATCAATGACCAATTTTCTTTGAACTGGCCTGATCGAATAGTTACCGTGTTTCCTCTAATAGAAGTACATCTAAAAGAGAAGGCTGAGTATTATAACATTCTCTATTTGAATTAACGTCGGCGTGGATCCGCAAGAGATTTCGCGTTCACTGTTGAAGGTTGGCTCAAACTCGGTGCCATATGCTATAACATTGGTGCACCGAGCTTGCGCCAACCTCCAGTAGGGAACGCAAAGTCTCTTCAAGATTCATGCCGATGTTACATCTCTATCAGAAGTATATATAAAATAGAGGTCTGAGTATTGAAAGTACACCCTTTACTTGAAGTACACCTTTTTTATAACTACACCTCTTTTTTGGTATAGGCCTCCGGTTCTGGAGGAAGTGTTTGGCAATACGAATGTGGCATTTAAGAGAGACAAGTTTGCACGAGATATTTTTTTTCAATTTTGTGAGGTTAAAATATTCACGAAAAAACTATCGACCACTCCCTCCTCGGTCAAAGATTGCTTGTATGGGACAACTTCCCAAGAACATTGAGCGAACTTTAAATGACCAAGAAGAAACACAGGGTTGAACTTGATGTTGCTGTTTTTCACGGTGAATGCGCGGAGTTAATCGAGGTACTTCTTAGGAATTCCGATTTGATTGAGCTTTAACCACTCAAAATTGTTTTGTTTTGGCTCAAGACGTTGACGTTAACGGTCTTTGAGAAGCCACGATTCCTCGGCATTGAAAAGATTGGATCATTCATGTAAAGGAATTGTTCATACGATGTGAAAGTGAGCAAACAACAATGGTATCTGCAGAGGATTGTGGACGCAAAGAACTCGCTTCTGAAAGAACAGTTGTCAAGTCGTTCAAGATCAGCATGGTTCGAAAAAGGATTATTTTACTTGTTTTTAAGCTTAACGAGTCGAATCTTATTGGTCTCTCTAAACCTCATAAAGCACGTGTCAATGGAGGCAACACTGGACTTATGCAATTTTTTAACAATTAACTTGGGAAGGGTGTGACGTATGGTTTTGGAAATATAATATAAGTGAATGGGAAGCCTCAATTCGATGGAGCCTAAGTGGTTGAGCTTTCGTGTTTGCAGTCTGAAATTTCAATGCATAAAATATTGGTGTTATACTGGAAATCTCTGTCGGGAATGCGAACAGTCTACCATTGGAAATCCAAAAGAGTGCGCCGAAAAATAGAAGTTCACCCTTTATTAGAAGTACACCTCTGAAGAGTAATTGAATCGTGGCAGCGGTATTCGAAACCAATAGAACTTGCTTTTTTGGACTTTGAACATTCGACTCTCCTTATCGTGATCGATTGCTCAACGCTCTGCGAGCCGATGGAGTTCCGGAAAAGTATGTTCGGTTAATCGACGACATGAACAGAGGTACAACAGCAGCAGTTCGTACACCTGTCGGATTTACGTCAGCTTTTGAGGTGAAAACAGGAGTAAGGCAAGAAGCCGTAGCAGGACCTTTTCGTTCCAACTTCGCCGTTGTGATATGATGCGTAGAGTTGCAGATCAGTTTCCTGCGGATGTGATCCTAACACCATCAGGACGCTCTCTTGTCGACCAGGAGTACGCCGAAGGCGTTGTGTTATTCGCTGAATACAACGCAAAACTGCAAAGGATTGTGAACCTCGTTTCGAAGTATGCCGCACCCTATGGACTTCGTCTTCGTCCCGACAAATGCAAGCAGAAGTGGGTCTCTCAGAGGCCTTCAAGGGGAGTTTGTGTGAACGGACAACGTACCGAACTGGTGGATGATTTCTGTTATTTGGGCTGTTTGCTGAAGAACGATGGTAGTTATGCAGCGGATATTCGACAACGATGTGTGAAAGCTACGTCTGCATTTAATTCTCTAACCAATTGTTTGTGGTCTACCACCATCGCGAAGGAAGTCAAGCTGCGCGTCTACCTATCCGCTATTCGCCCTATCATGATGTACGGATCGTAGACGTGGGCAGCACCGAAGACGCAGATGGAAAGGTTGGATTGCACGGAGTGGAAGCTTTTTAGGCGTTTGCTTAGATATTTCTGGCCGCGTGGCAGATCTTTACAAGGAAATCGACGCAGTACATCAACGCTTAACACGATGGAGGTGCCAGCATCTCCCTACGCCATCTCAAGTAGCGATGGAAAGTTGACTTCGACTGTTCGGGCATATACTAAGAAGAAGGCCGGATCATCTAGTACAACACGCTCTAAGAATGCTTCGAAATCCTGTCTGGAAACGGCCACCTGGACGTAGGCAAAACTCAAGACGGACGTGATTACGAAGGGTTTGAAGTCACTCGGCATTGAAAGACAGTTCAGTCGCCATAATTTATTTCGCAGGAATTGAAATAGTGAGAGCTGGATGGAATGTGTTCAAATTGTGGCTGAAGACCGTGAAAAATGGACACGGCTGACTAATAGGACGGCACATCTAGGTGAAGATGCGGAATGACCGCGTCAGGCGAAAGCCAACCGATTAAGTCAAGTAAGTCAAGTCACACCTCTAATAGAAGTATACCAGAAAGAAAGGGCTGAGAATTTGAAGTACAGCCTCTATTTGAAATACACCTCAGGTAGACGTACATATGAAATAGGGTCTGAGTATTAGAAGTACATGCACTTCCAGAAGAGAAAATACGGTATATCCTCGTCTTGTCAAAACATTAAATCGAGAGCTTGGTTATGTGGTTCAACCGTTTTTGATAGCTAAATTTGCGGTTATTTCTGCAAGTGAATGTCGATCAATTTTGACATTACACACATGAGACTGCAATCGTTTTGGGAGGAGCTGTGCACGTGTACACGAATTGACAACACATGATCCTAATAACTCTATTTTTATGTCGTTTCTTACCGCGTAACCGTCGTAGTCTTTTAACCGTTTGCGGGCCGAGCTGAATTTTATGGATTTTTTCCACAACTTTTTTCCATTTCGACCACTGCCTTTAGGATCCATGCCTCTGCCGATTGGTGGATGAATGCTTCTAAAGTCCTGTTACACCCTCAATTCCTGCAAGGTTAAAAGTTTCTCATTCTAGCAATGTTTGGACAAATGGTAGATCTTCAGCTGCGGGCGAGGATGTACGCATATACTTGTCCCAAATAATAGTATTCTTAATATTTGACGCTTTGAATGAAATCAGATTGCGAACTTTTTATAATGCACGACGTTTTGGTTATAATCCGCGGATTTCTAGATTTTTCGAATGTGAAAATCGACTATTCTATTGGATTTTTGAAGAATATTTCAGAACAAGTGACTGTGCTTTATATGAAAGTGTTTTGAGAGGGAGCGTAGATTTGTGTATTTTCCTAGACAACGAAGTTGTCGAAGTTAGATTTTTGTTATATTCATGGCAAAATATCAGTCACAAATGCTTTCTGTTTTTGATGAGCTTCAATATATGGCGTCGGTTGTCGGAAATAGTTCGAGCAAGCGAATGTGAGTACACCCCATCAGGAGCAATTTCTAACATACCCCGACGCCGAAAAAAGGAAAAAGAAAATTTGATCATATTTCAAAGCCGGAGCCGGTATATAAATGTTTTCCGAAGAACAAGTTTGGGCATAGGGGGAACTGAAGAGAAAGATAGTGACTCTGCGGCTGGTGGCAGCTGGGATAGCCTTTCCAGAACTGGGGTAGATCAATCGAAGCGAAAAATGTCTTCCATTTCCCCATTTCGGTCTAGAAATTCTATCAATGATAAAAGCTAATGCTACAAATTTTTCCCAGCATTCTCGACATTTGAAGCTAAAGGTTAACTCATTTGGTGTACCCCGAAATAAGACTAGATGCTTTCGAGCTCTTCTCAGTGTAGTGAGCTCGATTAGGGCATCTAGCTACCCACCGGCAGGGTACACAATACCGTTTAAAGGCAGTGTTCACGATAAAAACCATGTCTGATTTTTTGGTGGAGATCGGCAGCTGCGGGGTCTAGCGCAACCCTAACGTTGGAAAAACTAAGAAAAAAGAGCTTGGAACGGTCCCCTACGGCCCCAAAGTTGGGCACCCGTCAGCTCGTCACACCCCAGATGCACTTTCCACGCGCACCGACGTGAACAAATGAATGCTCGAGATTGTGAAATGAGCGATGGTTTCCGATCAATAGCCTCTTTCTTCCCTTTATTCTCAACTTCTCTCTTTACTCAGGTCAGCTCGCATACATCGGCTGCAAAAGACGGAAGTTACATGCCTTGGACAACTCGTCCACTATGATTTCCTAGCTCAAATTTTGAGGGACCATAATTCCGTTCCTATCAGGTCTTGTGCGATTTCAAAAACATAATAGGAATCAGCATGAGACCGCCTTCAAGATGGGCGAGAAAGTAGAAAAACGATTCTTATCGTGAACACTGCCTTTAAATGTGACCTATTGAGTCATAGCAGTGATGCAGCAACATTGAAAATGTTTTTGAAGCATTACGCACTGGTATCTGGTGCAAGATCGGCGCATCGGCTGACATTTTAATCCGGATTTCTAGATTGCGCATTCGAGATTCTATTCCGAGGGGGAGGATGGGAAAGCTTTGAATGTAAAAAAAGGCTAGATCCCTGAAGTTCCTAGCAAAACATACCTTTTCATAAAATGGACGAGATGGAGGTAGACAAGAAGCTGAGAAGACCTCATGGGTGTTCCCTGGGGCAAGAGTTAGAACGACCGAAGATGAGCTAGGTTATCCAAATGGTATCGGTAGCGTAGAAGTATGAAGAACATCGCCTTCCAGGTAATCTGGGGTGCGGTTCAAGAACATTATCATAGCAAAAGGCTTCCATGAAACCCTAGATGGTGTGGAAGCAACTTGCAACTATAATCCGTAGCCATGGGAAGCGAGTTTGTCCATGGGATGCGAGCTCGTCCATGGAACAGCCTTTTGCCCTCCCACGGCATCGTGGGAACATTCTTGAATGCAACCTTGGAACGTATTAACTACATACATACATGGCCGAGTAAACATTGTCATTGCCTGTTCGTTGTGATTTAACACTGCAAAGACTTCACTCTGTAAACGAAAGGCTCTGCAAAGGCTCCACTCAGTATATGAAAGAGTCTTTAACATACCTCAAAGCGATCGAAAGTGTTGCAGTCATTAGTGTTACAAGCGCAGAAAATATAATAAAATCTCTTCATTTCCTCATTCCTGAATTCTCCATTGCAAAATGGAGTCTGAACATGGTTCGGATCACCTCAAGATGACACATATACTCTACGCACAGTATTCACAGCCATAGTGAAAGTGTGCGATTTCATTATCGCAGGAGAAACGAATGATCATCTCAAAATATCTCAAGGTAGCTGAGTTGAACGCAACATTCAGAGGTTAGGCAGGATTCGGAACCTATTTAAGCTGTAGCCTTTTGGAAGACAGAATTTTGATGTTTTTTGAATAAAAAGGCACTAAATATTCGAAAAACATCAAAATTCTGTCTTCTTAAAGGCCTCAGCTTACTTAACTGGACTTGTAGCCGTCGATTTGTGTTTACCAGATCATACCCGTTAACGGGTGATTGCTGTTGTGCCCACACAGTTCATGTGTGAATAGCTCATGGATGAAGAACGGGGTGTCGGTGGTGTAATGGTAACACTCTCGCCCGGAAAGCGTGCAATGCAGGCTTGAGTCCTGCCTTACATCTCAGTTTTGACTACCTTTTGATAATTTATGATCGCACAACATGCCATAAAAAGGCTTTAATTCTTCAAAAAAAATCTCAAAATAGTTCGTGGGTTTCAAATGATGTGCAGCGCACGCTACATGCCTAATTGACAGTTTCGAATTTCGGACTGAGTGCGATTTTCAAAATTGGGTGGCAACAGCCTCAACACGATCGAGAAAAGTATTGGGAAAACTCTATTCTGCGCAATTCTCGTGGATGATGGACAATTGAGCTGGTTGGAGTGGTCAAAGTGACCAACACTAGTGCATAGAAAAATTTGGAGTGATAGGCGCCCATATGAGGAGCATTTTTCGTATCCAACTGAGCTCTCTATATTCCATATTTCAAAACGGTTTTCGATTTTTCTGCGGTTTTTGTGCCTAACCGACGTGCTCACCACTGGTCATAGTACGCTGGTCTGCCATGTCCCTGCAGCAGCGTTTCAGACTACGTGTTTGCGCGACGGTCGACAAAAGTTTATTCTTTCGGTGTTTCTTCAGGGATTCCCTGACTGCTACACGACATGCCTTATTGATTCTCGGCTTCTCCAAGTGGTCTCTTCTGACCTCCCCTCGACGCTTCAACATTTGTTGCGCTCAAGAATTTAATCTTTCCTTTCCGTGCTCTCGCTGCTCCAATTGCCATTTTCGCAGAGTGGAGAAGACCACTTTTTCAGTCCGTCGTAGTCTGCAGTAGGATTCTCGGCTACCGTCCATGGGGCCTCATTGTAGCGAGGGAAACGAATCGGGGCAAGTCGATGTTTGTCTTGTTTGAAGATGCGGGTACTAAGATGTATTTTGGCTCGAAGCAGTCGGTGGTTGGATCCGCAGTCGAAAGATGGCACCACTCCTGTATCCATCAGACTCCATCTGCGATTGGTTAGAACGTGATCCAGCTACGAATGAGTTTGCCCATTGGGACTTTCCCAGGTCATCATACGGGAACGATTGTTAATTATGACTCCGTCTCCATGTTGGCCTAGTCTCCAGTTGTCGTCACTTCAGTTGCCCACGAACGCGTTGAGGTCACCACAGATGTACTTGTAGTAGCTCTTCTTCTGCCTTACAGTCATTTCTAGCTCTGTATAAAAAGCGTCCCTTTCTTCTTCCTCGGCTACATCTGTAGGGGCATAGCAGTTCACGATCGAGATTACGGTCTTCTGGGTGATCTTCAGTCGCAGCACAGCTACTCCTGCGCTTCATGTGAATGAACAATCGGCCGAACTGCAGAATGCACAAGATAGCCAACTCCTCCGATATTCTTGGCGCAGCCACTTTCTGTCCCATCACCAGTAATTCTCCTTGATTGGTCTTTCTCGTATACGCTTCTTTCACTTTCGATTCCTGCAAGCAAATGACATCGTACTTCACTTTTGTGGACTGATGGAGGAGAGATCCGATATCTGCGTCGGATGCAGACGTTCAACAGTTGTAAGAGCTGATCTAGAGGCATTGTTCACTATGAATTTGGAATTTTCAGATGACGCCCAGTCCAGGTGTTCTTCCGTCCTCGGTAGCGACATCTCCGGGCGCCGTAGGAGAGCATATCCGATTCCGGGCCGATTTATAATGCTCGCGAATGTAGAAAAAAGGTAGTCTGGTTACTCCCGGAGTGCAGAGCCGGTGCTATCCAGGAGTCGTCCGTTTTTGCATTAGTGCTACGTGCTTAGTCATGATTTGGTAGCTTTTAGGGTTGAATGCGAAATGAAATCCTACTTCTTTCTACGTTTTCGTTTGATTTTTTTTTCAGGTTTTCTTGGTGCGTTGTTTACCACATAATGGCCAGGCAGCTTTGGGGGTCCAGATGGTTCATACTCGTCAAAATATGATAGGGATTCCTAATCACTATGATAGGCATCGCCACCTTGTTCAGAGTGATGGTTATCTCCACATGGCTCGTTGTGATGGACATCTTCACTTACTAGGGGTCATTTTACTTACACGCCGATGATTTGGAAAACCACAATCTGAATGCCAGTCCTGTGCACCGAAAACCCGTGTTCAAAATTTCCTAAACGTCTCAGAGATTCACAGGAGATCTCTAAAAATAACTATTTTTATAGCTGTGCGAAGAGAAAAGAGGTAGCCAAACGGCGACTTGGCGCTATCGCAGACGGGGTGGGGACGCTCAGAAATCGAGCCAAAAATGAAATGAAACGCCTATCAGGAACGCTGTGAATCGAAGTATTTCTTTAGAATTTCAGTAACAACAATGATTGATAGCAGTGCCAAGCATCTTTTATCAGTTTTGTAGAAGACCATTTCCGAGGAGGTTAGACGGTAGTACACAAGAGAATAACAGTAATTCATAACAAGAAAATTAGGAAAAACAGGAATGGAATGGGCAGGGCTTCTCCTTATAAACTCCAGGCATCGGAACGGCTTGGGGAAGGAGGTGACGAGGCAAGAGCAGCGGGTCGAGCACGTAGTCAACCAGTCCGAGGAATATCTATCTTATACATTTGCATCTTCCCTTTACACCTCAACGATCGGCGCGCGACCTCTTTTCGCACGCCTGTACACAAAAATCGATGATCTCTCATGTTCAACCTGATTCCGCGCTCTCTTCCTCCCTTCATAACTCCAGCAAAACTTCCTTTTGTCTGGTTCTACTGCAATCGTTGGCTCCTGGTGGTGGTCTGTTTGTCTCGCCATTCAATCACCTTCACTAAGCCTGGAATTGAATTGGTCTTGCAGAGACACCTTAATAATAGTCTTGACAACAACATCTGCCGATCTTAAAAGTGGCCTTCCTCTACAGCGCAAGCGCCCGGACGGGAACTTTCGGCCGTCTTTTTCGACCATCTATCGTTAGCTCTCCTCATAACGTGAGCGACCACTGAACTTTGATTTTCTATGCGATCACGGAGGCGAATATACTTCGAAGATCTTAACTGCGCAGTCCGGCTTGATGTTGGGTGCGCCGGTTATACTTCGGGAGCCAACGCTCAGGCCACTACGCAGTTAGACTCCGTGATCGGTCGACCATCATCCTCAATTTTCGCTGATTTGCACCAGGCTCTCCTCATGAACTGGGTCTTCGTCCGATTGATCTGCTGTCCAATCCTTGTCGCTGATTCGTTCAACTACGTTGGTTCAACTACGTCCACTTTAGTCGGCGTTCAGAGTTTCTGCGAGGCGACGCGATGACACATGTCAGCGCGACGCTGGAATCGCGTCACCCAGGCTTCAAGGTGTGAACGCTGCTCGAGCGCGGAGCGACCACACTCAGTAGCGTACGTACGCGATTTCTCGTATTAAAGCTACGAATTTTTTTTCTAGCTGTACCAGCAGTTTTTTCGTGTTTTTTTTAGATACATGAAATCTTATATATGCTTATTCTATTTTTCTCATTGTTAGATTTGGTTGGGTTAATGAAAAAAAACAACGAACAAAAGCAGTTTGCCTTCACGCGGCGTCCTCCGCGTCGCGTTGCATTGCAAGGCGACGCGACCGTTGCGTGTTGCTCCGTAATGTATCGCACCTCTTTCGCTTGACCGATACCTAGGCTGATTGTAACATCGAGTCGCGCTGCGAATGAACTCAGAGCGCCTCCTTATTGATGCCATTTGAAAAGATGTGGATGTCGTCGCCAAAATGAAGATTTGTGATTAATTTTTCAACCACTTATAAGCCCTTTTCGCTTTCGGCATCACTGTACGGTGAACTGCTTGGATGATACTTGTCGTATCGCCCTGTCGAACCCATTTCCAATATAAACGGTGAGAGCGCGATGGAAAAGTCGGTAAATCGTAGCACCATTTCGATAAGAGCCGCCCTAGCGTTGAAATATAGGATGGGTCCCCTCTTTAGTCGATTAGAGCTGACAGGACGTCATTCGTTTTGACCGTGTCTAAGGCTTATTCGCAATCGATTAAAGTTAGAACTGAGGCAATCGATACCCGACCGTGGCAAAGTTTTGCCTTCTCTGATAGCTCTGCTTTATCCTAGGTCTGCAATAACGATCTGAGTGCATAACTTGAGAGCACGCTCAGCAAGAAAATCGTTAGACAGTAGCGAGAATCTTCTTGAAAAAATGACTGTGCGCAGACTCCTACACTGGTCTGGAATTCCTTTTTTCTGTAGATACGATGGCACATGTGTCGCAAGAGGCGCGTGTTGGTTGTAGTCTCCAGCTCGGAGCAGATGGCAGAAATTCTCTCTGGTTCTGCAGCTGTGTCAATCTCCATACTTCTGACTGCAGCTCATACCTAACAACGGTGGTGCTTTTTCAGCAAAGATGTCTGACTCTAATACGGGAGATGTGGTTCGGCAGAGGTTGACGTAGAGCGTCTCCGTGATCGAGTCGATCTCATGACTGGAAATGAAAGTGATTCTATTTTTGTTGACAAATGCTTGTTGTAGAGTACTGAAATTATGAAGGTCCCCGCGGTATTTCTCTGAACTAATCCTTTTCTGTGCTGCCTCTAACAGCCTTCGTTGCCTGTACTGCTCAAGATCTTCCTGCAGCGATCGTCTGCGGCTGGCTACAAGCCGCTCGAGGTGAGTGGCAGTCGGATCCGGCCTTAAACGCCTTCTTTCTTGCATACAATTGTAAGTAGCATTAGAGCCAACGTTGGAGTTGGTTAGCGGGAAGAGCGAGGGCTCTCCAGCACAGTCTTGAGGACCTGCGATGAGCAGGTCGTAGTTCTTGGCAAGGTCATTCTTGATTCAGCAGTCATCTCGGAGTTCTCCTTCGTTCAAAATCGGTCAATCGTCTCGAGCTGTTTCCGTCCTCTTGCGCGGTGATAGCAATCCTTCTCCAATATGTGATTGAAGTTGATTTTCGAACGAAATAGACGGTGATCGGAGCCACTCATAAGGATGACACCACGGAGCTGTCAAACAGGCGATATTTTCTGTTAGTCAGTATGCGGTTGATCTCAGCACGAGTTGTGCCGTGATTCCCACGTACAGTTTCCGTGTTCCTTCTGTTTGACTAACGGGTTTCCATGAAGGAGACGCGTTGAAAACATGGGCTCAGAATGACGATGTCCATTCTCGTTCCAGTTGCCGATTCAAACTTCCAATCCTGCATTCGTTTTCGGTGTTCTTTTCAATACTGGCTTTAGGTTTAGAACCATTCATTCGCACCAGAAATTCTCGTTGCGGATAATGTCTTCCAATTGCTCGTAGTACGCATCAAGTCAAAGGTCGTCAACTGTTGGTTAGTGTGGATAAAAGCTGACAATACTGTTGATCTTTTGACGCGATGGGTGGAGACGGAGGATGGCCTCCAGCGCCACAAACGCGTATTTCGCCTTCGGGTATTTCACCACCTTTGTAACCAACGGTTGGGTAGGAGACCTGATCTTTGGCATGTTCATAGAGTTGTACATGTGTTTAACTAAATGTAAATATAAAAAAATCGAGAATCCAGTGAGAAGTTGTCGAGGATCGGGCAAGAAGTTGTCAACAATTCGTCGACAGCTGTCGAGAATACTCCAGAATCTGCTTAAAGGCATCGTACGCGCTGAAATCCACTCTCCATTTTTTTTGCTCAATCCCTTCCTCGGGCCCCTGTGAGAACGTACAACGAGCTTGGCTGCTCAAAAACGTACCATTGTGAGCATATAGGAAGTGGAAAGTAAGGAATTCCGTCAAAAGGGGTCGGCCCGTCCGTCAGTCATTTGGCACTTTCGCAATATTTGAGCAGAACGTCGGTTCGCTAAGTACAGGGCATGCTACTGTACGCTGACGCACCGTCGGACGAAAGTGGTATTATCGACTGTAAGTTTCTCGTCACACAACGAGCGAGAACGATGTGCAGGGCCCAGGTGAGTATTTTTGTTAGTCAGTGCAAGTCAGTGCAGTCAGTGCATTGTAGTCGTCGGCGAATCGTTTCCAACGCTGCGCCAATGGACAAATTGTAGAACTGCTCCTCCGCTTAAAGGCAGTGGTCGCGATCAAATATGCTTGTCATCTTTTTCTCTCTAAACCCTTTTCTGGGTCTCGAGTAGTAGGACCTATGAGAAAAAAACGCGAAAAAACCACTGTTTCGGGCCAAATTTGAAACCTGAACTTTCTTGTCTTTTGATGGTGGACGAGCCCACTCCACATCATAGGCATCGATGACCTCTTATGTCAAGAACATCAGCTGGCTTGAAATTGAACTCCAATAAATGAACCTTCGAATTTATGTACACATCTAGTCAAAAACATTGACTGAAATGATGCTTTCACTGTTTTTATTCGTTAAATTTGCATTTATATGGTCCTCTGAATGTCGATGATTTTTGACTGCTCGGCATGAGACTGCGATCTTTTTCGTCATCGCTGTGCACGTGTGCACAAACTGGAATCTTTGGCCCTTAGCAACTCTAATTCTAGCCCGTTTTTCACCGCGCTAACTTCATAGTTTCTCAGCTGTTTTTGATCTAAGCTGATTTTTGTAGTGTTTTTCGATAACGTTTTTCAACGTGACCACTGCCTTTAACTATCCCGACTCAATGCCGGCGCGAATTTCAAACGATTTGCAGAAGGTTTTTAAAACGGTTCTTTCTTGAAAAGTTAACGTTTTCGAGGGGGCTTTTCGCTAACTTTAGTTACTATAGGGGTGTATTAAACTCAAAAACGAGACATGGTTTTCAGCGCGTACGATGCCTTTTAGTTGTCCTGTATTCGTACAAATGCAGGACAAATTTTCGCCATATTCTCGACGACGAGTTTTACCTGAGCTGGGAAGCCGCCCTGCGCGGCTCTCTGTTTGAATTATTCAGATCATTAAAATTTGATTACGGGTGAGAGCTAATGTGCCAGACACCTCTGTGTTTCAACTAGCTGAAAATCTTGGCGCAAGGCGGTAAAAGTGGGACATGTTCACCCGGAAAGCTCTCAACGCAGGTTCCAATTCTGCCTGTGCTAAACAGTTTTGCGTAAAACTCAACACCCTTGCGATAACACAAAACTCGATCTGTCTATCGAGCATAGACCAACTCTTGATAAGTGCAGTGAAAGACGAGATGTTCGTTCTCTCAAACTTCTTCGTTAAACTTATCGAAGCAAAACCAATTATTGGTTGAAGCAGTGTACTTACATAGCTTGAAATATGTTGATTGCCCTCTTGCAGTTTTCAGGATTGTGTTTATTTTGTTTTCATATCGCGTTGATTTCGCTATGACAAGTATACCGGAGAAGTTTGTAAACAGGATCTCTCGTGTTTCACTACACTTATCAAGAATAAGTTTATGCTCGACCGCCAATGCGTATTTTTTAATTTTTCGTTGCACTTCTAACTTTTTCCTAAGCTACAATCGTTTTAGGTCAAATCGATTCCTGGAATAATTTCAAGCATTTTTTGTTCTGCTCTAGTGGGAATGCTATATGTTTTCCTCTTTTTTATTGGAATTATATTCTGAAGTGTGACATTGTCAAATCATTACTTTGCAAGAAACCTGTACTTTTAGAATATAATTTTTTTTCGAAGTTGGTGTTCACTGAGCGTGATAGAAAACATACCGGCTTCCCTATTAGTTTCATATCTTCTGGATCGTTTTCTTGTAGTGTGTAGGAATAGTAGATGCTCAATTTCCCACATTTCCGTGAAGTGTCAAATTTGACTGCGTACACGCAGAGAGACTCCTTAATAAATATATCACGGTTTTGTTAACCTTCCACACTAGGTGCTGTCAAAATTAGTTAGCATCTTCCAGTTCCACCTGGGTCAGTTGTCAACCCTTCTTTGTTTTCACCTTCTGTGACGACTTAAAGACGAGAGCTCTTCTCGAATCCTTCAACACTTAGCTCGTGACTGTCCCGACAGTGATTGTCACGAGTTGAAGCCGACATAAAGTCTTGTCGCACTTGGTGCTCTCGCGTCATGAGATATGTGGCGTGGTTTCCATACCTGAGGGCGATTAAGATCCCGCAACGGAGGGTGCGTGTTACACTATTCTGTCGTATTTAGTGCCTGATATGTTCGGTAAACACTTAAGATATGTTGCGCCCCTACTACGCACTACTCAGGAAATTCTGATAAAGTTACATGCGAATTAACGACCCTAAACATAATACCTGCGACTTTTTTCACAACTTTAAGTTAAAGGTGACCTTCAAGAAAGTAAGCATATTGCACGATGCGAGTTGACTTACACGTGACATAAAGTACTGACGTAAGTTAAATTTGTTATTTTATCGCACATGTAACTTATCTCGGGGCGGGCTGTTTCCTAGAAAGGAGTACGACGCACTCTCGAGGCAGGCTGAAATGTTGGTTGCGTCGTCGGTTCATTTACCCAAGTTTGAGGTACTTCAGCCCACACACCGGAAGGAGGCCCCGCCTGGCCGCTGGCGCCCCCACGCATCTTCGGTGGGCATGCCGCGTGTCGGTGATCCGACAGCGTCGCGTGTCGGTGACGGCTGCGTCGCGTACGGTTGTCAGGTAACATGTAATAACGGAGCATATTACTCGCAAGGTTGTGTATTATTAGAGCAAGTTACATGTTACTTTAAAGGCACTGTTCGCGATAAAATCCGCTTTTCTGTTTTTTTGCCTATCTTAAAACAGGTCCCATTCTGATTCTAATGATGCTTCTGGAATCGTACAAGACATTCTGGGAACGGAGTTATGGTCCCTCAAAAATTGAGCTAGAGAAGCATGGTGGACGAGTTGTCCGAGGCTTGTAACTTCCGTCTCTTACAGCCAATGTATGCAAGCTGACATGAGTAAAGGGAGACGTTGAGAATGAAAGGAAGAACGGGGCTTTCGATCGGAAACCATCGCTCAACTCACGATTTCGAGTGTTCCTTTGTTCACGTCGAGGGGCGAAAAGGGGCGGGGCTTGCCCACAATGGCGGGGTTTTCCCCCATTTCTAAGCCGTTTTGCGGATCCTGGGTAGCTTTTCGTCCCGTTTTTCCAACGCTGTTCTGCTTCTGAGAGCCACGAGAAGCGTTTGTCATGAAAAATTCGAGGATGAAGTTTATCGCGAACAGTGCCTTTAATCAAAAACCTGGTCAAGTTACACATAACATCGCTTCAAGTTACTTGTGAACTTAAAGTAAGTTGTGTGAAGCCATCATGCAACTTGCGTTTAGGTCTCAGGTAACTTGTTCAGAAATTCCTGAGTACGGCTGTTTTGTCTCTGAGACAGCGTGCCTACTCTGCTCACCTACCCCATGTACTCAATTTTCTGTCGCTCCTTTGAAAAAAAAAAGGATTCCTGTTAACATGTAGTAGCTTGTGCTGCGCGCCGTCTCTCAAATGTTTAAGCTATTGGTGTGCGCTCTGTGAATATGAGCTGAGAGTTCAATTTACTTCAGGGTCTAGGATCTCAAGACGAAGAGCGAGTTCTTCGCGACAAACCCGGGATAAGAGCATGTCAATTGCTCCCAATTCCACTTGTTATCCTAACGATTATCTATTCTTGTAGCAACCTCCTCTTGAATCTTGAAAAAAATTAGAATTGAATGAACAGTGGAAAGTTCTATAATTGAGCATAACCTCCGACAGTAATACTTCAACATTTTGGAGCGCTCCTCTGATTAGACGACCCTGCTGAATATTCTGACAGTGGCCGTAGCGTTGCGGCGAGGTCATGTTCTTGTAGTTGGGGAATTTGAGACGCAGTCTACACCACCCGACCGATTGCGGTCAAACGCGATGGGATTCGTTACAAAGTGGGTCTGAATAATGGGAGGAACGAGATAGTGGCATGGAACAGTATGAACTGCAGAGAGACCGTTGCGATAATTAACGTCCAAACGCTGTCTCATTGTTGCAGGATCCGAACCCTGACGGTTTTCCATTTCTCTCATCTATTCTACAGACTGCTGCGAATGTGCAACACCGCTTGTAAAATTTCGTCAGAAAGCGAGCGAGGTCGGGTTTTCGCGTCTTTTTTGTATTGGGTTGGCAACTAAGAGAATGCGGATTTTTTTCAGAAAATAAAAGACGATTTCTTATATACATATATTGGATATTGAAGAGGTTTACCTTCACGCGTTCAGACTTCGGAGCCTCGGTCGGATCTTTCTTGTTAATTAAGCACTTCAGCGTAACCGAACTCTGTATCATCAGCACCAGAACAACAAAGTAAACCAGATCTACAACGGAAATTCATGAGCGCGAGCCAATGAGGTTGTATCATCGACAAGAATCTTCGCAAACAGTTATAGTTAGTTTAAAAATGCTTCATTTTGCAAGTGAACGCTATATATAGAGTTGACTCGCTAAATTCGCTAAATGAAATCCTGGGGTGTTTGTAAAGACTGTTCTTACGACGCCAAGTAAGGACAAATAGCCAATCCACAAAAAAGGTTTTCCATGGCTATGAATTTTAATTACAAAATGTGGCCACATTTCCATGGAAACCAGCCGTGAAACTACTTCCATGAAGCACGCTGATTAGACAAATGGCCCCCGTAAGGGTCGGCCAATGTCCGGGCTGAGTCGTCTTCTCCCGTCCCTAGTGATCCTTGACGCCCATGGCTGGATCAGGACGGACCAGGCAGGCTCCGTCGAAATGGGCCTTTCAATTTCAGTAAGCAATGTATCACTTGGACATCGAACTTCATGGCCACGGACGGCACAGGCGGCTCAGTCTGGCCAAATCGTGTTGATTTTTTACACCCGATTCGCATGACGTAAATGCTTTCCAAGCGGACTGACTACACCCGATTGGCCGACTATGACAAGGACCTGACAACGTATGATAGAGTCAGTCATTTGAATAGAACGGTGCATGTGGGGCCGCTGCAGACGACGTTATCCGTTCGCGTTAATGCTACGCATGCGTGGCGCTGATTTCTTCCCTTTCTTGTTCGCTGACGCGTCTACAATTGAGTAAACTCCAAATACCGTGCGGTACCAATTGCTACAAGGGCATGAAATGATGATACCAGTTGCATTGCTATATCAGACCGCCTGACTCAAACTCTCAAATAAAAATTGCTGAGTATTATGGCTTTGTGGCAATCGGTACCGCACAATATGTTTCGTCTAGCTATGTCGGAAGGCCGGCATCTTTCGGCGGGCTTTGAAGGGTAGTCGTCTTGTGGCGCGAAACAATAAAGAAGGTTGGCGGATAGGAGAGAAGGGCTAGGAACTGCTATTGGTCGACGCCAACTCGGTAACCAATAGCGAACCACTCAAGAGGGCGGACAAAACTGAAAAGTCCATCAGAGGACGTCGAAAACGTCACAACTGGTAAATTTTAATGGGCACCTTTCACAATTTAAATTTCAGTTCCCTTCTGATGCCTTCACTTTTTTAGATTGTCCGTGACACGCCCGGGTTTGGCCAAGACTAGCTGAACAGCGTTTGGGGACCGTAACTCCCGAATACAGGGTAGCGTTTAAATCAAATCTTTCTATGGCATTAAGATTTACGCTCATACTATCTTTTTCAGCTTCTTTGTGTATCTTGAAGATCCAACGAGCAGCACTTGGGGACCCTGAGGCAGTTAGCCGACGACTGCATGTGGTGGAGATCACACGCCTTTAGAGCTATGCAAGAGGCGCTGTTAGTTACTTAAACTTGGAATCATCTCGACTGTTGTTCAGACTGTATCGTGTCGTGAAAATTTCCAGGCAAGGTGTTCCTTCGTTCGTTCAAGCACAGGATCGTCGATGGCAAACTGCAATGGCTTCCGGCCGATGTAGGCTTTTTTTATATTCACTAGCGCGTGGCAACATCCGTTGATCTTTTATTTTATATCTTTAACATCTATTTCAGCACCGAGCGAAGAAGCCGCGTCTTGAGTTAGTGATGGATTCCAGGGCCGTGACGGACGTTAGTAGTTACCCATTTCACTGAAATTTCTGATTGTTCTTAAAGGCACATTACACCCTCAGAAATGAATTTTGTGATTTTCGTTTATTTGTGTAGTAGACCCTCCTGTATAATACGTGCCAAGTGCGGGATCTCAATTCCTTCAAATAAGCGAGATATAAGCGACCATCACAGGCCCGACCCCCTTCATGGTTTTTGACCTCGATATCAGCCGGATGGATGGATGAATTCCGACCGTGTCGCGTTCTTCAATCCATTTCCGGACTATCTCCTAAAACCTGACTCGCTCTCGCGCAACGATTGCGAATGAAGAGAAATATAGGCCCGAGACAACCCGTCCACCAAATTTTTACCCTCAAATTATAGGCATCTTTGAGGAGCCGTAACTCTGTTCATAGGAGCTCTTGGGCGAATTCAGAGATACCACTGTGATCGGCGCGACAACTTCCCCAAGATCAGCATAAAAGCTAAAAAATACTTCTTTGGGTGTCCTGTGCCTTTAAGGCTGCCGAAAAATATTGTATTGTGAGGATACGAAAGGAGCGGGGAATTTCAAAGGTTCTTCAAACCCGCAAAAATTTAGAAACCCATGAAAAAAATTCTCCTGCAAAAAAATCTGTAAATCCCCCATCTGAGAGACCTCCCCCCGGTTTTCAGCAGCTTCTTTGGACGTGCACGCTCAGCTCCAGTGGCCGGTGGAAGAAAATTTCGATAAGGGGTAGAAGAAGGTAGTTTTCAGGAGTTTCCAAGCTCTTTTGGAGAACGTTTGGATTTTTTCTCCCTTTTTCCGCCTCACCGAACAATTAATTTCTTATTTGGTGTGTAATTAGATCTTCTACTGTGCTTATCTGGGCCCAATTCCGGTCCGCAATTGCGTCTCGACACGCATTGCGGCCGCAGGCTTCCGAGTCAGAAGAGCTTCCAGCGCCGCAGCCGCCGATCTGCTGACTCTAGGTAAGTTTTGGAAACTGGAAACTAAGGAAAATTTGAGAAAATTGAAAAGCACGCCCATGCCGATCACTTTTTCCGCAGGGCTACCGTAACCATTCTTGAACAAAACATGATAACGAATGTAAACACACGCTCATAAGATGCGGGGTATAAGGCCCCGGTCATAGTTGGTGCTATTTGCATCTGCATCCCTGCATCCCCCCCGCACCCCCCCCCGCACCCCCCAACACCCCCCCCGCACCCCCCCCGGTCGATACGTACGTTTAAAATGATGGAGTGAGGTTGAGAAAATCACTCGGTGCATCCAACTAGATATGACGATGATTACGTGGCCAACAGGACTGCACCTGTTCAGAGAAATAGTGAAGGAGAGTATGGTGAAGTAACGGAGGTAGCAGTAAAGTTAGCTTTCTAGTGATACGCAATGATTTATCATTGGCCCGCCCACCCGGTGATTTTCTCATCCACGTAAAGAATGGATATCGACCGCGTCGGATGCATCGAGTGATTTTCTCAACCTCACTCCATCATTTTAAACATACGTATCGACCGGGGGGGTGCGGGGGTGTTGAGAGTGCGGGGATACACCAGTGATTTTCTCAGCTTCACCTCACCATGTTGTTCATACGTATCGACCGGGTGGGTGTTGGGGGTGTTGGGGGTGCGGGGATACACCGAGTAATTTTGCATCTCATTTCCAATGCATTCTGTGTGTATCGACCGGGTTGGAGGCGTGGGCTCATCCAACTATGACCGGGGCCTAAAAGAGCGGGGGAGCGGTATGCATTCATTCACACACCGCTCTCATCGAGAAGCCACTGGGGAGTGGCTGAGGAGGTCGAAATTGTGCAAACATGTTTGTTGGCTATTAAGATGTGCTGACACTCGAAAAATTTTTAAAGGAGGGTTACGGTAGCCCTGCGGAAAAAATGATCGGCATGAGCGTGCTTGTGGAAAATTGTTTGAAAAAGCCACATTGAGTCGGCTTTGGCGCTGGAAACCCGAATGAATCGAGCGCGTGCGGCTGCAAAGCGTGTTCAGACGCAATTGCGGACCGGAATTTGGCCGAGATAAGCACAGTCCATAACTCTATGGCGCTTAGGCCCCGGTCAGACTTCGTCGAAAAACCTGCTGAGTCCGACTGAGTCCGAATGAGTTCGGGGTGGAAAAACCTGCTGAGTCCCACTGAGTCCGGTTGCCCCCAGCGCCAACCAGTTCCTCTGCGAAACACGCAATTGATAGTGACGATTATCACCTCAGCTGTGAATCGGAACGTGTTTGGTGGCTGATTTTTCTTGTTTTCAACATGTCTGAATCTGATTTCCGTATCAGCAGCAGGTGGGGCAGAGCGCAGACGACGAGAGTCGAGATGCGGCCGGACTCAGCAGGTCGCAGTCGGCCGAAAAAATGCACCCAAATCACGTGAGAAACACCTATATCGACCGGTTGGGGTGAGGATGATTTCGGTGGGACTCAGTGGGACTCAGTAGGACTCAGTCGGTGCATTGGCCCCGCCCTTGTACGCATGAGAAATATCAGTATCGACCGGGGGGATTGCGGTGGGCCTCAGACGGTCGCAGTCGGACTCATCGGGTTGATTTTTTTGCACCCGTCTTCCACGAATTCGATGCGTATCGACCCGGTGGGACTCAGTAGATCCACCGACTATGACGGTGGCCTTAGATGATTGAATGAACGTCAGATGTGGGCTGATAGACAAACGTCGTTTTTTTCCACTCTTTTTCCGCACACCATACCCTTATTTCTCTGTTCAAGCCTTTGTTCTTGACTTTGTGTGCAGGTTGTGATACGTGTAGCCGTATTTCCTGCTGCTGGGCGGAAAACACAGGAAAAGGTCGGGAAATTTCTAGCGAAAGTAGTGGGTTAATGGTCATCTCAGTCAAAAAACAACGAAAGACGATAAAACAGCTAGTACTTGGATGAATGTGTGACTCCGAGTATCACAAGATGAGGAACCTTTTGAAAAAAAGTGAAATGAGCAAATTCAACCAAAAAATAAATAGAAAACGGGGTCGTTTACGTGTTTTATGTCAGCCAAAGGATACAAATGATAAAAACACGCGGTTAGGTCAAGTTGCTTTAATCTTTGTGACATTGTCCACCTTACTTAAAGGCAGTGTTCACGATGAAAAAAGTTTTCGAAATTTCACTAGGATTGGGTAGTGGAGGGACACTCTGTAACGTTAACGTCGAAAGAACGCATGAAAACGAGCCAGGAAGAGCCCCAAAATAGCCCGAAGTTGCAACTTCGAGCGCATTGAAAACCCCAAAAGCGCATCACACGCCCACCGACGTGAACAAATGAATGCTCGAGATTGTGAGACGAGCGATGATTCTCAATCATTAGCCCCGTTCTTCCCTTCATTCTCAGCTTCTCTTTTTACTCAGGTCAGCTCGCATAGATCGGCTGCAAAAGACGGAAGTTACAAGCCTCGGACAACTCGTCCACCATGTTTCCATAGCTCAATCTTTGAGGGACCATACCTGCGTTCACAGAAGGTCTCGTGGGATTTCAGAGACACCATTGGAATCAGCATGGGGCCGTTTTCAAGATAGGCGGAAAAACAGAAAAACGATTTTCATCGTGAACACTGTCTTTAAGTATGTATCTATTGCTGTCATTAAAAAAAACCTCCATGAAAATATTGTTAGAAGTTTGTTACCAGTTTCTAAACATGTTTCTCTTGTTTTTGCTTCATTTTCAGTGATTTAATTCCCTCTATGTTCCAAACGTGAAGTCCAGTGTATTAAAAATAGTTACATTGTTCTCAACCACGATTTTTCCGGTTGTTCTGTTATTGTAATGAGTAATGCTATTATAAAGACTATTTTTGTCTGTGTTCTTTGCCATTGGGAAACTGATGTTTGGGCTTCCATTTCAATTCGAAGCGAGATGGTAAGTTAAAGCAATGCCAGCATGCAGTGTCAGCTACAATACTAGGTACTGTGCTTATCTGGGCCTAATTCCGGTCCGCAATTGCGTCTCGACACGCTTTGCGACCGCACGCTCCCGAGTCGGAAGAGCTTCCAGCGCCGCAGTCGCCGATCTGATGACTCTCGGTGGGTTTCGGAGACTGGAAACTAAGAAAAATTAGAGAAAATTGCATAAGAAAGCCACATCGAGTCGGCTTTGGCGCTGGAAACCCGACTGACTCGAGCGCGTGCGGCTGCAAAGCGTGTCGAGAGGCAATTGCGGACCGGAATTTGACCCAGAGAGGCACAGTATACTAGTATTATTATGCTACTAAACTACTAGAAAATATTGGGAATGGAAGGGGTTCCGTAACCTTGTAGCAAAGCGAGGGGTGACCTGCAGGGGCAAGCAGGGCTCACCAGCAGTGCGTCTTCGCGCCGCGACTGCTCGCGCCAAGCGGGACTCCCTCTCCACCTCTTACGCTCTGGCCGCGGCTGATGAGCCTCGCGAGATTGAGCCCGCCCCCGAGCGCGAGAAGCGCATTCTTTGTGTGAGACGGAATGGCGAGTGGTTTTCAGCGGGTAAGATGCCTTCAAATTTTTTTATCATCTCTCATAATCAAAGTAAATGTACAGAAAGCCCGCCTATCAATGTGATTGTGAACACTGTCCCTGAAATTACATACAAGTCGTGCTGTAATATTCATATACAGCACGACTGGTGGAAGGCTTTCAGCATTCCAGCAACATGCTCTCTTGGTATGACACTAGTTCGGGGGGGGGGCTGGGGCACTCTAGATTCAAGTGAAGAGAATGAATGATACCGCACTCAGAAATCGAAGCATTTCCATGGAGTCTCAACGAAAACAATGACTGATAGCACTATCACGCGTATGATATCAGCACAAATTTTTATTTTATGAATGAATCACTTCATTTTCTCGAGTGCCCCACCCCAAATAGTTTCAAGGAACTGAATCCTGAGTGCCCCCCCCCTAAAGCCATTGTTGGTAGGACTTCGGCGTATTTTGGCTACCGTAATCCGGCAATCGCTTCAGGACCCAAAGCCCGATTTCCCTCCGCCCTTTAGATTGGCCGTTCCACTCACCACCTTTCGTTATATCGATTAGCTTTTCTAACCCCTCCATCACCACTGAAGCAGGAGGGTTCCGAAGAATTTCCTCGGAGAATATGAACAACATTCTGAGCTGGGCTGGAAGAGTTTTTGGATGAAGAGCTCTGCCATTTCAATATTCCTTGAAGAAGCTTTATTTATTTTAAGTTTTTCAAACTGCAGTCAACACTACAATGCTCTTCGATTTATTTGAATACGACTTTTCGATATTTGAGAATGAATTAATTTTTTTTGAATTAGGCATTTTCTTGCTTTCCCGCGAACGCTTGATTTTCCGTAATTCGGAGCCCAGGGTTTTCTTAGCCGAATAAGTGAAATCAGGCAGTAGAGGCAGAAGAATAAATAGGCAAAGGTCTGTGAATCACCCCTAAATAGTGACGCTCCGTAGTTTGAATACTTCCAGTTGATTTGGTGGAAAATTTTCCGTGCGCCTTATGAGTAGAGCAGGCACTGAAAAAAATTTCCTTGGAAAATTTCTTCGCGAAAACAGAAATCATGGGAATTCTTGTTTGTTAGGATCCCATTTATGGCTCCACCCATGGAAAATTTGTGAAGAAACTTCTTCATAAACTTCTGCAACGAACAATTTGTGAAGCATAAACTTCTGCAACGAACGATTTCTGTGTATACACCTTGGTTTTCCACACTCTGCAAGGTTCTCATCAACCCGGGGTTTTCCTTCCCTTGCAAAATCAGGAGAGTCAGGAGGCCTATGAAGTCAATAATGAACACAACGTGAGATCTCCAGTTTGAGTGACCCTTTCTAAGCTATCACGCCTAGAGTTCGAGGACATTAGGCTTTAAAGTTGAAAAAATCGCTGCGCTGACCATTTCTGATGTGATCCAACCTCTACATGGATGACCTAGTACGCTCCAGAGCGAAATCGTACCGGAAACGCTCGTGATTGAACTGAATGAAGCTTCGAACCGGTTCCGATGTCGAGGAAAACGGGCTTAGGGTCCTGAAGCGATTGCCGGATTACGGTAGCCAAAATACGCCGAAGTCCTACCATCAATGGCTTTACCCCCACCCCAAACAGTTTCATACCAGAGCGGCTTCTTGCTGTGGGTGCGCCAGAATGGTTTCTGCCTTTATAGCGCTTATTCGGTAATATTGAGAGCTCACACTTGGCAGGCGTTATACAAGATGGGTCCACTTCACGAACTAGTGGAAATCTCAGATTTCGTCCCTGAGGTCGCACTATGCATTTGAGGGTACTCTTTCGGAATAGACGACCCACCTGAAGGAATCGGATTTTCGTAGTGTTTATATATGTTCTTTGCATACATTTAACATGTTGTTCTATGTTTCCACATGTTTAGATGCAAAAACATGACAAAATGATCCTGCAGCTGCATGCGGCAACCTTTTTTACCAGAGTGGGTCGTCTATTCCGAAAGAGTACCCATTTGAGGAGCTCACAAAAACCTTACTCTTATCCACAGCAGTTTCAGGCCCCCGTCATAGTCGGTGGAACTACTGAGTCCCACCGGGTCGATACGCATCGAATTCGTGGAAGACGGGTGCAAAAAAATCAACCCACTGAGTCCGACTGCGACCGTCTGATGCCGACCGCAATCCCCCCCCCCCCCGGTCGATACTGATGGTTCTAATGCGTACAAGGGCGGGGCCAATGCACCGACTGAGTGCCACCAAAACCATCCTCACCCCACCCGGTCGATATAGGTGTTTTTCATGTTATTTGGGTGCATTTTTTTCGGCCGACTGCGGCCTGCCGAGTCCCGCCGCATCTCGACTCTCGTCGTCTGCGCTCTGCCCCACCTGCTGCTGATACGGAAATCAGATTCAGGCATGTTGAAAACAAGAAAAATCAGCCACCAAACACGTTCCGATTCAGGCCCCGGTCAGACTTCGTCGAAAAACCTGCTGAGTCCGACTGAGTCCGGATGAGTCCGGGGTGGAAAAATCTGCTGAGTCCCACTGAGTCCGGTTGCCCCCAGCACCAACCAGCTCCTCTGCGAAACACGCAATTGATAGTGACGATTATCACCTCAGCTGTGAATCGGAACGTGTTTGGTGGCTGATTTTTCTTGTTTTCAACTGATTTTCGTGTCAGCAGCAGGTGGGGCAGAGCGCAGACGACGAGAGTCGAGATGCGGCGGGACTCGGCAGGTCGCAGTCGGCCGAAAAAAATGCACCCAAATCACGTGAGAAACACCTATATCGACCGGGTGGGACTCAGTGGGACTCAGTGGGACTCAGTCGGACTCAGTCGGTGCGTTGGCCCCGCCCTTGCACGCATGAGAAATATCAGTATCGACCGGGGGGATTGCGGTGGGCATCAGACGGTCGCAGTCGGACTCAGTGGGTTGATTTTTTTCCACCCATTTCCCACGAATTCGGTGCGTATCGACCCGGTGGGACTCAGTAGATCCACCGACTATGACGGGGGCCTCACAGCTGAGGTGATAATCGTCACTATCAATTGCGTGTTTCGCAGAGGAACTGGTTGGCGCTGGGGGCAACCGAACTCAGTGGGACTCAGCAGGTTTTCCAACCCAGGACTCATTCGGACTCAGTCGGACTCAGCAGGGTTTTCGACGAAGTCTGACCGGGACCTCAGTGATATTTGGAAGGCAGATAGCGGAAAGCAAAAAGAGGCGGATCTGTGGGATTAGAACGATATTGTCCTAGTCACCGATTAAGGGCAGCATACACGCTCGTAAACGTGGTTGGGATAACAATGTGGATCGAGCCGTATGGCTTACAGCATAATGTCTACGCATTTTGAAGTGTCAAAAATGACCCACAACGCCGGTACATGAGTTAGAAGTTGGCCTCGCCCTTTATTTTCACGCCCCCTGTATTTGCCCTTTTCCTCCAACGCAGGGTCGCTGAGCCAACTTTGCCGTCAGTGACGTGTGTGGTTCACTTGTTCGGCAATCTACCAACAGTACCGACGGTGAATAGCACCCAGTAACCTTGCGTTGCAGGAAAAGGGGAAATACAGGGGGCGTAAAAATACAGGGCGGGGCCAACTTCTAACTCATGTAGCGGCATTGTGGGTCGTTTTTGACACTTCAAAATGCGTAGGCGTAGTAATCTGGGCCATACCATTCTATTTCCGTTGTTATCTCAATCACGTTTACGAACGTGTATGCTGCCTTTAAAGGAAGAAAATCCAAGGCTAGAAACCACGTTTAAAACTGCGGTCACGAGGTTTTCCATTATTGGTAGGGAACCATCTCAATCTGACGGGTGGTCTTCTTCTGGCGCCCAACAATGAAGAGGGTGAGCAGATCAGAGAAAGGGGCTAAGCACTGCTATTAGTCGACGCCACTTTGGTAACCAGTAGCGCTGTTTAGTCCTTCCCTCTGATCCGCCGACTCTTCTCACTGTTTGGCGCCATAAGACGACCACCCCAATCTGACGGTTTATCAGTTGATAGCTGTGAATTGTCACGTATTAGATGCATATTGATCAAGATAGGCCCAGCTTCTAGGTGGATCCTGAATGGGTCCTCCGCATCGATGCTGTTGAGTGGTCTAGTTCACACCAATCTGCCAACCATGACTTACCATTGCATGGCAGCATGATACAAAAAATGAAACTCACTGCATATGAAACTTCAGAGGCTATCAGCTTCAAAATATAACGGCAGCCAATATCAATGCTAACTTGAAAAAAACTTGTTTTCCTCCAATACTGAACGGGAAATCATCTTTACATCTATTTTGCCGTTCGTCGTCGTGCACTGCTATTTGGTGTCACGCGTGGTGATTATCAAGCCTGTAGTAGAGCAACTGATGATATCGATCAACCCACAATGAATGGAAAATTTTCGCCTTGACGTTGAGAGCCGCGGTGCGACTTTGGTCATCTCAAAGGGGCTAAAGGGCCTTGAAGGCAGGGTCCGTGCAGAGTTTCGATTCTGAGTTTTTCCGCTGAATCTGTGCTCATGGTACAGGTAGTGCGAAGGAGGGTCTTCTCCGAGTTATTCCAGCGACTTCCGTGAGCCGATGATCCAGAAAAGTCAGAAAAGTGTGGCCATCGTATATACTCTGAGAGTTCTGACCGAGAAATAGCCGCGAAACAGCCGCGAAGTGCCTGCTTGCCGCGTAATAGCCGCTAAATAGTCGCCAAATAATGCTCGCCACGAAATAGCAGGGAACTAGCCGCGAAATAGCCGCTAAATAATGCACGCCGCAAAATAGCCGCCAAATAAGGCTCGCCACGAAATAGCCGAGAAATAGCCGAGAAAAAATGCTTTCCCGTTAGATATACGGGGCATTCCAGAGGCATGATTCAGATGTCAGCACCTCCGTCGGTTCAATAACCCAACTTTGAGGTACTAGACCGCGTTCAGCCTCTGGAGGCCCCGCCCAAGCGCTGGCGTCCCCAGATGGTGGCTCGGCGAGCCGGCGACGGTTGCGTCTTGGTCAATTTTGTTTACTTCTGAGTATTTCTCGGTTTTATCTCGGCTATTTCTCGGCTACTTCTTGTTTGTTCCGTGAAAAGCCGAGAAATAGCCGCGAAATAGCCGAGAAATAGCTCACCAGGAGCCGCTGCGGAGCCTGGTGGGCTATTTCCCGGCTATTTCGCTGCCAAAACTCTCTGAGTATTTTAGAGGTTGTCCACGCACTCTTCAAAAGTGCTGTGTAATTATCGGTCATTCCAGCCATGATTATGATGCTGTGAATACCGTAATCCCTGACTTTCAGGCTGTTTTCTCCCGAAATACGGACTCAGATTTTGTGAAAATTTAGGACGGTGTCCAGCTAGACCAGCCCAATCTATCTATTCCGAATTTCGGTGGTGTCAAAATCTGACCGGAGCTTGCCTTTAAAGGCACAGTCCAACCTATGAATCGTTTACCTGTTTTTCTTAATATCTTGAAAACGGTCCCACGCTGATTTCAATTATGTTGTCCGAGGCTTCTAACTTCCGTAACTTCTGCATGGATAGAGAGGCTGACCCTTCATCTCGAAAGACCGTAAATGGGGCTTGCCAAAAAGGCTTCTCGAGGTGGGCTCCCCAGGGTGGCTTCCTCCTATATCTCGCTTATTCGCAAGAATTGAGATCTCGCACTTGGCAGGTGTTGTATAGGGTGAGTCTACTTTACAAGTATGTGGAAATCTCAGATTCCGTTTCTAAGGTTTGACTGTTCCTTCGAAGGCAGTATCCACGATAAAAGCCGTGTCTGATTTTTTGGTGGAATTCGGCAGCTACGGGGCCTTGCGCAACCCTAATGTTGAAAAAAAAAACTAAGAAAAATGAGATCGGAACGGTCCCCTACGGCCCCAAAGTTAGACACCCGTCAGCTCGTCACACCCCAGATGCACTTTCCACGCCCACTGACGTGAACAAATGAATGCTCGAGGTTGTGGGATGATTGTTGGTTTCCGATCAATAGCCCCGTTTTTCCCTTCATTCTCAACTTTTCTCTTTACTCAGGTCAGCTCGCATACATCGGCTGCAAAAGACGGAAGTTACAAGCCTCGGACAACTCGTCCACCATGCTTCCCTAGCTCAATTTTCGAGGGACCATAAGTCCGTTCTTAGAAGGTCTTGTACGATCCCAAAGACATCATTGGAATCAGCATGGGACCGTCTTCAAGATACTCGAAAAAGGAGAAAAACGATTCTTATGGTGAACACTGCCTTTGAGGCCTGTGTCAGAGCTTAATTGTACAGTGTCTCAGACATTCGTGGGGAAGTTACCGAGGACAATAAACCTGATTTGGTCGTTATCACCCAGTCAAGGGGAGAAGGGCAAGACTCCCTCCGAAAGGGGACGTCTTGCCGTCCTCCCCTTCGAATTATTCGCCACCACGCACCGGCCAGCGGTAACTGAAAGATCGTACCCTCAAATAAAAACTCTGAGGGGGACGTCCCACCATCCTATCCTCCGATATAAATGCATTACTCACATTATAAAGCGTGCATACCAGGTGATGTTGATGTTTGATGCACATTGACCGGTGGTACAAAGAGTCGTCAGAGAAGGTGCGCGATTTCAGCGGATTCAGGGCATGTGCGTGACAAGCACTGCGAGAAAGGAGATCAAGGTGAGTTCTTGTCTCAGTTTGGGCACATGCCGCATCAAATCACGTTTTCGTCTGAATATTTATTTTCAGAAGGGTGAATTCAGACGAGAAGGGCCTTTAATGTTGAAAACTGCTTCACCTGAACTCTTCAGAAAAGCTGCCCACCTTCAGTCATTTTTCTGAGATATCTGAACGTGGAATGTGGTACGCTTTCGTGAGTTCCAGACAAGGCGTCGGCAAATGGACATAATTTAGTTCGAGATGTAGATTGGTTGGTAAAAGTTTATGAGCTGTTTTCCGAGATCGTTACATCTGTGTACAGCTCTATTTTGACCTCTTCAGAAGTGCTCAGCCCAGCCTTATCCCATACAGGTTAGTCTCAAACTCTCACTCGTTTTGCTTCGAAATTGTATTGAAAAGAATGTTTCAGGTGTTCGCCAAATATTGTAAGCCGATTCTAGTCTTAGTTTTAGGAGCGTTGCTTGCTGTAAAGAAGTACTCTTGGAGAAAACATGTATTCATTCCTATGATTATGATGATTTAGTGACAATGAATCTGCTGTAAAATCGTGTAGTCGCGGTCGTTGAGGAAAAACAAGGATCTGAAATCGGGGCATAGAAGGAAGACCTGCAGTCGGAGGGACGAGGGAAGACCTTCAGTCGACGATTGCGGGAACACCTGCAGTCGGGAGAACAAGAGAACTCCTGCTGTAGGAACTTCCCTTGTCGAGATGTCCCCTTCGCCTAACCCCGATTCGGGGAAAGTTCCTCAGTTGTTTCGAGGGAAGTTCTGCTGTCGTTCTCGGGAACTTTCTCACCAATGTTTCAGTGTAATAGTCTGATAATCATGAGTATCAATGGTGGTCGAATCAGACGTCGATTCGCTTCTGAATAATGGTACCGCAGTGATCAACAATGAAACTGCGAGGCCTATTCCAGAGTTCGATCGCTGTTTGTTGCGATAGCATCGTAATCATGGGTATCGATGGTGTTCGCGTTGCAAGTCGATTTTCTTTTGAAGTATGCTATCGCAGCGATCGGCAGTGGAACTGTGCAAGAAATTCAGCTAAGGCCTTAGTGAGGTAGCAAGCACACTGGGCTTACAAAAGCCGTTACTCGTCGAGGTACTCGTCATTATGGTCTCAGTATTAGGGACGAAAAAGATCTATCCTGCTCAACAAACACGAGACGGGCAACATTGAGGGTGTCCTATTCTTATGATACGCATGGTATTAGGTTGATGCAGAACTTTCCTTTCTTTTAACGACTTTGAATAAAAAAACATTCATTTTGAAAATGAACAAGGCTCACCCGACAAAATAATTCCCGACGTCTAGAACTCTGGCTGCATCGAGTCGAAGTATTCTTCTAAGGCCATTTGACTTCGTGACTTCGCCATCGTTAGTGAACTGTTTTCCATCCAGGAAGTGCTGCGTCGAGCAGAACTGATGGTAGTCGTAAGAGGCAAGATCTGGGCTATAAGAAGGATGAGGGAGAACTTCCCATGCCAGGTCCAGCAGTTTCTGTAGGGTTTTCCGAGATACGTGTGGCATTGTCGTGTAGATAACTCGGATAACCCGACAGAAACTGCTGGACCTAGGCTGGGAGGTTCTTCCTCACCCTCCACATAGCCCAGATCTTGCCAATTACGACTACCATTTGTTCCGCTCGATGCAGCACTTTTGGATGGAAAACAGTTCACCAACGATGAGTCAACACGGCCTTACAAGAATACTTCGACTCAAAACAGCCAGAGCTTTACTCAATTCATGATCTGCCCAATCGGTAGCGAAAGATACTTGAATGTGATGAAAATTGATTTGTTGGGCAAACCTTGTTCGTTTGTGAAATAAATGTCGCGAAAATTCCGGAAATTTTCGCATCAATCTAATATCTTTAGCATTTGAAAATTATTCTTGTTGATCACGACAAAATACCCAAATAGAGAAGTTTAAGGTAAACATAAGGCCTTCATCAAACTATCGTACACGTCACCTACCGTTATACATTTAAAATCAATAGTCGGAAGTCAGACTCGGTGTCACCATCCCGAATACCCGTCACAAAGTAGTTTCATACCAAATCTATCCAAATAGTGAAGCGGATCTTGACAGTTTACCTAGAAGCGGCAGGGGCCTTCAGAAACTGACATTTCTTGTAAGTTCTGTCAAAAAAGTCATATCGCAGTCCAACAACTATTGGCACTTTCGATTTTCAAGTTTTTTCTCGACTTCTTGACGGTATTTGGATGATAGTATGATTGTGCACGAAACTTTTTCTACGGTTTTCCCAAAAAAAATATTGGAAATTGTTTTTTTGTTCAAAATTTTTCGAACAAATATTTTCAAAGTTTCAATCGTTCAAAAACTCGTCCTGCGAGACCTTCTTCAAAGCTTCGTCTGTTCATAACCTTATTTTTTGAAATTTTTTCATCGAAGATTCGTGCGATATTCATAACGCTCCTCGAATCATAGGTTACACTGTTTCTTCATTTCTCGGGCCGAGCTGTCGTGGACGCGACCGAAACACTTGCCTGCTCGAACAGTTTGTGCACAGATGGTGGAATTTCAAGCAATTTCGCAACTCCCTCGTTTCGACAATTCGAAAGGTTTTCAAGAATTCGTTCGTTCGAATCGTTTTCGAACAGAAATTTTTTCGGTAATTTTTGGCTAGAAAATGTGAGAATTTTTAAGTTCTTGTTTCTTTGGTTTATTTCGGCGCGAATGAAGAGGAATAAATACTTGTAAAGAGTTTTGAACGATTTCAGAGATATTACTGTGCTACGATGGTGCTCAAGATACGCGTGGACTATTAAGGCTCCGTCCATAGCAGACGACCAGCGGCAAAGCGTCAAGGCGTCGGAACATCATGCGCCAGCGCTGAAACCCTGGCGCATGACGCTCGACGGCTGGCGCATCCAACGTGTCCGAGGACGACACGTGGTTACAGATTGTATCGATAATATTAGTGACAGCCGTTACGGTCCCTATGCCTCCACCGTCGGGACAGGGGCCCTCTACACACCGAGGGAGGAGTTGTTCCGCCTTTCGCGGCTCTAATTCCACTCGGGACCACTTCGCTCGCGTTGAACGGCGTGAGGTTTCGAACTGTAAAAACGGGACAACTCCTCCCTTGGTGTGTAGACAGCCCCTGTCCCTCCACCGTCAGCGACTGGCCGGCTGCAGTGGTCGCTGCGGAGTCAGATCAATAACAAATGCTGAAGATCCAAACCCCCAGCGTCACATTACGGTCACTTGAAGCTAGCACATCTGCTATGGACGGATCCTGAAAGTGCTCCTCTGAGTCCACTAAGCCTTCAAGTATTGCTCATCATTTTACTAATGCACTATGTTTTTGCGCGTCCTACGGGCGTCGATAATAAACAAGTAAATAAATAAATAAACAAGTAAATAAATAAATAAATTTGCGAAGAAACAATCGTGCAGGCTTGCGTAACCGGTAAGAGTGGGTTGCACTGCAGAAATTCGATTAGCAAAAAGAAAACACTGGCTTTCAGGTTGAATTTAAATATTGTTTATACGAATAGGAAGTCAAAATCTTCATTTTTTTCGTCCAGATATTTTTGAGGTTCAGGTATTAATAGTGTATAAATTGATGTCGAGGTTCAGTGTGCAAGTGTAAATTAATTACACACAAATTTACGGCGTTTTACATCTGTCGCGCGCATGAAATTTCATGAAAATGCTTTTATATTTGATTTTGTATAGAATTTGAGGAGAGCTCAGAGAGTGGGTAGCTGTCAACGACGGGGAAGGGGTCCAGAATTCATTCTGGTTTTTTTTTCTGTAATGATGTCGCTGATACTTAGTGAAATTATCCATTTCGAGTTTCATGTCCTGACGATATTCCACTTCACTAGTGTTGCAACAATCATGTGCCTAATTAAAATGAAATTGAAATTGCATTTCGCATTGAACACGAAGAGCGAAGCAAACTTCATTACGCTACGTTTCCAGAGAGTGTCTATCAAAATTACATCAAAGGCACAGTCCAAACTCAGAATCGAATTTTTGTTTTCCTACTTTCCTTGGAGAAAATTGTACGCTGATCACAATGGTGTTTTCAGAGTCCCTCAGAACATACTACCAACGGCGTTATGGCCCCTCGGAAATTCTGAATTTGAACGGCGAGAAGTTCGCGGACGAGTTGTCTCGAGCCTGTTTTTTCTCGTTATTCGCAGCCATCGTTTTAAACAGGTCACAATATAAAGTCAGACCGAAAACAAATAGAAGAACATAGATTTTGAGTAAATTCAATCGCGCTTCTCTTCTCTATTCAAATCGGAAACTTGTCGGTGGGCGTCACCCATGTTTTCTTTCAAAGTGGCGTGGCCGACTTTTTCCTCTCTTTTTCATGCTTATTTTAGCGTATTGAGAATTTGGGTTTGGCAGGGTTGCTATAAACGGCGACCGGGCTATATTATCAAAAATTATCCCTGAGCTTGGACTGTGCCTTCAAGGAGTTTAAGTCATGGTAATTACCTGTAATGCCAGCAAAGAACGTCTATACACATGCACACTGGTTCAGCAAAAGAGTCTTTCTGAACACAAAAATGGATTGAAATAGTAACAGTCACAGTCCATAGCTAGTGGGGTTGGGATCTGACTTAGAATTCCCAGGAGATCCAGAGACGGAATGTTCATGTCACTTTGGTTTTCAATACGTGAGTCGCCGATCATCATGCTTGCAACATCTCGGTCGTATCTCTGAAGCGAAGCTTGGATGGGTTTTAGTCTCGTCATAATAACAACTCCGTGTTCACTTCTGACCTGTTGAGGCGATATGTACTGTGCTGACACTGTCTGGATCCTTCATAAACTTCATGAAATGTTGAACGCTCGCCAGATGTCGACGAATTTCCGGATTGAAGTAGATCAATATCACCCTGGAATAAAGGGAAGCTGAATGTCGTGGAATCGTTTATCGTCCGTGCCATTGAATTAGTAAGTCGCACTCAAGAATCGGTTGCGAAATCAAGGTTGTTGCGGAACCAACGGGGGAGGGAAAAGGGGCAGTCCGATGTGGGCGGGGCTTTAGAGCGCATGGCGCGCGCAACTTCTCGTAGATAGGAGAAACGAATAGGAGAAATAGTAACCATCTGGTGAAGACGAAATCGAATGAGGGTGGCTAATAATTCCAGGAACTTTCAGGAAAAACGCATCGCGATGTAAAAGGGACTAATCCGCAAGAAGGTGAGCGCGCAATGCGCTCTCAGTCCTCTCCCACATCAGTGTGCATCGGGATAGACGCTCTCTACTCACCAAGGAAGGGGTTGTTTCATATTTTTAGGGTTTAATTCTACACGTGACCACCTCGCTTGCATTCAGTTGTGACGCGTTTCGAGAGAGCCCCTGTCCCGAGTGCTTCTTCGGGCGCACCCGGAACCAACAGGTATCACTTCTGAATCATGCGTGCTGCGCGCTCGGTCTCACAACGATAGCGCTACAGTAGCATTGCTATTATGCTTCTGTAATTGATTCTGTGTAGATTTAGAGATTGGGTCAGGGAGTGGGTCTGATCGAAATCGAATTGAAATCGCGTCTCGCATTGAACACACAGGGAAAACAACTTCTATTACACATTGCATTTCCAGATAGTGTCCATCAAAAATACATAAGAGTTTAAGCCAAGGCGAAGCCATGGTGTTCGAATTGGATCCTTGCGGCACATTAGACTTTACGTTATTCAGTGAACAATGTGGAGCTTACCTTTTAAATAAGTTTTAAACTACATAAGTAGGTAATATGCCGCAGTTTATTTCTGTTATAGTTTTTCGCGTTCTAGTTAGACTTTTCTCAAGCATTTTTCTTTTCGCGCATGCTAGCCATTTCGCCTTCGGTCTCTCTGTCGGTCAACTACCTGCGACCTCAAGTCCAATTACAGCAGCAACCGCCTAGGTCTGTTTTCATTCACTGATTCTTCAACTGCGAGAGTGCAGAAAAGGCCTCTCAGGTCGTAGTCCCACTTCGCAAGCCCCTTTCATAGCAGGTCGCTTCGACTAGCCGCGACACTGCCATCAGTTACAAAAACCTATCGCGGCAACGGACGTTGTACTGAACCGCGGCGGGTTAAATCAGCTGGCAGCTTCAGTCGCGACCGTTGAGCGACTGAGGTGCTGTGTTTCTCTGGACCCAATTCAGCTCCGCTATTGCGTCTCGACACGCTTTGCGATCGCACGCGCTCGAGTGCCAAAGCCGACTCGATGTGGCTCTTTTATTCAGTTTTCTCCAATTTCGTATAGTTTCCAGTTTCCGAAACCAACCTAGAGTCAGCAGATCAACGGCTGCGGCGCTGGAAGCTCTTCCGACGCGAAAGCGCGCGGCCGCAAAGCGTGTCGAGACGCAATTGCGGACCGGAATTCGGCCCAGAGAAGCACAGTATTTGGTAGGTGGTCGAAACGACCTGTTTTCTTTTCTAAGCTTTCTCCGACTAGTCACGTCGCTCCAGTGATGAAAGCGATTCATCTAGTCGAAGCGACTAGGCCGTAATGTTTCGTCAAGACGTAGGGTACTCGGCGCCAAACTGCAGACCCCACACGCTTCTAGTGTGTGATTTCTACAGTGTTGTAGTTCCTGTCTCCTTTTCTTGAATTTCCAGCTTTTTTTCTTCCTGAATTCGTTTTCGAGTAGAAATTTTTTGATGCAGAATACATCAAACACATATAAACGGCATCATTGAAACAAACGGAAGTTTTACAAAACATTTTCTGATTTCAATAGAGATCTTCGAAAAACTAGTTAATGGTAATGATCATTCAATTGTTACTACTAATCTTTAATTTTTTTCTCAGCTATGAAGGGAGTTTTATTCAACTGGGTGAACCCTAAGGAAACAGCGAAGCATTTCAATTGCCAAGCAGTAGGGTAGGTGCTTTTTCAGTCATTCACTTATTCTAGAGCTCTCAGAGAACTATGCAGTAAATTTGAGGTTTTGATTATGATTACAGTGCGAGCCAAGGGTACAAATAGTGCAACAGTGACGCTGGTGCACTAACTACTAGGTGTATTAGCACATTTTCACAACCTACATACCGTAAATAATTACCTAGTCTATGGCAGGAGTGTGAGCATTCGTTCACTTCCCCTGGCCTGCACTTTTATCATATTATGTTGGTGAAGGGAATTTCGAAAAAGCCGGCAATAATTCCCTGAGATGGGATGAACATCTACTAAATCATGCCACTGCACTAAAGTCGGTACTTAGCCGAACGCAAATTACCCTCTGCTTTAATCTGTCATTACGCACGGACAAGCGTTCTCAGTGCATAAGTAAGCGAGAAGCTCACCTTGTGACGGTTACGGCATGAATTGAAGACAGTGTTTACGACAAAATTGGTCTCCCAGTTTTAAACGTAAATCAAATGTACGGGTGTCCACTGCAACAATAATGGCAAAAGAACGAATAAAAACAAGCCATATATAGCCCTACAAGATCCTCAAATTTGGTTGTACTATGCCGACCCGTCCACTCCCGCAACAGTCAACGAGCATGTTGGCGGAGAGGGCCTAGCGCTTGTAAGTTTGAGGGCCGTAGGTCTATCTAGCTATCTACGGCCATTCTTTAGCCATTATTGTTGCAAGGGACCGCTGTACCTTCGAGTTTCTATGGAAACTTGATTGCCTTTTTTATGATGATCACTGCCTTGAAATCATTGTGTTAGATGGAGTCAAAATGTTGCCGATGCACTCAGGTGTACAAGCAGATTTTTTCGGGTCGGCATAGTACCACCAAATTTGAGGATCCTGTAGGGCTATATATGGCTTGTTTTTATCCGTTCTTTTGCCATTATTGTTGCAGTGGACACCCGTGCATTTGATTTACGCCATATATAGCCCTACAGGATCCTCAAATTTGGTGGTACTATGCCGACCCGTCCACTCCCGCAACAGTCAACGAGGATGTTGGCGGATAGGGCCAAGCGCTTGTAAGTTTGAGGTCCGTAGGGCTATCTAGCTATCTACGGCCGTAGGGCTATCTAGCTATCTTTGGATAGGGCTGTCATTATGCAAAGAGAAGCGTTCTCAGTGCATAAGTAAGCGAGAAGCTCACCTTGTGACGGTTACGGCATGGATTGAAGACAGTGTTTACGACAAAATTGGTCTCCCAGTTTTAAACGTAAATCAAATGTACGGGTGTCCACTGCAACAAAAATGGCAAAAGAACGGATGAAAACAAGCCATATATAGTCCTACAGGATCCTCAAATTTGGTGGTACTATACCGACCCGTCCACTCCCGCAACAGTCAACGAGCATGTTGGCGGATAGGGCCTAGCGCTTGTAAGTTTGAGGGCCGTAGGGCTATTTAGCTATCTACGGCCATTCTTTAGCCATTATTGTTGCAAGGGACCGCTGTACCTTCGAGTTTCTATGGAAACATGATTACCTTTTTTATGATGATCACTGCCTTGAAATCATTGTGTTAGATGGAGTCAAAATGTTGCCGATGCACTCAGGTGTACAAGCAGATTTTCATCGACGTGCTCGTCGTCCAAATTAAATATTTAATGGCAAAAACGTAAAACGTTGCGCTACACCTGCTGTGCACTTTTATTAAATATCGGTAATATGATATTCGGAAAAAAACCCACGGCAAAAATCGCACAACTCACCCTCCAGCAGCGTGTGCGAAGCCCCATACAAAGGTAGTGCACATGAAAAGATAAAAACTGTGCAGAACCAATCCACTCAGTAAGTGAAAGCACAGAAGCATAAACGAATATATGAATGAGCTCAATGCGGCCTGCAAAGTAGGAACTGTTCTTGATGTGACATCCCATCAACCTGTGGTCAACAACAGGTTGTCCGAGCTTGTCGTAACAGACTGTCGTAACTGAAATCGCAATTGCAAGGACATGCGAACATTTGACAAGCTTCTGTCACCTGTAAAATGCTCGCCGATGATATCAAGGTATATAAAACTATCGAGGATAGTGGGGACTGTGTCGCTCTACAATCGACAGTTAATTCAATTGCGGATTGGTCAGAGAGATGGGGGCTTCCGCTGTCAGCACCTAAAACTAAAGTGCTCCATCTTGGCAACTCTGCTGATAGGAACATCTATTACCTTGGTGAGTTGGAACTTGATAGTACTAAACCCTGCGAGATCTGGGATTTATTCTAGACGAACAACTAATCTTTATCGAGCACTGTGAAATGATAGCAAATAGGGCAGATAGGGCCATTCACAACCTGTTCAAAGCTCTGTCCACGAATTCATTTGAACACCTTATACTAGCCTACAAGTCGTACATTCGTCCCTTATTGGAATATGGTACTACCGTATTTAGCCCAAACTCAAAACGATGCATTCAGAGACTTGAAGCAGTTTAAAGTAATTTTACTAGGAAGCTTTGGATGAGATTATATTGGTGTGACTACACTAAAACTCCATCAGCTTCTGTCCGTAATAAGTCGTTCAAGTTTCCCACCGTACTATATCGGAGAAAGAAATATGATCGATGATGATTTACAAATTAAGCACCGGTGCAGTACCCATTTGCATCGTCACATTTTATGGGTTCTCCTCTTCAAACACGAGAGGTGGTGCGTCCAAGCTTAATTTTTCAAGAGCCAAAACCTGTATCACAGCCAACTTTTTCACTCAAAGAGCCGGCCCAGAATTTCTGAAGCTAACCAAGAATCATCCATTGCCAAGTACCCTTGCCCAATACAAAAAGCTGATCGACAAGTACCTGCTGATCGACAAATACCTCCAAGAGACTGCTTAGTTTGCTTCCGGTAGGCTTCGTGACTTATTTGTTTTGACCTACTTCAAAATAAATAAACTACAATACCTTCGCTAGCCTTTGTAAATCAGGGATCTTTTGCCAAACTTGGCAAAAAAACGTCCGATGCTCGTAACTTTTTTGAACGGAGACTTTTTCAAAATCTGAGAACGCTATCGTATTCACAGCTCAAATCCCAACCTTATAACGTGTTCTGTATACCGAAAAGCTCTGGAATCGCTTCAATTTTGGTTGAAATTGTTTTTGCAGTCGTTTTTCAAAAATGCCGCGCGCGGCAGAGTGCGGTGAAACTTTGAGCCGTAATTGTACAATGAATAGAAGGGCAATCTATATGTTTCCCTCATAATTAGATGCAGGTCGGAAAATCTCAAGCAGTGTTCAGAACGAATTTTGGAAAGCTTTCAATAAACGCGCTTGGGAACTTCCTGAAAAGTCGGACTTCTATTGCTCAAACCCCAAATGTTAAAAGCACTGTTCACGATTAACTTCATCCCCGAGTTTCCTTTCAAAAACAGTGGTGGTAGCCTTCAAAAGCTGAAAATTGTTGGAAGAACGAACCTGAAAGCCTTCCCAGGAGCTAAAAACGGTTTCAAAAATGATACCAGTGAGCGAGGCCGGCCTCCTTGGGTCTAGTTGTTGTCATCAACATTGACACGTCTCTATCACTGCCATGCTTTGACCTGCGATTCACGGCAGTGGTTCTTCCTTGAAATACACATCAGATTTGAGAATTATATGTCTAAAACATCCGGGATTCTTCTTCAGGCAAAACTCTGTCAAATCTATTGCCTAATTCAGAAAAAAAACACTACTGATAATAGCAGGTCAAGGCGTGGCAGTGATAAGGCCGTGTCAGTGTTAATGAATACAACTGAACCCAAGGAGACCGATCCTCCCAAGTGCAATATTTTTCAAAGCCGTTTTTTCGCCTCTCGGAACGCATTTTAACCCCTTTTTTCGACGCTGTTCTGCTTGCGAGGGCGACCACAAATGCTTTTTATTGAAAACTCGTGGACGGAATTTATCGTGAACAGTGCCTTTAAATGAAAGAGTTTAAAAATTCTACCTGCACGATTCTCGAGACTGTTCTACCTGCATCTGATTCACACATAAAACATAGAGATTCCTCTTCTACTACCTGTAGAGTTCGCTTGATAATTTCAGTCTGATGAATGGACGGGATTGCGACGGTAGATCACCCCGCGCGAATCGAAACCCCATCCTCCAGTAAGGCACCGTCATAGCAGACGACCAGCGGCACAGCGTCAAGGCGTCGAAGCGTCATACGCCAGCGCTCAAACGCCGGCGCATGACGCTCCACGGCTGGCGCATTCAACGGTCCGAGGACGGTATGTGGTTGAAGATTGTATCGATAATATTAGTGACAGCCATTACGGTCACTATGCCTCCACCATCAGCGATTGGCCGGCCGCAGTGGGCGCTGGGGAGTCGCAGGGAGTCAGATCAATAATAAATGCTGAAGATTCAAACCCCACCGTCATTTTACGGTCACTTGACGCTAGGACGTCTGCTATGGACGCTGCCCAAGGCCCTCAACCTCGCACAGCCAGCCGCCTCGTTCATGCGTCAGACTAAATCGAAAACGGAAACCATACAACTACTACTCAAAGTTTCGCCGCACTTGTCCGCGCCCGGCGATTTGAAAAACGACTGCAAATGCAATTCCGTTCGAAAACAAAACGAGTTCAAGGATCTTCGTTACACAAAGCACATTACAAGGTAGGAATTTGAGCTGCGACTATGATAGCGTTTTCAGAAATAACAAAAGTCACTGTTCAAAAAAGTTATAAGCGTCCGACTTTTTTTTGCCAGGTTCTGCAAATGTTCCAAAACATAGCGCGAGTTTTGTATTCAGACCGAACACAGGAGATCAACATACTTATGCGTAATATATACTGCGGCGCGCACAAAAATAATGAAAACTATAACAAATGAACTGGAATGTGGACACTTTTGGGCGCCAGCTAGAACCGAAACATGCTCGTCATGGTGTGATAGCGTTATCAACCACGGTCGACGCAACATTTTGCGGTATTTCAAAATATTAACGCTTCAAACATTTTTCTCAGTGTAGTGTTTCATGCCACTCAATTTCTTTGAGTATCGACATTGATGTAGCTTGCACAAAACATGCTGGAATTTGATGAGGGGGAATGAAAAACAAGCTGTGGTTACTCCTTTCATCAAGCTAAATAGAAGTGACCAACCTGAATAAATAATCGTTTCTCCTTTTTAAACCTTTTGTCGCTTTGCTTTATCGCATTGAATCCTCCAGAAGCCATGAACTTCTGGAATGGAAAGCTGATAGCATGGATGCCGCGTTTTGTAATCATTTTGAAAAAGACTTACATTGCTGGCTGATCTGAGTTGAGCGAAAACAATTACATCAATAATAAGGACAATACCAAATAAGATAACATTGTAGGTCATGTCGATATAGAGAGCCATCCACTGACTACATTGTTCGTCACCAAAAGCCCACACACCTTCTTCGTGGTGGAACGAGAAGCTGCAGCCTTCTTAAAATGTGTACATCAAGCAGTCAAAGTAAATCGTACGTGTTGAGCTTGTATTAACCTATGAAATAAATGCAGAAATAGAGCAGTGACATCAATGTTATCAACGCGAGCAATAGAAGAGTTGTTTTTGTCCCAAACACTTTTCGGTATAGCACTGGGTAGAGAACGGCTACCAGCCTGTAACGCAAAACATTGTCACGTGAGATTGTCAGAAGACCAAGCAAATATTACAGACTCAGACGGGTAATGTGCGATAGTCGTTACCTGAGTAGGGAACGTTTGACAGACTAACTTGCGCCGAATTCATAAACCAACTTGGGTTGATCTACTGTAAGTCTACACAGGTGCCTAACCTGCCCAGCGGTTTAAGCCCCGTACCACCACGCGCCGAACAGGGTGGGTTACGCTGACCGAGATATTTCAGTATGAAGTCTAATTCTGTTGCACACAGTGCGCATGAATTGCCGCCATATACCAAAATAAGGCGAAATCTGTTTTCAAGAAGATTTCTCTAACGAGGTGTTGTGTTACGAGCGCTTTCGGAATAATGGGGCCCATCGCTTTCTTATTAGCGCTACGTAACTTTCCTATTGCTGCATCATTACCTTTTACAAAAAACTGCAGTTCTCTCTATCGAGAGCACAGAATTGTTAAGAAAAAAATAATTCTAGCGAATAGCACCAAACTATCCAAAGCCAACGGTGGCGCACGCTTTAGCGATTGTGCACGACTTCTACTGAATTGTTTAGCCACTTAATAGCTTTTTTCGTCTGTTAGCGCTGACCCATGCAACCAATCCATTGGCGCATGGGTTGGTAAGTTGATGATGAATTGCCGGAATCACACTGGCTTGGCGGGTCAAGAGCGCTGAGTTGGAACATTGATGAATCCGGCTCCTTGCAGCGAGACAGGTCAGGAGGATGAAGCCTATGAGACGGAACATCTTTTATGAGACGTATGCCGCGTCCTATAACACCTTTGCTTTGAAGGAGTTCGAATCTTTGAAGCAGACTGTCAACGATATCAAGCGTAGATCCTTTGATTTTCAGATGTGGCTAAGAACTTTCAAGCGGATGGATGATTTCCTATCAGAAAACTGGGTTATGTCTTCATGCATGGAGCCATGCACTAAACAGCTGCTATGCACTGAACATAGTTTTAGTTTTTTCGATTTCATGGTCCCGCTCGTTCACTCGCCATTCGAATCTAACTGAGAGTGTCTGCCAGGTCTGATCTGTTTGGTTGTGCTCACAAAATAAAAGCTGTTTTCGTACACTTTTCTTGATAACCTTCTACTTTTGCAATGATGTAATGCTAGGTCGATCAGATACTTATGTGTTTCGCATTCCAGTCTTCGACGAAGGCGAAAACGATGAAACGTTGGCCGACTTCCGTGCATAAACGTTAAAGCTGTGACATTGGGTTCGATTGTTTAACAAACTACTGCTGTGCTTTCATATTATGCCGAGATTCATAAAAGTTGAACGTGGGACATAGTTTTGTTGTGGTGAAGGAATGCAGCAAAATCATAGCTCACGTTAATTTGTGTGTATGCACGACTATATTGTAGTTCCGGCAGAGAGTACAATATGTATGTCCAAAGTAAGTGAGAACAAACGAACACACTCACCTGTTAACGGCGATTAGAAGACTGCAGTGATAGGCTGTTTCAACGAAGAGTAACGAAAGTTGCCCGACGAACAAGTTCATACCATGTAGATGCTCTGGGACATAGCTGCAAATGGCATTTAGTGTTTTGGATAGTCGCTCTAAAACGACACGGACCATATTTGTCTCTGCTGGGTGGAACCAAGCCATATATCATTACCCCTTAACGGACCGTGTGTCCACACTGCGCACCCACGTCAAAAACTCGGATTTGTCGCTTTACTTCAAGAAAAACGGATTCCTTCTAATTATTGCTTTTACATCTATGTTTGATAAAAGTTCTATAACTGGTATGCAGATATTAGGCGCTATATATCTGCTTTTGTTATAGGCAATTACAACAAAAAATCACTTAGAAAGCTCACAGAAGCGATAGGCCGTGGAGCGCGCCGGTCCGCTACGGGGGCTAGCCGTGGAACGCGCGGTCTCCTAAGTGTTAAAGTACGTCGGTTCAGTACACAAAAGGGATGGTCATCAAGTGAATGAAAAAAAAAGATTTGCAGAAAACTTATGGTAGGTGAAGAAAACGCCAGCAAAATGCCGTATTGAGCCTTTTTACTAGCGGTTGTCCCACACAGATTCGCAGGGTCAGCTTGTTTGATTTTTGTTCGCCATTTGTTCCTGTTCCTCCAATGCCATGCAAACAACACTCCGTGCTCTGAAGAAGTGTATTCTGAAGGCGAGCCGACGTCGGAAGTGGCAAAAAGGCATACGAAGAACAGAAATGAGGCAGCAGTCGCGTTTGAAAGATCCGCTGCAGTACATGACGTAGTTGAAGCATCGCTGGGCCGGTCATTTACTGCGAAGAACAGATGATAGATGGAGTCTCGGAGTTACAGAGTGGCTACTAAGAGATGAAAAGAGGCCGCTGGGACGACCTTCATCAAGATGGTCTGACTCGATCTCGAACCATTGCAGGGATCGTGGTCAGTCGTGCTGGATGCAAGCGGCCAGAAGTCGCGCAGAATTGAAGAGTTGTGGTCCACGCTGAGAAGATCGCCAGCTGAATGGATCATCAAAGTATCAAGGTAGAGTAAGTACTTGTTCCTATCGACTATGTCCCTCACTGTAGGATGCGCTTCAGCCTTTGCCGCTTCTCCTTGATCAAGAGAGAGAGTCTCCGGTTTACGTCGTGGTTTCATTCCTGCTAATTTCATGTGTAGTTCTATATTGGCCATCGACCCCTCGTTTCTTTGCAGTACGTGCCCGTACCAACCCGAGTCGGTATACCTCCGTACAAATTTTCGCGACGCCACTGTGGCCGTATTCATGAAACGGCAGGCGCGCAGTAAGGAGGCGCAACCTTCCCGTACCCGCCGTATGGCCACCAGTTTTGTGGCTCCTCTGTGGACATTTCAATAGCGGCGGCCTCCTCTCCGCCACCTGTCAGAGCAGAGCCAGGCATGGGTAGCCACGTGCAGAGACGGAGAGGAGACCGCCGGGTAGAAAACTTCTGTGTTTCAACCCCGCTATCAGTGCATTCCGGCGGGCACAGCATTCCCGACCTCGACTGTGCGGGTGGACGGGCAGAGCGCGCGCCGCCTGCCAGTAACATATTGATCACGTTCTGAGACGCGAGAGCTACGTAGCAGGCAGCTACCATTCTCTCCGCCCACCCGCTAGGTGGATAGGACCCTTCCTGTCTACCAGCCAGGTAGCAGGTAGCCTTCCTGTCTACCTGCCGGGTACCTAGATCGCAAACTCGTCCAACAGCGGGTGGGCTTTGGACCTTCCTGGGAGGCTCCCAATGTTTCGTGAATACGGGCACAGAAGTGGAAGGCAGGAAGTCGTTTGATGATTTGTCCTTCGAAATGTTCACCATTGACCATCTTAGCGCCCACGTTTCCATTGTGTGCATTGTTTGTTTGACATCCTCTCTGTATAAATGTGAAGTATACGACGCAATTTTCAGATGATAACCCCAGTGGAGGCTGGGCGACCCAGGCTCGACTCGTGCCGATGCGCTGACAGCGACGCGTGTCGGTGTGCCGACTGCTAGGCGTATCAGTGTGCCGACCACGGCATGTGTTCGGTGCAATGTAGTTCCCAATCTAGATGAATCAGGCCTGCAGGATGTGAACTGGAACTAAACGCGACACATCGGGTTGTGAACAGGCGGATGTCGCTGGGCAACAGGTTTGCCACGGGGTAACAATACACACGATTTGACTTGTCAACAAGATGATCCACTAAGGCAATTGATCCACTAAGGCAACTAAGACCGGAAAAATTTGCTTGTCCATTTTCTAGAAGTGCACCCGTATTCTTCCAGTTCGCGTAAGGTTTCGTTCACGCCCTCAAAGTCTAGCCTGGCCTATATCAATAGGTCAAGCATAAAAGGGGTTCTTTACCCTCTTCCACAAATAGGGAGCATCGAATCCAATTGTATCCAGCGTCCATTTTGGCAAGGCGAGCTCGATACTACTCCTAAGGGTGACTCGCGGCCTGACATTAGAGACGGCTCTGCACATTCTGTACTTATGACGACTGGATAATAATAGTAATTCATTACGCTGTAGAAGACAGACGTTCGAAGAAAAAACAAAATAAAGGCTTGCAAAATCACATTTGAATGACAGAGTATGAGTGAAACGAATAGTACAAATGATTGCCGCTCGTAGTATACTAATAAGCAAGGATCATTCCAGAGACCATTCGTCTGACAGACTGAAATCGCGAGGACAGGAGATCTATGGCACTCTTTACTGAAATATAAGCAGCGACAGTACGAGCTGTGAATTTATAGGGCTGAAATGCAGTTTTGGCAGTAGAATATGGGATTTGTACAGTCCTTCTTCTAGCTCTGGAAGCACTGAGCTCGCAGAAGTGGGAAAAATTCATACTGACAATGCGAAAAATTGTTTCAGAAACCATACATATGGTTTCCGTAATATATTTAGTCTGACGCATGGACCAGGCGGCTGGCGGCGCGGTGTTTGTAGCATTACCGGCCAACGGGTTTCGATCGGGCGTGGAGATCTACCGTCGCAGCCCCGTCCATTCACCAGGCTATATTAAGCACGTGAACTCTACGCTCCTCTGTTTTCTCCTACACTCCAATGGATGCAAACCGAGAAATTTGTTTCTGATCTGCAATTCAGTTGTTGGAAACCTCCATATCGGATTATCAATGTGCACAGTTGTTTCGATTTTTCGCGAGAGTTTCAATGTCTTTCTTTTCGCGTGGTGGAAAGACTCTAGGCCCACACTCCACTATAGGTTTAACGTAAATTTTGCATCTTCAGCTGTCCTCCTCCAAAACAGGGGTGCTGGGCCTTCCCACTGTCGGAGACGTTTATTAGTGGTATAGTGAGTACAATAAGTGAACCACATACATCGGCGACGGTGGGAATGGCCCAGCATCCCTGTTTTGGAAGAGAATGGCAAATAGAGGAGCAGAAAAATACAGTGGAAGGGCCAACTTCTTCCTCATGTAGCCGCACTGTGGGTCATTATTGACGCTTCAAAATGCGTGTTCGCTGTAAACTGTCATACCATTCTATTTTCGTTAATATCTCAACCACTTTTGAGAGCACGTATGCTTCAAGAGTGAAAAAAAACTACTTACGCCAGTGTCCACGGTGTGGCCCATAGTAAAAATATGAGAAGTATCGCCGAATTGGAAAATGCCATATACGAAGTCATATAGCCGAAAGAGCTTCGGAATTCTCGATGGCGAATGAGGATTAAAAATGACAGCATGTTACACGCAAAGCCAACCAGCGAAACCTGCATGGATTTCTATGTCATGAAGTAGTCCAGGTATGCCAGATACGAGTGACAAACACGGCGGCATCACTATTCAGAAAAACTTACGACGCCGATCATCACCGCTTCGCAAATATCCTGCACCAATGTTTCTGTGGGTATGGCAGTGCTTTGCAAACTCATTTTGTCATAATACCTCACCATACAACTACAATCTGGAAAACCGACCTTTTGTGACAGTGATTTTTTTACGATGGTACCACAGTGAGACCACAAAAATAAAAACACAAACAAAGTTTAGTTATCGGATGCGATTTCAAGAGAGATTGCTCAACCAGGCTGAATCCTAAACCTTATGCGGTATACACCAGACGTTAGAGTTCGCGTAATAATTTTAGTCTGATGAATGGACGGGGCCGCGACGGTAGATCACCCCGCGCGAATCGAGACCCCATTCCCGAGTGCGGCCGCAAACCCCGCACGGCCATCCGCCTGGTCCATGCGTCAGCCTAAATCGAAAACGGAAAAATATGAACTCCTTCAAATGTGGTGGTGACAGAATAAAGTCAGATGAGGGTGGCAAAAACTCGCAAATGGCATACCCAATTGTTCTCTCATAGCGCAGTGATTGACCAGTCCTTAGCCTTATATACTCTGTTTATCTTAAATTGCACAAAACACGGTCCGCCAATAGTCCTCTAATTGGCCCGCTAGTACCGTAGTGTACGTCCACGACGCGTTCCCGGCAGACCCGGGTGAACACCCGATACGCAGAGCGATCGATTCGTCAATGCCGTCACTCGGCCACCCACCGTGCCACTGTGCCGTTGCGCCTGCCGAGAACGCGTCGTGGACGTACGCTACGGTACTAGCGGGCCAATTAGAGGACTATTGGCGGACCGTGTTTTGTGCAATTCAAGATAAACAGAGTATACATGCAACTGATTTCACGTCAAATATCGCGATGACGAACCAATCGATAATGGCTCTCGTGGAAGAATGAGACGAACGAATGCCAATTTTTCTAACACTCCTTTCATTCCTGAGCTTCCTATTTTAACCAATAACCTTGTTATCGCTGTTTTACATCGTATTCACTGTTCTGTTAGTTATCTGGTCATGACTGAAAAAATGTGTTTTCTGTTAATGGCCTGCTCTATGCTGAGTGGGTAGCTTTTTTTTACCTCAGTCAAGTGAGTGAGTGTGACTCATAATAAGAAAAAATAATCAAAATGGATATTGTAACGGAGGGTAGGGCGACATATGGAGACAAGCCAAAGCATTTAAATGTGTTTAGAGGCAGCATACGCGCGCGTAAACGTGATTGAGATAACTGAGGAAACGTGATGGTATAGCTCAGAAGACAAAGCCTACGCATTATGGAGCGTCAAAAACGACCCTCAATGCCGCCACACGAGTAACAAGTTGACCCAACCCCCGTATTTCTCCGCACCTGTATTTGCCGTCTTAATGCAAAACGGGGGTGCTGGGCCATTCCGACCGTCGACGAAGCCTGTGGGTGGTACAATAATAAAATTATGTGAACCACGTACATCGGCGACTGTGGGAATGGCCCAGCACCCTGTTTTGAGAAGGACGCAATGACAGGGAGCGGATAAGTACAAGGGCGGGGTCAACTTCTTACTCGTGTAGCGGCATTATGGGTCATTTTTGATGCTTCAAAATGCGAAGGCATTGTATTCTGAGCAATAACACTCTATTTCCGTAGATACATCAACCACGTTAACGAGCGTGTATGCTGCCTTCAAAGTTGGGAGACAATTGCCACTGCGATGTTTGGACTATGTTACCAAAACTATCAATAACTATTGTCTCGAAACGAGAACTCAATTTGAGCAGGAACTTGTGGCGAGACACAGGCCAGTAGCAAATTGAAGTTTAAAAATTTGTCTAATACCAGTTTATGCATAAAATGTATTTACCTTTGAATATAAAAGTGCTAGTAACATGAAACATAGCATTTCTTTCATGAACAATAAACAAGCGATCCAAACATTGCAGAGGGAACTGATAATCGTCAGACGAAATTTATCAATATTGTTCCCAGAAGCACATCGTTGATGAAGGATCGAGTCGAGATCGACCCAGTTTGGCTTTAGATGTCGACCAATAACATTTCTTAAGCCCCTTTCATAGCTGGAGTCGAAGCGGCAAACGATACTGCCGCGACTTGACATAGCTTTGTCCAGCGATTTTAAATCGCTCGGGCGGACGCATTTTTGCGTGCGTACGTGACAAATAGATCCTCCAACAATTGTTCATGAGCTCAGAGAAAGATTTGTAAACCTTTCGTTTGTGTCAATGATGCCATTTTCATGTGTTTTGATGCATTCCGCATCGAGAAATTCACTTCTCGAAAAAGAATGCAAGAAGAATGAATGCGAAGAATTCTAGGAATGCAAGAAGCACACAATACTTGCAATAGATAAGCAAACATTGAAAATTCACAGAAACTTGGAATAACAATATACGGGTTTCTGCGCGTACGATGCCTTTAAAGCCAGAAATGACTGCAAATTCAGTTAATAAATACAGTTGAACAATGAAAACAACCATTCATTTAAAGGCAGTGTTCACGCAAAAAATCGTTTTTCTGTTTCCCCGCTTATATTTAAAACGGTACCATGCTGATTCCAATGATGTCTCTTAAATCATACAAGAACTTCAAGGAACGGAGGTATGGTCCCACAAAAAATCAGCTAAGGAAACATGGTGGACGAGTTGTCCGAGGCTTGTAACTTCCGTCTTTTGCAGCCGATGTATGCGAGCTGACCTGAGCAAAGAGAGAAGTTGAGAAAGAACGGAAGAAGGGGGCTTTTGATTGGAAATCATCGCTCATCTCACGATCTCGAGCATTCATTTGTCCACGTCGGTGGGCGTGTTTTGCGCTTTTGGGGTTTTCCTTGCGCTCGAAGTGGCATTTTCGAACTTTTTTGGAGCTTTTCCTAACTCTTTAACATGCGTTCTTTCAATGTCAGCGTTACAGTGTGCCCCTCCACTACCCATTTCTCGTGGAAACTGAAACACATTTAACCTCATTTTTTTTATCGTGAAGACTGCCTTAAATGTTTAACTCAACGAGAACAGAAAATTTCAAGCGGGTCTGTCCGAAGGTTATTTTTCACCGAATGAATTTTGATTTTGAAGGCAGTGATCACAATGATTCTCGTTCTCGAGCTCTCCACACAAAACAAGGTGTTGGCCTCCAAGTGTTACCAAAATTGCGAAGAAACGGCGCGAAACACATTAAGACATCTTATTTCAGTGACATTATTCTATAACATGGACTAGTTGTCCGGTTGGATGAACATGTTCATGGTGCTTGTAACAGGTGGAAAATTGTGTCAATCAAGAATAGAAGACTATTTTGTGCAAAACAGGATTAGTTAGGGCCCTAAGAACGGAGCAATAGAGAGTAGAGAGTTGCGAAGGACGGCTACACAAAAGATTTCATTGTCACAACAAACACTTCCTGTGATACTTAAGAGGCCGGGTGATACTCAAGAGTTTCGGGTAATTCTGGTGCATTTTTCTCAAATTCTACGTCTTTTCAGTTCTACCCGGGGACCACTTAATCAATATATCACATAATGACACAATTAACGATTATCGTGAACACTGCATTTATTCCAGGTGATGTTGTTGATACCAAAGATCACCGATGCCGATTTTGTGGAGAGAGCTAGTTTTCAACGCAATTCTAGGTACTACTATGCTGAAAAGAGCTCAAAGAAAGAAAAATGACAAGCACATTCCAGCGCTACCACTGCCTCGGGGTAACACACGTCACTCTGTATTTTAGAGCAGCTGAAACATTCAAAGGCACGGTTCATGATTAACTTCGTCCTTAAGCATCCAATGAAAAACATTTGTGTTAGCCCTCAGAAGCAGAACAGTGTTGAGAAAACGGATCTCAAAGCCTTCCTTGAGACAAGAAACGGTTTCGAAAATTACCCCAGTGGGCAAGTCCGGCCTCTTTGAGTCTAGTTGTTGTCGTCAACACTGACACGTCTCTATCACTGCCACGCTTTGACCTGCGATCATCGGCAGTGGTTATTCATTGAAAGAGAGAATAGATTTGACACTAAGTTATCCAAAACTTCTGGAAATCTTCTTCATGTAAAATTCTTTCCAATCCATCGCCTAATTCGATAAAAATATTTGCTGAAAGTCGCAGGTCAAAGCGTGGCAGAGATAGAGACAAGTCGGTGTCGATGCCAACAACTAGACCCAAAGAAGCCGGGCTTTCCCTTCAAGATATTCTTCAAAACCGATTTTTCGCCTCTGGAAATGAGTTCAGATCTGTTTTGTCAACACAGTTCTCCTTCTGAGGGCTAACACAAATCTTTTTCATTGGAGGCTCAAGGACGAAGTTTATCCTGAACAGTGCCTTTAACAATTGACTCACAAGATAAGCAGAGAAAATAGGCTAATTTCGCGATCATCCTACGTACGTATTTTGCATCCTAGTACAACCTGCGACGTCCTCATGATATCACAATCCTGGAAGGTCTCATTTGCACGTCAAACAGTTTGAGCTGGTTTACGCGAAGTATTAGATTTCGCGGATTATTTCACAACAATAAAACCGCTAGGATCATTTTAGTCATTTGTTTGCTGCTGTTAGCGATAGGGCAACGATGCTGGGTGGCTCAAATTCAAGACAGGCTATAGAACTCAGGTATCCTCGATCCGACCCCCATCAGAATCATAGCTCAAGTATTTCCAACTTGATCTCATTTTTTCGGCCGATTTCGACTGAAGGAATGGTTTTCCAGCTTCTAGAAGGGAAGAGCATGGAAGGAGAATGCGTCAGATTTTGTGAATGTAGATCTGCAGAAAGAGTTGAGAGTCATCTGAAAAGCGAGTCTCGTTAGGAGTTTAGTAGATTGAGGCTCTGACGACTGAGTTGTTCCATAAGTTAATTCAACTACTGTATAGACCATTGGCAGGTGCAACGAACTTGTTCAGTTTGAGCAAGAAGTAAGAAGGGGCGTGGAGGTAGCCGTATTTCGAAACTTTGCCCGCGAAGTACATGATCACAAAACTTAATCAGTTTGTGCTCTATCCAGGGAGCTGCTTATAATCGTGTTATGCGGAAAACCTCAATGTTCGCAGCCAGGAATCCAAGAGAGTGACCAGCTGGCAAAGGAGGTCAAGAAAACTGAGTGGGCGAATGGGGTCACGTGTGCACACAAGATTAGGGTTTTAATCAACGACTGTGATTCTAATTTATCAGAAAAAAAATCAAGAGTGCTGGGAGATCGCTCTGTACGCGATGCAGCCCAAAATGAGTGGAATCACACAGTGAAGACCATATGACCCCCCTCATGCCACTAATTACCGGACCTCATCTGGCCAGGATAGGCGCAACGCAAACAACGTATCGAGGCGAAGAATCAACCGCATTGAAAATCTATTGTACCTTTTGCCATACAATGTCTGGCTTCACCTGTTTGACATTGCTCACAATTAATTAGGCGTTCGGGAAAAGGTTGGACTTTTGAACGCTACACATGCTCGATTGCTCGTAGGACACGATCGTCACGCGGTAGGAAAAGCACCTGCTCAAGGCAATCACGAAAAGTGCTGACAAACATGGTCCTGGTAGTGCAGAGCGTTCAAGATAATCTCCAATTCTGAGATCATCCGCTGAATCACTTTGTTCCCGGGTGCTCAGAAGTTTTGAACCAAGTTAAGTGTTCCTTTTGAGTAGTGTTCATGAAACTTTCCTTCATGTCACGGGTGACTTATTTAAAGGCAGTGTTCACGATAATTTTCATCCCCTCAGGAAATCATGGTTGTCACATGGAGGCGACCTGCAGGTCGAGCGCCGGGGTCTGACGGTCTGTGTCACTCTTCTCGTCTGTGACGCAGCAAGACGTTTACAGTTGGCTTGTCCCGTCACACCACAACAGAAAGGGGACAGGGGCTCTCTACACACCGAGAGAGTTTTCCCGCCTTTCGCTACTACAATTCCACCCGGGACCTTTCCGCTTGCGTTGAATAAAGTGACGGTCCTAACTGCAAAAGCGGAACAACTCCTCCCTCGGTGTGTACACAGCCACTGTCCCCCGAGGAAGTGCAAAACGTTGCGAAATATGCTCCGTCACGAAGTTCACAACAGAAACAAGAGAATGTGATAAAATTGGGTGATACTCAAGGATTTCGTGTACGTCTGGTAGGTTTTTCTCGAATAATCTCAAAATTGAAGATAATCGTGAACATTGACTTGAATGCCGCAAGTAAATTACTTTCAGGAAACAATTACGTTACTTTAAGAACACAAGTAACTCACCCCAAAGCAACATTCAACTCATTCCTATGATGCAAGAAATCTCGGTACGGCTCTCCAGGTACGTGATTGTTGCTGTTCACAGCGAAGAAAACCCCGCATGGGTCCGTACCAAGGACGCAATCTTCTCCGAGGTTTGCGGTGAGAAACCACCACCACTGCGGATCGCGGCCAAACCACGCCCCCTCTTCCCGCTCTGAACCGTGGGGATATCTAATAGCTCCCTAGTGGTCGAAAATTTGCTGACTTCCGGAGAGTGACTCGATGCCATTGTTTTGGAGCTGTCATTAGGGGACGTATGCAAGAGCGGGCCTGCTGGGGCAGGGGCCGTTGAAACTCGCTGTGGCTCACAAGGCAGGACACGCCTATCTTGGTTGGTCACAAGTCAAGACACGCATGTCGTACCCTAGCAGTTTTTCAGTTTTTTTCGCGAGGATTATGGAACAACTATTTCTTTTAAGCCGCTCTCTCGCTTATGGATCATTCATGCGGTTAAACTCCGCACAGCGCACAGAGTTCTGTGTTTTACGTGAATGAACACGAGTCGTCTAATCGTCTGTGATGAGAGTAGAAGCGCATCAAAAAATATAGCCGTGTCAAAACCTATTTTCGAGGACTGATGGACCATTATAAGTTACTTGAGAAATTCAAAAGTGGCGAGTAGCCTGGTTATGCCCATGTAAGTTGCTGAAAACCTAAGACCCTGCAAATAACCTGAAAACAACTTAGATAAGCCACAAGTAACCTGATTTTATCTAAATATCTCGCAAGTAATTCGATTCTAAACTACTGAGTAGGACTGAAATCACGAAGGAATTAAAGGCAGTGTTCACGATAAAAATCGTTTCTCCGCTTCCTCGAATATCTTGAAAACGACCCCATGCTGATTTCAATGTCTCTGAAATCGTCAAGGACCTTCTGGGAACGGAGTTACGGTCCCTTGAAAATTGAGCAATGAAACACGGTGGACGAGTTTTCCGAGGCTTGCAACTTCCGTCTTTTGCAGCCGATGTATGCGAGCTGACCTTAGTAAAGAGAGAAGTTGAGAATGAAGGGCCAACGGGGCTAATGATTGGAAACCATCGCTCATCTCACGATCTCAAGCATTCATTTGTTCACGTCGGTGGGCGTGTGTTGTGCTTTTCGGGTTTGCCTTGCGCTCGATTCGGCAACTCCGGGCTCTTTTGGAGCTTTTTCTGGCTCATTTTCATGCGCTCTTTCGACGTCAACGTTACAGTGTGCCCCTCCACTACCTATTACTAGTAGAAACTGGAACACATTTTTTATCGTGAACACTGCCTTTATAAGAACGCATCAGAAGTATACGAAATCTATATCACTCACTGCGTCCTCGTATTCTCAGTGGAAGTGTTTGCTGGGACGACGGAATCCATATATATACAAGTCCTTCAAAATTCTCAACCCTTGGTCGCTATTTTTCCCTCTTGACCTAACTGAAAGTGTTTTGCATATTAGTTTCCTCCATCTTCGTTTGATTCCAACATTCACCAGTTGTGCGCTCCGAAAACTCGTTCACCGAAAAACTAGTCCAGGCCAGAAAAATCGTCCGTTCAAATGAGATGTTTTAGTGTGTTTTTATAAGTTTCGTCGTGATGCTAGCAATATCTGGTAGTTTAGCATGTCCTAATTGAATCAATGTTTTGCAAAATGTTTTGCGAAACTCAAGAGAAACTTTATTTTTTTAAGGTGTGGTTCACATTTTCCTTTTAATAATGCTAGAGATCGCGCACGGTCGCTTTCGATCGAACGGATTCTTGAAGTTGTGATATAACAAATTCATAACTAACTCCATCTCAAATTGGGGTTCTCTTTGGAAATTTCGGAAACTATTCTGTATACATAGTTAGATTGACTAAGTCAACACATTTTGCTGCTTTCAAAAATGAACGTAAAGCACTTAAAGGCGTTTTTGATCGAAAGACACTTCAACCGACCATTTAGGCAACTTCGCCTCTTCTTTCTTCTTTCCCTTGGATAACAGCGGTACTGTATCCCCGAACTTTTTTCAGAATTTGCTTGAAACGGAGCTATGGCTGATCAAAAGCATATGTGTTTTGATGGCGAAAAATTGCTGGACAAGTGTTCTCCTACCTGTGTTTCACCTGATATGCAGTCGTAGCGCGAGAGCGAACCAGGAAGAGAAAACAGAATTGCAAAGGAACGAAAACCTTAACAGGTAGCGTGTTCGAAAGTCAAGAAAAAGGCATGACTGGTTGTGGGTCGAAATGGGCTGGACTCGAGGTGGTGGCTTATATCTCGCTTGTTCCCACTCAGCAATGGTCATACAGGTGGGGTCTAATGTAAACCTACATGTAGAGTTCGAAATCATTTTTACATCGCGTCAGCGGTGCTTACGGGAGGTACAGTAAATTAGTAGGTATGCAAATATGTAAGTTTTAAAGGTTGCACAAAGTATAGCACAGCTAGCCTGTTGACTTGCTTAGCATGTCAGCTAGGGTGGTATGTTGTAGCCTTATTCATCCTCCACAAGATTTTATATTGCAAGTTCCGCTAGAAAGTGAAGCACATACCAAATTTGTGCTCGAGTCAATCTTGGTGTAAAAATTAACACAGCGCGGGAATCCTTTATTTTGTCTTCATTGGAGGAGAGAAAAATCTTCATCAGCAGATGAACATTTCCTGTTGTGTTAGCCATATGGCAACATATTCCATTGATAAAAACGCTTTGAAGGAATTTCTGGAGGTTTAAAATATTGTAAAAAAACGTACTAAAAAATCAGCAAATCCATTACTTCTGAACATCACCAATAGCATTTAATGCGATTTCGATTGAAGGCTCTGGAGCCAATCACCCCAATATGCAAAGTGCATGAAAATGCTCTCTTTAAGTATGAAAACGCTTCTCAACGTGTTGCAAATAGAAAGATCAAGCAAACTTCAGAGGCTCTTCAATAAGATTCCCTACCCCAATCGCAGAATTGTCGAGACATTGCTCTTTCGGGCCAGTGCTTCGGCCAGGAGACTGCTGTAAACATGTTCCAGCAGCTCTCCACTCCACTTCCGACGAAGAAGAAAAAGTTTAGTAGGATTTATGGGAGGAAATCAAAGAAGGAGAATTTAACAACATCGCGGTATCCTTAAGCAGCTTCTAATTTGGGTAAAGTCATGACTATTGAATGACAACAGCCTGGCAAGGGAACCACAATAAGTCATAGTGACCATTCCAAATGAAATGTACTTTTCTAGAGCCATTTTTGGACGAAAAGTCCGAATATGCCTATCGCAGCTGCCTAGACTCATTCTGAAAAAAAGTAATGAGCATTTTCTTAAGCTTCTCGGCAAGGTAAGGGTACCCCCCATGGAATTTTTGAGGTGTTTTTAGTTTTTTTTTCGGATTTCGCTAAAAACATGTATGTAGGGGTAATCTGGGGTGCTGAACACGAATCTGGGGTTCGCTTGCCGAAATTTCAAGGTTCCCTGTATGTTACGGCAGGTAACATGCCATTCAGAAGGCAAAACCGACCTCAATTTTCCGATAATCGACAAATGAACATCGAATTCGTATTCAGCACCCCCAAATAACCCGCACATAGAAACATTGAGACAAATCTTAGACTTTGACCAAACTACCGTATACCCACCGTAATCTACCGTAAGCTGCCGAAAATCGATAAACCGACATCAGATTCGTGTTCAGCACTCCAAATAACCCCCATAAAAACGATTTGAGCCACATCTGTCGTCACATTCCGGAAATCGTCAAAAGTCACGAATTGCCATCAAATTCTCCCCCGATGGGAATAATGTGAACGAATACAGTCGAAAACTTCGGAAAATCGATAAATGAGCCTCAGATTCGTGATCAGCGCCCCAAATAACCCCCCAGAGCGAATTTTTAGTCAAATATGGAATATTTTTCTGAAACGCTTCGAGAACCATGTAATTGGTATAAATAAACGCCCAAGCGGAAATCCGTACAAGTCCAAAACGCTGTTAGTCTGCACAAAGTTTGGACGATGTTCCTTCCACCAAACTTCGCCTAGAGGGGCAGTTTTGGGCGCTTAACACGACTATGAGGTCCGTTTCCCGATTTTCGTAAAAATGCGCTATTTGGAGGGTACAACAGGTATAAAATTCAGAGAAAAAACGCCTATAACTTTTTTTCAGAGTGGGTCTAGGCAGCTGCGATGAGCATATTCGGACTTCTCGTCCGAAAATGGTTTTATAAAAGAACATTTCATTTGGAATGGTCACTATCACTTATTGTGGTTCCCTTGTGAGTGTAATTTATTGCACCGTGTTTCTGTATAAAGCTTCAAGTTACTGAAAAACAAACCTCAAAGCTCATACGTTTATCTACATAGTTGCACTCCATGAACAGAGGAATACCAATGTCATGGAAGTCTCTAGACTGTTTTTGTGTTTCGAAAATTTGTCCATTGAGAAAAGGGTACATTTTTTTGAAGAGCACGGATTGAAAACTCGAGTTCTTGACTAGTTTTCTGCGTGTCCAACGGCTTCAGTTTTCTATTTGGAGTTGTGGAACACCATTTAGGTTTTTATTTCATCCACTTTCTGCTCTGCACAGAATCTATTGATACAGAATGTTCTGCAACTTTCATACGAGGTAGTGTGCATTGTGCAGGACGATGACTGTTGCGCAATAGGAGTTCAACTCAAACTATGCTTACAGCTCATCTATTGTCGTGCGTGCATATGCGGAACGGAACTTGAATTCTGTTTTTGATTTTCTAGGCTTCACTGTAAGTTATGGTTGTCAAAAGGAATTTCGAATAAAATAGGCTACTGTAAACTGAAAGCGGAAGTCGGTTTCGAAAAGCACTTCAAACAACACCGTGGATGGAGGTTCAGATAAGTCGAAGGTTTTGAAGTGTTTCAATCCTATAATCTTTGTGTGTCGCAGCTTACCATAGAAAAACTCGGGCAAGAACACATTAATGCAGACCAATTGTCGGTAACGAGCACTTGGTGATATCCTAATATTATAGTCATGTGAATATTGCAACTGACATTTTCTTAGGTTTAAGCAGCACGTATGTCGTTCAACACATTTAGTATGGAAGGCTAGTGAAATGTCTTCAAGATTGCATAGTATTTGAAAAGGTGCGTACTTTGGCCAGAGTGCCAGGTGGAAGTAATGTGCTGTTCATTTCAAAACTAGAAGGGAACAAATATTCCATGAGAGACTCTATCTTGCTTTTTGTTCTTAGAGGTAGTGTTCACGATAAAGAATGTAATTCAATTTCTACTAGGAATGGGTAGCGGAGGGGCTTACTAGAACTCATTAAAAGGAGCCAGGAAGAGCCTAAAATGTGCTCTAATTTGCAACTTTGAAAGCAAGGCAACCCCCAAAAGCGCAATGCCCGTCCCTCGACGTGAACAAATGAACACTCGGATAACAGCTCAGGCGATAAGCGGCTCCGAGCCGTATGACAGTTCGGCTCGTGTTCCCAATCTGCGAGTCGGCTTCTGCTGTTGTTCGGGCCACTGTTGTTGCTTTTCGGGCCGCCGCTATTGCTGTCCGGGGTGCTCGGGTTCGCCCGAACAGCAACAGCGGTGGCCCGGAGATTGGGAGAACGAGCCGAACTGTCAGGCTGCTCCGATTCCTGTTGGGTGCGGCTCGGGGCCGAGAATTGCTTGAAGGAAATAATCAAGTCAAGGAAGTACCGATATGTCAGCTAATCGCTTGATTGCATTGATACGTATCATCCCTTATAGCTATTAATTCTTCCACGCTCGAGGTCAACGTAAACAATAGAGGGCCTAGTTTAGCCTGAAAACGCCGCTTTCGCGTTCTTTTCGAGCATGCCTTGCCATATAAGGCACAAGACCTTGTGAACACTGCCTTTGAAAACGCAAGTTAAAGGCAGTGTTCACGATAAGAATCGTTTTTCTGCTTCTCCACTTATGTTGAAGACGGTCCCATGCTGATTGCAATGCTGTTCTTGGAATCGTACAAGACCTTCTAGGAACGGAATTATGGTCCCTCAAAAATTGAGCTAAGGAAGTATGGTGGACGAGTTGTCCAAGGCTTGTAACTTCCGTCTTTTGCAGCCGATGTATGGGCGCTGATCTGATAAAAGAGAGAAGTCGGGAATAAAGGGAAGAACGGGGCTATTGATCGGGAACCATCGCTCATCTCACAATCTCGAGCATTCATTTGTTCACGTCGGTTGGCGTGGAAAGTGCATCTGGGGTGTGACGAGCTGACGGGTGTCCAACTTTGGGGCCGTAAGAGACCGTTCCGAGCTCATTTTTCTTAGTTTTTCCAACGTTAGGGATGCGCTGGGCCCCGCGCAGCTGCCGATCTCCACCGAAAAATCAGACATGGTTTTTATTGTGGATACTGCCTTCAAATAAATCAGTATCCTCCAGCTCACACATTTCAGATCATGTTCTGGATAATTAGACTCGAATCAAGTAGCTTTTACTCCAATTGAATGTTTAAAGCCAGGTCATTTGCATGTCCGAGTTAAGCAATGAAATGCTCCAGATGGGATCCATGCGAGTTCGAGCAGCAGAATCTAGGTGGTACAATCTTGAGATAACCAGCACCAAAAGTAAAATCCCGTATTTTCGAATTGCTGACAATTAACCGGATGATCAAGGAGTTACCCCTGTCCTTCATACTGCTGGGGGCTGTAAAAAGAATAAAACAGCATGGAGGCATTCCTTTCTAGCAAGTTCAAGAGACCATGTCTCCTATTTCGGCTAAATGAATAGCAAGTTTCTCTAGGTGATGGCTAGAGAGAAGCATTGGTTACTTACACCCTTAAATTGTGTTTCATGCTAAACTCCACGAGCCCAAAAGACCTGTGATCGCATAACAAATAATATCACGTAGCTCAAGTGGATTGTACGCATCATGAGACACCTTGGTAGGATAGTGTTGGCTGCTCACACCCTACGACATATTATTTGCAACTCACTTGACGTAAGTTACTCGTGGCTTTGTAGTGAGTTGCATTAATAGTTCCAAATACTCTGATCCGACAAAAACGCTTCGTAGTGTACTTGTAGACGTTCTAATCTGGTGTGTTCTAAGCAGTTCTGCGCCACTTTGCTTCTATCTTTGCAGTATGCAATGTAGGATCTTCATGCTGCGTACTTTTGAACATGTTGCAAATGGCGCACTCATATGATACATGTAACCTGTAGGCTTGATTCGAAAAATCTGCGGGAGTTTTCATAGGATTGACGTATGCTCGAGTAGCCTTTCTGAGAGTGTCTTTACTGGTAAGCAAATACAGTTAGCTTAGAAACGCTTTCTAAACGTTCTTAAACTCTTAGGAGTCTCTAGAAAGCTTCCGATTCGGATTATCACCAGAAATGGAGCTATATGGGAAACATAACTGGTCATAAAGGGGTCCCGGCGAAAAAGCGACAGCTCCGTGCTGTTATAATCGGAATCAATTACTTACTATGATTACCCCAGAGCTTGACTGGATCCTCCAGGTGGTGATCAAAAACGTCTCTAGTGCTAGGCGGAAAACTTCCGGTCCGCGTGACCTACCTTGTTTCGCTCACCCACTTCACGCTATTGCCACACCTGAGGTGTTGCTTCACTTGATGTGGATCCTTTTGCGTGGGACGCGATTTATACTGAACAAGCACATCTTTATACCTTTAGAGTAGGCAATGAGATTCCCTTCGAAATTCTCCTTTGGCGGCTTTACACATTATTACGAAACGATGAAAAATCGAGAACTTCCGACATTTCATAGTGCAACCATCTCTGAATGGGAGCGGTTCTCAGAAAAATGTCATGCACGGCTTTCGATGGCATAAAATTCGATTGAACCCAGCCTATGTAATGAATCCACGTTCGACTCTCGATAAACCTCGGCAAAATGATTACAGTTGACTATTTGACTGTACATAGCAGGTACGAGGTAGTATGACTTTATTGGCAGACTAACGTTTCGGAGATCTCGCCCTCTTCGGAGTCCGAAAAATGTCGAACCCACACGTCAAGTTACTCCGTCAAACGCAGTTCTTCCCCTACAGAAAAACAGGACAAAATCTTCAAACAGGTGGCTAGGAGACACGAGATTGAGTGAAGTACCTTCTCAAAGTCCGTGGAGCATCAGTTAACATCAGTAAGAAAGATTGACCTTAGGGTACCTTGCATTGATCTAGAATTCTTTGAGTGCTTCTCTCGCACTTGATTCGGCCTCCCGTGCTAGTATCTCGACTCTCACCTGAAAATCTTCCCCCATTGTGGCAATTTTCCCTTTGGCAACCCAGCGCAGGCCTAATTTCCGACCTTTGCTTACCATTCAAATGCTCTTTGATCAACACATGCAGTTGGCGGGCTGTTTCGCCAACATATTCCTGGCCACAGCTTTGACATATGATGAGAAAGATAACCCTAGAAGCAATACAGTCACCATAGCTGCCCGCTGGGAAAATGAAGCACCGTTGAGTGGCGCATGCACGGTCCTATTGGCAATTTTGAACAAACTGTCGTCGAAAACTATTGAGCAGGAAGGGATACAAAAGATATCGTATTTTCCAAGCCCGCTCTTCATGGGCAGTTTCTGACAGCGCGGATGACACCATCGGATATGAATGGTATAATGAAAGCATCCAATATTATAACGACTCGACTCAGACGCGAAACACTCCTCTTTGGCGGCGGCTGAATAATAATGAAACGCACTGCATATTTGCTGTTTGAAGGATCTCTTCTTAAAGGCAAGGTGTGGTGGCCGGACAATAGTAATTGCAATCAAGTCACAGAGCATAATATATCATCTAGAATCATGCATAAGATCTTTGTAAAGAGCTCTGCATTTTGCAGTTTGCCAGAAGTGTTTTTTCATTGCTCAGCGTTGTCAGCACTCATGCTTATTTATAATGTACGGCAGCAACATGTGACCTTAAAAAATGCAGACCTGTTTAGAGATGCCCTAGAGTTTATACATATGTAACAATACCGAAATCAAAACGTAGTTCTTCGAAGGCAATGGGGACTTGCGGACTAATGAATCAGAACAATGAGTACTAGAAAGGTTTTCGCATCACACGTGATTGTATCCAGAAATTAAAAGCTGCCTCGGTTTATCAATGCTCAAAGTCGGGAGAGCTCATGAGAGAACAAGTGATAATTGTAGTGGTATGTGATCCTTTAATAGGTTCCGATATCCATCAAAATTTTAACGGAATTCCTCGTTGTATCACTCGAACCAATGTATTCAATTTAATACGGTAGTATTTTTCACAATGCAAATAAGGAGAGGGAAACATCTGTCGCCGAACGTGCGAAAGTAGTCGTATTGATGATAAACAAATGGAAGAATTAAAGATCCGATTCCGTTAACGCTTCATTGAAGGATTACAGACTACTACCTTGAGTCATTAAAATCTTTTTATTAACATTAAATCTACCACCTGCTCAAATACTGCTGCAGTTTTGCTTTGTTTCCTCGTCATGAATTTGGCTTCGGTCTAAATGATCGTTATGCTAATTGAGGAAAGTAAGCTAATCCTTTAATCGGGAAGATTTCTGCGCGCTTCTCCAAGCTGCGCGCTGGTAAATAATATGAGGTTAAGATTGTGAATCGCGCAAGCGTGGTCTAGACGTTTGAAACTTTATGTGTTTGTACTGAACGCATCGGCTGTCACGTTCAGTCATATCTGCTCTTACTATTGGAACAGCTCGTAAGCGCGGTCAGCCTTGAAAGCGAAAATTGAACGCAAAATCTAGTAGTTTGTCGGAGTATAAATATTGCGGTAGAGGAAGGGTTGTGTTTTTATAATCCAGTCGAAGTTCGATGCTGTGTCTCTTGTGCGCCAGGCAATCGGATAAGGGGTCTGCAGAGTTGAAGTTGTGGCACTGCTCGCAGCGCCAATTAGAGCTGGGTGATGCAATATCGATTACAATCGGCGACGAGGGCAACCGACGCCGCGTGAGGGGCGACGAGGGGCACCGCAGAGGGGTCTCACCCGGCGACGGCCCTGCGTCACTGATAGCGAGCGGCAACCGACACGGCGACGATAATGTTTGGAAACATTTTTTGTCGCCGCGTCAAGGCTGACGCTCGGCGACCAGTCGCCGGTCATTGCAACCCTGCAGGCCCCTCTGGTCTAATTGGGTCAGACCTAACACAAAGTTAAGCCGATGAACCTAGTCGAATATGTTGATATTTGCACCATTAGCACCTGTTTGGATTTGGAAGTCCCATAAATGAAGTACTGAGAACACGCCAGATCACAAATATTAACTGTATTTACATTTTGTTCGACCTAACGAGCACAGTCTATAATGCAAAGCTAATTCCTAATTCCTGGCGGTGACTGTTACAGCAGTCATTCGAATTTGAATTGTCGTGGTTGGATCATTAATTGGTGTGGAGAGGTAGCGAAGGCTGAACAAATGGCGACGAATCTCCGGATTGAAAGCGACCAAGATCACTCTGTAATTTGTTTTCTTTAGATTTAGCTGACGTGTAACGGCGCAAACACACCCTCCGGCTGCATGAGAGAATCCCCAAATAAATGTTGTGCATAGGAACATCTCAAAATCAGTTTCTATAACACGGGATATCAGATGGAAGCACACAAGCATGAACGCATAGATGCCCGAGTTCATGAAGGCCTTAATGATTATGATAAAAGTCACAATTTAAATGCATAAATCGTAGCTATCCTCACCTGTATGAAAAAGACAAGCTCCTTCCTCTCTCGCTTCGCAGCGTATTTGCTTTGTTGCGGAACATTGGAACCACCTTTGATCTTCTGAAAATGGACATTTGAGAATTATTGATACACGCTAATATTCTTGCATAAAAAGGCGAGTAAGCTGCACGAACATAAGTTTTCTTTTTGAGGAGTATAAGAGTTGTTACGTCGAAAAAGCCGACAATAATGAATAATGTGACGTTGTAGGTCATGTCTATATAAAATGACAACAATAAACTGCATGTTCCGCTACCAAAAGCCCACACCCGATATATGTGATCAAAAAGGAAATCGCATCCAGGTACGAAATAAACGCTCCAATAGAGAATGCTGATAGCAGTTATGAAAAAAATTATGAACATTGTCGTTTTTACTGTGAATATTCGCCGATATTTGGCAGGGGAAGAAATCGCCATTAGCCTGCAATAATATGTAGAGTCATATCTATCAAAGATCCGACGCCGAGTAACAGCTCGATGGTAGCCTGTTATCCGATTGAGTACTCAAACTCCTAGTTATTGATGCAGTTATTTAATGAAGTCATTTAAGGCAGCATACACGCTCGTGAAAGTGATTGAGATAACTATGGAAATAGAATGGTATGGCACAGATTACAATGGCTAAGCATTTTGAAGCGTCAAAAACGACCTACAAAGACGCTACACGAGTGAGAAGTAGGCCCCGCCCCTGTATCTGCCCGCCCCCTGTATTTGCGTCCTGCACCAAAACAGAGGTGGTGGGCCATTCCCACCGTCGGCGACGTTTGTGGGTGGTAGGATAGATAACATAGGTGAACCATGAACGTCGCCGACGGCGGAAATGGCCCAGCACCCCTGTTTTGGAGGAGGACGCAAACACAGGGGGCGGGTAGATACAGGGGCGGGGCCAACTTCTCACTCGTGTAGCCTCATTGTGTGTCGTTTTTGAAGCTTCAAAATACGTCTGCGTTGTGTTTGAGCCATACCATTGTATTTCCGTATTTATCTTAATCACGTTTACGAGCGTGTATGCTGCCTTTAAACCGCTAGTCCTCAGTCATATGCAAGACATGCTAAAAAGATATCTTTCTTGCAGTCTAAGCGGTTGTTTACAGCAGACTCGTAGAAACAGAGGAGGAACCTCATTGCTACGGAGATACCACATCGACTTCGCTTGTTACTTATTAAATCACACGGATATTTCAAATGAGTTTGGAAATTTTCTAATACCTGTTGAGTGAAATGAATAAACAGCAGTGAAACGATGCCTCAACAAAATAAAGTGAAAGTTGTCCAACTCGTCGGTTGAGCCCGTGCAGCTGGTGCGGAACTGTCCTGAACATTGATCATTTTTATTGTTTCCTGAATAAGATCCGCTAGTTCGTCGTAACCTTAGGCCAGTGGTATACTTTTGCGACACGCGGTCGCGTCGCTTTGCACAGCGACAGCGACCGCCTCCCGCCCTTTAAATATGTCGCTGTGACAGTTCGCTGCACAGCGACAGCAACCATAGGCATCGGCACATCGGCCCTACGCTACACGCCGCTGCAACGGACACACGACAGCTGTTGCTACGACGGCCAGTGCCATTGCTCCGATGCTGGTCCCGTCAATATTTGTGCTGAATGTCATGACTATCACTGATGGCAGTGACAATGTATACCATTGACCTTAAACAAAACCGCGCAAGCGTAAATTTGCTGCAAAAAAGCGCTGTGCAGAAAAGCACAAAAATGAAGAAATACATTTTTCACTAAATTTTTGTGCTCCTTTCGGTGAGGTGGATGCAATGGTATGTGCAGTCTTTTTGACTCCGGTAATTTGATGAAAAAGGTGTATTTTTCTCTAAAATTGGCATCAATCACAACAAGCCGAAACTTGACAGATTTCTGCAGTTATGACTGTCTGAGCAACTTATAATGAGGGATGTCGTGACGCAAATATGCATAATTAGTTGAAACTTCTAAAGTTGAATCTATGATTTTTACCTTTATCGTAGGGGAATCGAAGAAGAAAATCCATAAATGACTTTCAAATTGAAATCGGACCAGTCTGAAGCTAACTATGGCGATGCGAAGTTTTTGATCGCAAAGAACGCCGCAGAACGCTTTTTTTTGCAAAAAAAAAGAGCGGTATCGTAGGTCTGAACTGCTGAAGTTTAAAAAGCATAAGTTCCTGAGACTGGCGCTAATTAAAATCAATAACCCAGTCGATGTCAATTGAAGGCAGAATGACTTGCGTGAGAAAACGCATTGTCCGGAACGCAAACCTCACGTACCCCGCACTCCCTTCCATGCGTCGAAGCAGTCAGTATCGTCACTCGACTTTGTATCGTCAATCTTGTTTAGCGCCCAAAACAACCCCCTGAGTCCCTTCTTTGCGCAGACTGATTGTGTTTTCCACATAAATGGATTTTCGGTTGAGCATTTATGGTTCGAACACCCCCGGTTCATTCAGAGAACTTGAATATTGGATTCTTCGAAGATTCGGTCAGAATCCAGTTACAAAATTCGAATATTCAACCACCGAATATTGAAAAAATTGTTCGAGATTATTCATGAATTATAAAAGAATGTTTTGAAAATTCTAGTTTTCACCTGAATATTACGATAAGTATTCCGAATATTCATTTGAATCAAATAGAATACGACTTTAGTGACTGTCTAGTAATATAAAGAGCCTTACCTGATCTCTTTTTAGCATTTTAGAGTGGAGTTATAGGGATTAGGTGATTTGTACACATCACGCAATAGGAAAAATAACGTTCTTACAGTGTTTGAGCAACCCTACAACCTCTCTCAAACAGTCGCAGGCGATCCTAGAGTAGAACACACACCTACTGCGAGTTCCGAACCCTACAGATTAAGAGTCCAATGCATTTTGAACCACAATAGAGGAAAGACTTCGAAAAGTTGTGCTAGACATTACCAGATAGTCCACGGAACAGCCCAGGTGATAAATATGAGTAGAATTGCTGCATTAGATAATGCATGATAAGCAGTAAGATAACCGAATGAGTTCTTGAATACACGATGCCGGATCATAACGAGAAATGACAAAAAATTAAACATCATGCCAATAAACGAGACCTGAATCCAGATTCGCTAAACAATCATTCGAACCTGCCATCTAATGACTGTCGTCACGGGTATATTCAAGAAATCTACTGAGACTTTACGATAGCCTCATTCAATCGATACCTTTCAAGGACTCAAATCAAAACGTTTAGCACAAATGTATAAGAGTGACTCACCACGAATACAAGCATGGCCTCGATCAAGCTTACAAACAAGGGCACTCCCCCATCTTCGACATCGACAGTTGTTGTATCATTCGTGACGTTCATCAGAAGGACTCCCTAAATTAGACATTGTGTGTCTCCCTCCAGCAAACTGAAACATTTCCTTTTTATTTGGCTAGAACATCAAATTACATTAAAGATGGTAATCAAATTCTACGTTCAGACCAATAAGGCATGAATAAGAATTTTTTGAACGCGTCTCGAAAAGGTTCAGAATTCTGCTGCCTAGTCAGGTCCACTCATTGAAGACCATGCAGAATAAATCAGCAAATCTGCAGTATATATGAGCAGCAGCGTGAGAGCAACTAGGACTTGCATTAATGAGCGGCAAACCAAAGGCTACAGTTGGGTTTGCTGCGAAAATAGCAGGCATGAATTGGAAGCAAACCCATCATTGACCCACGGTTTGCGATCATGAAGCCCTGATGAGAGCGAAAATCCCAAGACCTGACAACCTATTGTATGTATGTTACTCAACCATGACAAAGAACAAGTGTTAATGCAAAATAATTCTTTTGATTCAGGACCATAGTAAACGATCAGATTCTGAAGAAGCATCAAACATGAATGGAAAATGTTCTTGCCGGAAAAAAGTTAGTTTTGCGGTTTAGAAAAAAAAAGGCGGCCAAGAGTTAGAAAGCAAGGTCCAATCGAATTTTTGGGTCCGAGATTCTCATCTTCAGATCTATGAAGACACATGCTGGTAAAGGTATTGTACATGATAAAAACCGTTTTCCAGTTTTTGCGTTTAATCGGACTAGTGTGTCTTCAAAAAGTCATTCACAAACTTTGGAGTTCTGGAATTGCCTCCGAATGAAGTTTTCGCAACCTCAAAACGGCCGCATGGGTTTGGAGGCCGGCCTTTGGGTCGATCCCTTGTTACAAGGAAGAAAGAAAAACAACCGGTTATCAAACGAATTTATCACGTTTATCACGTTTAATACGTTAAACAGTTTACTCCTCCGAACCGGTCAATTCTTCTAATGCCAGAAATGAAAAGTCACAAAAGCGATACTGTTTTGGTAGAGAAAAGCGTTTTTCGGGCATTTTAGCTGCTCTTTCTGGCAGGATTGTCTTAGTAGACCTCTTACCTCCCATATTCAACGAAAAACTCCAAAACCATTTTTCATCGTGGACGATGCCTTTAAGTTTTCGCTGAGTTTATCACACACATGTTTTGTGACCATAGCACACAGGTGGTCTAAATCGATGTGCGCAGCCAAATATGATTTGACACCAAACAATGTGATTTATGATTACTCTTCGACAACGGATTACACGCCGTTTCCATGCATTCGCGTTATTTTCCACTCACTCCACTTATTTTTCTTGGTTTTTGTTTTGGCTAGCTTCTGTCCTCTACTATTTCTTACTCCACAAACCTTTTTCCCTATAACTAGCCTAAGGGCAGGAACGAAGCTGTAGTGTCTACCACTCTTATACATACACTTGCCCTGCATTTAGTTGTAGCCTGATATTTTACTTCTTTTGACATAAAATAAGATCACATAACATAACAGCACAACACAACATAGATAGCATTACATAACATAACATAACCACATCTTGTTACTGTGTATGGAATAAGGTCGCTAATTTTGACGTGCTAGAAGGCTGTTTCCTCTTCGGCAGTCAGCTGTTTTGATAATTGAAAAATTGGTTTATGTTCCCTATCGCAGGTGGATTCACGATTCTTACCTGGAATAACGCTAAAAATTCTAGCAGAAAATCAATGAACACGTAAAGTTTCCTGGACATTCTGACTCAAGTCAAAGTTTCGAATTTTACGAGGGGATACACAACTAAAGTGAGGTGCTTGGACTCCAACGGGCAGCAATTCTACGTTGCTAAATGGTTCGTTGACTGATCACAAGATATCACAAGGTAGCTCATTTAAACGCGAAACTCAGTTAACTGTTCATCCTAAAAGAACACAAGCACAGGTCAGAAAAATGGTGATCAAACTTTGGGCGGACTCTGCCTAACGTGATTTTACGCTTTGTCAGACCGTCGCCGCCCTATGGACCCCGTCAGACTTGGGTCAAAAACCGACTGAATCCGACTGAGACGTGGGCGGAAAAACCGACCTCGGGTGCATTGGCCCTGCCAGTGTGCGCCCGTGGCACACGAATATCGGCTGAATGGATTGCGGACACTAGCAGACGGTCGCAGACGAACACATAAGGTGTGTTTTCTGCATCGGTCTGTCACTATTTAGGTGCGTAGCGATTGGGTGGGATTCAGTCGATCGAGCAGCTCTGACGGGGCCTAAGAGTGACAAAACACAAGCAGGAGACATATTTGGAACTGATCTTCTATTTGGATGAAACTACATATCTCTTCTAGCTGATCGCCTTCCCTTTCTTGAAGTTTGGAGAGTTCATCAGAAGGTAAAAAAAACCACTGTAGGAGAGAGAATCTCAGAAAACTGAAAACATATTTCAAAGAATATAAAAGGGCTAAATCAATACACATGTAATATAAATTGGCCAATGTACCAGGTTGTCCAATAATTCTTGTCCGAAAATTTCACCATTTTTATTTTTTTTCACCTTTATTGAAAAACACGTCTAATCAACAATATAATCACCTCAGCTACCCACAACAGTGGCCCATCGATTGGGCAGGTCGCCGATGCCGTTCGCCCAGAGCTCCGGGGGCTGCGACTCGAAGAAGTCTGCGATGTCGCATTTGACATTGTCGCAGTTGGTGAATTTTCTTCCGGCCAAATGGTGCTTCAGCGGGCGGAAAAAAAAGGATGGGCAACCGTCTCCCAGCCGAGCGTCGCCAACTTCTGCTGGGTCTCCTTCGTCACGTAGGGGCGCGCGCTGTCGTGCAGCAGGTGGACCGAGGCCCGTCGGGGACGCTTTTCTCGGATGGCAGCGGCTAGTTTCTCAAGCTGATCGGTGTAGATGGAGGCGAAGACCGTCCTGCCTTGCGGGAGCAGCTCGAAGTACAGCATGCCCTTGGTGTTCCACCAGCAGCAGAGCATGATCTTCAGAGAGTGCAGGTCGGCTTTCGGCGTCGTCGTCGGCTCTTCTCCGCGCGGGACCCAGACGGCATGGCGGGCGACGTGGTCGTAGAGGACCCAGCTCTCATCCCCAGTGACCAGGTCGTCGAGAAACGCCTCGCGATGCGGACGAAGGAGGAGGGACTGGCAGACGGCCACGCGGCTCTGCTTGTTGGCGTCCGTCAGACGGTGGGGATCCAACGGGCCAGAACTTTGTGGTAGCCGAGTAGGTTGAGTCGATTGTGGATAGTGGACTTGCTGCAGCCGAGCGTCGTCGCCAGTTCGCGGGTGGTGGTCTCCGGCTTCTCCTTGATACAGCGACGGACTTTGTCATCATCCACCGTATAAGGCCTCCCGCTGTGCTCCCTGTCCTCGAGGCTCGTGTCGCCGCTCACGAAACGATTGAACCAGCGGCTGACTGTTCGTTGGAACACTGCATCCTCCTTGCACGCTCTGCAGATGTTGGCGACCGCGGTGCCCGTGTCGTTGCCCAGCAGCCACTCGTAGTACACGAACGTACGAATTCGACCTTGGTCCATTTTCGCTTGTCCTGGTAGCAGTACGCGGCGACTGCGCCTTATATACCCCTAGCGTAGAACATTGGAGAACCTTCTAGAAGGTTCTTACACTTGCCTGATATTATAACACTTCTAAGGAAAATTATAGAATTTTGAAAATTTTCGGACAGGAATAATTGGACGGCCTGGTATATCACTTGCGAATTATTTCCACCCATGCATGTTACATGTGATCTAACGACCTCTCGCTCGCAGGCCGAATGTAGACTCACATAGACTTTGTTTCATTTCAAGTGAACTCCTGTTTCCGGTTATCACAGCGCGGAGCGGTAGCTTTTTTTCGGAACCTCCTTATCACCAGTTATGTCTCACCGAGGCCAACAGCTCCCCTACTGTTGATAATCGAAATCGACAAGTCACTAGAGATTTTCCAGAGTCTACATTTGCCAAGATATTTTACATGTAATATGTTTTCAATTGCTGGAAACTTACGATACTTGTAACATGAGGGACGATTACATTATACTTATAACATATCTCGGCCAATGTAAGTTACATGTGAATAATCTCTACTCAAGTAAATTACATGTGTAAGAGTAACAAAACTCAAATATCTCGGGTGAATTACATGTAGTTTAAGAGTAACATGCAACTCTTAAACATGTTACTCTTAAACTACATGTAAAAATTAATTGGCTCGGCGCAGCAGGAAATGGACCCGTTTTACGACCTGGGGTGCGTTCCAAGAATGTTTCCACGATGCCGTGGGAGGGCAAATAGCCTTTCCATGACCAAACTTGTTTCCCAGGGCCACGAATCGTAACTGATAATTGCTTTTACGTCGCCGTGACTACTTTTCCATAGAAGCGTTTTGCCATGGGAATGTTCTTGGAACGCACCCCTGATCAACGCTCAGTGCGAACACTCGAAACTTACTCGGGAAAAACCGTGCGATGGCTGGTTGCCTTTTCTAAATGCGCAAGCTTAACTCAAAATCACAAAGTGGTCAGTAAGTATGTCTTCTAGCCAGAAAGAATGCGAGAAGTCCAAAAACTCGCTAGTCAAATCGCTCACCTTAACGGATACGAAGTTTACTCAAAGAAGTACTGGCCCACGCATGGCCGCGAGCAGTGTCCAAATGTACTTCAAGGCAATAAAGTTTCTTTAAAAATTCCATTTATCTTATATGTAGTTAGATAAGGTGAGCAGTGAAATCAATGAGTGCTTGCGAGGAGCAGGATTAGAAAAAAACTGTGGCTCTGGTGAAAATCTCTCGCAATAAATCGAAACGTCAGTTGGTGAGAAATTGCCTATATGATTGCGCCTACGTTGCCCCTAATTGTATCATCCCCCCTCAAGGCAAGGAAGGAAACTGTGCTGCTTCGGGTGTCATCTATACAATCACATGCTAGAGCTAAGGTGAGAAGTAAATCGGACTCTGGACGCATCGGCTGCCCGTGTTCAGCCCTTATCTGCTTTTGTTATCGATGAATCTGATCAAATGTGTTGACAATTGCACCGTTCACACCTACATGGATTCGGATTCCTCATATGTGGAGGGCTGAGACTACGCCGAATTGCAAGTAAATACTTTATTTGCATTTCATTCAACCTAACAAATACGGTCTACAATGCAAAGTTATTTCCTAAATCTTTGCGCTAACTGTCACAGCTGTCGGTCGTATTTGAATTGCCGTGGTAGGATCATTAATTGATGTGGAGAGGTAGCGAAGGCTGAGCAAATGGCGACGAATCTCCGGATTGAGAACCACCAAGATCACTCTGCAATTTGTTTTCATTAGCTTTAGCCGACGTGTGGTGGGGCAAACACACCCTCCGGCTGCATGAGAGAATCCCCAAATGAATGTTGTACACAAGAACATTTCGAAATCAGTCTGTATAACGCGGGATATCAGGTGGAAGCACACAAGCATGAACGCATAGATGCTTGAGTTCATGAAGGCCTCAATGGTCACCATAAAGCCACTATTTCAATGCATTATTCTTTGCGATTCTCACCTGTATAAAAAAGATAAGCTCCCTTCTCTCTTGCCTCGCAGCGTCTTTGCTTTGTTTAGCGTCCCGGGCTTTGCGACCACCCTTCATTCTCTGAAAACAGACATTCGAAAAATAACTGTAAATGTTCCTGCTATATAAAAAGGCGAGTGAGCTAAACAAACATTAGTTTTTCTTTTAAGGAGAATAAGAGTTATTATGTCGAAAAAGCCAACTCCAATGAATAACGTGACGTTGTATGTCATGTCAACATAAAATGACAACAATAGACTGCATGGTTCGCCGCCAAATGCCCATACCCGATATATGTGATCAAAATAGAAATCACACCCCGGTATAAAATATATGCTCCAATAAAGAATGCTAATTGCACTTATGAAGCCAATGATAAATATTGTCGTTTTTACAGTGAATATTCGCCGATATTTGATAGGGAAGGAAATTGCCATAAACCTGCAATATTATGTTTTGACACATTTTTTCGAAGTGTCCGACGCTGTGGGCCAACGTAATGTTAGGCTACTCGCGATTTTGATGCAAGTATTAAATGACGAGATCACCTAATTAGTTTTATTTATAACTAGGATGTGTTGATAAGAAGTAAGCGCATCGGCTTTCGGATCTTCATCGCAAAGTAAAGCGCTTATTCAGTGATAGTTGAAAGAAAGAACCTCTTCGCTGCGGCGATAGCAGATCAGCGTCGCGTGTTGCTTATTCAATGACACGAATGGTACAAATGGGCTGATAAAAAATTCAGAATACCTGTTGAATGAAATGAATAAACAACAGTGAAACGATGTCTCAACAAAATAAAGTGAAAGCTGTCCAACTCGTAGGTTAAGCCCTTGCAGCTGATCCGGGACTATCCTGAATATTTATCATTTATGAAATTGATTCTTAAATAACTGTAGCTAGTTGTTGGTAACTTTCTAGGTTCGAACTGCTATAACCTTAGAGAGCATGAACCCCTCAGAAGGTCTGGTATTGAAATCAATGACCCTGTCGATGTCAATCGGCTGCAGAATCACATCGATAGCGTGAGAAAACGCTCTGCCTCCTGGCGAACTCCACATTCTTCGCAGTCTTTCTTGCATTGGAGCAGTCAGTGGGGCCACTAGATCTACTTGTACCGACTTGTGTAATTGTTCAAATGCTAATGATTCACACAAAATTTAAAATTCTAATGTTTTCAAAGGCATCTTTCATAGTCCTCACCGCGAGCGCGGCAAGCGCGTGACGCGCGGGAACGGCGGTAGACTATGAAAGTTCTTACCGCGCGGCACGCGCGGGACTCGCGGTCAGAACTTTCATAGTCCATCAGCACCGCCATAGCGGCGCCGCCCGAACCGCCGTGGCGGTTTTACCGTTTCAATCAATAATTGCTTCTCGAATTGAGTCCGCTCCAACATAAATAATTCTGGGACTATCCTGCGCCACCGCGTACGCAAATGCAAGCCAGGAAATTCTGTACAAGTCCCAGTTGAGGCCCGACTTTTACCCGCACCGCCATGGCGGTGCCGCTGGAGATTTCATAGTGGCTTTCCGCTCGTCCCGCGCGTGCCAGGCGGTGAAAAGTTTCATAGTCCACCGCTCGTCCCGCGCGTCACGCGCGTGCCGCGCTTGCGGTGAGGACTATGAAAGATGCCAAAGGTACAATTCATTTGGGAGCTGAGATTTCTGTTTTTCGTACATTCGATTCGTTCAGGAATTTAAAGTGTTCGTTTTCTGAAATATTTGAGTAATCCGGAAAATTGAATCAAATGGTTTCTCGACTATTCGCCTCGTTCGAAAGCTTTGGTTCCTATCGTCGAATGCCCATCTCTGAAGGCCACGTGTAGAAAGTCTCGACTTATCTCTTTCTGGCGTTGTCAAATTGAGTGCTAGTGAGTTGGTGATTTGGGCCAAAAACGTTACCGTCGCGCACGAACAACCCTACCATCATCCCCCCATGAACATGCACGCAATCCGAGACTTAAACATATATCTAATGTGTATACCAAGTTAAAGATTTTGGCGGAACACTGACATCATTTTGAACTGCATTAGCAGAAGTCCTCCAAAAAATTTAGTGTTAGTTTTTACCAAATAGTCCACGGAACTGCCCATGCGATAAATATGAGTAGAATTGCTGCATTAGACAATGCATGATAAGCAGTGAGATAGCCGAATGAGTTCTTGAATACCCGATGCCGGATCATAATAAGAAATGATAGGAAATTACACATCATACCAACAAACGACACCTGAATGCAGATTTGTTGAACAATCACGCAATTCTACAATCTAATCACTGACTTCACGAATATTCTTTGCGGAATCCACCGAGAACCTTTGATAGTCTTTTAAATCGGTACCGTTTAAGGACCAAATTTGAAATGTTGTACAGATCAATGCATAAGAGTGACTCACCGCCAATACAAGCAGGGCCTCGATCAAGCTTACATGAAAAGGCACTCCTTCATCTTCGACGGCGGCAGTTGTATCATTCGTAAGGTTCATCAGAATGAATCGCTGAATCAGAATATCTGTGTCTCACTACTGTAACATTGAATTAGTAGTGCATACAGAACTCAACTGAGCAGCAGAAAAGTTATTTGTTTTCTAGCTAACATAAACTAAATCAAAAAACTATTGTGAAGATGAAAATCTAATGCTGTGCTGAAACCGATAAAGCATGGGCGAAAATTCGTTGAGCGCATCGTGGAATGTGAGAACGCAGAAAAGGGTTCCGAATGATGCTGCCTGGTTAAGATCTAAGTCTATGGTTCGTAAATCAGGAAATTTGCAGTATGCACACTGAGGTGAGAACATCTGGGCTAAAAAACATGAACGGCAAACCATGTGCTACAGTTGGATTTGCTGTGAAGATAGCACGCAATCTCTGGGGGCAAAGCCAACTGTACCATGGCTTGCGGTCATGAATCCCGGCAACTGATGTGAGTAGATAAACCAGAGACCTGATAACACAATTATGTTATTCAACTGAGAAGCATTAAATTGCGTAGGACGGAGAACAACTGATCATGGAAAATAATTAAATCAATTCGAGACGCTAGATTTTGTGGCGCATTGAAGGCAGTGTTTACGAAAGAGAACGGCTTTCAGTTTTTTTCGTTTTCGAGTAGCTAAGTCCACTAAGTAGGGGTCAATAGGGAAAAATCCTCACAGAACACCCAAATACCGCGAAAAACCGTTTATAGAAATCTCTGTAAAACTTGCCTGTGTCTTTTCGCGTGTTTCGGAGAATGCAGACAACGCATCGAACCTTACGTCGGGGATATGGTTTCGCGCTTCAAAATCCTCCGGTTTGCTGCTTTCCTTTCTGTTTCCGGACTGCAGGTTCTTCAAAAGTGAGAGGGGCTATTGCATATGCTCGGATGTTAGAACCTTTTACGATAAAAATATTCGAAAATTCGGAGCCTGTTCCTACGGTGAAACGGACGCCGAAAACTGTTATGGGACGTGGGCGGGACGGCCCAGTGGGTCGGCTGGTCTACGAGATTTTCACCCACTTCCCGGCCGCGTTTCATCGCACTTCCGCTCTTTTTTTCTCTCAGAGAGACCCAAAGCTTACGTTTTCGCCGGAGAAACAGGAAACTTTTTGATCGTCAATACTGCCTTTGAGCAATCAGTTCCCAAGGAAGCGTCAAAATGGGTCGGATCAGGTTCTTGCTTAGCAATTAGGTTATGGAGTTAGAAAATAAGATAGACGCCATATGTTTGAAGGCAAGATCGTAAAGGAATAATGGTTTCTAGGATTCCAGCCCCAGACCTAGCGTCAACTGTCTTTGAGTGAACATGAAAGTTGGCCGACTACCTGCCGCATAATTCTTTGTGCTGACCGAGATAACTAATCAGACAAGAGTGACACCTTCCTTGAACGAGAGTAAGCTAATTTCCCATGGAAAATGTCACGCTCTTCCGTTTCTTCGTTTGTAGCCTTATGCACGCGAGCGAATTTCTGAGTACACTATAAGGAAGAAGAGGGAAATTACTTCTAAAGTTAGAGATCTATGTATATATGTTGCGGACATCAAGTTAAAGGTTCTCTATGAGGAGAAATGCCATAAGAAAAAAAACCGCAATTGTAAAAAATTTCAATGGAACAATGTGGTGAATGTTCGAAAAATTTATCCACGTGTGACTCTCGATAAATTTTGGCATGGTTATTGACACTTTTTGTTATGCGTGGTTGAAGCGAGACCAAGATTGTTACAACCTCTTTGACTGGCTGACGTTCCGGCTTCTTCGGAGCATGAAAAACCAGAAATAAGGTCTATGAAGCTACCCTCTCAAACCCGATTTCAATCTACAGAGAACGATTCTAAAGGGTGTAATTGAAGAGAACCAAAGTTGTAAATTACACCATCCTTAATATGGGACCAAGAGCGTCGGATGGAAGTTGTTAGGCGACTGACTAGTAAGAACCCTAAGGATCACCCACGAAGACTTGGGACCGCCTACGCTCAGACCCGCCATGAGATGATGACCGGTTGGTTAGAATCCGTAGGGTCAACGCCGAAGAAATATCGAGAAGTTCGAGAAAAGCTCCTCCCAAATTCCACTTTGAAATCAATTAGAGGCATAAAGGGAAAAAGAGGAAATCTAGAACACAGAAAAGGTTTTCCACAAAGTGAGGGGAACACGTACAGTTGACCGCAATGTTAAAAGGACATGGTGCGGTCGCGGACTCGCCCTAAAACTACGATAGAGTCTGGCACTTTGCCAGATTTCGTCATCGATCGGCGCCACAGCTGATATTCTCGTGAGCAGAGAGACGATGGTTGGCGCCGATCGATGACGAAAGCTGGCAAATTGCCAGATTCTACCGTAGTTTTAGTGCGAGTCCGCAACCGCACCATGTCCTTTTAACATTGCGGTCAACTGTACGGTAATCATACCAGCGCTAGCCGTTGATGAAAGCTGATCATCTTAGCTGACCGAAGCTACAGACTTGGTTCTCATGAAATTCTAAACAAATGCCTCCTTCCCAGACTAGAAAGTCATTGACCAAGAATCGTTGAACATGTTTTCGATGTTGATTGCGGAGAAATGTGACCTACAGACTACGTGTGGGAATGCAAGAGCGATTAGCCAGTGTCCGCAGTGTAAGACTGTATCCGATTGCCTTCTGTACTGAATTGTGGATGCGTGAGCTTCAATCTGTTCTCTACTCGACTGAACTGCGGGGCGGCTCTGCGTCCGAACGAGTCGCGAGTGCAAATCTACTACTCTTTGTCCGACTACATGTCCTCGATTAAGTAGCATCCTCATTCTTAGTGTTTTAAAAGTAGTGTTATGATAATATTCCAACTCTCTTGTTCACAGGGTACGTCGAAATTACGGTAACAAGATTAAGGCATTATGGGAGCAGTAATAGGGTTTTTGATCCCAAACGGTTCTGTCTCTTGCGCGCGCAGCACACCCAACTCGTGAAGGATCACCTCGCAAAAAGACTGTCAACCTTAGCCTGGTGATGTGTCGCCCAATGTACAGAGGTGAAGCCGAGTTCAAGCATGGCAGGTGTACGTGTACCATGTGTAAGCCTTCGTCACGCTGCGTACATTATACATTGTTTATGTCCTTCCTGTACAGAATCTACAATAACCAGACTGCTGTATGACCGGACTGCCATAACTAAGGCCACGACACTGTGAACCTATTTAATTGCACGAAGAGACAAACATTACTAAGTACAATTGACTAGTGGACAACTACAGTGCTACTCCCCCAGTTTCCCAAGTTGTGACGGAACCCCCTATGAATACAGCGGTCATGAGGAGGCACACCAAGGATCAGTCGGAGGCATGCGTTGCCTCGGATAGATCCTTTGTGTGTATCCTCATGACCGCTGTATTCCTAAGTATACTGGCTAAAATATTTGCGATCAGTCTACAATCTAAACTATAATCAGACAACATAGATTGCGCTGCTTTGGTTATATCCCTCGATTATCATTGGAACGCTCTCCGTGTCATCTGCTGTTCATACAACGACCCGTCGATGAAAAGGTGCACATCGATCAGCCTCGAAGAAGACATGGATGAAGAATATCTAAGAAGTGGTGGAGCTAGGGTTTTCAACGACTAGTGCAATTCCGAAGGCACAGGACCGGTTCGTGTGAAAATAAGTTGATTGTGATGCTCATCTTCTCCCGGCATCCATACAGACGTACTGGCTCCGAGGTCAGCTAATTTAACGGAAAGGGTAGGTACGGTCTCTTGTACACTTTATGCTACTGTGATTTTGAGCCACCTTGTGGTTGATTAAACGGCCCTTTTTCCTAGCATTCAATATAACATGCCTAAAATGTACTTGACATTCCGTAAAGCCTGTCGGTTGCTGTCAGTTGAAGCGCCATGTGAAGCACAGAAAAAAATCTGAGGCGGAAGGGAAACCGCTGAGCATTCACAACCCGTGTGCATGATAAACACTCGTATCGAAACACTATGCTTACAACTCTGCTTGTACAGATGAGCGCCCTTGCATTGAAGGTAATTGAATTAGCTAACATCAACATGCAAATTTCTGCACATGGAGCAAATGTAATCACGGATCCCTGACATGATAGGGGAGCCCCTCTCCTCAGAAATGCAACAAAGGCAGGCAACAACCTCTAATTCTTGACACAAGAACACAACTTCAAATAACTGACAACGACAAGATGAAGAGTGAATTCTATTGAATGGCTTGGAGTTTGCAAATCACAACAACGATAAAGACCTTTAGTCAATAGGCATATAACATAACATAACATAACATAACATAACATAACATAACATAACATAACATAACATAACATAACATAACATAACATAACATAACATAACATAACATAACATAACATAACATAACAGAATAAAAACTTTCCGATCTTCAAACTTTACTTGTGGAGGGGAGGCCATCCTTTTCCCTCTAAAAGTTGGCTCTCTATCCACTCCACCTGGTTGCCGGACTTTCGAGTGACAGACAGGGAAGAAGCTGTTGTATTTAAAATACACTGAATGTTGGCTTTTGGTATTTAACCCTCCTTATTTTAATATAACGCTTGCCTTACGAAACGTATACTAAATAAATTAATGAATCTCGTTTCCCGCATTAGTGAGTCAGTTGAAGCGACCTTTTGATAAGAGCTTTTTCGAAACCCTACTTAATTTTCTGTGATCATATGAATCAAATAGAAGTTTTCAAATTAGCTAATCATGAAGCATCCTGCACGTTCGATGCTCAAACAGGAGAGGACAGTGGCTGCTAATGATGTCAATGTCATTTGCAAAAACTTCTCAGCAAAATGAACAGTGAGAGTTTCACCCACAAGCAGTTGTTTGACAAAGAGTGTAGCTGGATCGGTATACTGATCTTGAGGGACATGGGCAGGGCAGCGTCCAGGTGAAAAAGCATAGGCTAGTGAGATGCACGTCATGATTAACAAGTGTCTGAGTCGACAATAAGTTCCGGCAGGCAGCTTCAAGAAAACGTGTGCGTTGGTTCCCAGGCTCAAATCGGCTTCAAAGCAACAACAACAACATGAAATCCTTAACTTGAATTCTCCAAACATATTCAAATTCGTTGTGAAATGGCTCTCTCTAGAACACTTCGACTTTTCAAAGATTTGTCTGTTGAAAACAAAAATATACTTCTTAGAGCTTACAAATTTTACATTCAACCAATTTTAGATTAGTGTACTACTGTGTTCTACCCAAGAAAACTAAGACATATACGGGCAATTTAGAAGGTTCAGAATAACTTTGCGCTAAAACCACTAGTCAGAGTGGGTGGTTTCTTGTGTTCCAGAGTACCTCAAGCTGGAATCGGGAAAAAATACCTAGGTCTCCCGTCACTTGAGGCTCGACGTCAAGTATCGGACTTGTGCATGGTATATAAAATGTTGCACTACTCGAGTCTCTTCAGCAATCATAACTTTTTCAAATTACGTCATACCCGTACAAGAGGAGGAAGAACTAAACTCATCTTGGAGCGTCCTCGCACTGCTTTGCAGCGAAGTTTCTTCGCGTTCTGCGCGTAGAGAATTCGTCATGAGAAGAGTTATTAAATCGTTGTAGCGGTATTCAAAGCCATCACAGCTTGCTTTTTTTTTGACTTTGAAGCCGCAACCGACTCTCCTCATCGTGACCGATTGCTCAACGCTCTACAAGCCGATTGAGTCCCGGAAAACTATAGTCGACTAATCGAGGAGATGAACAAAGGAACAACAGCAGAAGTTTGTAAGCCTGTCGGATTTACGTCAGCTTTTGAGGTGAAAACAGGAGTAAGGCGAGAAGCTGTAGCAGAACCTTTTTTATTCCCCTTTACCGTAAAGACAAGCGCCGAGTTGCAGAACAATGTCCTGCAGACGTGAGACTAACACCACCAGGACGTTCCCTTAGAGTACGCCGACGACATTGAGCATCACGAAGCTGCAGCTGATTACGAAGTTTGCAACTGTCTACAGACTTTGTCTTCATTCCGACAAATGCAAGCACTTATGAATTTTTCTAAGGCCTTTCAACGGGAGTTTGTGTTGGCTGACAACGTATTGAACTTGCTTATGATTTCTGTTACCTATGTTATTCGCTGAAGAACGATGGTAGTTACGCAGTGGATATTCAACAAGGATGTGCGAAAGCCTTCAGTTCTCTAACCAAATTATTTGTGGTCTACCACCATCGGAAAGGAAGTGATGTTGCTCATCTACCTGTGTATCTGTTATTCGTCCTATCATGATGTACGGATCGGAGACGTGAACAGCACCGAAGACGCAAATGAATTGCTTTAATTGCACGGAGAGGAAGCTGTTCAGACGTTTGCTCAGATACTTCTGACCATGGATGTACCACAACGGAGATCTCTGCAATGAAGTCGACACCTTGCATCAACGGCTGATATGAGGGAAGTGCCAACATCAACCAATGCCCTCTCAAGTGACCAAGAAGGTTAACTTTGACTGTTTGGGCATATTCTTGGAATACCGCCACATGGTCTTGTTTAACACGCTCTGAGAAGGCCTCAGAGTCCTGTCTGGGAACGGCCGCCTGAACACATGCTGAAGTTTTGAACGGATGTACTGAAGACGGATTTGAAATCACTTGGCATTAAAAGGCGATTGAGGCGCGATGTTTTACTCGACGAAAAGTGGAACAGTAACCAATGAATGGATTGTTCTCAAACTGTGGCTGGCGACCTTGACGATAGGACCTCGCCGACTAAAAGGACGGCACACCTCGGCAAAGATGCTGGCTGACCATGTAAGGTGGAAGCCAGCCGATTAAGTCAAGCCTGTCGAGTCATAACGAAGTGCATATTTTCATGGTCAACCAAGAAATAAAACTAAATGAATACGCCAAATTATGCGTGCAACTACCGAATTGTATCTACCAAAGTTCTCAACTAATCCTTGTTTGTACATCCGAACCATCTGCCCGTTATTATGTTTTCACGGTGTGACCCTTACCTCAGCCAATGGTCTTGTATTTGTATTTGTTTATTTCAGGTCATGCCTGCACAATTAAGTTACATAGGAAAACAAATGAAAAGCACTGAATATAAAAAAAACAGGAAACGGATCATGCTTGAGTCCCACAAGGCCATTCAAGATCTTTTACACCATCAGAAGACCGAACCTTTTCCTTCTGCAGGCCAGCGATTCAAGTTGTAGCTCCTTATTCCTAGCAAAGCTGTACGGCATTTCACTATAGCTGAGACCCCTGACCCGGATCATCACCTTGCGTGTGAACGTGTTTAAGAGTTTTTCCAACGCACCCGTGATCGAGACCTTGTGGGGGTTGAAAATTACAGTTCCATACTCAAGGTGTGGTCTAACATACGTTTTGTAAGCATTAAGAAGCACCCTTTCGCTGTTGCTGGACAGGGCTCTGAATATGCTATACATAACTTTACTAGCTCTGGACACAACCTTAGCACAATGAGCATCAAAGGTGAGATTGCTGCGTACCAGGAAACCCAAATCCAATACCTCACCGACAGCCTGGAGCTCCTGACCATCAAAGGAATAAATATCACCTGAACTATTGCTTCCAATGTGCAGGACTTTAGTTTTTTTTCTTTTGAAAGCAACATACTCCAGTCTTTAGACCAACTTACAACCTTATCCAAAGCGATTTGCAAGTACTCCTTGTCACTTGCCGTATGGATCGGAGAAAAAATTTTGAAATCATCAGCAAAAGCAGAGCATTTAACCGTACCAAATGTGACTAGTCGTGGCAGTTCGTAAGTAAATATATTAAATAGTATTGGAGACAAAACTCCTCCCTGAGGTACGCCACTGCAAACGGGTTTGGGATCAGAAAAAGTAGAATTAACTCGAACAACAATTGACCTATTGCCTAAAAAGGCTCTTATCCATGCTATAATTCTAGGATGGATAGCAAATTGGGCGAGTTTCAGCATGAGTTTGGAATGAGAGACCCTGTCGAAAGCCTTGGAAAAATCAACATAGATGGAATCAACCTCTTTTCCCTCATCCACATGTGTGTGAGGTCCATTCATTGAGTGATTGCAACATGGCCGTCACCGTCGACTTTTTCTTTTGAAAACCGTGCTGGCAATCCGAAATTATTGAGTGCTCCTCCAAATGCTGGCATATTCTCACCTTAAGGATCTTCTCGAACAGCCTACTGAAAATAGAGGTAAGCTTACTGGCCTAAAGTTTTCGGGGTTGGTATGAAGGGGCTTTTTTCGTACTGGTTCTCTACTAAGGAAATCAACGCGTCCTCGGCCGACCCGTTGTACATCTACGATTCTGTAAGCGATCAATACGTTTTTTCCGATACTCACCCACTCCTTACGCCACTCCGCCGACGACAAGAGTTTTGAGCGTCGGCAGAGACGTATTGACCGCTTACGGGGTCGCCAATGCATACCAGTGGCCGTATTCATGAAATCGCGGGCGCAGGAAAGAGGCATAACCTTCCCGTACCCTTGACCGGCCACCAGTTTTATGCCCATCCTGTCGAGATTTCGATAGTTGCGGCCCCCTCTTCACCACCTGTAAGAGCAGAGACAGGCATGAGTAGCCACCTGCAGATATAGAGAGGAGGCCGCCGGCTATGAGGCTGCTGTGCGTCAACCCCGCTCTCAATGCAATCCGGCGGGCACAGCATGCTCGATCTCGATTGCGCGGGTGAACGGGCAGAGCGCGCTGCCTGCAAGTAATATATTGATCACGTTCTGACACGCGAGGTCGACGTAGCAGGCAGCCGCTATTCTCTCCGTCCAGGTGGCTAGAAACACTCCTGCCTTCTCGCCAGGTAGCCGGTAGCCTTCGAGCCTACATGTTCGGTGCTCAGGAAGCTGTAGCATCACAAAATCGTTTCACAGTGGATGGATTTTTTACCTTCTTGAGAGGCTCCCAACGTTTCATGGATACAGCCACATGGTCGGCCGAGATTGCGATGATCACTGTAGTAGAGGACCATTGACGGATCATGCGTTTGTGCACTTCGTTATATACAGAGTATGACACAGGGCTGAATTCACAACAGGAGTGTGTGAGAATGAAAAAAAAACTGATTTTACAAATGGGCGAGTATATAATCGCTGACGAGATAGGTGCACATGTAATGACCAAATGTTTGTACCTCAGATTTGTCGATTGCGATCGCCAAACCACAAGTACATCCTAAAGTCTTGGAGAGAAGATTTTAAGTGCAGTACGAAACTCCATCATTTAGTGCTAAGGAGCTCTCACTCGATCTGCTCACACCTGCTGAACTTTGTTCTGCGTGCCGAAAGCTACTGAGTTATAAGAGAGTGTTGACAATGGGTATTACAATGACGTATTTCTCTAGAGACTCAAAAGTCGGAGTTAACTTTTTGCGCGATAATTCACACGGGGGACAATTTTAGTGTTGACGGGAAATAATGGCTGAGTGATGAAGCGAATTTGCAAAATGATTAAGACAGAAAAACAACAATCTTGAGCTTTGTTCACTTGATCAGCTAACCACAGCACGCCTTTACCCTCTATCATGCCACTTAGAATTTGATGATATCATGAAACAAATGTCTATTGCTAGGTATCACCGGAAAATGTTGGCGTAGCATACAGAAGAGCAGGCGGTTGGGTATGAAATCAACCTCTCCAGCAACACAAGTGATCATGCGAGCAATTCAACAAGGGTACTAATCAACAGCTGCTCGTACAATTTCACTTTAGATTGAATTCTTCACGAGGTAGAGAAACATCCATACAGATGTAAACATTGCACGGCGGAAAACAACAACAAAGGAAACAAGCAAAACAATTATAAACAACCTCACAAAGACTTCGTGGGAACATTGCAATCTATTCGTCACCTTGCAGACACATAACTATCCCACAGCATACAATTCAAGGCGAAACGGCCTATCGGTGTGTTGAAGTAGACTTGTCTGGAAAATTATCCATGTTGTCCTCACCTCACTATGGTCTGCCATTGCCGGTCCCAAGCCCGGATGAGAAAGGAGGAGGGTTGGCCCCCCGTACTACCGACGGGCTGGAAAAATTAGGTGGTAACCATGGAGAGTCTCATAGGAAATAACGATAAAGCTACCGCATCCGGGGCAGCCGATGCGTCAGCCTTCATGGACTTCAAGTCGGCCTTTGATTGCGTACACTTGCCTGCCTTATGGAGAACATTGGAGTGCGAACACGTGCCGGGAAAAATTGTGAAGCTTCTGCAGGAAACATACAACGGTTCAGCTAGCTGCGTCCGCGTCGGGGACAGGCTGTCTGAAGAATTCGCGGTCAATGCAGGATTACGGCAAGGAGATGTAATTTCGCCACTGCTCTTCAACACTGTGGTCGACGCCATAATGAGCAAGGTCTCCAAAGGTAGAAGAGGGGTCCAATATGGCGATAACGAATTTGTCACGGACTTGATGTTCGCGGACGACAGCGCTGTGTTCACTGATACTGATATGGAAGCTACGGATTTGATGAAGGATATAGCGGAAATCGCGGAATCGTACGGTCTACGGATAAACAAGGACAAGACTAAAGTCATGACGTCAGACGGTTCACGTGCTTCTTTGTTCTTCAAAGATAAGCTCCAACAAGTCGAGGAGTTCAAGTACCTAGGATCGGTAGTGCAACAGCGCAAGGTGGTGGTTGCAACAGAGATACAAGGCAGGATCGGGCAGGCGTGTGCTGCTTTTGCTTCACTAGGTAGGTGTCTGTGGAAAAAGGGCAATGTGTCAATCAAGACCAAGATGCGGATCTTCCGATCACTTTATAATGCCGATTCTACTGTACGGGTCGGAGTCGTGGACCTTGCTCAAAACGGATCTCAGCAAGCTGGACGTTTTCCAAATGCGGTGTTCGCGTCAAATTCTCGGAACAACGTTAAGAGATCGCGTTCGCAACGACGTTATTTGAGACAGCTGCCACCATCAACCGACGATCGAAGAACAAATCCGAACGAGGAGGATGCGCTGGATCGGGCACGTATGCAGAATGGAAGTCAGCCGACTACCGCACAGCTAGTTATGGAGAAAGCGCCCAACACTGTGGAAGGTCGAGAGAACAGCCCCGAAGAAGACGTGGTTGAAGCAAGTCGAAGTTGATCTGAAACCTCAACGGTGCAGTGTCGTTAATGCTAAAACAATTACGGTTAATCGTTCTGAATGGAAGCGTATCGTTCAGGCCACACGAGCTCCCGTGGCACCTACAGCAGTACTGGTTGTAAGGTCATCCCGCTCCGCCAGCCGCCAGCTAATGGGATGACAGACAGACAGACTATGGTGGGTGTATCCGGGAAAGGGATAGCTGCGGACCACTTAGCAGGCCGCGCGCCTGTCGCTTGCGCCAATCGATCACCACATTTCTCGTGGGCGCACATGGCGCAACGCAGTCTGCTGATGCGTTCAGAGCTATTCCTTTTCTGGTTACCCGATTTACTCCGCTGTCCAGCATTGGACGACCAGGAATTTGTTATGTGTTTTGTTATGAACAGAATACATAACAAATGGTCCCCATCATAGCTGAACAATCAGTCCAACCGTTCGACGCGCACCAAAATGATGGGAAAAGAATGCAGAAAACACACCTGACGAGCACGCCTACGTCCGTCTATGTGCGCGCGCAGTCCATCTAGTCGATACTAGCGTTTGACGAGCGTAAACGGGCGGAGCCAATACACGCATTGAGTGTTGCTACGCCCCAACCGCAAGCGTCCGTAGTCGTCTGCATTCCATCCGGTCGACTTCTATGGTCCGAGCTCCACTTGATCCCGAATTCTCGTCGCCTGCGCTCTGCTCCATTTTCAACTGCCTGCTATATTGATATCATGTTTCGTAGAGGGTGCCGTTGGGGTCATGTATCTATACTGCGCAGCTATGATAGTCTCTAAAAACAGGAGGGCATGCTTTGGAGGACTGCACATCATTACCCATTAGCCAACCAGCAAACTAATTATGTAACTTCTCTGCAGAGTGTCAGAATGTCTCAATGTTTAATCTACCCCGAGGGTTGTCCGGACAGCTAACGCCCGTCCATCTATTTAGAATCTGCCAAACCCCTAGTGATCTGTGAATTTTGATTATCACCAGCAGCGAGTGGTGAGCCTCGGCCAAGTAAAACTAGCGATAAGGAGGTAAAAGCCCCGCTCCGCGCTGAGATAATCGAAAACAGGAGTTCACTTGAAATGAACAAGAGCCTAGCGGCCCTAATGCTGCTTTGAAGTTCACATGAACGCCCTAAATGACCTGTGAAGTAATCGATGAGAGAAGGGACGGTAAGAGAGTATCATCCAAAAGTTAAAGGCACAGCCCAACCTGTTTTTCCCCCTATCTTGAAAACGGTCCCACGATGATTCCAGTGATTTCTCTGAAGTCGCGCATGATTAGCTAGAGACGAAATTATGACGCCTCAAAAAATGAGCTACGGAAGCATGGCGGACGAGTTTTCCGGGGCTTTTAACTTCCATCATTTGCAACCGATGGATGCGAGCCGCACTGAATAAAGAGAGATGTTAAGAATGAAGGGAGTAAAGGGACTATTGATCCGAAACCGTCGATTATTTTGCCACTGTTAAGCTCGAAAGATCGAAAAAGGGCGTGCCAAGGTGGCTTCCGGATGTGGGCGCCCCAGAGTGGCTTCCTCCCATATCTCGCTTATTCGGAGGAACTGAGAGCTCGCACTTGGCAGGTGCTATCCAGGATGAGTCTACTTCACATTCATGCGGAAATCCAAAACTTCGTCCCTGAGCTTGGACTGTGCCTTTAAAGGCGTCGTATGCGCAGAGAACCGTATATTATTCTTCTATGTTTTTGTGTACCTTGACCTCTCTAGTGAAGGAAACTGTCGGGAAGGCCCATGAAAAACCTTTATTTGTAAAGAAAAGTCACTCGAAACACATTGTTAATATAAATTTGAATTTCGCACAAAAATCGTTTTTGTATGACATTGAATACTCGCATGACACAAAATATTCGCTTTTAATGGCTTGTATACGATATTTTCTTCCCGCAACAGTCTAATTTACTCCGTTTATTCACTCTTTGCTCTGTTTTTTGCTAATCAGTAGTTGACGTATCAGCGTAATTCCGTGCGAGAACTTCGAGTTGTGTACCCACGTTTTTTTTCCTGACCAATCCCAAAAATTCGAAGGGCATTTTCACAGCTGTTTACCTGACTGCCCTCCCTCCTTTGCAATCGCTCTGGGTGCGTAACAGTTTAAAGGCAGTGGTCACGATGAAAAACATTATCGAAAAAAAAAACTACAAAATCAGCTTAGATCGAAAACAGCTATAGAACTATGAAGGTAGAGCGTTGAAAAACGGGCTTTAATAGAAGTTTCTAAGTCCCGCAGATGCCAGCTTGTGCACACGTGCACAGCGCCTCCCAAAAAGATCGCAGTCTCATGTCGAGCAGTCAAAAATCATCGACATTTAGAGGAAGAAATAAATTCAAATTTACCTAATAAAAACAGTTGAACAATGAATGCAAGCACTTCAGTTAATGTTTTTGACTAGATAGGTCAAGGCTCATTGATTGAAATTTAAGTTCAAGCCAGATAATGTTCTTGATAATGGAGATCATCGATGCCGATGATGTGGAGTGGGCTCGTCCACCATCAAAAGACAAGAAAGTTAAAGCGTAGAATTCGGCCTTAAGCAGCGGTTTTTCGCGATTTTTTCTCTTATTGGTCCTACAACTCGAAAACCAGAAAAGGATTCAGAAAGGAAAAGAAGACAAGCATATTTGATCGCGACCACTGCCTTTAAAGAGGCTTTTGAAAGACAGAGCTCGCCCGGTTATGGTTATCCAGTTGCGTGCTCTGGGGGTAGTAGAACCCTGATGCGGTCAGATAGATCTGCATCACTAGTGAAGGAACAGAATAAACTGAAGAAAACTCAAACTGTATTTGAGTGGTCGAGACTTTTTCTATCATAGCACGGCTCTTGTAGGGAATATTGCTATATTCAGCACTACCAGCCAATTTTTTCGCTATTACATGGCCAATTATTCGTTGCTAGTTTGTTTGTTATAGGCATTGATTTTTTTATTTGGCTACTATAAATAAATAAATAAACTGCTGTTAAAGCTGTTCCTATGCGCGGTGAGCCTAAAATGAAAGCTTTGTCGGGGTATGCTTGAAGGCCGCCGGCTCAATCACCAATCACGGCTTGTTCAATCACCATAGGCCACATAGGTGAGGTTTGGAAAGTTTGGAAAAATGTTTTCTCGATCCTTCAGCCTAATTAATTTTACGAAACACCGGATTTTCGCCTATAACTCTTCAACCGTTAGAGATAGGGTTGTGTAAAGGTTGTTTTTTAAATCTACGTGAAATTGTGCGTCGAATGGCATATCGGGTTCCTAACTTTGCTTGCCCCATAAGCCAGCCAGGTCGGTGGAGCCGAGCTCCATAGTTATCTCCATAGGGCGCTCTCGCCGGGACAGGGGCTCTCTACACACATGGGGAGGAGTTGTCCCGTTTTTGCAGTTCGACACGTCACGCCACTCAATGCAAGCGAAGTGGTCCCGAGTGGAATTAGAGCCGCGAAAGGCCAGAAATCACCTCCCTCGTTGTATAGAGAGACCCTGTCCCGCTCTCGCCTCTATGGTGTAAGTAGGAGACGCAGAGTTCTCCTGGAGCCTACAACGGGGCTCGGCTCCACCGACGTGGCTGACTCATGGAGCAAGCAAAGTTAGGAAGCCGATATGTCCTTCGACGCACAATTTCACGTAGATTTGAAAAACAACCTTTACAAAACCCTATCTCTAACGGTTGAAGAGTTATAGGCGAAAAACCGGTTTTTCGTAAAATGAATTTGGCTGAAGGATCGAGAGAATATTTTTCCTAACTTCAAACACTAGTCGACGAAGAATTCCATCGTGATTTCGAAAACAACCTTCACCAGAGGTCTATCTCCAAGCAAAAAAGTTATGGACGAAAAACCGATAAGTTCAGGCGAAAAAAAAAACACTTTATAAACTGAAATCGGCAGGTAGAAGGGGAATGTATTTTTCAAAACTAAAAACGCTATTCGATGCTGAATTTTATGACGATTACGAAAACAACCTTCACCAAAAGGCTATCTTCTAAGGTAAAAAAGTTATGGACGAAAAACTGATTGCTTTTGGTGAAAGAAACGTAACTTCATAAATTGAAATCAGCTGAGAGACTGGAACGTATTTTTCTCAAAATGAAGACATTATTCGACGCAAAATTTCTCAGACTTTTGAATCAGCTCCGTTCAAAGATCCATCTTAAAGGGCAAAAATGTGATGAGTGAAGAACGGGTTCTTTTTCAAAAATCGCTTGGAAAAATTTTCCAAAAAATTTTTGACTCCAAGACAACTCAAAGGAAATTTTTCATGACCTAGGCAGATCATTTAATTAAGATCAGTGAAATTCAAAAGGAGGTGATCTAGCGAGGAAAATGTTTCGAAATTGATAATTAAAAATAGAAATATATTGAATGAAAGTAAAAGAGGATTAAGAAAACGTCAAATTTTTAAGTTGCAAGTCCATAGGGAACCTTCACCATTTTCCACTCAGATATCTCAAACAACCTTCACCTCTCTGACCGCTTTCTCCACCCCAACGAACCTATGCCTCCGGCTAGGACTGAGATGACAAAGAAATCAAGAAAAACGCATCAGAAGGGCACGAAATCCTTTATGCTCACCCTACAGGAACTGTGAGTTGTGACGATAAATTTTTTTGTGGACCCGTCCTTTGCAATTCTCTATTCTCTATTGCTCCGTTCTTCCCTTCGGGCTCCAACAATTGCTGCTTTGATCAGAAATTTCTTCCATTTTCGATTAGCCCCATTTTCACCGGTAATAACCACCGCGAACATGTAGAGTTCGCGCAATCATTTTAGTCTGATGAATGGACGGGGCTGCGACGATAGATCACCCCGCGCGAATCGAAACTCCATTCTCCAGTGAGGCCGCCGACCCCGCACGGCCAGCCGCCCGGTTGATGCGTCAGACTAAAATGAAAACGGAAACCATACAACCAACCGGGCAACTAGTCGTGGTCAGATAAAAATGCCACTGGAATAAGAAGTTCTAGAGCGTTTCTCTCCGCTTCTTTTGTAATTCTGGTAACACTTGGCGGTCAACGCATTGTTTTATGAGGAAAACTCGGAGACGAAAATCATTGTGGACACTGCCTTTAAAGGCACAGTCCAACCTCAGGGGTAATTTTTGATATTATATTCCGGCCGCCGTGTCTAGTGACCCTGCCAGGCGCGAAAACTCAATTCGCTCAAGTAATTGAGAAAGAGCGAGGAAAAAGTCGACCACGCCCACTTAAAAGAAAAAATGGGTGACGCCCACCGACAAATTTCCGATTTCAATAGGGAAGAGAAGCGCGATTGAATTAATTCAAGATATATGTTCTTTCATTTCTTTTCGGTTTGGCTTTTTATTGCGACCTGTTTCAGGACGATGGCTGCCAATAATGAGAAAAGGCAGGTCCACGACAGCTCGTCCGCAATCTTCTCGCCTTTCAAATTCAGAATCTTTAAGGAGCCATACCTCCGTTCGTGGTGAGTTCTGAGCGATAGTGGACACACCAATGTAATCAGCGCGAAATTCTCTCCGAGATAAGCAGAAAAACAAAATTTCGGTTCTGAGGTTGGACTGTGCCTCTAAGGGGCAGAAATTCACGACCAGATGAATAGTTTGTGTGAGTACATTTATTGTGCTAGTGAAAGGAGACCAAAAACCAAGACGAATGCATGTTTTGATGACCCACCTATGATGAGCCGAAATTCTATGCTGTGTCTGTTTTGCGCCAGGAAATTTGTTAGTCTCACTGTGAGTCAGACCGAGCACAGTGGTTCAGTGACTCAATAGTTGAATGTATTGTACTGTTCACACCTATTTGGATTTGTAAGTCCTTTATGTGAAGGGCCGAAGCCACGCCAAATAAATTCTTTATTTTCGTCTCATTCGGCCTAACAATCACAGTCTCTAATGCAGGGCTATTTCCCAGTTTTTGATGCTAATAGGGTGCTAACTGTTTTAGCAGCTGATCGAACTTTAATTGTCGGGGTAGAATCAGTAGTTGAAGTGGATAGGATGCGAACGCTGAGCAGACGACGACGAATCTCCTGATTGAGAATGACCAAGATCACTCTGTAATTATTTTTTTTCAGTTTCGACTGACGTGTAAACACGCAAACACACCCTCCGGCTGCATGAGAGAATCCCCAAATGAACGTTGTACACAGGAACAACTCGAAATCAGTCTGTATAACACGAGATATTAAGTGGAAGCACACAAGCATAAAGGCATAGATGCTTGAGTTCACGAAAGCCTTAATGGTTATCATAAGAGCCTTTTTTAATGGATTAATGGTTACCATCCTCACCTGAATGAAAAAGATAAGCTCTTTTCTCTCTTGCCTTGCAGCGTCTTTGGTTTGCTTGGCGTCTGAAGCTGTGCGAGCTTGCTTCACTTTCTAAAAAAACACAAGAGATCAAGAAATGACAAAAGATTAAAACAGCGAATGAACTGATCGAACCCTAGTTTTCCTTCTCAATAGTGTAAGAGTTATTATGTCGAGGAAGCCAACTCCAACGAACAACGTAACATTGTAGGTCATGTCGATATAGAATGACAACAATAAACTGCATGGTTCGCCGCCAAATGCCCAAACCCGGTATATGTGGTCAAAATAGAAATCACAACCGGGTATAAAATATATGCTCCAATAGAGGATGCTGATAGCAGTTATGAAGCCAATGATGAACATTGTCGTCCTCACAGTGAATATTAGCCGATACTTGATAGGGAAAGAAATCGCCATAAACCTACAAAACTATTTAGAGCTCGCGTAATAATTTAGTCTAATGAATGGACAGGGCTACGACGGTAGATCATCCTGAGCGAACCAAAACCCCATACTCCAGTGAGGCCGCCAACCCCGCACGGCCAGCCCCCGCATGGTCCATGCGTCAGACTAAATTGAAAACGGAAACTATACGTAGTGACCTCTCTTTTCAAGTACCCTTACAAGGGAAGTGTTTACAGTGGTAAACTCATCTGCCGAAACGACTAGTATCGTTTTCTCCAGTGAATTAGTAGTAAAAATGCGCAGTATCCCGCCCCGAGCTGCAGGTTCCAAGAAGTTACAAGCCTAAAAAGGTCGTTTTTTGTGCCTTTTGTACCCTCCAAAAAGGGCATTAATCTTCCAAAACTTCGGAAACGGCTCTCATAAATGCGTTCAGCGCCCAAAACTATCCTCTGAGCAAAATTTGGGTGAAGGCGCAGTCTCCATACTTTGTCTAGACTGACAGCGTTTTGGACTTGTACGAATTTTCGGTTGGGCGTTTATTTGTACCGATTACAGGGCCCTGGAAGCGTTTGAGAAAAATGTTCCAGATTTGACTTAAAATTCTCCTAGGGTAGGGGTTTTTTTGGGGCGCCGATCACGAATCTGTCGTTTATTTGTCGATTTTCCAAAGTTTTCGGCTAATTTCGTTCCAAGCTTCCCAACCTGGGCAAATTTCGAAGAAAAAACGCCACTTTCGAGATTTTCGGAGTGCTATGGTAGATATTGCTCGAATTCTTCTTCTGGGGGTTATTGTGAGTGCTGAACACGAATCTAGAGTCCATCAATCGATTCTTTGCAAATTACGGTAGATTATGGTGGGTATACGGTAGTTCGGACAAAATCTCAGATTTCACTCAAAATTTGTATACTGGGGTTATTCGGGTTGGAGAATACGAAATTAACGTCCGTTTGCCGAATTTCAAAATACTAAGGTGGGTTTAGCCCCCTGGATGGCACATTGTCTGCCGTAACCTACAGTAAACCTCCAAGTTTCGACAAATGGACCCCAGAATCGTGTTCGCCACCCTAGATTACCCCTACATGCAAGTTTTGGGCTGAATCCGAGAAAATTTTTTGAAACTCCCAAAAAAATGCCTGACGGGTACTTCGCGAGGCTTGAAAAATGCTCATAACTTTTTTGAACCTGCAGCTTGGGGCGGTATACTGCGCATTTTTACTATTGAGCCAGAACAGATACTAAGGATTCTGGTCGTTTTCGCAGATGCGTTTACCACTCTAAACACTTTCCTTGTCAGTTGAAGATCAACTTCATATATCGTCGATCACTGGTCGAGAGAGCGCCGCGTCGAACACATGTGGCACGCACGCAAGCGAGTAGGTAGTGATGGGATCATTACCTCCTCGCTTGCGTGCGTGCCACTTGTGTTCGACGCGGCGATCTCTCGAGCAGTGATGGATCATAAGACTATTTGCGATATTGATGCGAACGCCGAATGACGTGTTTGGCCCACTAATTCTCAGTATTGCACATGCAAGGCATATTGGTAGAATGATATGAGGAGGTCGGTTTTGATAATGTCAGCTAAAAGACAGCGTACACGCAAAAAGTGATGTCGACTTTGATGACATGATTCAAAGGCATGTAGCAAGTGCTAATGGAAACTAGCGAAAAAACCAGCGAAGGATCCATCTATATGAAAATTATTGGGTTATTTTCATATAGGAGCGTAAGTGGACGAGTCACTCCGCAACATGCACTCCCTGTTGAAAAAGCGAAGCTAGCGACATAATGGTTAGGACAGCGAAGCTGATCTGCTCTTACGGCCTGTACTACAACGATAACTTTGTTGGAACCATAAGAAACCAGCCATATCAACCGTATTTAAGAAACCAATTAGGTCGAGTTTGTATTGAGAGGCGGGAAACATAAAAGAAATAAGCAGTGACTGCATATTTCGGTGCGCTCAATTACGTTAATTTTGACTCTTTTTCAACGCTTGCCAACCCGTGAGTGCTCTACGAGGAGCCGTACGGCCCCATAAACATACCTATTTTAACTATTTTTCTAGCATGCATGTCAAAAGGTAAGTCCGGTTGAATTTTGACAAAACCGAAATTCGGGTTAGATAGATTAGGCTCACGCTACGGCGTGAGGTCTGATACAACCCAAGTCTGATCTGACCCCCCTTCCAAGTCAAACGATTTGCTGAGACCCCCCTTGGAAAAATTATGGCGACGGACGTGGGGGGAAAGGTCCTTGTTTCGTAATTTTTTATTATAGTGAACGGATTTTCAAATCAAGACTACATTGATGCATCGATTGTATCAATTAATCCTATTAATGCAATAAATAAATGTTTGCCACAAAAGCAGAGAAAAACAACTATCCAGCAGCGATGACACCAAATGTTTGCTCAATCACCATAGGGCACATAGGTGCGGTACCGGGAATGAAAACCAAATTTGGTGATTGGCTGTAGAGATGTGAAAACGCACACAAAATTTCATGAACGCAGCTTCAATCCGAACAGCGCTGCATGGGGTGGGCGGAGCCTGTTTTCATGTCCTGACGGCACATAGGTGCGGTTTAGGGCATGAAAACCACGTTTAGTATTTAGCTGTCCAGATGTAAAAACGCACCCGAAATTTCATAGACGGCAGCTTCAAGCCGAACAGCGCTATATAGGGAGGGGTCCATGAAAAAATCGATTCCTGCGAAAGAAAAAAAATAAGTATTCATCGAAATCCAAATAGGGAGTTTCGCGTTGCCACAGGGCGTGGGAAACCTAGTCACGGACCCAAATAATCGATTTAGATCTTTTAGCCGCTTTAAAAAGAGTTTTTGAAGACCCATTTTTAGGTGTCATGTAATCAGTTGTATCACACCTGTAAAAGAGTCTTTAAAGACCGTTTTCAATCGGCTAAAAGAACTAAATTAGTTACTTGAGTCCAGAGCTAAGTTTTCCGTACGTTGTAGAAACGCGAAACTCCCTTATTAAAAATTCGATAAATACTTCACAACAATCGCGGACTACACATTATTTCATGGAACCCATCCTATGTAGCGCTGTTCGGCTTTAAGCTGAGTTCATGAATTTTTGGGTACGTTTCCACATCTGGGCAGCCAAGCATTAAATTTGGTTTTCATGCCCGGAACCGCACCTATGTGCCCTCAGGGCATAAAAAAATCCTATGCTTCAGGCGATACAGCATCTTGGAAATTGCCCAACAAGTCAGTTTCGTGGAAGAAAATGCAAGAGATATCACAGTGAAGAATGCTCTTTTGAGACAGTCAACAATCAAATTTCTTTCAGCCCTGCAAAAATTTGGACCTTTGGCGGGACCGAACCTGTGCATCCTAAGTCGCCGAAAAATTTATCTTAGATTACGAATTCTCACAATATCCGTGCCATTTCGTTGACGGGGAAGTCCGCTTGTAATGGCCTCGATAAGAGCGAGTACTCAACACCACTGCGGCTGACATATCCAGGAACGCTGTGGCGACACTTTTTACCTGACCACGACTCCTCCATGTCAGAGTCATTAACGATGGCCATGCTACTGTCGTGTACATATTGTCTTACATGCCTCCTCCACTGATGTTGTTGTGTTCTCTTCTTGTGAGTTCCTGCCTCAATTTTACATCTTCTTTTTATATCCTGCCTCATTTGTATTGCGCAGGTGTTTCAAGTTTTTTTCTACTGTCTCATTTCGCCCTCTCAGTTTGATCTATAGTATCATTTTGACCTCTTATTGTGATCTCATATTGTCGTCTCTGTTTGCCGTCATTTTTTATTCTAACGATATGGCTCTCAACCCCCCCTCCCGCCCAGTCCATCTTGGTTCTTGGTTGATCGGAGTTCCGACCCCCCACCCCACCGGACCTCCACGAATCCGACCCTCCTCCTCTGCGATACATTCCAAATTGGGCTGGCCTAGCTGAAGAAATTCGTAACGATTCGCAAACTATTATTCCTTTCTATCGGAGAAAACAGCTTTGAAGTCACTACAGTATTGACAGCACTATGACCGATATTTACCGTTCTGAAGAATGCGTGGACGATGGCTAAAACATGGACGATGAACACACTTTTCTGACAAGGGGTTCACGAAAATGGCTAAAATGACTTGAAAGAGACCGTTTATCCGCAGTTATCGCACATTTCTTAGAGCCACCAGTAGCATACGCTCCGATTCAGCGGGAAATTTCGAAATCGAAATTCTGCTCGGACCCTGATTTTAAAAGTGAAGCTACCATGTGATAATGAACAGAATGGTGGAAATTGAGAGTGAACTGCCCCGCTAAAGCGATATGGCATCAGAATCGTGTGTAATTATCAATTGAATGACACGAATGATAAAATTGGAGTGTTGCACATTCAGAATAATTACCTGTTGAATGATATGAATAAACAACAGTGAAACGATGTCTCTACGAAATAGAGTGAAAGTTGTCCAACTCGTAAGTTGAGCGCGCGCAGCTGATCCGGAACTGTCCTGAATACTGATTATATAAGAAATTGCTGAGCTGTCAAAATATTTGGGAGACCAGCAGTTCTCCCGATGAGGGCAAGCTCGCCACGCCGCGGCGAGGTTCGAACGAGATTTCCTTATCGAAATGATTACAAATGGAGCACGCTATCATGCATTTCTTTATAATGCAATTCCCGACCGACGATATGTCGTAGAATAGGGGTACCAGTTCAGTAATAAGATTTCTTCAGGTAATAGAAGACGATACAAGAGAAAAGTACGGAGACTCGTAATTGTCGAAATTCTCAGGTGTACGCCAACGCGCTCCAGTTGTACTGTAGAACATGGCCCTCTGCGTCTATCCACCGCGCGCGAGGCACCCCAGGTAGAGGGTGTTCTGCAGTTCTACCGCCTACCCATCCACTACCTGACATGCACGACTGAAGCATCTGGGGTGGACGATAAATGGAAGCAACTACTTCTTGACATTCTATGTTTTGAAAACGGATATCCCCAGGTATTTTCGTAGTAATAAGAGCTTCCGCGCCGACAAACCGTAGCTCACCTTGTGAGCAGTCGAGAGGGATCAACTACTATGGCGGAGATGCTTCCGAAATTCTTTCATTTATTTAACAAATATGATGCGTACGGCACGCGTTAGAAAACTCGAAACGCTAATAAACACAAAATCATCACACCGTCAAATTGGCCGTCAAAAACTAGTTTTTTTCAATGACGTGTGCTATTTTTCGGGGTTTCTCAAGCAACGAATAGCAGAAGTAAAAACAGCACGGTTCTGTCCACAGGTTCGTCTGGCGTTACGAAAATTACGTAAAACTGTTAAGCAAAACGAAATGTGGCCGACCTCATAATGCGAACGTAAATGGGGACTGCGAAATCACCGAAACGTTTTCTATTAGGAATCTGCGTTCGAACTTGATAGCTGGAGACCTCCTCCGCCCGATCCACGGTCAGTCTATGGTCAAGAAAAGTCAAGGGCTCCAGAGCTATAGGCTGCTTCATGGACACCCTGTAGCTGTTGCGGCAAAGAAGGAGCCAGTTAACAGTTAGAGAAGTTCGGAAAAATTGTTCGACTGAGCAGCCCAGGACCGCGTTCTCTGCCATGAGGAGGACATTTTCTCGGAAACATGGCTTCAAACATTTTAAATGGTCGTCGACGTGTTCCCGGATCGGACGAATATCACTACCACAAAAGTAGCCACGTCACTTCATCAGAAAACTTGAATAATTCGGCGCAGAAATACACCATTTCTCCGCTCTTTTGGTTTTCATCGACGCATATTAGGCGCCTGCTTACAGTGCGAAGTCGATAGTCTCCGATTTGGACACAAATTTATCGGGCGACTCCCGGGAGTTCGATGACTTTCTGTTATGTAAATCTAAAATCTGGTTGTTTTCCGTTCAAAGAACAATAAAGAAGATGAGGAAACAGAAAAAATGCTCAGAAAGGAACATAAGGAACCAAAGAATGCAACTATTGCCGACTTGGGAAAACAAATGGGGATTCCAATTCGGCCACGATATTTTCGATTCGACTTAAGTGCACTGTGGACGACGATACGGCCCCGTAATTTTTGAGCGTCATGTGGCGTAATCGTCGCCGAAGTCAGAAGCATAAGCCGCAATACATAGGTGTTCGATTCGGCGACGACACGCTTTAGATGCGATTTCACGACGGATGAGCCACGATGTTTTCGATTGGGCAAGTTGATCAATCGCACCACAACTGATCAGACCTCTCAGCCGCACAGTACGTATAGAACCCCATCCCATAGAAAGAGCAGTCGGCCTTTCGGGGCCGCTCTCAGAAGTTTACTACGAGTCATTTTCTGAACGATTTTTGACCGCTATTGAAGTCTCCCCACGCGAGTGCAGCTCCCGTGTTGTCGACCGTGGCAAGGATGATGCCCTTGTCGCGAACTGGGGTGAGGGTGACCCTCTTCTGCGGGCCGTGAGATGGACCGTATCTTTTTTGGGCAAAACCTGCTCGTATCGGAAGTGTCGGGTCCCACCCCTAACGCCACACGCTTCTATTATGGGACGACGCGCTTCTGTTCGGGAAGTGGGGGTGCGGCAAGATTTTTGTCCCTCTGCGCCACTTAACCCCTTCGAATAGACCACGTCCTCCTCGGAGCAGCACGTGCTGCTGCGAGAATTCCTTTAAACTCGACTAGGTTTCCGATGAGAAAGCCTATCGTGGCCGAATCGGATCTCCCCAGTATATGAGAACTTTCATCCACCTTCTATACCTAACGCACGTCTAGAACCCTACAGGTAAAAGTTACTAGCCGAGTGTCATCATCTAACAAAAACAGCAAACCATTAGAAAAAGTTGTTAGGCATTACCAAATAGTCCACGGCACTGCCCATGCTATAAATATGAGGAGAATTGCAGCATTAGATAATGCGTGATAGGCAGTAAGATATCCGAATGAGTTTTTGAACAGCGGATGTCGAATCATAATGAGAAACGACAGAAAATTGCACAACATACCAATAAACGACACCTGAAACCCAGAATTTCTGAACATTCAAAACGACAAGTCAATAGGTGATTTGATAAGTAGTGCTTCAGGATAGCCACTGAGACCTTATGCCTCTCCAAATCTATCTCTAAATCAAAGGTCAGTATTGAAATTTTTGAAGGCAGTGTCCGCGATAAAAACCATGTCTGATTTTTTGGTGGAGATCGGCAGCTGCGGGGCCTAGCAAAATCCTAACGTTGAACAAACTACGAAAAATGAGCTCGGAACGCTCCCCTACGGCCCCAAAGTTGGACACCCGCCAGCTCGTCACACCCCAGATGCACTTTCCACGCCCACCAACTTGAACAAATGAATGCTCGAGATTGTGAGATGAGCGATGCTTTCCGATCAACAGTCCCATTCTTCCTTTTATTCCCAACTTCTTTCTTTACTCAGGTCAGCTCGCATACATCGGCTGCAGAAGACGGAAGTTACAAGCCTCGGACAACTCGTCCACCATGCTTCCCTAGCTCAAGTTTTGAGGGACATTACCTCCGTTCCTAGAAGGTCTCGTACGATTCCAAAAACATCATTGGAATCAGCATGGGACCGTCTTCAAGATAGGCGAAGAAACAGAAGAACGATTCTTATCGTGAACACTGCCTTTAAGCAGAAAAAATATACACATAAGAGTAACTCACTATCAAAACAAGGGTGGCTTCAATTAAGCCAACATAGAGGGGTACTCTTTCATCATCAGCGTCGTCTATTGTCGCATCCGTACCGTTCATAGAAGAGATAACGAAGCCGCCTCTCACCTCCGTAATATTGGAGCCATTGAACATCTGAGGTGCCACTCATACTTCACAACGCCAACACGACATGCGCCCAATTCCGACGCATTCGCTTCGAACTTATTAGAACAAAATCAGTTCCAAGTTTTCAAACGGAAAAATATGAAAGGACGTAGGATGAAGGACAAATGCTCAAATAAATTTAAATAAATAACACAAAACAAAAAAGTTGCTATCAAAAAAAGTAGTTGTCAAAGGAGCCTCAAAAGTTAGTCAAAACGTAATGCTGCTAGAGCAAAGCCTTTACTTAGGTGGCTATGTGTATTGCATTCAAAAACGCTACCCAATTAAGTTTCAGGAGATAGAGGTGATCAGATTAACGGACAAAGTAAAAAAAAAACACACAAGGATGTCTATAGCCTTTCTCCTTTCTTCCAAGCCAGACCATTTAAGGGCTATCATTTCGTATTTTTCGCTTGCTCCGCTCGGACTCAAATGATTCCTGGTATCAGAGTCATTATCCAGAGACATCACAAGAAATTGCTTTCATTGAAGCAGATACGCTCGAAAATACCATCGATTTTTTGGCATAAATCGAAGGTTTGGAACGGATAGTATGGTGAGCCAAGGCCGCAGTTATACACAAGCGGAATGAGAACGTCCGGCGATGACATTGCCTGCGTGAATCAGGGCTCGTCTGCAATGTTGCGTTTTTTGACGCACTTGGCGCAATATTGCGGACTAAAAATTCTCGGGCGTCTCAATTGCTTTTATTGCTATTTCACGCTTCTATCACTCGTTCATTGTAGAAAGGTACTAATTATATATTCCTCTTGTAATAGCAGTGCTCGTTATGTCGTTTTGGTAACATTTTAGCAAGTTTTACCCTGAAAAATAATCAGCTGGTGAAAGTTGACAAATTTTCAACAGGTTAGGCCCGCGATGATACAGTATACAGTGCCGCGGCGTGCACAACTAACTGATCGGTGTGGATTATTACCAGGTCGGACAATAATTCTTGTCCAAAAACTTCACCATTTTTAATTTTTTTCAACTTTATTGAAAAACAAGTCTAACCAACAATATAATCACCACAGCTATCCACAACAGTGGCCCATCGATTGGGCAGGTCGCCGATGCCCTTCGCCCAGGACTCCGGGGGCTGCGACTCGAAGAAGTCCGCGATGTCGGATTTGAGGTTGTCGTCGACTTCAACATCATCCACCGTATAAGGCCTCCCGCTGTGCTCCCTGTCCTCGAGGCTCGTGTCGCCGCTCTCGAAACGATTGAACCAGCGGCTGACAGTGCGTTGGGACACTGCATCCTCCTTGCACGCTCTACAGATGTTGGCGACCGCGGTGCCCGTGTCCTTGCCCAGCAGCCACTCGTAGTACACGAACGTACGAATTCGACCTTGGTCCATTTTAGCTTGTACTGGTAGCTAGACGCGGCGACTGCGCCTTATATACTCCTAGCGTAGAACTTTGGAGAACCTGAATTATGGGACGGCCTGGTATCTAAAAAAATGGTTGAGATAGCGAAGCCGATAGACTCTTACAGCCTTTTCTAGAACGCTCACCTCGTAAGCATCAGAACCCAGCCAAAGCGACTATTTTTGAACGATCAATCTGAACGATTTTATAATTGGGGACGGAGTTGTCGAAGCTCATGGGTGGGGTTGTAGAGGTTTTTTAACTTGACACTGCTCAAATTTGGTAGCTTAAACTGTCTTTGACGCTACCAATGGCGTGAGCCTGAGGTTTTCTGGATCAGCAACCTGGAATCGCTCAGAGATCGATCAATCCGACAATGGTTGCTCAACTTTTCAGATTAAGAAGTGAAGGGACAGCGGAACCCAACGCTTCATCAAGTCTAAAAAAATGTGGACGAATCATGACGCTATTGAAGTTGTCTAACATGATTGACGGCGATTCAGCTGATGTCAGAGAGATCAAAAATGAATCCTTTGAAAAAAATGAACGAACATAAAAATTCGGATTTGTGAGAAAGCCGGTCACGCATGCTGTGAGTGTGGGAGAAAAACGTTTGTATTGACAAAAGTTTAGTTCTGGTAGGAAGTGCGAGTAGTTCTTGCAGGAAAAGCACTGGAGAAACAGTAGAAATGTGAACTGTCTTGCGTCATCATCAAAGGTTGGCCGCCTACTCACCACATCATGGTTTCTGGTGACTGAAGAGAAAAATCGTTCATTGGCAACGCCTCTCTGATACAAGAGTAATCTCATTTGGTTTGTAAATTTCGCGCTCGGAAATTCCGACCTCTGTAGCCATGTACACGCGAATGAATCCTGAGAACAATATAATGAAGGAGTGGGAAATCTCTCCAATGAACGGAGATCTGGGCGAATAAGTCATAACAGTCACATTAACCGTAGAACATAGACTTCAACGAAAAGCATCACATATGTGAAGAACTGAATGGAATAATGTGGCAGATAATTGATGAAAAGCTGAAGGATGTTGAGCCATCCTTGCACTCATTTCGCTTCTTGAAATGTATCACAGGCAGGAAAGGAGTAAAAAGGAATTAGTTGTCAAATTCAGCAGAAGCGTCAGTTGTCAGTGAGTGAACACCAAAGGTTCATCATCTACCTACCGTACCATTGATTCTGCTGACTGTGGATACAAATCGTAAGTTAGCTGGTGAAAGTCACAGACCAGATTTGCATGAAGTTGCAAACAAGTGACTACTTTCCAGACTGGAAAACCGTTGATCACATCTAGACTAAAAAATTGTACACCAAAAATAGTTTGACAGGTTTCCCAAGTGAACAAGTTTGCTGCAGAGAATTATGTAACACAGACTACGTTTATGAAAGGAGAAGCAATCAGTCAACGGGAGAAGAAAACGGTGACCTAATGTGTGCTGCGCTGCATCGCGGGTGAGTGGCGTTTTGTCTATAATGTTCTATATTGGGCAACGGGTCAACTATGCACCCCATTGTTTCGCATTTGAAAACTTGAGATTTTCGCCCGTCTACATGACCCGTAGTAAACCCTCATCAGTCGAGCGAAAAGTTAGTATGACTTTTGGTGAACTTTTGTTTTGATTTGCTCTATCAGTCGATGAAACGTCGAAAACTCAATGACCAGACGGCTGTATGAGGGCAAACCGTTTTATTGATAGGAAATAGGTCGTGCTAGCAACTAGTGCCGCGGCGCAGAAGTAGATCATATTGTGCTAACGCAACATCGCGAGAGTTCAAGTCATGCAAAGGGCTAAGTCTTTGCACAGGACGTAACACGTTTCCTCTTCACTATCGATTGTTAGAAAACAGCTTCAACGTACGGAATGGCGCAGTGGGAAGATTGGACGCTGCAGAGCATCCCACCAGGGTTCGAATCCCCTGTGTCTAAATTGGGGTCTATTCCAAAACTTCATCTCAAGTCGTAAGTTGCTATTTTTAACTTACGCCCTCGGCTAGAACTGCTCTCGAACAGCTGTGCTATTTTGCAGCGCACTAGTTTTAGGGTGAAGTTCATTTGACATGTGCCTAGACTATCGATTATTTTTTTCCCTTTACGTATTGGTGTCATCGCCTGCTACTCTTCAACAAGCGTCTTCGCATGCTGGCATTCGGCTGCCATGTGATCAGTAAGCATGATTTATTAAAGAAACAGTACACCCTCAAATAAGAATTTTGAGTTTTTCATGTAATTGTGTAGAAGACCCCTCCTGTATAACACGTGCCAAATGCGAGATCTCAATTCCTTCAAATAAACAGGATATAAGTGACCACCACAAGCCCGTCCTCCTTCGCTCACCACCACAGGCCCAAAACTCCCTAACAGATTTTTGGGCTCGATAGCGGCTCGATGGATGGATTAATTCAATAAGTCGTCGCTCTTCACTCCATTGCTGGGCTATCTCCTCATCCTGTTTTGCTCTCGTGTAGCGATTGCGAATGAAAAGAAATACAGACCTGGAACAACTCGTCCACAAAATGTTTGCCCTCAGAATGCAGGCATTTTCAAGGAGTCATATCTCCGTTCATAGGGGATCATGGGCGATTTCAAAGATGCCATTGTGATCAGCGTGTGACTCTCTCCAAGATAAGCATGGAATCTGAAGACTAATTTTTTGGGTGTTCTGCGCCTTTAAGGCTGACTGGTGGTTAACTACGTGTCTATATCATTGTACACCTCTATGAGCAGGTCTGAAAAATAGAGGCCTGAGCCTATAGAAGTACACCTCATTTCGGAATGAAGCTCCGGTACTCGGGTAAGTGTTTGGCAATCTGAATGTAGCATTTGTGAGAGACCACTTTGCACGAGATGCTTATTTAATAATGTGAGGTTCAAATATTAAAAAAAACTATCGACCACTGCTTTCTCGGTCAAAGATTGCTTGTATGGGACAACTTCTGATGAAACTTCAGCGAACTTCAAATGACCAAGAAAAACTCAGAGCTGAAACTTGATGTTGCTGTTACTCACGGCGAATGCACGGAGTTGACACAAACACTTTAAAAAATTTATTTTATTGGATTCCAATCATTCAAATTTGACATGTTTTGGCGCAAGATGTTGACTTTAACGGTCCCCGAAGAGCCAATATAGCCCAGCGTCATTAAGATTGGATCATTCATGTAGTGGATTCGTTTAAACGACGAGGAAGTCAGAAACTACCATTGGTACACATTACCTACAATGGATTGTGTACGCAAAGAACTCACCTCTGGAAGAGCTGTCACCAGATCGTTCAAGAACCGCCCTTTTTCAATCGCTCTGTACGGCTCGGAAGGCAATCAGCTAATCTATTTTTAAGCCTGGGTAGCCCATTTCTAGTCTCTTTCTTCATCATAAAACATAAGTCAACGAATGAGGTACCGGTCGTATACAATTTTTGGAATGACTTTTGGAAGAAATTGACTTGGTGAGGGTGTGAATAATGGTTTTTAAGATATGATATAGGTGATTGTGAAAGCCTCAATTTGATTGAGCCTAAGTGGTTATGTTTTCTGGGTTGCGAGCTGAAATTTCAATACATATAAATTGTCGGTGTTATACTATTGGAGATTCGAAAAACTGCTCCGAATAATTGAAGTACACCCTCTATTGTAAAAACACCTCTATTAGAAATACACCAAAAACAAAGCGCTGAGAATGAGAAGTACAGCCTCTATTTGAACTACACCTCTAATAGAAGTACGAATGAAATACATGCCTGAGTTTTAGAAGTACATGTAATTCTAAAAGAGGAAATATGGTAGTTCAACATAACATAACATAACATAACATAACATAACATAACATAACATAACATAACATAACATAACATAACATAACATAACATAACATAACATAACATAACATGACATGGGGGTGTGTACACAAGTCTGTTGGTACCTGCTCGTTGGTGCCCCTGCTTCTACTGAACCCAGCAGACATTTGAGTGTACACAGGGAACGTTCGAGCGATATAGCGTGCACAACAATATCGCGAAAATATCCCGCACATTGCATAAAGGTGTTGCCGTCCGGCACACTAAGGCCTCTGATCCATAAAACCTCAGGATCCGTACGTAAGGAGTGCATGGAGTCTTTGGCCACAAGCCACAATTTCTCCACCCTGATTCGCCGGTCATTGTCGGGTGATATCCAACAATCTGCGCTGTGCAATCTTCTGAGCTACTTCCATGCACCGTTTGCTGCTTTGCAGGAAACTCACCTCAAGGATAGACCCGTCATCAACGTCGGAGAGTAAGCCATCTACTGCGGTGACGCTGATGATAGGAGAGTGGGAGGCTGTGCTATAGCTGTAAAGAAGGACTACAATGGTCTGATCGAGGAATTTGGTTCAAGGTCGTGTAGGAATGCATTTGTGCGACTGCGGGATCACAGAGGATTCAATCTGTGGATAGTGAAAGCTCATGTGCCCACCGGAACCGCCTGTCGTCGAGCAACGACCGTTGTCGCGACGAAATTTTGTACATACACGTATCAGATAGCTAGATTCGTTATATGTTTTACTCATCATTTTATCTGCCTAATCAATCAAGAAGAGAAAAGGAAGGTCATTCGGAATCACCACAAGGCGAGAAAGGAAGAAGGAGAATAAGAGAAAAGGGGAGAGGGAGGGAATTGACACCAAAGCAATCTACTCAATGGCCCATGTGCAAGCAAGCGCGCTCCATTCCCATTCCTAAAGGGCGAGCCGCATGGGCGGCCGCGCGCATGGCTATCGACCATTTCAAAACCTCCCCTGCCATTGTCATCATTTTGGGCCCATGGCCTGTTGCAGGGGGGAAGGGTTCTTTCGGGTGTCATTCCTATTATCTCCTCTCCTCTCTCTCTCCCTTCTAGCAGTATTATTATTTCAGTTAGTGCTTGGTTTAATTACCCAAGTTTGAGGTCCGTGCTGGGATCGGATTGGCTGAGGCCGGAGAAAGAAGCATTGAACCACCAGACTGGACGCAAGCTGCATCGAGAGCCGATCACGAGGATCAACGTCATTCAATCGTGAGTGAATTCAACAATTGTATTGCCGTAGCATGGAAATGGTGCATCGGCGGATCTGAAAAACTCTTTTGAAGATCGAAATCGAAAACGCCGAAGCAGGACTTTTTTGTCAGCCAAACTTGGGTAACTTTTTGCCAGAAGAGCCCGAAAAAAAGGGCGAAGAAAAGGAAAAAGTCAGAATTTCTAATTTCGGTTTATTGATTTTTGGAAAAATCAATAAACTTCTCGTCTCGACTTCTACGAAACCAGCAATGCCAAAAAAGGGCCGGAAATTCTCATTAAAGGAGAAGAAGAGCCGAGGGAAATAATTTCCGAAGGGAAATGTCGACAAATTCCCGAAGAAGGAATTTTTGAAAAAAAAATTTTTTTTGTTGATTGCCTCATTTGTTCTTGTAGTCGTTCGTCATTCCTGGTGACCTCCCCGCTGTTGGAGAGGGGTGTGTGATATAACCAGGCAGGAAATCTGCTGGTGTGTGTGATAATTTTTTGGGTGTGTTTTGTTGTTGTTTGGGGCAAGTTAACTTATTTAACTTTAATTAAGACATAACCAAACACAACACACGATACATACACACAATACACACACGAAGAAAGAAGAAGGAAAATATTTTTTCGCTCATTTCACTGCGAAAAAAATGACGCACAGAGTAGCTACAGCCAAAGGAAATGTAACCAGGATGAAGAAGGTCCTGGAAGAGCGATGGATGGAAGGAGCGAAATTAGTCGAAACATGGGAAGAAAGCCAAGAAACGGACAACCTCAAGGATTAAAAACAGTCAGGCTTGCTGTGGGAGAGATGGGAGTAGCCCTGAATGGTCACGCCAGGACACTCGATGACGCACTGACTGGACTAACGGAAGCTTTCGAGATGTTGAGCGAAGACGACAAAAGAGTGGAAAAGGACGATGTAGTCGAGCGAAGCGACCTGGCACAGGAGCTACTGGAGAAGACGGGAGTACTGATCGAGAATCTGAAGGGAGTAGAATTCGAGTTGAAACAAACCATCAATGATAGTGAGGACAGGTTGAGAGCAGGAGGTCAGTACTACGAAGAAGTCGGAAGATCATACGAACCAAGTCTAGCCAGACCAGGAAGACTGCTAGCAGCACTCCCAAAAATTTGTATCCGGACATTCTCAGGAAAGCTGACGGATTGGGATTATTTCTGGGGACTGTTTCAGACGATGATAGAAGAACAGGATATTTCACGATTGAACAAATTCTCGTACCTACTGTCAGAACTAGCCAGCGAACCGAAGGAAGCGATCAAGCGATTCACAATTCGGAAAAGGCAGCTACGTGATGGCAGTGGATTTGCTGAAGAAAAAATACGGGAGGAAGGACATCGTAGTGGACAAACTGTTTAGAGAAGTCGAAGAACTACAGTCAAGGGGTCAGTCTACAGGAGCCCAAGGGAAGCTTTTAAATGAAGTATCCACGCTGATGGCCCTTCTACGAAGCGAAGGGCAGAATGTGGATCACCGATGGCTCCCAACCGTAGTATTTAGGAAGTTCGAGACGGAAATTCAGAAGAAAGCACTCCAAAAACGAGCAATTTTACCTTCCATTGAAGATTGGACTTGGAAGAGAATGAACAGCGATTCGGGTGAAATCATCGGTCAAGAGGAGCAGATACTCAGAATGCAGGAAGTATGGGCTCCGTTTTCATTTTAGTCTGACGCATGGACCAGGCGGCTGGCCGTGCGAGGTTGACGGCCTCACTGGAGAATGGGGTTTCGATTCGCGCGGGGTGATCTACCGCCGCAGCCCCGTCCATTCATCAGACTAAAATGATTGCGGGCACTCTAATTCATGGAAGGGAAAGAAAAGAACAAACTCAAGGGATGTATCCCAACCCGACTCAAAAACAACAAGCGTGCATCTACTGCAAGTGCACAGATCACGCATCCTAAAATGTCGGACAGTACCGTATGAAGAAAGACTAGGGTACCTGGAGAGGAATCGACTATGCCGCAACTGCGGCAAATCTCCACACACAGCAAAGGACTGCAAAAGCGTACCGTGCTTTCAATGTGGTCAAAGGCATCATTCATCGACGTGTGAAGGCACTCAGAGCTCACAGGAAGCCAGGAGAGAGCCCGACAGAGGGACACTGCCAAACCAGCGTTCGATGAACAGGTATGAAACGCCAAATTCAAAGTTCAGCAAAAATGAACCACACAAAGAACAATGGAGGAACGACACACTAAGGAGAGCAAACTCCATCCCAGTCGATTCCAACACGAGATTCCAGCAACCAAGGTACACCGAGGTCAACGCAATAGAAGAAAATTTAGAAGTCGGTGAAGAAAGTAAAGAAGAAGTGGAAGAAGAGGTGTATTGTGTGACACAAGAAGACACCGAACTCCACAGAAGTACAATACTGACAGGAATGGCCTTGCTAAGAGGTCCACAAGCGGAAAGCAATGTCCGTGTTATGATGGATACGGGTTCAGAATTGTCTTTCATAGACACTGAACCAGTGGAGAAACTCAACTTACCGAGAGTAGGAACAGAAAGTATAAGAATACGAACCTTCGAGCCAAAGGAAGCGGCGTAAGAAAAGATCTACCCAGTAATCGAAGCCGTGCTAGAAGACATGAATGGAAAGAAGCACAAGGTTCAGTTGCACGGGAGTCGGCACATAGCGAAGAAGAGAGCTAAGCCGAAGCTGACGAAAGAAGACATCACTTTCTTAGAAGATCATCAGTTGCAACTGGCCGAGGCAGACAACGGAAGTGAGGAAGATAGCCCAAGAATATTGTTGGGCTGCGGTATACTATAGGACTTGATGGACGAGACGAAGTATAAGTTACCGTCAGGAATCCACGTGGTCGCAACAAAGTTCGGCTACAAGATAACTGGAAGAAAGAACAAAAAGAAAAAGCCGCCGCGAAAGTTTTGTGTGAAAGAAGAGCCTAGCTTATGTGAAGTCGTGCAAATGGCGAAGGAAAGAAAAAGGGAAGTCTCGGTAAGAAAGGAAGAAGTGCTGAGGAAGTCCAGAGCTTCCAAAGGCCCTCGTCGGGGCAGCTCGTGGTGATTGCTGACACAATCCAACCACGAAAGAACTACAAGCCGAAAGACGAGCAAGTGAAAGAAAGAGCTTACCTTGAAAGCAGGTTAGAGGCAATCACCGAAAGGAACGTGACTAAAGAAATCAGACCGTCAAAGGCAACCCCTACAGACACTCCAGAAAGAAAACAAGACTTAGCAGAACACAATGTTTACTGCACACAAGAAGATGGGCTCAGCCCGAATTATACAGCAAGTCAAACATCAACAGAAAGGAGAAAATTCAGAGACGTGGAAGAGAAAAGGGCGGCACGAGTAGCCAAAGGTCGACTAGACGGACTGGCGATGTGTGAACTCCGCCGAATTGGTGACTGGCCCGGAGGGGCGTTTTGGGACCAGAATAGGCGACAACCAGTTTACTGCACGTATGGTCAAAGGACAGGGTTGCATGGAGCTGACCAGTGTCCAGTACTGCCGACAGTCGAGCAAAGAAGAGAATGGATACAGCGAAGTGGGAGTTGCCTCAGATGCCTCGACAACTGTCCAGCGGAATGTAGGAATCCACCGATGACCTGCGACTACTGCCGGAGCTTGAAGCATCATAGCTCAGTGTGCGGACTGCCAGAGGAAAGAGCTGCTCTGGAATCTATTGTCCGTGAAGCAGAAGAACGTTCCGGTCGCCATTGAGGCGGTTGGGACTGTCGTCGAACAACGACCGAGACGGTCGTTGTCGCGACGAAATTTTGTGCATACACGTATCAGATAGCTAGATTCGTTATGTGTTTTACTCATCATTTTATCTGCCTAATCAATCAAGAAGAGAAAAAGGAAGATCACTAGGAATCACCACAATGCGAGAAAGGAAGAAGAAGAATAAGAGAAATGGGGGAGAGGGAGGGCATTGATACCAAAGCAAGCTATTCAATCGCTCACGTGCAAGCAAGCGCGCTCCACTCGCATTCTTAAAGAGCGAGCCGCATGGGCGGCCGCGCGCATGGCTATCGACAATTTCAAAACCTCCCCTGCCATTTTCATCATTTTGGGCCCATGGCCTGTTGCAGGGGGGGGGGGTTTCTTTCGGGTGTCATTCCTATTATCTCCTCCTCTCTCTCTCCCTTCTAGCAGTATTATTATTTCAGTTAGTACTTGGTTTAATTACCCAAGTTTGAGGTCCGTGCTGGGATCGGATTGGCTGAGGCCGAAGAAAGAAGCACTGATCCACCAGGCGGGACGCAAGCCGCATCAAAAGCCGATCACGAGGATCAACGTCATTCAATCGTGAGTGAATTCAACAATTGTATTGCCGTAGCATGGAAATGGTGCATCGGCGGATCTGAAAAACTCTTTTGAAGATCGAAATCGAAAACGCCGAAGCAGGACTTTTTTGTCAGCCAAACTTGGGTAACTTTTTGCCAGAAGAGCCCGAAAAAAAGGGCGAAGAAAAGGAAAAAGTCAGAATTTCTAATTTCGGTTTATTGATTTTTGGAAAAATCAATAAACTTCTCGTCTCGACTTCTACGAAACCAGCAATTCCAAAAAAGGGCCGGAAATTCTCATTAAAGGAGAAGAAGAGCCGAGGGAAATAATTTCCGAAGGGAAATGTCGACAAATTCCCGAAGAAGGAATTTTTGAAAAAAAATTTTTTTTTGTTGATTGCCTCATTTGTTCTTGTAGTCGTTCGTCATTCCTGGTGACCTCCCCGCTGTTGGAGAGGGGTGTGTGATATAACCAGGCAGGAAATCTGCTGGTGTGTGTGATAATTTTTTGGGTGTGTTTTGTTGTTTTTTGGGGCAAGTTAACTTATTTAACTTTAATTAAGACATAACCAAACACAACACACGATACATACACACAATACACAATAATGAAGAAAGAAGAAGGAAAATATTTTTTCGCTCATTTCACTGCGAAAAAATGACGCACAGAGTAGCTACAGCCAAAGGAAATGTAACCAGGATGAAGAAGGTCCTGGAAGAGCGATGGATGGAAGGAGCGAAATTAGTCGAAACATGGGAAGAAAGCCAAGAAACGGACAACCTCAAGGATTAAAAACAGTCAGGCTAGCTGTGGGAAAGATGGAAATAGCCCTGAATGGTCACGCCAGGACACTTGATGACGCACTGACTGGACTAACGGAAGCCTTCGAGATGTTGAGCGAAGACGACAAAAGAGTGGAAAAGGGCGATGTAGTCGAGCGAAGCGACCTGGCACAGGAGCTACTAGAGAAGACGGAAGTACTGATCGAGAACCTGAAGGAAGTAGAATACGAGTTGAAACAAACCATCAAGGATAGCGAGGACAGGTTGAGAGCAGGTCTGTACTACGAAGAAGTCGGAATATCGTTCGAGCCAAGTCTAGTCAGACCAGGAAGACTGCTAACAGCACTCCCAAAAATCAGTATCCCGACATTCTCAGGAAAGCTGACGGATTGGGATCATTTCTGGGGACTGTTTCAGACGATGATAGAAGAACAGGATATTCCACGATTGACCAAATTCTCGTACCTACTGTCAGTACTAGTCGGCGAACCGAAGGAAGCGATCAAGCGATTCACAATTCGGAAAAGGCAGCTACGTGATGGCAGTGGATTTGCTGAAGAAAAATACGGGAGGAAGGACATCGTAGTGGACAAACTGTTTAGAGAAGTCGAAGAACTACAGTCAAGGGGTCAGTCTACAGGAGCCCAAGGGAAGCTTTTAAATGAAGTATCCACGCTGATGGCTCCTTCTACGAAGCGAAGGGCAGAATGTGGATCACCGATGGCTCCCAACCGTAGTATTTAGGAAGTTCGAGACGGAAATTCAGAAGAAAGCACTCAAAAACGAGCAATTTTACCTTCCATTGAAGATTGACTTGGAAGAGAATGAACAGCGATTCGGGTGAAATCATCGGTCAAGAGGAGCAGATACTCAGAATGCAGGAAGTATGGGCTCCGTTTTCATTTTAGTCTGACGCATGGACCAGGCGGCTGGCCGCGCGAGGTTGACGGCCTCACTGGAGAATGGGGTTTCGATTCGCGCGGGGTGATCTACCGCCGCAGCCCCGTCCATTCATCAGACTAAAATGATTGCGGGCACTCTAATTCATGGAAGGGAAAGAAAAGAACAAACTCAAGGGATGTATCCCAACCCGACTCAAAAACAACAAGCGTGCATCTACTGCAAGTGCACAGATCACGCATCCTAAAATGTCGGACAGTACCGTATGAAGAAAGACTAGGGTACCTGGAGAGGAATCGACTATGCCGCAACTGCGGCAAATCTCCACACACAGCAAAGGACTGCAAAAGCGTACCGTGCTTTCAATGTGGTCAGCGCATCATTCATCGACGTGTGAAGGCACTCAGAGCTCACAGGAAGCCAGGAGAGAGCCCGACAGAGGGACACTGCCAAACCAGCGTTCGATGAACAGGTATGAAACGCCAAATTCAAAGTTCAGCAAAAATGAACCACACAAAGAACAATGGAGGAACGACACACTAAGGAGAGCAAACTCCATCCCAGTCGATTCCAACACGAGATTCCAGCAACCAAGGTACACCGAGGTCAACGCAATAGAAGAAAATTTAGAAGTCGGTGAAGAAAGTAAAGAAGAAGTGGAAGAAGAGGTGTATTGTGTGACACAAGAAGACACCGAACTCCACAGAAGTACAATACTGACAGGAATGGCCTTGCTAAGAGGTCCACAAGCGGAAAGCAAAGTCCGTGTAATGATGGATACGGATTCAGAATTGTCATTCATAGACACTGACCTAGCGGAAAAAACTCAACCTACCGACAGTAGGAACAGAAAGAATAAGAATACGGACATTCGAGCCAAAGAAAACGGCGGAAGAAAAGATCTATCCGGTAATCGAAGCCGTTCTCGAAGACAGGAATGGAGGGAAACACAAGGTTCAGTTGCACGGAAGTCGGCACATAGCAAAGAAGAGAGCTAAGCCGAAGTTGACGAAAGAAGACATCAGCTTCATAGAAGATCATCAGTTGCAACTGGCCGAGGCAGACAACGGAAGTGAGGAAGATAGCCCAAGAATATTGTTGGGCTGCGGTATACTATAGGACTTGATGGACGAGACGAAGTATAAGTTACCGTCAGGAATCCACGTGGTCGCAACAAAGTTCGGCTACAAGATAACTGGAAGAAAGAACAAAAAGAAAAAGCCGCCGCGAAAGTTTTGTGTGAAAGAAGAGCCTAGCTTATGTGAAGTCGTGCAAATGGCGAAGGAAAGAAAAAGGGAAGTCTCGGTAAGAAAGGAAGAAGTGCTGAGGAAGTCCAGAGCTTCCAAAGGCCCTCGTCGGGGCAGCTCGTGGTGATTGCTGACACAATCCAACCACGAAAGAACTACAAGCCGAAAGACGAGGAAGTGAAAGAAAGAGCTTACCTTGAAAGCAGGTTAGAGGCAATCACCGAAAGGAACGTGACTAAAGAAATCAGACCGTCAAAGGCAACCCCTACAGACACTCCAGAAAGAAAACAAGACTTAGCAGAACACAATGTTTACTGCACACAAGAAGATGGGCTCAGCCCGAATTATACAGCAAGTCAAACATCAACAGAAAGGAGAAAATTCAGAGACGTGGAAGAGAAAAGGGCGGCACGAGTAGCCAAAGGTCGACTAGACGGACTGGCGATGTGTGAACTCCGCCGAATTGGTGACTGGCCCGGAGGGGCGTTTTGGGACCAGAACAGGTGACAGCCAGTTCACTGCCCGTATTGTCAAAGGACAGGGTTGCACGGACCAGACCAGTGTCCACTACTACGGACAGTCGAGCAAAGAAGAGAATGGATACAGCGAAGTGGGAGTTGCCTCAGATGCCTCGACAACTGTCCAGCGGAATGTAGGAATCCACCGATGACCTGCGACTACTGCCGGAGCTTGAAGCATCATAGCTCAGTGTGCGGACTGCCAGAGGAAAGAGCTGCTCTGGAATCTATTGTCCGTGAAGCAGAAGAACGTTCCGGTCGCCATTGAGGCGGCCGGGACTGTCGTCGAACAACGACCGAGACGGTCGTTGTCGCGACGAAATTTTGTGCATACACGTATCAGATAGCTAGATTCGTTATGTGTTTTACTCATCATTTTATCTGCCTAATCAATCAAGAAGAGAAAAAGGAAGATCACTAGGAATCACCACAATGCGAGAAAGGAAGAAGAAGAATAAGAGAAATGGGGGAGAGGGAGGGCATTGATACCAAAGCAAGCTATTCAATCGCTCACGTGCAAGCAAGCGCGCTCCACTCGCATTCTTAAAGAGCGAGCCGCATGGGCGGCCGCGCGCATGGCTATCGACAATTTCAAAACCTCCCCTGCCATTTTCATCATTTTGGGCCCATGGCCTGTTGCAGGGGGGGGGGTTTCTTTCGGGTGTCATTCCTATTATCTCCTCCTCTCTCTCTCCCTTCTAGCAGTATTATTATTTCAGTTAGTACTTGGTTTAATTACCCAAGTTTGAGGTCCGTGCTGGGATCGGATTGGCTGAGGCCGAAGAAAGAAGCACTGATCCACCAGGCGGGACGCAAGCCGCATCAAAAGCCGATCACGAGGATCAACGTCATTCAATCGTGAGTGAATTCAACAATTGCATAAATTCCATCCCGTAGCACGGAAACCGCCGAAGACAATTGCAAGGATGCCTTCTACGAAGAACTCAATGCGTCGCTAGCTACGGTGCCTTGTCAACATGCTGTTGTCGTGGGAATCGACTCAAACGCGAAGGTGGGATTTGATCAGAAACCCGAGGCACTCGGTAAATGGTTCTACCCAGTGGAGCAAACATGGGACACTGGCTACCACCTTGTTGACTTGTGTGAACGCAGTGGTCTGATTATTGCATTCGAGAGGAATCATCGTAGCCATCAGCAAAAGTGGCAGGGACCAATCTAGCTATCTCTGGAAAAGCAGCTGAAGCGGAAGATGATAAACTTTGAAACTACAGCTCGACTATGTTCTGACGAGGAATGTTCCAGTATCGGACATTCGAAGATCTAGAGATGTGTGGGATTTCGCATTCGATTCGGATCACCGTCCAGTTCTGTTGAACTTCGCCTGAAGTTTTGAATTGTGTCCGGGAATAAAGAATGGAAAAGCAGGCGGAGATGACAACATCACTGCTGAAATGCTAAACGCTCTCCCTCCGTCTGGGATTCGTGAAATGACCAACACTATCCGTACCATATGGATGAGCGAAAGGATACCCGATCCGTGGAGGCCAGCGATCATCGTACCTCTTCACAAGAAGCTATCCGTCACGGATCCTAAGAACTACAGAGGAATCTGCCAATGCCATCTCAAGCGGCAAGTGAAGGTCGTCTTCGCCTGTTCAGGCATATGTTAAGAAGACCGCCAGATCGCCTTGTTCAACACGCTCTAAGGATGCTTCCAAGTCCTGTCTGGAAACGGCCGCCTGGACGTAGGCGAAAGTTTTGGAAGAATGTGGTGAAGGAAGATTTGAAATCACTCGGCATTGAAAGGCAATTGAGGAGCGATGTTTTACTTCGCATGGAGTGGAATAGCGACCAATGGATGGATTGTGTTCAAATTGTGGCTGAGGACCGTGACAAATGGACAAGGCTGACTACTAAGGACGGCACACTTCGGTGAAGACACGGAATGACCGCGTCAGGCGAAAGCCAACCAATTAAGTCAAGTAAGTCAAACATAACACAACATAACATAACATAACATAAAATAACATAACATAATATAACATAAGATAACATAACATAACATAATATAATATAACATGACATAACATAACATAACATAACATAACATAACATAACACAACAGAACATAACATAACATAATATAACATAACATAACATAACATAACATAAGATGACGTTACTTGATCATGGTTGACTTCCAGCAGTTGTTTCAGAAGGTGAAGCGAAATTCTGGCACCCAATTCGCGGCAAAAGTAGATATCCTGCGTCGATTACATTCTATCCTCCATTTCCCCGCTACTCGCAGGGTTGGGCGTCACTTTCATAGGAGTGGTGCGGTTTTGAGAATGATTTCTTCATTTTTATAGTTGCTTTTTCCGAAAAACGACCGCTTCACATCCACGATCTCAGACAATGAGGTGGACCGACCGCGGGCGAAAAATCGCGTCTCGTACCGACCGCGTGCCACTATCGTACTGACCGCGTGCAAAAAAATGTATTCCGTACCGAACGCGGGCATGTGTGTACTGACCGCACAAACGAAATAGTGCACGCGGTCGATACGCCTGAGCTCCGTCCCAACCGCTAGAGAATTTCCATTGAGGCGTACTGACCGCACGCAGTCAACTTTGCGCGCGGTCAGTACGAAACATAACTTTTCGTTGCGGTCGGTGCGTGAGCACACGCAGCCAGTACGCAAGTGCTCGCGTTCAGTACGCAACCACCCGCTATCAGCACGCTAGAAAACTGGTCGGCGATGTCGTTCTGTCAGTTTACGAGGTCGGTACGAAATTGTTGGCGTTCAGTACGCAATCGCCCGCGTTCAGTACGCAAGCAAACTGGTGAGTGAGGTCGGTTTGTCAGTTTGCGCGTTTGGTAGGCAAGTTTTCGCGGTCAGTACGCAATCGTCCGCGTTCAGTATGAAGACAAAGTGGTGAGTGAGGTCGGTTTGTAATTTCGTCGGTACGCAAGGCCACGCGATCAATACGCAACCGCTTAGCACGCAATAAAGTTTGCGATAGCGGTTGGCACATGTTGACAGTGTGTACAAAGCTTCGGGAATTATGGCGCCATACCGCGTGGGACGTTACGTTCTGCGACGTTGTAAATGTAAAAGTTGAAACACTTTCTCTGATCACCCTAGAATTGGCCTGTTGTGTACCCTCACCTTTTCTTCCAATGGAGAAACTCATTAACTCGGCTCAGAGAAGTCTTCAGAAGCCACTACCATAGATTTGAAAACATCATTGAAAGAGCATTAATTGGGATAATTAAGTTAGAAACGTTTTTTTTACCAGTATTGTTTCCAGAGTTTAATAACTTTTCTTATACTTATCTTGACCATGTCGCTAGCGCAAAGAACAGCTAAACATAATTCAAATTTACAATTTTCCCATCAGTTGCTTTTGTTAGCTTGTGACAAAAGAAACCCTGTGAAGCCGACATGCAATACCGTCTTTCTCGGAGCCCTGTTGCGGTCCGCAATAGCTGACTACGGCTGTTGGATCACGCGACACGATGACAATCGTGCAGGGAGAAAGGTGAATCTGCCGGTACCAAGTGGACCCAGCACGACCACATTCTTATTGTGTGATGCAACAGCCGTTGTCCGCTAATGAGGCCCGGGATTTGGCTTTGAGAACGACACTGCATAGAAGTTAAGAGAAAAAACTATAGAAAATTTTATGGAAGCTGTAATTTTACATGGTATCATTCCCGAGTCTTTCTAAATTTTTCAAATCAAAACAAAGGTCATGTTAATGAAGTTCGAAGTCGAAGTCGGACATACTGCGGTACCTGATGAAAAACAGGAAAAAATCGTTGCAAAATTTTTCGAACGACATCCGCGTGACAATCCGTACAGACCGCGGGGCAAGACGTACCGAACGCGCGGCGATGAGTACTAACCGCGTGGCATTCCTTACTGACCGCGTGGCACTGCGTACCGACCGCGGTCAAATTGCGTTCCAAACGTCGCCCATCCCGCCGTCGGTACGCAACCTGTACGTGGTCAGTACGGAACATGTCCGCGGTTGGTCCACCCTATTGTCTGAGATAGTGATAGGACGACTGCGAGTAGCTCAGAAATGAATGTTAGAGATCCTGTTGATGGCACATTCGTGCCTAGAGGTAACCAACCACAAGTAAAAAAAGCCCCTTCTCTATGCAACCCAACAATCCACCTGTTTATGCGTTGCTGCCCAAGTATGTATATGACCGAATCATAGCGGGAATGTAGCATATGTCCTAATCATATTCTTTTCCTCCTTTCTTCTTTATAAAATGAAGTGTAGGTATAGTTTTCGTAGATCAGTGCTCATTATCCGCTGCAAAACTGCCATTGTTCTTTGATATATTGTCTAGAAGTTAACAGGTTGCTCAGTCGACAACAAGCTCTAGCAGGCAGCATAATTAACATGTCTAGGTTGGTTCACAGGGTAGAGTCGGCTTCAAAGCAACAACAACACGATCTCAGAAAACTCCATATTGATGACGATGATGATTTACTATCGGAAAGACAGCACAATAATTACGTTCACTTAATGTAGAAATGGCCCATGCAATACGAGGATGAAAAATTTCCCTGTTAACGAAAATTCTAGATGCTTTTGATTTCTTCACTACGTTTGCCTTCAGTCGCAGAAAATTTCCTTGACCAAGTTTGAAGTAGTAATCTAGCTGCATTATGAGCGTGTACTGTTTTACACCTCAGGCTAGGATGGCGTAGGATGTGGACAACTACAAATACGATGCTGGAAACAAAAAATCAGAGCGTGAGCAGGAGGACGACATGCGGAGCTCTCGAAAAAGTAGACAGGTCTGCTGCAACAAGCACGCCTGCTTTTGGTTGTTAACAGAAAGTAGTTCATGAGCTGCTACAGGGCCGCTAGATGACGCGGCCACAAACCGCCAGTCCCCTTCCTTTCCTTACTATTAGGAACAAACACGAATCGAAGCGTGGAATGGCGAGGAATGGACTACCAATAGACAAATGGGAAGTCGGATTCGAATGACCGACTCAAACGCTACATGGGCGGCATGCACGAACGTTAACGAAGAGGGCTAGTGAGGCGCCCAGACATGGAACATTGAGCGAAGAGCGACCCTTGTGCGGAAAGCTGTCACGAAGCTACCTCCAGAGAAATATCTTGATTCGAAGCGAGCCAAATGAAGTACTTTGAAAGAACGCCTTTGTTGCTAGTACTGAAAATGTGAGTGTGCTTCGCGCGAACTCAGATCTTAAGAAGTCACAAGCCCGAAACGGAAGGTGTACCACAAAATCGAAATTTTCGTCTTCACCCAAATTTCGTCAAAGTGGGTTCTTTCAACTAGTAAGCACAACTATAATGCTAGTTTTTCATTTTTTTTTCGGGGGGCTACGGTAGGCTACGGTAGGGATGGTGTGAACTAATAATCGAGAATTTCCGAGAATGGGATTAAGAAGTGATTTAAATGCAAGCGGAAGAGTAAACTATCGATAAAGAGAAAAAGACAACGAGAGCAGGAGGTCTATATAGTGTGGATGGTTACAGGTCTGGGGTGGTAATGAACCTCACGAAATTGCCACTTGACAGGATCATCGAAGTGGCACTTGAATGCAGCTTTGGTTGTCAGAGTGTGATATGATGGGCAGAAGATGGTGAGTTGATTCCAACGCTCCATTCAAAAGTTGTCAATCACGCAAGACCGATCATTTCCCTCCACAACGGGGAGCAATGCCACTGCGCTATCCCGTCGTCTGTCACTTGTGCTATGTGAATTGCTAAGCGTGCAGGTGGTTACAGCAAGTTACCAGGTTGTCCAATAATTCTTGTCCGAAATTTTCACCATTTTTAATTTTTTTTTCAACTTTATTGAAAAACAAGCCTAATCAACGATATAATCACCACAGTTATCCACAACAGTGGCCCATCGATTGGGCAGGTCGCCGATGCCCTTCGCCCAGAAATCCGGGGGGAAACTCGAAGAAGTCCGCGATGTCGGATTTGAGGTTGTCGTAGTTGGTGAATTTTCTTCCGGCCTAATGGTGCTTCAGCGGGCAGAACAAGTGGTAGTCGGAGGGGCGAGGTCCGGGAAATACGGCGGATGGGCAACCGTCTCCCAGCCGAGCGTCGCCAACTTCTGCTGGGTCTCGTTCACCACGTGGAGGCGCGCGTTGTCGTGCAGCAGGTGGACCGAGGCCCGTCGGGGACGCTTTTCTCGGATGGCGGCGGCTAGTTTCTCGAGCTGATCGGTGTAGATGGAGGCGGTGACCGTCCTGCCTTGCGGGAGCAGCTCGAAGTACAGCATGCCCTTGGTGTCCCATCAGCAGCAGAGCATGATCTTCAGCGGGCGCAGTTCGGCTTTCGGCGTCGTCGGCGGCTCTTCTCCGCGCGGGATCCAGACGGCACGGCGGGCGACGTTGTCGTAGAGGACCCAGCTCTCGTCCCCAGTGACCAGGTCCTCGAGAAACTCCTTGCGATGCGGACGAAGGAGGAGGGACTGGCAGACGGCCACGCGGCTCTGCTTGTTGGCGTCCGTCAGGATAGCGTTCTCCTTGATACAGCGACGGACTTCGTCATCATCCACCATAGAAGGCCTCCCGCTGTGCTCCCTGCCCTCGAGGCACGATTGAACCAGCGACTGGCTGTGCGTTGGGACACTGCATTCTCCTTGCACGCTCTGCAGATGTTGGCGACCGCGGTGCCCGTGTCGTTGCCCAGCAGCCAGTCGTAGTACACAAACGTAAGAATTCGACCTTGGTTCATTTTAGCTTGTACTGGTAGCTAGACGCGGCGACTGCGCCTTATATACCCCTAGCGCAGAACTTCGGAGAACCTTCTAGAAGGTTCTTACACTTGCCTGATATTATAACACTTCTAAGGAAAATTATAGAATTTTGAAAATTTTCGGACAAGAATTATTGGACAACCTGGTACAAGCCTCGGACAACAAGTCCACCATGCTTGCGTAGCTCAACTTTTGAGAGGCCATAACTCGGTTTCTAGGGGGTAGTGTACGCTTCTAGATCCATCATTTTTATCAGCGTGGGGCCGTTTCTAAGGGGAAGAAAAAAGAAAATCGATTCTAAGGTTAAACTGTGCCTTTAAAGGCAGTGTTCACGATGAAAAAGTTGACTGTTTTTGGTAAAAATGCAAGCTCTGAGTCCCTCTTAGAAATATGAGAACTGAAGAGCGATGAAAGATGGCCGGGATGTGGGTGAAAATCTCGTGGGCCAGCCAACCTATTGAGCCACCCCCCCCCGCGTCCTATAACAGTTGTTGGCGTTTATTTTACCTTAAGGACAGGCACCGAATTTTTCGAATATTTTTTATCGTGGAAGGTTTTAACATCAAAGTATGCACAGTAGCCCCTCTTATCTGTTTCAAGAATTTTGCAAAGCCACTAACCTGAGAATTTTGAAGCTTGAAGCCATTCAGCTGACGTCAGGTTCGATGCGTAGTCTGTTTTTTCATCGCACTAAACACGCAAACAGGAGCAGAAAATTTTATCAGGAATTTCTTGAAATGGTTCTTTCTCGGTATTAGAGAGTTCTGAGGATAATTTTCTTTATTGAACAATACTTAGTAGACTAAGCTACTAAAACACCGTAAACTAAAATACGGTGTTTTTTGAACACTGCCTTTAGCGACGAAAATTCAAGACAAAACGAATTGTTCGTGTGAGTGTAGTTGTTGTGCTAGTGAGAGGAGCCTAAAACAAAAATGAATGCATATTTCGTTGACCCACCAGTTGTTAGTCACAATTCGACGCTGTGTGGGTCTATTGTAAGCCAGGCAATCTGTTACATAGCCTCACTGTGTGTCAGACCCAGCACAAGTATTGAACGATTCATGAATCGAATGTGTTGCACCGTTCATACATTTTCAATTTGGAAGGCCCATATGTAAAGGGCCGGAACCATGTTTAAAAAATACTTTATTTACGCCTCATTCGACCTGGTTAACACAGTCTCTAATGCAAGGCTATTTCCCAATTTCGGGCGCTATTAAAGTGCTAAGTGTTACAGCAGCCGATCGAATTTTGATTGTCGGGGTCGAATCAGTAGTTGAAGTGAATAGGACGGGAAAACTGAGCAGACGACGAATCTCCGGATTGAGAACGACCAATATCACTCTGTAATTATTTTTTCAACTTCAACACACATGTAAATACGCAAACACACCCTCCGGCTGCATGAGAGAATCCCCAAATGAATGTTGTACATAGGAACATCTCGAAATCAGTCTGTGTAACACGGGATATCAAATGGAAGCACACAAGCATAAACGCATAGATGCTTGAGTTCACGAATGCCTTAATGGGTATTATAAAAGCTGCTCTTTCGATGCTTTGATGGTTGCAATCCTCACCTGTATGAAAAAGATAACCTCCCTTCTATCTTGCTTCGCAGCGTCTCTGCTTTGTTTCGCTTTCGAAGCTCTGAGACCATGCTTCATCTTCTAATAAAAAAAACAGATCAAGAAACGACAAAAGACTATAAAAGCAAGTAAACTGGTAGAACCTTAGTCTTCCTTTTCAAGAGTGTAAGAGTTATTATATCGAGAAAGCCAACTCCGACGAACAACGTTACATTGTAGGTCATGTCGATATAGAATGACAACAATAGACTGCATGGTCCGCTGCCAAATGCCCACACCCGGTATATGTGGTCAAAATAGAAATCACAACCGGGTATAAAATATATGCTCCAATAGAGGATGCTGATTGTAGTTATCAAGCCAATGATGAACATTGTCGTCCTCACAGTGAATATTAGCCGATACTTGATAGGAGAAGAAATCGCCATAAACCTACAAAACTAACATCGGCATGGATCCTGACGAGACTAGACGATTATAAGGCCCCCGTCATAGTCGGTGGATCTACTGAGTCCCACCGGGTCGATACGCACCGAATACGTGTGAGACGGGTGCAAAAAAATCAACCCACCGAGTCCGACTGCGACCGTCTGATGCCCACTGCACTCCCCCCGATCGATACTGATGGTTCGCATGCGTACAAGGGCGGGGCCAATGCACCGACTGAGTTCGACTGAGTCCCACTGAGTCCCACCGAAATCATCCTCACCCCACCCGGTCGATACACGTGTTTCTCACCTGATTCGGGTGCATTTTTTGCGGCCGACTGCGACCTGCCGAGTCCCGCCGCATCTCGACTCTCGTCGTCTGCGCTCTGCCCCACCTACTGCTGCCGCTGACTATCGATTGCGTGTTTCGCAGAGGAACTGGTTGGCGCTGGGGGCAACCGGACTCAGTCGGACTCAGCAGGTTTTTCCACCCCGAACTCATTCGGACTCAGTCGGACTCAGCAGGTTTTTAGACGAAGTCTGACGGGGGCCTAAATTGCCAACGGCATAAAATTCTCACGGTAAACAAAATTGATGATACCCAATTGATAAAGGGTAAGGTATAAAAGAAATGAAGAGCAGTGTGTTATATTCACACACCATCGTTCTCCAGAGATAAGTTGCTGAAGCTCTGAACAGACTAGGGAGTAGGAAATCAGCCTCATCGGTGATAAAGATATCACGATAATGGGCCCTAAACCTGGAAAACTTTGGAGAGAAAAACTACCACACTTCCGCGAGAATTTTGAGCCGGTGGCAAATTATAGATTTGTGAAGAGACTTTGCGCTCTATACTGGAGGTTGGAGCCAACTCGATGCACCTATGTTATAGCATATGACACCGAGTTTGCGCCGACCTTCAACAGCTAACTCGAAGTCCCTCCCGAACCCATGCCAACGTTATGTACTGTCGTTCTCGGAGCCAAACCGATCCGCGATTGCGGACTACGGCTGTTGAATCACGCGGCACGTGATAACCATGCTGGGAGCAAAGTGTCGACTTTTACGACATAAATCAAAGGTATGGAGCAAGTGGAAATGAAAACTAACAAAAACCAGCTAAGATTCTATGCAAGTAGAAAAATAACGGGTTATTTTCGTATTAGAGCGGAAGTGGACGATTTACACCTCACCACGCTACCTCGGTCGAAAAAGCGAAGCTAGCGACAAAATGGTTAGGACAAAGGAGCTAGTCGGCTCTTACTTCCTGTACTATGTCGCTAACGTCGTTGGAAGCATAAAAACAGCCACATCGACCGTTTTGAGTGATCAATTAGGACTAGTTTGTAATGAGAGGTGGGCACCGGTAAAGAAGTTAGCGGAGACTGCATATTTTAGTGTTTCAATGTGCACTCAAAAACCTTATTTTACTCTTTTTCGACGCTTACAAACGCGCGAGTTTTGTACTAGAAACGTCCGACCCCATCAAAGTAGCTATCGACACTATTTTCAGAGCGTTTATGCTGCCTCCGAGCACAATGTCCTATCAAACTTTGACACAGCCGAAATTCAGGTTATATAGATATGATTGCTTTAGCTGAACACCGTTCCGACGTTTTATAAACTATAATACCTTACTTTTGGACAAGACAGTTCTGAATTCAGTGAAAACGGTATTCACAGCACGATAATAATGGCCAGAATAACTGATATTTACACGGCAATTTTACGTGGACGTCTGCTAAAACACGGACGATGGACACAGTCTTTTTACATGGGTAGCTCACTGTCACGGCTGGAATGATTTGAAGAAGACCGTACTCCCGCAGTATTGGCCCTTTCCTTGGGACTATCCATAGTATACGCTCCGATTCAGCGGAAATCTCAAAACCGAAATTCTGCCCTGATCCTGCCTTCGCAAGCGAAGATTTTGTTCGATAAAGAACAGAAGGATAGAAATTTAGAGTGAACCGCTCCGCTATGGCAATATCATATCAGAGTCGCGTACTATTCAATGAATGACACGGATAATACAAATGAACAGATGTAATGTTCGGAATACCTGTTGAATGAAATGAATAAACAACAGTGGAACGACGTCTCCACAAAATAGAGAGAAAGTTGTCCAATTCGTAGGTTGAGCCCTCGCAGCTGTTCCGGAACTGTCCTGAATTCTCATAATAGAAATTGTTGATCTGTCGAAACAAATTCCGCTAGTTATTTGTAGCGCCGTAGAGGTGCTGTTACGTTTGGGAGCGTAAGCTCATCCCAATGTTTCTAATTATAACCAATAATCTAGTCAATGTCATTCGACGGCTGTTTGACCTTCAGGGTGCGAGAAAATCAACTGCCTGTATCGCGCACGCCACCTCTTGTCCACTCTGTCCCTTGCGTCAGAGTGTAGCCACGCCTACCCCCTACCCGCTCACTATAAGCGACTGTACTCATCCTCTTTGGTAAATTCAAGAGCGATGATGAAAAGGCAGTGAACTGAACGGAACTCCCATGAAAAACGTTGTTCCCGAACTGTTTGAGAAGCTCTACAACCACCCTCTAGCTGACATGCACGACTGCAACGTGTGGGGTGGCCAATAAGCGACTTCTTCAAATTTTCTGTTTTAAAAACGATTTTGACATTTTTGAGGGGAATGACAACATCACAAACCTTCCACCGAGATTTTAAGGTGTGTCATAGGAATTCCCTTTTACTTTTTTTTTGTAGTGTGGCATGCTGCCGTAATACAATTGCTGGGTCTTTGCAAATTAATTGCGTGTGATATTCTCTCGGGGTTTCTCTAGCAACGAATAGCTAAAGTAAAAATAGCTCAGTTCTGTTCATAGCTTTGTGCGGCCTTACGGAGATCACGCAAAAACTGCTATGCAAGAGAGTGGCCGATCTCATAATGCGAACGTAAATGGGGACTGCGGCATCACCAAAACGTCTTCTATTAGAAACCTGCGTTTGAACTTGATGGCTGAAGACCTCCCCGCTCGATGCACGGTCAATCTATGATCAAGAAACTCTCAGGGCTCCGGAGCTGAAAGCTGCTCCGTAGACACTCTGCAGCTGTTGCGGCGAAGAAGCCAGTGAACAGTCAGAAAACTTCGGCGAAATTCATTGACTGAGCGGCCCTGAACGGCCCAGAAGAATGTACTCCGCCATGAGGAGAAAATTTTCTCGGACAAATGGCTCCATACATCTCAAATGGTCGTCGATATGTGTTTCCGCATCGGACGAATATCACTGCCATAAAAGTACCCACGTCACATTATCAGAAAAGAATGATTCGGCGCAGAAATACATCATTGCTCCGCTCTTTTGGTTTTTATCGAGGCAAATGTGAAACAAAGCGAGGCGATCCACCAAGAAAGAGTTCTATAAAGTGTAGTTACAATAGGAGAAAAGCTGTAGCAATACCATCTCCCAACAAGATCAGGCGCCTGCACACAGTGTAAAGTCGATAGTCTCCGATTCAGAGACAAACTTTATCGTGTGACTCCCAAGAGTTCGATGACTTTCTATTATTCCAAACCAAAATCTGCTTGTTTTCCGTTTGAAAAAGAGTGAAGAATAGGAGGAACCAAAAAATGCTCAGTAAAGAACATGAGGAACTAAAAATGCATCTATTGCCGACTTGGGAGGACAACTAGGAACTCCGATTCGGCCACGATATGCTTTCGATTCGAGTACAGTGCACTGTGAACGACGATGCGGCCTCGTAATTATAGAGCGTCAGATAACGTGATCGTCGTCGAACTCAGAATCATCTGCCGCAGCACTCGGCGACGACACGCTTCTGATGGGACTACGATTTGACGACGAATGAGCCACAATGCTCTCGATTGGGCAAGTTGATTAGTCGCTCTACAACTAATCAGGCGCCCAACAGCCGCACAGCACGTATATAAGGAGCAGTCGGTCATAGGAACATAGAAAGAGCAGTCGGCCTTTCAGTACCGCTCCAAGAAGATGACTACGGGTCACTTTCTAGACAATTTTTGACCGCTGGGGGGGTCTCCCCCACGCGAGGGTAGCTCCCCTGCTGTCGACCGTAGTGAGGATAATGTCCTTGCCGCGGACTGCGGTGGGGTGGCCCCCTGCTGCGGGCCGTGTCCTTGTTTAGCGAGACCCGCTTCTATCGAAAGGGTGGGACCTCATCGCTAGCGCCACACTCTTCTATTATAGAACGGTGCGCTTCTGCGTGAAAAATGGTGTTGCGGCAAGAGTTTTGCCTCTCTGCGCCACGTAGGCCCTTCGAATAGACCACGTGCTCCTCAGAGCTACACGTGCTGCTACGAAGGTTCCTCTCAACTCGACGAGGTATCCTATTAGAAAGCCTATCGTAGCCGAATCGGATCTTCCCAGTATCTGAGAACTTTAAGCCATCTTGTATACCTAATGCACGTCTAGAACCCCACAGATAAAGTTAGTGGCAAAGGGTAATCATTAAACAACGACAGCGAGCCATAAGAAAGAGCTGTTGGGCATTACCAAATAGTCCACGGAACTGCCCATACGATAAATATGAGGAGAATAGCTGCATTAGATAATGCGTGATAGGCAGTAAGATATCCGAAGGAGTTTTTGAATAGCGGATGTCGAATCATAGTGAGAAACGACAGAAAGTTACACAACATACCAACAAACGACACCTGAAACCCAGAATTTCTGAACAATCATTTAAAACGACAAGTCAATAATTGTGTTCACAAGTAGTGCTTAAGGAAATCTACCGAGACCTTATCCCTCTCCAAACCTATCTCTAAATCAAAGGGTCAGCATTGGAATTTTTAAACAGAAAAAATATATACATAAGAGGTACTCACTATGAATACAAGAGTGGCTTCAATCAAACCAACATAAAGGGGTACTCTTTCATCATCAGCCTCGTCACTTGTCGCATCTGTACCGTTCATAGAAGAAACAACGAAGCCGCTTCTCACCTTAGTAATATTGGAGTCATTGAGCATCTAATGTGAAACTCATACTTCACAACGCCAACACGTCACGCGCCAAATTCCGACCCATTCGCTTCGAGCTTGTTCAAGCAAAATCAATTCCAAGTTTCAAAACGGATGTTATTCTACAGAAGGGACGTGGGATGGAGGACAAATGCTCAAATAAATTTGACTGAATAACACAACAATTAAGTTCGCCATCCAAAAAAAAAGTTGTTCAAGGAGCATCAGTAGTTAGTCAATAAGTATTGCTGCTAGAGTAAAGCCATTACTTAGGTGGCTATGTGTCTTGCTTTCAAAAACGCTGCGTAAATAAGTTTCAGGAGACAGAGATGATTAGATAAACGGACAAGGCAAAAAATACACAAGGATGTCTATAGCCTTCCTCCTTCATTCTAAGCCAGACCAGTCAAGGGTTATCATTTAAGATTCTCCTGCGCTACTTGCTCCCCTCGGACTCAGATGATTCATGATATCAAAGCCATTATCGCAGAGACATCACAAGAAATTGCTCTCATTGAAGGCAGCAGATACGCTCGGACTTAACATCGATTTTGTGTCATAAATCGAAGGTTTGTAACGGGTGATATGGTGAGCTAAGGCCGTAGTTATACACAAGCGGAATGACAACGTCCCGCGATGGCGCTGCCGCCGCTAGCTGCGTGAATCAGGGACTCGTCTGCAATGTTGCGTCTTCGACGCCTTATACGCAACATTGCGGGCTGAAAATTATCGACCGTTTCAGTTGTTTTCAATCGCTTCAGCACAATTAGGGAGCACATAAATGGTAGTTGTCTTGCTATTTCCGCAGCGTCCAGCCGGTGTATAACTAGAGCCTGACGGAAAAATCAATGAAAACTGCATGGAAATATGGGAATAACGCTTGCTTTTGTTCTCGTGTGAAAGAGGACGAGTTACATCGCGTGCACATGAAACAGCGATAATTAGCGAAAAAACGGTTGAGATAGCGAAGCCGATAGACTCTTACAGCCCGTGCTAGAACGCTCACCTCGTTGGAAGCATCAAAACTCAGTCAAAAGGACCATATTCGAACGATCAGTTTGAACGAGTTCGTTTTTGGGGCGGAGTTGTCGAAGCTCATGGGTAGGGTTGACGGAATTTTCCGACTTGCATTGCGCAAATTTAGTAGTTTTGATTCTTTTCCGACGCTTCCAATGGCGTGAGCATGAGGTTTTCTGGATCAACAACCTAAAGTCGCCCAGAGATCGATGAATTCGACGATGATTGCTCACCTTTTCAAATTAAGAAGCTAAGGGACAGCGGAACCCAACGTCTCATTGAATCTAGAAAACAATGTGGCCGAATCATTACACTAATGGTTGAAGGTGATTCAGCTGACGCCAGAGAGGTCAAAAATAAATCCTTTAAAGAAGGAAAGGAACGAACGCCAAAGTTTTGGAACTGTGGTAAAGCTGGTCACACCTGCTGTGAATGTCGGAGAAAGACATTCGTATAGACAAAAGTTTAGTTCTCGCAGGAGTTCTCGCAGGAAAAGCAGTGGAGGAACAGTAGAAGTCTGAACTGACTATGCGTCATTACCAAAGGTTGGCCGCCTACTCACCACATCATGGTTTCTGATGAATGAGGAGAAAAGCCGTTTATTGGCAACGCCTTTCTGATACAAGACTAATCTCATTTAGTTTGTGAATGTCGCGCTCGGAAATTCCGTTGTTTGTAGCCCTGTACACGTTAACGAATTCTGAGAACAATATAAGGAAGAAGTGAAAAATCTTTCTACTAAACGGTGATCTAGGCGGAGAAGTCATAGCAGTCACATCAGCCGTAGAACATAGACTTCAACGAAAAGCATCACATATGCGAAGAACTGAATGGAATAAGGTCAATCATGAAAAGGAGAAAGTTTCGGCATTCTCCCCCTCATTTTGCTTCTTGAAATGTTTTACAGGCAGGAATGGGGTAGAAAGGAAACACTTGTCAGAATCAGCAGGTGCGTCATTTGTCGGTGGGTGAACATCAAAGGTTGGTCGCATGCCTACCGTACCATTGATTCTGACGGCTGCGGATACAAATCGTAAGTTACCTGGTGAAAGTCACAGAACAGATTCGCATGAAGTGGCAAACAAAGGACTTCTTCCCAGACTGGAAAACCTTTGATCACATCTAGACTGAAAAATTTAAGACCAAAAATAGTTCGACAGGTTTCCCAAGTGAACAAGCCTGCTGGAGAGAACTATGTCCCACAGACTACGTCTATGAGTGGAGAAGCAATCAGTCAACGGGAGTGGAAAACGGTGACCGTGGCGTTCTGTCTATTAGGCTCTACATATATTGGGTGGCGGGTCAACTATGCACCCCACTGCCTCGCCTTTGAAAACTTCAGATTTTTTCCCGCTTTCATGACCCGTAGTAAACCCTCATCAGTCAAGCGAAAGGTTAGTATGACTTTCGGTGGACTGTTGTATACCCTGTTTATCTTGAATTGCACAAAACACGGTCTGCCAATAGTCCTCTGATTGGCCCGCCAGTACCGTAGGGTACGTCCATGACGCGTTCTCGGCAGACCCGGGTGGCAGGGTGGGTGGCCGGGTGACGGCATAGACGAATCGATTGCTCTGCACACCGGGTGCACACCCGGGTCTGCCGAGAACGCGTCGTGGACGTACACTACGGTAGTTCCGGGCCAATTTGAGGACTATTGGCGCACCGTGTTTTATGCAATTCAAGATAAACAGAGTATATTTATTTGCTCTATCAGCCGATGAAACGTCGAACAATCAATGACCAGACGGCTGTATGAGGGCAAAACAGCTTTATTGATTGGAGATGGGTCGCGCTAGCAAGATCGCACACTGCAGTGGTTTAGACCAGGGTTCGAATCCCTTGTGTCGAAATATGGGTCTATTCCAAAATTCCATCTCAAGTCGTAAGTTGCTGTTTTCAACTTCCGCTCTCGGCTAGAACTGCTGTCGAACAGCAGTGCTATTTCGCAGCACACTAGTTTTAGGATGATTTGCGAAGTCCATCTGACATGTGCCCTAGGTATTGGTGTCATCGCCTGCTAATCTTTAATTTGCGTCTCCACACGTTGGCACTCGGCTGCCATCTCAACAGCAAGCATATTTAAAGGCACTGTTCACAATAAACTTCATCCTAAAATTTTCCTAAACAAACGCTTCTCGTGACTCTCAGAAGCCGAACAGCGTCGAAGAAACGGGGCGAAAAGCTATACAGGAGCCGCAAAACAGCTTAGAAAAGTGGGCTAACCCCGCCGCTTTGGGCAAGTCAGGCCCCTTTCCGCCCCTCGACATGAACAAAGGAACACTCGAGATCGTGAGATGAACGATGGTTTCCGATCAATAGCCCCGTTCTTACCTTCATTCTCATTTTCTCTCTTTACTCAGGTCAGCTCGCATACATTGGCTGCAAAACACGGAAGTTATAAGCCTCGGGCAACTCGTGCACCGTGCCTCCCTTGCTTAATGTTTGAATGGCCATAACTCCGTTCCCAGAAGGTCTTGTAAGATTCCAGAGACATCATTGTAATCAGAATGGGACCGTTTTCTAGATAGGTGGAAAAACAGATAAGCGATTCTTATCGTGAACACTGCTCTTAAATAGGCTGACTGGGGGTTTACTACGGGCCCATATCATTGCACACCTCTAATTGAAGTACGTGTAAAACAGAGGTCTAAATATCAGAAGTACACCCTCTATTTGAAGTACACCTTTTTCAAAAGTACACCTCATTTCGGAATGGATCTCCGCTACTCAGGGTGAGGTTCAAATATTCAAAAAATGATAATCGACTACTTTTTTCTCATCCAAAGATTACTTGTGCGGGATAACTTCTGATGAAACTTCAGCGAACTTCAAATGACTAAGAAAAATCTCAGAGCTGAAGTCCGACGCTGCTGTTATTCACGGCGAATGCACGGAGTTGATCTAAATACTTTGAAAAAATGATTTGATTGGGTTCCAATCATTCAAAGTTGACATGTTTTGGCGCTGAAGAGCCAATATTGCCCAGCGTTATAAAGGTTGTATCATTCATGTAGTGGAGTCGTTTATACGACGAGGAAATCAGGAACTACCAATGGTACACAATAACTACAATGGATTGTGTACGCAAAGAACTCACCTCTGGAAGAGCTGTTTCCAAGTCGTTTAAGAAACGCTCTTTTTCAATCGCTCTGAATGGCTCGGAAGGCAACCAGTTGAATTATTTTTAAACCTAAGTAGCAGATTTCTGGTCTTTTTCTTCCTAATAAAACACGTGTCAACGAATGCGGTACCGGTCGTTTACAATTTTTGGGAGAAATGATTACGGGAGAGTGTGAAAAATGATTTTGAAGATATAATATCTAGGATTCTGGAAGCCTCAATTCGATTGGGCTCAAGTGGTCATGTTTACTGGGTTGCGAGCTGGAATTTCAATACATACAACTTTTCGGTGTTATACTAGGAATCTCTGCCAGAAATGCGATCAACATAACATAACATAACATAACATAACATACCATAACGTACTCTAAATAAAACGACGAAATTCACATCACTCAAGGTGCGAGCGGCGCGCGCGACGCCTCGGCCTCCGTCTGCCCTGAGCTCTCTCACTGTCTCTCACCTCCGCTCCACACCAGCACGCATAGGAACCAAGTGAATTTCGCCGTTTTATAGTCTGTAACATAACATAACATAACATAACATAACATAACATAACATAACATAACATAACATAACATAACATAACATAACATAATATAACATAACATAACATAATATAACATAACATAATATAACATAACATAACATAACATAATATAGCATAACATAACATAACATAACATAACATAACATAACATAACATAACATAACATAATATAACATAATATAACATAACATAACATAACATAACATAGTATAACATAACATAATATAACATAACATAACATAATATAACATAACATAACATAACATAATATAACATAACATAACATAACATAACATAACATAACATAACATAACATAACATAACATAATATAACGTAACATAACATAACATAGCATAGCATAACATAGCATAGCATAACACAACATGACGTTACTTGGTCGAGGTTGACTTTTAACAGTTTATTGTTTATTGTTTATTTATACGTCAAAGTTGACGTGCAACAAAACACCTGAGAATAGAGAACTTGGGCTCACACGTGAGAAATAAAACTATTCATAACACAAAGAGAAAAAGAGGAAGTGGAGGGAGTGCATCAAAACAAATCCGAACTAGACAATATCCGGGCTGAAAGAAACCGAAAACATTTGTGAATCGGGTAGTTTAATTGTGTTATAGTTCTGATCATAGAAAAGATACTGTTCTTGATAGATACGTCGATTCAAAGGAAAGCCGAGGTGCGAACACAGAAAACACTCTGATTCCGATGAAGCGAAATATCTATTACAACAGATACAGCATTCGAATGCGAAAGCGCATCAGGGTAGGCCCAACATGCACACAGTATGATAGTTCTTGGTTAGATAGGTATCATGGGTGTTTCAGAAGGTGAAGTTTTTCAGAAGCTGGCACCCGATTCGCGACAAAAGTGGACATTCTGCGTCGATTACATTGTAGAAATCCTCTTTATAGCACACTCATGCCTAGAAGTATCCAACCACAATTAAAAAAAGCCCCCTCTCCATGTGACCCATCAATCCACCTGTTTATTCGCTGCTGCGTAAGTATCTGGCTTAATCATAGCGGGAATGTAGCATATGGCCAAATCATATTTTTTTCCTCCTTCCTTCTTTATGAAATTAAGTGTGGGTGTAGTTTCCGTAGATCAGTGCTCAATGTCCGCTGCAAAACGGCCATCGTTCTTTGATATAGTGTCTAGAGGTTAGCAAGTTGCTTAGTCGACAACAAACTCTAGCAGGCAGCCTAATGAACATGTCTACGTTGGTTCCCAGGGTTGAGATAAATTCAAAGCAACAATATTACGAGTTGAGAAAATTCGAAATTGATAATGATAATTTCTCATCGGAAAGACAGCACAATTACGTTCAATCGATGTAAAAATGGCCGATGCAATACGAAGATGAGAAATTTCTTTGTACACGGTAATTCTAGACGCTTTTGACTTCTTCACTACGTTTGCATTCAGTCGCAGAAATTTACCTTGACCAAGTTTGAAGTAGTAACCTAGCTGCATTATAAGTGTGTACTGTTTTACACCTCAGGCCAGGATAGCGTAGGATGTGGACAGCTCTAAGTACGAGCTGAAAGCAAGAAATCAGAGCGTGAGCAGGAGGACGACATGCGGAGCTCTCAAAAACGTAGGCAGGCCTGCTGCATCAAGCACGCCTGGTTTTGGTTGTTAACGGAAAGTAGTTCATGAGCTGCTACTGGGCCGGTGGATGACGCGGCCACAACCGCCGGTCCTCTTCCTTTCCTTACTATTAGGGACAACCACACTGCAGACAAAAGGAGCACCGCATCGGTTAGAATAGCGAGGTACGGACTACTGATTGGCAAATGGTCGGTCGGATTCGAGCCATCGACTCGAACTCTACAGGGGCGGCATGCATGAACGTTAATGAAGCGGGCTAGTGAGGCGCCTGGACATGGAACTTTGAGCGAAAGGCGAACCTTGTGCGGAGGAAAGCTGTCGTCAGAAGAAACATGACTTGATTCGAAGCGAGCGAAATGAAGTACTTCGAAAGGACGCCCTTGCTACTAGTAGTAAGAATGTGAGTGTCCTCCGCTGAACGCAGATCCCAAAAAGCTACCAGGTGAAAACGGTAGTTGAACCACAAAATCAGATTTTTGTCTTCACCCAAACTTCGTCAAAGATGGGTTCTTTGAAGTAGTAAGCACAACTATGATGCTAGTTTTTCGTTTTTTTTTTCGGGCGACCAAGTTAGGCTACGGTAGGGATGGTGTGAGCTAACAATCGAGAATGTCCGAGAATTGGATTAAGACGTGATTTGAATGCAAGCGGAAGGGTAAACAATTGGTAAGGTGAAAAAGACAGCGAGGGCAGGAGCATACAGTGTGGATGGTTACAGATCTGATTGGGCACTAGCCAGATTTTGCTACGCGTGACGTAGTTAATATTATAAGGGCTCAACTCTCTGGAGATTCAAAGCTCGAGGATGATTTATCACACCGTAATGCATTGGAAAGACAATTTCAGTGCTGACTGCATGAATCACATAGACTTGGTCATAAAAACAATTTTACACAATGATCGAGGCTCAGGAATGACAAACTTGAGGTTTGTTTATCTAATAAATCATGCAAAACCCACCTTCGCCCTTCACCTTAAAGGTAGGGGATTAAAGGCAGTGTTCACGATAAAAAATGTGTTTCAGTTTCCTTTAGGATTGGGTAGTGAAGGGGCAAACTGTAACGGTAACGTCGAAAGAACGCATGAAAACGAGCCAGGAAGAGTCCCAAGAAAGCCGGAAGTTGCCACTTCGAGCGCAAGGCAAACCCTAAAAGCGCAACACACGCCCACCGACGTGAACAAATGAATGCTCGAGATCGTTAGATGAGCGACGATTTCCAATCATTGGCCCAGTTTTTCCCTTCATTCTCAGCTTCTCTCTTCACTCAAGTCAGCTTGCGTAAATCGGCAGCAAAAGACGGAAGTTATAAGCCTTGGACAACTCGTCCACCATGTTTCCTTAGCTCAATCTTTGAGAGACCATAACTCCGTTCTCAGAAGGTCTTGTACGATATCAGAGACATCATTGGAATCAGCATGGAACCGTTTTCAAGATAGGCGAAAAAACAGGAAAAAGATTCTCATCGTGAACACTGCCTTTAAGAATAGAGGAGGGGGGGGTGGGATGCGGCGGCATAACCTGGCCTCCGCGGGGTTTGTCCGATCAGTCATTATCTAAGGCTGTGCTCAATCTTGAGCAGTCCCAAGAGTCCTTACCAGTCAGTCGCCTAGAAACTTTCCAAGGCTGAAAATGGGAGACCCCTCATGGTTTTGCTCACCATTTGCTACGAAAACCATTTTGCGCTCCGAACTTTTGTGCGTTTCGAGAGAGGGTTTTCATTAAAAAAAAGACAGAATATACTGTGCTCATCTGGGTCAAATTCCGGTCCGAAATTGCGTCTCGACACGCTTTGCAGCCGCGCGCTTTCGGATTGAAAGTTTTCAGCGCCGCAGCCGCCGATCTGTTGACTCTTGGTGGGTTTTAGAAACTGGAAACTAAAAAAATCGAAGAAAACTGTATAAAAAAGCTATTTAAAGACGGCTTGGGGGCTGGAAACTCGACTGACTCGAGCGCGTGCGGCCGCAAAGCATGTTGAGACGCAATTGCGGACCGGAGTTTGGCCCAGAGAAGCACAGTACAAGAGATAAGCGAAGCGATTGTGTAGGTGCGGTAGAATTAGAATTTTTGTCAACACAAATAATTAGCACAATAAGATACGATAAACGATTCCGATTCATTAGTTGCAGAATAATCGAGTCGTTGTTTTTCAATGCTCTCAAGTGTCATAGCTCATGTTTTTCATGTTTTCAGCTACAAAATTTGCTTTTTTCGTTGGTGTGCAAAGAACAAAATATTAGGTCGATACAAAAGTTTCCGGAGTTTTTAGAGCATTTTGAGAGTCTCTGAACTATCTTTAAAATAAGAGAAGTTTCCGTTTCCATTCCTTATGTATATGTAGACCACATCAGTGGTCATATTTCAAACCGACAAGCTTGTCCATTCATTCGGCACAATAGTCAACATGTCAAGCTTTCCAACGCTGTCACGCGACCGAATTCGCACCTGCCATCTTTACGCCTACCAATCCGGGATGAAACCTACGGGGTCCTATCGCCGCATGGTGCAGTCGTTCGGCGAGGGTGTTGTTTCCAAAACTCAAGTACACGAGTGGTTCAGCAAGTCCAGAGTTGGGCAGTACGTGTCATATTCATTCGGAACAACGCCTATTGGTCTATGTAGTAGAGTACACTTTTGCTTCCTGTTCTTCCCGTGTTCCTGACGTGATCGACTCCAACTCTACGAGCTCTCCCACGCTCCGAGTGGAAAAACACAACCTATGCTTCAGTCCGTCTTCTTTGGGAGAGACTAGGAAGTGTAATTGTCCTCTTCTGCAGGAGCTGCTGTAGTAAACACGGAAGAAAGACTTCGAAATCAGTATGATCAACATGTTCAGACGAAGGTACCAACAATTTTATTGGTATACATATAAGACTCCTCATCTCACTGGATACTACAGTCGGTTCTTTCCAGCCGGAACTGGAAGCATTGAGTCACTTGTCAGAAGATCTATTAGATGCTGGATGGTAATTTTTGTGGAGGGGGTGGGGTGGTTTTTCACCGCAAGACCATCTTCCCCCACGGCCCGCAGTAGGTTTCCTTCACGGGAGCAAACACAGCAAAGCAAAGCTCTGCAAAGCTCAATCTTGTCCCTCTCATTGTCCACCTTAAAGGCACAGTACAACCTCAGAATCGGTTTTCAGTTTTTCTATCTATCTTAAATAGGGTCCCACGCTGATTCCAATGATGTCTCTGGAATCGTTCAATATCCCCTGGGAACGGAGTTACGGCCCTCGAAAATTGAGCGGCGGAAGCATGGTGGACGAGTTGTCCGAGGCTTGTAACTCCCGTCATTTGCAACCGCTGTATGCGAGCTGACCTGAATGAAGAAAGAGTCTGATAATGAAGGGAAGAACGGGGCTACTGATTGGAAAGCATCGCCTATCTCGCTACTGTTGAGCACGAAATATCGTAAAAGGGGCGTGCCAAAGTGGCTTCCCGAGGTGGGCGCCCCAGGGTGGCTTCCCCCTATATCTCGCTTATTCGGAGAAATTGAGAGCTCGCCCTTGGCAAGTGGCATACGGGGAGGGTCTAATTCACAATTATGTGGAAATCCCAGATTTCGTCCCTGAGCTTGGACTGTGCCTTTAAGAAGGGCCAACTCTGCCCATTCAAAGGGTCGACTCGAGGTGTTGGTGGCCAAGGAATGAGTTAGCAATGTGGTTTGTCCCCCTCACTCTGCAGAGTGGGCATGCCATGTCTCTGTGGTACTCTTCATACCACCTAGGGAACAAGAGAATGTGATTAGAAATGCTATTCGGCTCAAATATTTTCATGATTGAGACAGAACCTCACCAATGTTTTGAGTCGGATTTCACAGCTTTGAGAAATCCAGTATAATATTTGATAAGACTGCTTCATAGTCTGACCTACTCAGATGAAACAATCGTGCTCAAAGTGTGATCGAACATTTTGTTCAGTGGGCACGGGTTAATATATGGTTTTCGTTTTCGATTTAGTCTGACGCATGAACTATGCGGCTGGCGCTACGGGGTTGGCGGCCTCACTGAAGAATGGGGTTTTGATTTGCGCGGAGTGATCTACCATAGCAGCCCCGTTCAATCAGCAGACTGAAATTTTTACGCGAACTCTAGTAGAGGTTTGCGAACATGCGTATCGATCGTTTAAGGCACTGGGCTGTGCGGAAAAATACATCCGGTTTTGTATTACATGATTCAAGTGGGCCTTGATAATGTCATTCACAAAGTCTGCAGTCTAAAATTTAAAATAGAGTCTTTCCAGTTCCTTCTGGGTTCTGGGGTTGGCTTTTAGATCGATCATCTGTTTCGTCCCTACACCAAATGAGAGAAGAATGTAATTGATCAACAAGTGATGTAGTACGAATGAGTGAAAGTTGATGAAATATATTATATTACGTCATGAATGTCTTTTCTAATTATAACGGTCAACCTTCTCTCCCTTGAAAATCAGCTGAAAGAAAGATGAACGGGATTTAACCGAGAGATCACGGCTCGACATAGCGATTCGTAGCGATCGACTCTTCCTTTCTCATACGTCGATTGGGGTAAATGGGGTCTTAAAACTAAAAAACAGAGGTCCGAAAAAGCAGCTTTTAGTAACTTTTTCCGCGAATCTTTTGAAAATGCTGTTGTGTAGGGTACTACAGCTTCCATTATATATTGGAAACTCAGAAAGGAATTTCATCGCGAACGATGCCATTTAAGTGGTGTGATTACCTTGAAGGACAGCAGATCTTTGACCAACGCGAACTCCAATCATAAAACTTCTAAGCAGAGTGTCTGCATGTTTCACCTGCCCCGCTGGTTTTCTGAGCAGCTCACTTCCATTCAGCTCGCGATGATGGTGCTGCTCTAAAATTACATGAACTGGTACAATTCATCCCTAGAGGACATGCTCAACTTCTACCCCTTTCACTTTCTCGCATTCAACACTGTTATAGGATTCAACGCCACGTGTTCGATTCTTCTCTGCACTCTGACCACATTCATTATACTTTCAACTCGCAGTCGAGTAATTACGGCATACAGGATGATCCTGGTGAATTTGATTGTATGGAGTGTGCTATTTAATATTCCTGGTCCACTTCTATTCCATCCTGTGATGATCTTACCCACGATGGTCTATGGCAGTGGCAATTTCTCGTTTGAGGGAATGCTGCTCTATAATGTGCATCCTCATTTCGAAGGATCAAAACATGCAACTATTGTCATGGTGTTGCTCATCTGCACTTCTGTATTTACGCAATTTATAGCCACGGTTCTATCCTCCGTTTATTACTATCAGCTACTTATAGCACAACCCATTTCGGTTTTTCTTTCGTACAAGGTGGGTTTGACTCATCGACTGATAGCGATTGCTGGCTGAACTGTAACCCTGCTGAATTCGTATAGAGCACCTAAGCACCTCAAATGAAACTATAGGCTTCCAGGGTTCAGCCTTGCTTATCGCTATCGAACTACTCGCAACATTCCTTGTGGTTGGCGGAGTGTTCATGACAGCTGAATTCTCCGACAAATACCCCAATGCGGTTCTCCTCTTCAGTTTTTCCAAATCAGAATCACTTATTACCACCGTAATAACGTCAGCCATCTATATTGGCCTTGGTAGCCTGATGGTCTTCGGTGTGGTTCGGGTATTTCAAAGTTATCGCCGCCTACAGCGATTTGGCGATAACTTGTCGTTACGCAAAGCTCATTACAGTGTTCTGAGAGTATTATTGACAAATTGTGTTCTACTGGTATTCCTTGAAGTTATATTGCCAGTCATGCTTGGCGTTATTGCTATGCTCACGACTTCTTTTAATCTTCGCTTCATTTGCTCATTTGGAATGGCATTTTGTGTATCCACAGTGCCTAACTGTGCTTGTGTAGTCATTTTGATCATGGTGAAACCTTATCGGGTAACCTTGAGAAAGATTATTTCACGTATACTATTTTGCTTGACTACGCCAGATGGATCAGTTCCCGTAGTGCGGATCACTGGGACTTTTTAAAAATCGTTGATTTCCAATGCGATAGAAAACTTGTTATAGTAAGACTTGCAAGTGACCTTTCCAGCGATGTCGTATTTCAACCGTCGATTTGTAATCACTCACTCGCCTTGGAATTAAACACTTCTTCATGTTTATTTGTCAAGAGTCTGTGAGCGGCATGAATATTTATGGCCAGATGGTAGAGTAGCGAAGTGACAGAATATCCGCTTTATACGAAAGATTCGACATTTCAGTACTGTGAACACTCAAGACTCGGAGCAGAGCGAAAATAAACAAAAATTTACCGCTGTGGTTTGAAAGAATGTCACACTAAGATGGGCCGTTGAAGTGAACTACATTCCTTCAAATTGATTCTGCCTCAAACTTCAGCAATCGAAAAAATTCTCAACGAGAAAACCTAAACAGGCAGTAGCGACTGTTTATTCATACCCGTTCCATCTCATCGTTTTTTCAGTGGGAATGCTCTACGAGTTTCAACAAGTTTCTATTCGCCAACTTCCTGCGTATTCAGTGCTAAAAACGATGGGATAAACGGTCGCTGCTGCCTTTTTAGGAGACCCCAATCTCAACTAACACGGGGCAATTAGGAATGACATTAACTACAATACCCGCGCTAAGTTTTGTAAAAACGGGAGCATCTGGCAAACTTAGCAAAAAAGCGTCCGATGCATGTAACTTTGTTGAATTGAGACTTTTTTGAATTCTGGAAACGCTATCATATTCACGGAATAAACTGCTACCTAATCATGTCACTTGAGTGCCGAAGTTCCCTAAGAGCACTTCGTTCTTGAAGGAGATAGTTTTTGCAATCGTTTTTCAAAAAACGTCGCGCGCGGCGAATGCGGCGAAACTTTGAGCAGTATTTGGACAAGTAATGGAAGAGCAATCGGTATGTTTTCTTCAAAAATTAGGAGCAGGTGAGAGAATCTCAAGGTTTGTTCAGGTTGAATTTTCGAAATCCTTAATTAAACACCCTTGATAGCTACCTGAAAAGTCGGCGTTTTGTTGCGAAATCCCCGGACTCATAAATGAAGGATTTCAAAAATTCAACCTAAACAAACCTTGAGATTCTCCCACCTGCACCTAATTTATGAAGAAAGCATACAGATTGCTCTTCCATTACTTGTACAAATACTGCTCAAATTATCGCCGCATTTGCCGCGCGCGACGCTTTTGAAAAACGCAAATTGCAGAAACTATTTCCCTCGAAAACGAAGTGCTCTTAGGGAACTTCGGCACACAAGTGACATGATTAGTCAGCAATTTATTATGTGAATGTGATAGCGTTTCCAGAATTCAAAAAAGTCTTCATTGAAAAAAGTTGCATGCATCGGACGCTTTTTTGCCAAGTTTGCTAGATGCTCCCCGTTTTTACAAAACTTAGCGCGAGTATTGTACATCAACGAAGGTTCTTCAGACTCAGCGAACTTTAGAATCGAATAATTACAGTCTACATTAAATGTCAGGTCATTGCATAGGCAATAGAAATCCTTCGTTGTCAATGATTAACAATAAATGATCCTTCAACTCCACAATAATGACGAAGCGGAACGTTGGCCCATCGGCGGAGATCGATCCTCTCTTCTCTCCATCGCTTATCCTACCGTTCCTCATGGCCCGCCTTTCTCCAATGATATATGTTAGTATATGTTAATCATGTAAAAGATTGGTATGACAGCCCTTTAAGTTTTCGTCTCTATTCGGCTGGAAATAGTTTATTTTTGAGTCTCACATTTACAACTCCCACCTTCCCAAAACGTTTGCATTCGGACGTTCAAAGAAGAATATTTCCGATTTGCGTTCAACTAAAAAATAAACAAGGCAAAAGTTTACCAATAAAATGAAAAGTATTAGATTAAAACAAGCGCGGCAATTCGTCGGGTGGAACAATGAGGTGGTAACCGTCGATCCATTGAAAGGCAGTGTTCACGATGAGAATCGTTTTTCTGTTTTTTAGCCTATCTTGAAAACGGACCCCATGCTGATTCCAATGATGTTTCTGAAATCGTACAAGACCTTCTGGGAACGGAGTTATGGTCCCTCAAAAATTGAGCTGAGGAAACATGGTGGACGAGTTGTCCAAGGTTTGTAACTTCGGTCTTTTGCAGCCGATCTATGCGAACTGACCTTAGTAAAGAGAGAAGTTGGGAATAAAGGGAAGAACGGGGCGAATGATTGGAAATCATCGCTCATCTCACGATCTCGAGCATTCATTTCTTCACGTCGGTGGGCGTGTGTTGCGCTTGTGAGGTTTGCCATGCGCTCGAAATGGCAAATTCGGGCTTTGACCTCGAGGGTTATTCGAGTTGCTGCACAAAGTTCTGGTTGTCACTTTTCAATTTCCTATGCAATTTGTTTCGACTGCGGTATATTAGCCATCGGTCAACTTTGTTTGAAATTTCGCTAAATTTCGAGTGGAAGGCAACTTGGAGGGAAAGGGTGACAACATAAAAATAGTTCAGTGCTCAAGATTTTATTGAAATTTAACTACGGGGTATATTTGGAGGCGCTGAACAATGAAGTGGTGTATATTTCACAGTTTTCAAAAGCTTCGCTGGCGTCTGTCGTTCCTTATCCGTTTGTAAACGATTCAGGTTTTGGTGCGACTTCGCTCACGTGGTCATTGGGGAGGATGGGGTGCTAATCATGAATCTGATCCCCATTTTGGAATTCTGATAAAGTTTCTGTCGGTCGCATCAGACAACTTGGTAAATCAAAGTATTTGAGTCCGCCGAAAGTTCTACATGAGGTCTATTAGGGCATCACAAAGGAGAAGTTTGTTCATTTTTCAAATTTTCAATACTCCGGGTCGGCCTAGCACGGCTCAATCCTAACCATTAGCTGTAACCTGAAGAAAATTCCAGAAGTCGACAATCAAACGCTTATTCCGTTACCATGCCTTCGTCGCAACTGCTAGTGAATGGTGTAATTGGTGTTCTACCGTTTATTCACAGTTTGACTGCCATATGAAGAGAGTCCAATCTATCGCCCACTTTCGAAAAAAAAACTTGTTCAACATAGCAGAAAAGGTAGTGTTACCCTGATAGGGTGAAGAATCGAGTTCAATAATAGAAGGTTACAACGTAGAACTATCCCGTAACTCGTCAGGAAAGCAAATACACAGCTCTCTTCAAACATGTAATGCTCGAGGACAATTGCAGGGTAGATTAGTTGCACTAATCTAACACTTGTTTATTTTACATCCCGATGATTCAGAAAACCATGTACTGGACGTTGTAGGTGTATGTTTTGATTACTTCTGTGCCAGCAAGGTTTTGTATGATGGTACAGGTTTATTTGGCCGACGTTTCGAGCAAATCCTCGTTTTCAAGGCCTCACACCGTACCACCAGCGACGAGCTCCACACTCGCAGTCGTGACAAAATGGAGCAGGTCAGTTCAGTCAGTCAAGTTGTAGGTATAGTTCTGTGCATCAATAAACCGTGTGTACAAATTCCTAAATAAGATTTTCAGCAGATTCCAAGAAGTGGGCATTTTCATAACTTTGCGAAGACAAAAAGGGTACATTGGAACTTCTCAGTGTTCAGAAAAATTGTTCCGAATTCAACTCGAACCTAATTTCAAGGTTTTGGGTGCTGATTACAAATCTGGAGCCCCCTTGCCGATTTTTCAGAAATTTCGACTGATTTGGTACGAGGCTTCCAATGAAGGGGATTTCGCTGGCAAAGGGCGAGTTCTGGCAATTGCTTGAATGCAACGGTAAAAGAGCCCCAAAACTTATTCATTCAGGGTATTTCGGCTGTCTAAAACGAGTTTTTGGCCGTTTATCAATTCTCCTTGGATTACTGTATGTAGCAGTGGGTATACGGTCATCTCGTCAAGTCTCGAATTTGACTCAAAATTTCCCCTTGCGTGTTATTTGGGACGATTAAAACGCATTCGGAGTCCATTTTTCAATTTTCGAAATAATAAGGTAGATGAGAGGCATTTTGCTTACCGTGATCCGCAGCGTCCTTGAATCTATCAACAAAAAGGCCCCACATTCGCGTCCAGTGCCCTGAATAACCCCTAGTTGAAGGTTCTGAGCCGGATTGGAAAATCTTTTTCTGAACATCCCAGAAATTTCCTGATAGGGATACCATTACCTTTTAGCGGGGCAAAAAAAGATTCTTTTTTTGATATCCTTGGCACCTTTTAGAAAATTCCGAGCACAAGTCATTTGTGTAATTTCACAAACCTACAACAACGAAAACAAGGCTTTCCAAATCGTCGGGATGCGATTAAAACGGTCCCTAGTTTGTGAAAACGTATATTATATTGGAACATTGTGTCACAACAAAGAAAATTTATCAATAGCAGGATCGAAAACCAGAACCAGAAAAATCGAGAAGAACAAATAGGAGAATTTCAGAAAAAGAAACGCAACTTGCGTCCGTCCGATTACGAAAGAGTTCATCGATCGCACCTGCTTACAACCCCATGCGAATTCGAATACCCATGCCAACTAACGACTTCTTCGTTTTCGCTGTGATCACGTCCTTTATTTAAAAGTTTTTCCCCTTCTAATGTTCTTCCAATCTTCTTTCTTTTCAGACGGCAGGAATACCTTTTGCATTTGAAGGCTGTGGTGGCGAAAGGTGAGAGCTCGTGACAAACGAACTTGCCGGAGGCTGGTAGGTAACTATTAATGAAAAAATAAATTTCCGTCTCGCAATATGAAAATTCCCGAAAGCAGATTTCGTCGACTTTCATGAGTCAGAAGATGATTGACTTCTCACTCTGACACTTAGCTATTGAACCCGATCCCATGGGATACTGGCGCCGCTATCCTATATGCGACCGCAGGCACAACTCTATACATACTAAAGTGCGCGACGGCCGTGGAAGGATGAGCATGTGAGTTTGTCAGCTTTTTTAGTTTCGCTTTCGATTTTTCTTTTTGCAGCAAGAAACTTCCGCCCTACCGGACACGTTTTTACTACTGCTTTAGATGTGCTAGTCAATATCCTGGTTGGTGCCAAGGGGGCCATTGCGGTGGTGGATGGGTGTATCGCGGGGTACATGGACGATGCGGGAATGGGTGATAGACGGATGGATATGCTTTCCTCCAGTTCGACGCTGAAAAATTGTCCCGTTGTGTATTCGAACACTCCTCCTCACAATTGTTAGCTTTGCTTCTGGTCATGGCTCAGAAAAATGGCTGTCTGGCATAAGTCATGCTTTCTTACAGCTTATCATACCCTATGAAATCATCTAATTCAGATTCATGGCGCTTTTTTGTAGCCTGTTAAGGGTAATATTCCATTTACAGGATAGGTACAGTTCAACTCCGCATTGCCGTTCAGTCCGCAAAGTGCACGCTGATTGCGAAAGAGTGATGCGACGCGGTTGCAAAGTATCCTCAGACGAGGATGTGGGATCACCCGGGCGTTTTGCCTTTGATGCGGGTGATCTCACCGCCAGGTGATCCACACCTGTCTGAGGATACTCAACCAGCGCCTGCATCACTCTTTCGCAATCAGCGTGCACTTTGCGGACTGAACGGCAAGGCGGAGTTGAACTGTATGTAGTCCATATCTAGTACTTAGTGACAATTGCGCATGCTATCAGCAACTTTGGCGCAAGTTGCTGGATGCTCCACATATCTAACTGAACTTACCTCTCGCGTAGCTTAACTTATTTCTACTTGTTTTCCACAATGTTTAGTGCTGAGCTCACAACTTGTGCTTGCAACATCAGATTGCAGAAAAACAAGTTAATAATAAGACAGACGCAAAAGCGCTACATGAAAGCTTTAAGCAGCTTGTTCAAAAGTTCCTTAGTATGTACATGTTAGTTGCTTGCAAACCACTGATAGCTTGAATACGTTTCTTCATCTTCCTCTTTTTTTCGCCAGCCTGCTTCTTCGAATTGTTTTCGGGTTGTTCTCCTCCTTCTTTTCCTTCCTCTATACACTTCAACTTTTCTCGTATCTAATCTTCCCCTACTTAGTATGCAGTAAGTTGCTTGCAAACAGCTGATAACTTCACTACTTTCTTCATCTTCCTTTTTTTTTCTGTCCAACTTCTTCCCCCTTCCACCTACTTTCAGTTTTCTCTCTTGTATTCTTTTTCTACTTTTTTATCATTTCTGTCTTTTTTTTGTCTCTTCTCTCCTCGTTGTTCTTATATGATAACTTATCTTGAACGATCTAATGCAAAACAGTAAAAAACAAATATTCTCCGAAAATTTTGTTAGTTCTAAATGAAATCAATCTGATTATGGAGTGAACAGACTTGGGGCCTATTCATCAACGATTTACCCGCGAGATAAGGGTGAAGTTCGTTAAATTTGGCTCTTACCTGGTCTTCACATGCTCACTCACCCGAAATTTCTGGGTCAAATCCCAGGTTAATTTTACCCGACGTATGGAGTCAGGTGAACTTTACCCCAGCTTCAATACTTATAGCGGGATTAGCATGGAGCGGGATATCTTCATCGACAGTTTAGACTACTCGTTTTATGAGTTATGTTAGCCTATTTATGACCCCTTTATTCATTGTGTTGCGGACCAATTGACTACCTTTCGGGTATTCCTAAGAACACTAATTTAGCAGCCGGAGTAATAGTTCAAGGAACTAACTTTTTTTTTTTTTGAAAAAATCCTTTCTCCAAACATAATAAAACTGGAACACCCAGCGCTGCCGTGAGAGGAAGAATGAAAAAAGTACAAGATTTTCATGATACTTTTAAATTAGAAGGCCAAAATGTTGACAAAATGCTATTCAAATGCATAAGTATTCTTAGTCTTCATTATTACGTAGTGTACGCAAGGCTGCTTGGGGTGGTTTCCTACCAGGGGTGTGCGTTAATGAATTTTTTTTTCGTTAACCGTTAATCGTTGTGTTTTGAAAAAAACCGCGTTAATCCGTTAATGCGTTAACACGTTAACGTTATTAACGCACAGCCCTGGTTCCTACATATTTCATGCAGAAAGCTGCTGCAATCTCATCGCGAGACGCTTTCATTCCGCTGGTCTATAATTTGGAGCCTAACTTATATGAACATCGGTTACTCAGTTGACTCGAATCAAATTAAAGGCAGTTGTCGCGATCAAATATGATTGTCTTCTTTTCCTGTCTAAACCCTTTCTGGGTTTCAAGTATGTAGTAGGACCTCAAAGAGAAAATTGTTTTGTTCCGCTGAAAAACTGCTGTTTTGAGCCGAATTTGAAGCCTGAACTTTCTTGTATTTTGATGGTGGACGAGTCCACTCCACATCATCGGCATCGATGATCTCTAATAATATAAAGAACATCAGCTGGATTGAAAGTGAATTTCAATCAAAGAACATTGACTCATCTAGTCAAAAACATTGACAAGTTGCTTTCACTGTTCAACTGTTTTTATTCGGTAAATTTGCATTTGTTTCTTCCTTTGAATGTCGATGATTGTTGACTGCTCGGCATGAGACTGCGATCTCTTTTGCGGCGCTGTGCACGTGTGCACGAACTGACATCTTTAGACCCTAAAAACTCTATATCTAGCCCGTTTTTCACCGCTATACCTCCCTAGTTTTTCAGCAGTTTTCGATCTAAGCTCCTTTATGTAGTTTTTTCCATGACGTTTTCATCGTGACCACTGCCTTTAGGCGTCTGAAATATGCAAAAAAAATTGAGTCGTTTATTCGAATAAATGAAGCCAGTCAAATAGATCAGAATAAGTTGTAACAAAATTAATAAAGGTGGAGATGAATACGTATAAAAATTATAAATTAATTAAATAGGCATTTATATATGTGTGAAATAATTACATAAAACCATATTTTTACATAAGTAATATTAACACACTGTAGTTGCGCTCAGGACGAAAAGGTCTAACATCGAACAGCAGGGTCAAGCGGCTGCAGTCCTGCGGCAAGAGGGGGACACGAAAATTGACGAAAAAATTGGATGGGGTTAGTTTTTTTGGTCAGAAATGGTGATCGCTCCTATAGGCCCACCAGTAGGGTGACGAGGGTAGTGGTGCTGTGCTTATCTGGGTCAAATTCCGGTCCGCATTTGCGTCTCGACGCGCTTTGCGGCCGCCCGCGCTCGAGTCAATCGAGTTTCCCGCTCCTAGGCCGACTCGATATAGCTTTTTTATGCAGCATTCTTCAATTTTGTTTAGTTTCTAGTTTCTAAAACCCACCTAAAGTCAGCAGATTGGCAGCTGCGGCGCTGGAAACTCTTCCGACTCAAAAGCGCGCGGCCGCAAAGCGTGTCGAGACGCAATTGCGGACCGGAATTAGACCCAGATAAGCACAGTATGAACTATGAACTTTTGAAACAAATTTGACAAAAACTACTAGTTTAGGTATACCACATGGTTACATTGACTGCTCAGGTGGACTTTTTCAGGTTGCCGATTCGAAAATAATCGAAAAATCACTAGATCAAAATTTAATCGAATCTATTTGATAATCGGACCTCAAAAAGGGATCAATCGGAGCTATCCAATAGTTTTTTCTTCTAGAGCAGATCTGTAGTATCTCCTGGTTCGGGGTAAAATGTAGTGTGTGCCATTGCGGACTCGTGCTGCGGAAATGCGACGTATCGGTTTTGTACGAGCTTCCGCGCTCGCGCTCATCAGCTGGTCATGTGAGATTTTCAGAATCTTCTTAGTTTTATTTTCCTTTTTTTCTCACGTAATTTTTCAACAGCTTTTGAGTTTTTGATCTTTAAATGCTGCGGTTGTTATATAACGACGGTTCGCTGAAGTTTTAATTTCAGAAATACCGGGAATTATAGGCGTTGGAATCTTCAACAAAGAAATTGGACATGACCTATATTTAGGAAAAAACGCTTTTAGAGACAGAAAACATCTAAACCATACATCATAACAGCTGCTTCAAAGGGATTGTTCACGATAAAAACCGCATTGTAGTTTTCGATGTTTCTTGGGTAGGTAAGACCATCAAGAAGAGGTTAATAGGGAAAGGTCCCCACAGAACACTAAAGCAAAACTGTCTAGAGAAATCTCTGAGAAAAAAATATGCCTGTTAGTGTGTCTTGGGAGATGCGGACAACGCATCGAACCTGTCGTCAGGGAAATGGTTTAGCGCTTCAAAATTCTTGGGTAAGTGACTTTGCTTTCTGTTTCCTGTACCAAAAATTCTTTAAAAAAAGAGGGGCCAATGTGCATGCTGGGATGTAAAAATCTTTCGCGATGAAGAATATCAGAGAGTTCGGTGCCTGTTCCTGCGATAAAACGAACGCAGGACAACTGTTATAGGACGCGGGCGGGGTGGCCCAATGGGTTGGCTGGATCACAAGATTTTCACCCATTGCCCGACAGTTTTTTGTAGCACTTCCGTTCTTGGAAATCTTGCATCTTCTTGGAAAGCATACGTTTCAGTCAAAAAACGGGCAACTTTTTCATCATGAACACTGCATTTGAACAAAAAAAAGGTTTAAAATGAGAAAAAACCATATTACGGAGTTTTCCTCGAGATTCGGGCCAGCCAAAACAATGGAAAGGTCGTGAAAATGTTTACGATCAATGAAAATCTTGCTTGAGAAGTCAGAAGTCAGAAACGAACGGGTTCTTATTGGGTAATACCAGGAAATAAAGAAAACATCAAAACTTTGCGCTCTCTATTCGTTGCCAACGATTCCCGCTAATCCCGAAATTAAACCGTTGACATGGTGCTATAACGAATGTAGAGTTTGGAGACCCATAACTGTTGAAAAAAATGTGAGAAATAATGAAACCCATGAAAAATGAAGTAAACAGCACATGACCAGCTGATGAGGGGCCGGTGTGCAAGCTCGCACAAAACCGATGCGCCGCGTGCTCGCAGCGAGAGTCCGCAATGACACTCACTAAATTTAACGCCAAACTAGAGGGTGAGTACTCATTTCAATGGGGTGCAGACAAAGGCGGAGCGATTCATATTCATCTGGTAGTATACTTTTAGTCGCAAGAGCACACTATGTATGTATGTATTAAAACACTATCTACTAATTTGCATCAATATTCATATTCCTCATCGTCATTATTGCATTTCTATTCATGTATGTCCGCTAAAAGTTGGTCTTGTTTGTTTAAATTAACGTATAGGACTCCTCTGATATCGACTTTCCTTCAAATGCAGCTTTTGCTAAAAAAAAAACTTAGATTCGGATTACTAATAGATTTTCAAGACTTGCGTCCTTCTCTTACTCCAACTGTTTTAAATATTTCATTGTTATTGTGTAAACACGGACCCAATGGCAATAGGTTTTCACTCTCAAAGATCAGAAGGGCAAAGAATAGGTAGACATAGGAAAAGCAATTACATTTGAGGCACGCTCCGCTACGGGAGGGTAGGGTTACCCCGCAGTTGGGTTGTTCTCTTCTAGAGACACTTACTACATAGTCCACAGTTGCTTCGCCCAGGGAGCCACAATGAGGTTGGTGATTTCGTTAGACTTCTGAATATAACCAAAAAAAGTAGGCATCCCTGTGGTTCAACTCCTGCACTTCTAGTTTTGTTACTAGCAGGATCAAGCGATCACTGAAATAACAAACCTAAAAAGGTATCCATTCGTTTATAGTCCATCTGAAATCGTGCTATCAAACCAAAAAATTGTAACCATCTGATAAAATCTTAGGATGCGTAGTGTTCCTTGATCTAATTTTAAATTTTTTGCTCCCTGCTGTCCGTTTCTATCAGGGCTTGGTCGGAAAAGCTATTCAGCTGTTTTTGTAGTGTTTTCTGGTTTCCTCTTCAAGCTATTTTTAACAAGTCGCCAGATTTGGAATTCAGAAGAAGAAATGCGAAGCATTCGGGGTTCGCTGTAACGCTGGGTGCCAAGCATAGGCAACTTCTACATTTTCTAACAGAAGAGTGCTCAATTACTTATTTATTTATTTATTTATTTATTGCAGCCAATCCAAAAATATCAATGCCCATAACAAACAAACCAGAAAGTAATTATTAGTCATGTAGTAGCGAAAAAAAGGTGGTGTTGAAACTAGCGAAATTCCTTATACTCAGGTGATTATCGGCCCCAAGCCGCCTGACAGTTCGGCTCGTTTTTCCAATCTGCGAGTAGGCTCCTGTTGCTGTCCGGGCCACTGCTGTTGCTTTCCGGGCTATTCCGGTTGGCCCGAACAGCAACAGCAGTAGCCCGGAGATTGGGAGAACGAGCCGAACTGTCAGGCGGCTCCGATTCCTGTTGGGTGCGGCTCGGGGCCGAGAATCGCCTGAGAAGAACCGTGCTATGACAGAAAATGTCTCCATCATTCGACAACTTCATATTATTGGAACTGTGGCTTTACTGGTGCCGCAGACCTATTTGATCGCCTTGGGGTTCTACGACTCTCAAAACACACAACTGGATAACCATACCCGAGCAGGCTCTTTGTGTTTGTAAACCCACTATACATAAGTGGGTTTACAAACGCAAAGCTCTCGCACTGAATTACGCCAATACTTAAACTACTCATTAGCAAGAAACAGAGTCAAAAAAATAATTAACAGAACAAATGAGGTTGTCACTACAATGTTTAGCGTGAGACCAGTATCCAACATAAAGTGTGTACGAATAAGATTGGCCAGCAATGGGCCCACGTGCGTGGCAGGCGGCCGTCGCATCTCCGCTCTCGGACGAGTGTTCAAACGGCTGTCACCCTCTCCCCCTCGGCTGCAGAGCTGATTGACTTCTCGCTGCCAGCCGCTGCCGGCTGCGCTCCCAGTCAATGGCTGAGGGGGAAGGGTCGATGTCGTTTCCCATGCTTCTCCGAGAGCGGCGCACGCGACAGCCGTCTGCCACTTATAATGGCCGCATGGTCGGCCAGTCTCATTCGGAACACTTAAAGGCATCGTACACGATGAAAACCATACTTGGGTTTTTGATTTTTTCGTGTTGTTATATCTCTATAGTGACTGACGGTTGCAAAAAGCCCCCTCAAAAACGTCAACTTTTCAAGAAAAACTCATTTCAAGAAAGCTTAATACAAGTTTGAAATTCCCGCGGACATCAACTTGGGATAGTTGCGCGAAGAACGCAAGGAACACTTTTACGATTCGTTCCTTGGCGCAGCGTCGGAAGCAATTCACCGAGGATGCCATTCAGACGAGCGATCTTTTTTTCTTCAACGAAACTGAAAAGGGTTACTAACCTGCTGCGTCCATTGCTGTCAGCTGCTTTCGATCGATGCCGAACGTGAAATCGAGTGGCATGTGAATTGCGCCCTACGACGCGTCAACGCACGATCGCCGGCAGCGACCACGGAGTTTTGCTCCTTGTAACAACAGACCGACCCCAAGGCCGGCCCCAAAAACCCAGGAAGCCTTTTTCAGGTTAGTAGATCTCCGTTCAGAGGCGATTTCGGAACTCCAAACTTTCTGAGTGACATTGTCATGACCCCCTAGTCCGACTGAACGCAAAAGCTGGAATTCGGTTTTCATCGTGTACGATGCCTTTAAGGAATAAGTGAGAAAAATCATGTGGGGTAAGAGGGGTAATAGTAAGATTCCTTGACATTCGAAATATCCACCGCTGGCCATGATTCAAGGCCAATAATATAAAGTATAAGGTGAGTACCCATGGAAAAAATACACAAATTAAAGTTAAGTACTCACGTTGAGTTCATCTAGAAACGGTCTGGTGACAGACATCCAGCCGACCTAGACTAAGAAAAAGTAAGGCAAGGCTTATGATAGAAAAAGAAATCACTCAGGCGATTCTCGGCCCCGAGCCGCCTGACAGTTCGGCTCGTTCTCCCAATCTGTCGGTTGGCTTCTGTTGCTGTCCGGGCCACTGCTGTTGCTTTACGGGCCGCAGCTACTGCTGTCAGGGCTGCTCCAGTTCGCCCGAACAGCAACAGCAGTGGCCCGGAGATCGAAAGAACGAGCCGAAATGTCAGGCGGCTCCGATTGCTGTCCGGTGCGGCTCGGGGCCGTTGAGTTTACTATAGAACAATGATTTCTGAGCACAGTTTCCATTGATTCGCGGATTTTTTCGATTCCTTAATTCACGTTATTCGTTTGACTTTTTTCTTTCTAGTAAACTTGTATCAATTTCTTGTAGCATTCGTTGTTTTTTTAAGCGCAATGAGAACATGCATCTATCATAGCATAGAAGGATGTTTCACTATGATGATTCTCTGAAACACCTCAAAACACCCTATGCATCAATGATCGGTCGACAATGAAGGCTAATCCTCTCATTCCTCTTCATCCAATTCAGGCTGACTCCTTGAAGTAAAAAAAGCTAGGGAAAGGACCCAAGATGTATGCTGACTCTACTAAAGTCCACTGTTCTCGCCTAAATACACGTTGGTCACTCTGGAACTAGCCTAAATTTTCCATTTTTAATTCACATATGATCGAATTTTTGTGACTAAAAGTGATTCTCCAACACTCTGGAAATTCACAGAAAAAAAGTTTGATGTCCAAGTTTATATCAACTAAAAATTAGGCCTAGCAACTCACATCCAACTTCCTCCTCATTAAGCGACGAGCCTGAACAACATATTAGTCAGGACCTCCTGGCAGGGTCTGCTTTTTGCTGTCAAAAGGCTTTGCTTGGAAGCGCCCTATTTCACTTCTTCCTCCAGGACCCCCACATAAACAGCCATTCGTCTAACGCTTCCTGGCAGCGGTGGCATGCCGCTCAACTTCACTCAAATCAGGTCTCAATTTGTTTGCATGAAAAGCTTTCTGGGAATGTCTTCTTTTGAATATATTTTTTTGAAATGTCGATTTTGTCAGCGTCATTCTTGAAAAATCGGACAAAAACACTACTTAGCACCCTCATATTTCTAAAGATGTTGATGAGTTGTTCCCTTTCTTGAATGTGACAGTCTTCTGAAGCATCTATCCATTTTTCAGGCTCGCCTGCAAGTTAATCATGACGCGATTCTTTTCGCCACATTTGATGCTGGTCGTCAGCTGTGCAATGTATATTATTTTTGGAGCGTTGATGTTCCAAAAACTGGAAGGAGAACACTTGAAGGTGAGCTCTTGTCAATAGTAGATTGACAGTTGTTGCAGAATTTCTCTACTTTTCTGGCCAATTAAATAACAGAGAGATCAAGTTTTAGGGTATTTAAAGGCACAGTCCAAGCTCAGGGACGAAATCTGAGATTTTCACATAATTGTGAGGTAGATCCACCCTAGATAGCACCTCCCAAGTGCGAGCTCTCAATTCCTCCGAATAAGCGAGATATAGGAGGAAGCCACCCGGGGGCGCCAACATCCGGAAGCCACTTTGGCACGCCCATTTTACGATTTTTCGAGCTCAACAGTGGCAAGATGAGCGATGGTTTTCTATCAATAAACCCGTTCTTCCCTTCATTCTCGGTCTCTCTCTTTATTCAGGGCGGCTCGCATCCATCCGCTTCAAATGTGAGAAGTTACAAGCCTCGGACAACTCGTCCACCATGCTTCCGCAGCTCAATTTTTTAGGGGCCATAACTCCGTTCCTAGGGAGTCTTGTACGATTCCAGAGACATCATTCGACTTGTCGTGGGACCGTTTTCAAGATAGGCAGAAAAACAGGCAAACGATTCTGAGGTTGGACTGTGCCTTTAAACATTCGGTTGCGCAAAAAGTTCTACGGAGGGCCTTTTGCGAGCGGTTGAAACGACTCTTTGTCTAGCTTTGTTTTCTATGAAACACACTTTTGATTTTTCTTTTTCTCGTCCTTTGTAGGAATAAAGGCTACCGAAGTAAATTTAAATAATGTGTTGTCAATTTGTTGTTTGTTACTTCAAGGCATTATTCACGATGAACTTCGTCCTTGATTTTCCAATGAAAAACAGTTGTGGTCGACAGCAAGGTCAGCCTCCTTGAGACTAGTTGCTGTCAAAAACACCGACACGGCTCTATCACTGCCACGCTTTGACCTGCGATCATCAGCAATGATTATTATTGCATCAGGCAATGGATTGGACAGATTTTTGCCTGACGACGATATTCGTATGTTTTTGACAACTAATTCTCAAATCTAATGTTCCTTCCAAAGAAAAACCACCGCCAATGATCGCAGGTCAAAGCGTGGCAGTGATAGAGATGTGTCGGTGTTGGCGACAGCCGCTAGACCCAAGGAGGCCGGCCCTGCCCGCTGGAGTAATCTACAAAATCGTTTTGTGGCTCAGGTAAGGCGTTCGAATCCGTTTTTTCTTCAACACTGTTCTGCTTCTGGGGGCTACCACCATCGTTTTCCAAAGAAAACTTAAGGAAAAAGTTTATCGTAAACAGTGCCTTTGAGAATGAGTGAAAAGGTATACTTAGTCTTCATTGGCGTCTATTAATTAAGTCCACAGATAATATATCACAAAATAGCAGCTGCAGGAAAATGTGCAATATGATGCTCTTCTTCCCTTGTATTCTCTGGAAGTTGAGAAAATCCCATTGGTTGCTCTGGCATTATAATGACAAGGGGGGTCTAATAGTCTCTTGCGAACTGGAAAAACTTCAACGAACAGTAATGCGGTCAAAAAAGACTGCGTTTGCTTCCATTGCTTCTTACATGACTTAGTGGGTAATGGCTGTGTTTTACGCAACAGATACCTTACACTCAAATATAGGGCTGTTTCTTGATAAAGGAGTCGCTAGTTTGCGGCTAAGCTGTGGCTGATTCGTGGTCAACCAACTGTCAGAAGTGCGCCTTTGATTCGTGTTAAAGGTAGTGTTCACGATGAAAAGTTCCTCCTTTCTGTGGAGAAAACGTAGGCTTCGGGTCCCTCGAAGGAGAATAAGAACGGAAGTACGACGGAAAATGAGCAGGAAATGGGTGTAAATCCCGCGGACCAGCCAACCGATTGGATCCGCCCACGTCATGAAGCAGTTGTCCTCCTTTCGTTTCACCAGATGGACAGTTGCCGAATTTTTCAATACTATTTATCGCGTGAGATTCTAACATCCAAGCCTGTGCATTTGCCCATTTTATTTTTCAAGGGTTTACAAAATAGGAAACAGAAAACAAAGAAGTCGCTTACCTAAGAATTTCGAAGCTCGAAACTATTTGCAACGTTTGGTTTGACGTTTTGTCTGCAGTGCACAAAACACCAGCAGGCATAAATAAATATTTAGTAGATTCTTTTAAACAGTTTTCTCCGATAGTCTGGAGTTTTATGGGGACTTTTCTCCAATATTTGCTACTTCGTGATTTTGCCTACTCAAATACATTGAAAACTAGAATACGGTTTTTTTTTATCGTGAACACTGCCTTTGAAAGACTAGATTACTACTACAACATGTTTCCACTGCTCGTGAAACGAAGTCGGCACGGAGACGGGTGAGCGGCAACCACCCGCTACGAAAAATAAGAAGGCAAGTATGAGTGGAGACGCCGAGTCAATCTGCGCAGCGCCTGTCAACTCAGACAATCGACGCATTCAATGCATGTCGAATATGCATTCAACTCGAAGACAAGGCGGTTTCGAGCACAGTCAGGGAACGTGCGGCGACCGGAGCACGTACTCCTATTGTGCGTCAAACTACAGCACGTGCACCAACAAACGAAACGCTAAATGCGTGCATGATTCACATTCAACTTGATAAAGAAACGATTCTCTAAAAGTGGAAAGCATACAACGCTTTCTTTTAGGCAGTGTTCACGATAACAGTCGTGTTTTAATGTTTCTCCGCCTATCTTGAAAAAGCCCCCTGATTCCAATGATGTCTCTGAAATAGTACAAGACCCTCTGGTAACGGAGTTACTCAGACGTTCGCCGTTGTCTACAGGACACGGATGAGATGTCACCTCACGCAATGCTCCCTGTAGACATCCGAAAAGAGCAGAGATCGCCCCTCGAGAACTGCCCGTCGCCCCCCTCCATGGTGCCGTAGACAACCTATCCGCGGAAACGCTTTTGCTGTAGACATCCCATCGGAGGAAGGTCTCCATTCCCGATTCCGCGTTCACATCCTATCAACATCCCGTAGACCTGATATTACCATCCCAGTGAAGCATCAGCCGCCTTATGACGTCACCAATCAAAATGGAGTTTATCTCCTTAAGAAACTTGATAATGAGGCATTTTTTTCAAAAGCTTTTAGAGGTATAAGTGAGCGCTCAACCGAAAATCCGTACAAATCTAAAACGCTATCAGTGTGTGCAAAGTTTGGAAAATGTGCCTTCACCCTAAATTTGCTCAGTGGGGTAGTTTTGGGCGCTGAACACAGGCATGAGGTCCGTTTGCGGACTTCGCAAGCACTAATGCGCGTTTTTGATAGAAAAAAAGGCGGGAATTACGAAATTTGACAGCCATAACTTTTTCCGCAGATGTCCGTAGCAAAATCCGAGTTCAGATTCGAAGAGGACAAGCTAGAGTTGACCATAAAACATTTATCAGCTTCCTGATCCGGTGGTACACCATGCGAGGTTCCCTAGTTAATCGCAGTCAATGGGAAAGCTGCTTGATGGGAAAGCTATTTTAGCGTAGTCCGAAATGAGCAAAATGAAAAACCTTGCGAGGATGCCCTCGCTACTATGCTTCAACATTTTCAATTTTTAGTCGGCGTGCTCGACGAGCTGGCCGACTTGCATGTCGGTGTGCTGCTACGATAACGCTGGACTACTTAGCAGCATGTGCTCCTGCTATTAAATTTTGCAACACGTGCTCCTCCGGTAAAATTTTGCAGCACGTGGTGCTGTTTGGAGCACGTGTTCCTGCAATACACCCATTCAATGGGTGTGGTCACTCGAGTTGGATACATATTCGACATGCATTGAATGCGGCGACTTTTTTTGAGCACTCAATGATGTACTCCATTTCGCTCATTCCGGACTACGCTAAAATGGCTTCCTCTGTTAACCAGAGAAGGTGATATCGGCCAACTACGCTTATTTTTTTAATTCTACATTTTTTCTTCTGGCTACATTTACCTTTCCTCAAGTATTGACAACATGGATGGGAATCAGGGTAAATAAACCACCGAATGATCAGAGATTCCTCTTGAACATCTCAAAACGACGACGCAAAGGACACTTATAAACGGACGGAAAAAAACTGAAATCTGCCAACGAAGGAGGTTGCTGAAAGCTTCGTAAACTACGGAATCCTTCGGGTTTACCACGGGGAACTCCGCGAGGTCCACCTCTCGGCAGGACACCAACACCCCTTCCACGGAAAGACGTTATTGAAAAACGAATCACAGATCTCACATAATCAAAAAAATGAGAAGAATTACTTTAGAAGTCTACAGCATCATTAAAAAAAAACGAAATGCGCTTTTAACATAACCAAAAATGAGAACTCGGGCGGCACAATCTTCGTGATAAATTGATTGATGGACGCTACCAACACCTCTTCTCGCGAATGTTCTGTAGAACAGCCCATGGACCTGCACCGCCGTAGACATCCCGATTTGTCGTCCTGTAGACAACAACTCGGTCTGCATCGATTTGTGGCACTCGGCGGGATTGCTGGTCGATGGGCTGTTTAACAGCCCGTCGTCCCCTGCTCAACAGCACACCGGGACGGCCCCGCGTAGAGCTGCCTGTTCGCCAGCGGTGACTCGTTCTGGGCGGATCGACGTCCTGTAGACAACGGCGAACGTCTGAGTATGGTCCCTCGAAAACTGAGCTAAGGAAACATGATGGACGAGTTGTCCGAGGCTGTTAAATTCCGTCTTTTGCAGCCGATGTAAGCGAGCTGACCTTAGTAAAGAGAGATGTTGAGAATGAAGGGATAAACGGGGCTAATGATTAGAAATCATCGCTCATCTAACGATCTCGAGCATTCATTTGTCCACGTTGGTGGGCGTGTGTTGCGCTTTTGAGGTTAGCCTTGCGCTCAAACTGGCAACTTCGGGATCTTTTGTGGCTCTTCCTGGCTCGTTTTCATGCGTTCTTTCGACGTCAACGTTAGGCCGGGATCATACTTCCAGTGACGAGCGACGCGACACAATGCTTACCATCCATATCGACCGAAAATCGAAATGCCCCATAAGCACTGTCGCTGGTCGCGGGAAGTATGATCCCGGCCTTACAGTGTGCCCCTTCACTACCCATTCCTAGTGGAAACTGAAACACATTTATATCGTGAACACTGTCTTTAAGGCCGGACTCAGATGTTAACATGTCTCCGGTTCAATTACCCAAGTTTGCGGTACTTGGCTCGCCCGGCTGCTGGTGACCTCGTCCAACCGCTGGCGATCCTAGATGGTGCTCGGCGAGCTGGCAGAGTAGCATTTCGGTGTGCTCGCGTGTTGGTGTGCAGCCACGGTAGCGGTGGACTACCTTGCAGTACGTGCTCCTGCGATGAAATTTCGCGGCGCTTGCTGCGTGTTTGGAGCACGTGCCGCTGCCATTGAACCTTTCGATGGGTGTGGTCACTCAAGTTGAATGAATATTTGCCACGCATTGAACTCGGCGATTTTCTGAGAAGGTGTCGCGCGCGATGTTCTGGAACGTCACGGGTATTGTGATTGCGCAGTGGTATTCTGAGCACTTTAGCGGACAAGCACCTTCACGACTAGAGTCCTTCGAACATCACGACGTCAACCTCTTCCTTGAAGCCCGTCACTAGCCCTGACTACTTTAGTGATCTTCCTCGCACAACCTCGAGAAATTACCCAGCGGCAGTTTGTGAGGAAATCATTTCTCTGATCCCTACGGTGACACTACACGAGCGTCCCCGTGTGACATCGCAACTACCGTACTTTCTCTATCAGAAGTACACTTCTATTTAACGTACACTAAAAGGGGAGGGCTGAATATAAGAAGTAAACCTTTTTTGAAGTGCATTTCTATTACTACATCTCTGAATAAGATAAGGAATGAAAATTCAGATTCCATAACAGTATTACGGCTCAGAAAGGGATGATAAAGTTTACGAGCGTACAAGAGATGACTCAATCGGACTTGATTAGCCGACTTTTTATGGTAGTTGATCGCAAAAGTTATACTTTTATTACCAACATTTCCTCTATGAGAATTCAAAAAAAAGGCTAAAAAAATGGAAGTACACCTTCTATTTGAAGTACGCCGCTATTAGAAGTACACGTTATAAAAGAGGCCTGAAAATAGAAGTACGGTTTCCGTTTTCATTTTAGTCTGACGCATGGACCAGGCGGCTGGTCCTGCGGGGTTGGCGGCCTCACTGGGGAATGGGGTTTCAATTCGCGCGGGGTGATCTACCATTGCAGCCCCGTCCATTAATCAGACTAAAATGATTGCGTGAACTCTACATGTACTTCTAAAAGAGAAATTACGATATGTTGTTAGGGAAAATACATCTACAAGAGACCATAAAAAAGGAACATTTTCTCAATGGATGACTTATAGTAAGATGGAACCTCCACTCCTAAATTTCAGGAAACAAAACGAGAACACGCGGAAAACATCGACAACAGTGCACAGCTGTACACGGACCGATTATGGGAACTCACAAAGCAGGAGCAGGGCAATTATGAGGTTCTGGGAAGTACTAGAGAAGTGATGGTCGTGTGCGCAAGTTTGTCGACATCGATTGATTGATCGATTATCATAGCGATGCCACTATGGTTTCTGTTTTCGATTTAGTCTGGCTCATGGACCAGTCGGCTAACCATTCGGAATTAATGGCCTCACTGAAGAAGGGGATTTCGATTTGCTCGGGGTGATGTACCGTCGCAGCCATATCCATTCATCAGACTGGAATTATTACGCGAACTATACACGATGTTGAAATCGATCGATTCATTGATCGTGCAGGCACATCGCCAGCGGTCTTTCATTATTGCTTAGCTATTAACTGAAAATATTACCATGCCATTTAGACAATAGAGGAACTTGTCGATGCCGTCAAAGCTCGGTCAAAAGAGGAGTTCCACGACTATGTAGACACGGTCTTCACGGCTCATCGTGCATCTAGACATGGATACGACGAGGTCGGTAATAGAGGCATACAATTGAAACAGAATTGTCTTTTCCTCAGCGCATTTTGCGATCACAGAAGGCATCCGTGTCGCACTGCCATGAAATCCTTGAAGGTTCTAAAACAGAAAGTTCAGCAAAATTCTCTTCCTAGGACGCCCCAACGTGGGATTTCGCTAACTCGGTGTTTTTCACAACCACCATGCTAACCTCAATTGGATACGGATATGTGGCCCCAAACACTTTCGGAGGGAGGCTATTCGGAGTGATATACTGTCTCATAGGTGAGTGCCACAGTTGTTGGGCTTGGATTTTCCACTTCGTATTAGTTTGTTAGAAGTATATTACAGGAATTCCCCTCACCCTAGTCACTGTGGCGAATGTGGCAAAGTTTATCTCGGAGACCATATTCCTTATCCACTATGAACTATGGAAGTACTGGATGAGATGGAAAGCTCGACGAAAAGGAGAGGAGACTACTAATGAGCCACTTTTCGCTGAAGATGAGGACGAGCAGGTGACTAGCTTTTAGGAGGCGACAACCATATTTGGATTTTTGACGCTTTCGCGTTGTTATTTCCCTATAGTGCCTGAAATTTGCAAAACGCCCCCTCAAAGACCTCAACTTTTCAAGAAAAACCTTTTAGAAAAATTCAAAACAAATTTGAAATTCGCGCTGACATCAACTTGGGATAGTTGCGCGAAGAACGCAAGGAACAGTTCTACGATTCGTTCCTTGGCGCGCCGTTGGAAGCTTTTGACTTTCTATCTGAAAAACAACCACTTGAACGAAATTGAAAACGGTTACCAACCTGCTGCGTCCGTTGCTGTCAGCTGCTTCCGATCGATGTCGGATGTGAATACGACTGGCGTGCGCATTGCGCCCTGCGACGCGTCAAGGCACGCCCGCCGGCAGCAACCACGGAGTTTGGTTCCTTGTAACAACGGATCGACCCCAAGGCCGGCCCCCCAAGCTCAGGAAGCCGTTTTGAGGTAAGCGAATCTTCATTCAGAGGCTATTTTGAAACTCCAAACGTTCTCAGGGGAATTGTCTTGTCCCACTAGTCCGACTGAACCCAAAAGCTGGAATGCCTTCAAGATAGCTTTCAGTTGAGAACTCAAAAGAGTGCTCGCCCATTCCTTCACCATTGTCCTTGTCTATAGGCAGCACGGAGGTTCGCTGCTTTTGAGGGTGTAGTTTGACGCTATGGTGCGTATGTTCATGCAGTTCACGGAATGGTTCGCCAAATTTTTCCTAGAAGCCACCAACCACCAAAAAACGCACATTAGAGGGTCACGGCGGTTAGCAGCGTGCGGTCTTCTCCGAGTTAGCAATAGTGTTATACAACATTGTACTGCATTGGATTATTGCATAGACGTGCGATAGTATTATTTTTGAATGGGTATTCACAGTAATCACATCACAGTAACATACAGTGTAATGTCGCCTCCTCAATGTAAAGCAATTCAGGAGATTCTGGACCGCGTGAAACTCGTGCGCTTCCCGCCGATTGTAGTGTTTCTCTTCGTGTTTCTCTACGGACTTCTCGCCTCGTATCTTATTCAACGCAAAGAACAATGGAGCTATGTGGAGAGCATGTACTTTACCTTCATTAGCATACTCACAGTAGGTATGTGAAATCAAAAAAATGCACCCTAGTCATCGTCATTCAATATTGTATACTTCCAGGTTTTGGAGATTTTCGACCATCGCCCAACAACCTATGGACGACGCTAGCACTAGTTATAGGTGAGTGATAAAGTTGACACAAGTCTTCCATCGAATGATGTCATTGGGAACATCTTCTGATCTCAGGCGGAGTGATCCTGACGACGATGTGCATGGATGTCGTGGGTCGGATGTATCTGAAGGAAATTCACTACCTCGGCAGAAAGCTCAAGAGTAACAATCCCTTCTACCTGATTAGGGAGGCCAAGGCAAGGTAAACGCTGTTTAATCCATGTTTCTGAAAGTTCGCTCCAGAAGTAAAGCATATAGTTCAGACGACGTCGTGCCGCTATGGCGTCATTGCTTGCTCAAATCGCTAGAGGAATGATATTTGCTCACAAAGATTATGACGAGTTAGCCAGGAAAAAGTCGAAGAAGAAAAAGGCCAAGCACCGTGGCAGTCACGTTTGTAAGTTCACTAGTTATACTACGCTGCTAAGCTATGTTATGTTGCGTTATATTATGTTACGTTATGATATGCTTTGCTGTGCTCTATTATGCTATGCCATGCATTGCTATGCTAAGCTGAGGCACGGTACGTGCCGCGTACTTTCAAGGTATATTATGCTATATTGTATTATGTTACACTATGTTTCAGTGCCGAATGAGAATTTCATGTTCGCTCGCCTTCCTCCTGATCCTCCATCTGACTGCCAGGTGAGTAACCGAATTATCTCAGCTGTTAAGAAATTGGGATGGGACCAAGAACTGCTTACAGGTGATCAGTACCTCCGCCTATTCGGTCCGAATCGCATGGGCTCCAGCGTTTTCTACAGAATCTGATCTCACCTACAACATACGATATCGCCTCAAGTGAGTTTCACATGGTACATAACGTATCACATGTTCGTAACATGACATAACATAACATATAATATCATAACATATCCAAAATTCACATACATACCACACCATGCCATGCCATACCAGGTTATTCTATAAGTTTTGTCGTTCGATAAGAGAGGGCGTTGCTTCTAGCCCATTTTTTTTGTTTTGTTGGTACACTCTTCATATGAACATATGTGAAGTTTCATTTCAATCTGTCAATTCATTCTTTGTTTACAAGCCATTTAGTGTCACCGTGTCACAGCAATGGAAAAATTGAATATCGTGCAGTGATAAAATTCTTATTTTTGGGAGGTGTAGCCACAAAAGAAATTCACGAACGAATGTTAAAAGTGTATATTGATTATTCACCTACAATAAGAACAGTAGAAAGATGGGTTGCTGAAATTAAACGTGGTCGTACAAGCCTTGAAGGCGATCCACGTGAAGGACGTCCAAAAAACGCATCAACACGAGAAATCATAGCCAAAATACAGGATATGGTTTTGGAAGGTCGTCGATTGACTGAGAGAGATTTAGTAGAAGCTCCACACATCTTATAAGGCCATACTCTAAGTGAAGAAATTTTGGGTTTCAGAAAGCTGTGTGCACAATGGGTACCGCATTCGCTAACAATGGAGCAAAAACACATTCGATTGCGACTTTCTCAGCAACATTTCAAGCGTTTTAAAAAGCATGAAGTAGATTTTTGTGTGTCAATTCATCACCATGGATGAGACTTGGGTCTATCACCATGATCCTGATTCAAAACAAGAGGCTAAAGAGTGGTGTGAACCTGGTTGTTCGGCTTCGAGACGAGTTCGTGTTGCGAAATCGGCCAAGAAGGTTATGGAAACAGTTTTTTGGGATGTGAAAAGAATTTTGTTGGTGGGTTACTTGCAAACCGGTAAAACAAATAATTCTAAATATTTTTGCAACCTTTTAGACCAGCTGAAGCGAAAAAAAAAGTCGTGAAAAAGACCCGGTTTGCAGAAGAAAAATCCTTTTTCATCATGGCAATGCACCGTGTCACATAAGCATTTTGACAATGACTAAAATCCATGAATTAAAACTCGAATTGTTGGAGCATCCACCGTATTCACCAGATTTGGCCCCCCGCGACTTCCATTTGTTTCCAGAGCTCTAAAAATTCATGCGTGGCAAGCGCTTTTCATCAAATGAAGATGTCATTACGGCTGTTGAAGCATATTTTGCGGACCTTCCGTATATGGGATCCTCAGACTGGAGGATCGTTGGAGCAAGCGTATCAATGTCCAGGGAGATTATACTGAATAATAAAGTTTATTTTGAACCATAAAATTGTGTTTTTCTTTTTTTCGAACGACAAAACTTATTAAACAACCTGGTACCATACCATACCATACCATACCGTACCATACCATACCTTACCATACCATACCATGCCATACCATATCATACCATACCATACCATACCATACTATACCATACCATACCACACCATACCATACCATACCATACCATACCATACTATACTATACCATACCATACCATACCATATCATATCATACCATACCATACCATACCACACCATACCATACCATACCATGCCATATCATACCATATCATACCATGCCATACCATACCATACCATACCATTCCATACCATACCATACCATACCATACCATACCATACCATACCATACCATATCATACAATACCATACAATGCCATGCCATACCAAACAACACTATCTACTTCCGTTATTACATACGTACTACATATGCCATACGATACCATATCACACAATAACACAAACAAAAATCATAACATAGGAAAGCATAACACGGCATATGTAGACTCTGTTCCATTCCAAGTGAACTCATGTTTTCGGTTATCACAGCGCGGAGCGGTGGCTTTTTCGTCGAAACCTCCTTATCACTAGTTATATTTCACCGAAGCCCACCGCTCCGGTGATAATCGAAATCAACAGGTCACTAGGGATGTACCAGAGGTTAGCATAACATAGTAACACAGCGTTGCTTGCCGTAGCTCAACATAAAATGACACATGTTCAGGCACAACGAGGATGCAAAGATCCGCGAATTACGAGGGATCAAAGGCAACGCGGTAGAGATCATGAGCGTGGACTCATGCTCACTGTATGAGTTTCGCATCACTGCCGTCAGCAAATATGGCGAAAGCAAACCTATATTCTTAGTTCAGTACACCGGTGGGTATCTTCACATGCGAAACTTTGCAGAACAGAGTCAAATCTTCTGTTGACAATCTCTGAGCTATTATTTGCAGAGCCACAACTCAGTCCTCAACACATTTTGGCAACAAAGCTAAATGCGAACACCATTGAGCTGACCTGGGAACCCCCCTTCAAACGCACACATGATGTTAAGGTGAGCTCTGAGAGAACAACACTGGTTACTTTGTCAATGTTACTAGGAATCCACAGGATATAATCAGATTCCCCACCTCCATGGTCAAATGTTTTTACATATACTCTTTAGAACTACATAGTATATTTCACTGAGAATCCACATGCATCACTCTCAGAATGGGAGAAGATACCGGTAAATGGCAGACGGGTAGGTGATTTTCGCGCTCTATTTTTGTTTCCCTGAGGCATAATTCAGGATTTTAGGTAGTGTTTCCCGATCTTCGATACGACTGGTTCTACATGTTCAGTGCTACAGCGGTTTTCAAAGATGGGCAGCGATCACCACTTTCAAGAGCTCTGTTCATCAAAACGGACAAGTTAGAATTCCATAAGCAATGTAAGTGTGAGTCGAACGTGAAATAGAGATTTACGGCGATTTCGTCAGTTCGCACAAAAAAGAACGTAATCGAAATCTACAGAATCTCTCTGCTCCCTTTCGCCATTCAGACTCTTTAGTCGAATATTCTTTGCCTTCACCATAAATATAAAGAGCGTGTGAAGTATTTCGAAAGATAACTGCGGGTTACGGTACTCAGACCGTAGTAGGTCGAAGTCTCAGTTTTGGTTAAAACTTTTCCAAACGGGATTTTTGAGGTGCTAACAAGGGAAGTGCTTAGAGTGTCAAACGCATCTGCGGAAACGACTAGTATCGTTAGTACATATCTTTTCTGGTTCAATAGTAAAAATGCGCCCAAAGCTGCATGTTCAAAAAAGTTATGAGCATTTTTCAAGCCTTGCGAATAGGCAAGGGTACCCGTCAGGCATTTTTTGAAGTTTCAAGAAATTTTCTCGGATTCAGCACGAAACTTGTATGTAGGGGTAAACTAGGATGTTGAACACGAATCTGGAGTCCATTTGTTGAAATTTTGAGGTTTACTGTAGGTTACGGTAGGTAACATGTCATTTAGGGGGCAAAAGCCACCTTAGTAATTTGAAAGTCAAAAAACGGACGTTAAATTCGAATTTTTAACCCCGAATAACCCCTGAGCCCGAATTTCGAGTAAAATCTGAGACTTTGACCAAACTACCGTATACCCACCGTAATCTACCGTAATCTGCAAAAATCGATAAACGGACTCTGAATTCGTGTTTAACACTCCAAATAACCCACAGGGAATGATTTTGAGACATATCTATCGTAGAGATCCGGAAATCTCGAAAGTGGCGTTTTTCCCTCGATATTTTTTCTGGTTGGGAAGCTTCAAACGAAATTAGTCGAACACTTTCGAAAAACGACAAATGCACCTCAGATTCGTGATCAGCGCCTCAAAACCCCCCCTGGAAAAATTTTAAGTCAGATCTAGAACTTTTTTCTAAAACGCTTCCAGAGCCCTGTATTTGGTATAAATGAACGCCCAACCGAAAATCCGTACAAGTCCAACCTTTGTCAGTCTGGACAATGTATGGGAAATGTGTCTTCACCCAAACTTTCTCAAGGGGGGGGGGGGATTGGGCGCTGAACACATTTATTAGGTCCGTTTCTGGTTTTCCCTAAGACTAATGCGCCTTTGGAAGGTACAAAAAGCACAAAAAACGACCTTTTTTAAACTTGTAACTTCTTGGAACCTGTAGCTCGGGAAGGAATCTGTGCAGTTTTACTATTGAGCCACAAGAGATACTAACGGTACTAGTAAATTTCGCAGATGCATTTACCACTCCAAACACTTCCCGTTAGAAGGACCCATAGCTTACACTTCCGCGAGAGAATGGACTTTTTTTTACCATTAACACTGCCTCTGATTTCACCTATCCATATTTTTCCAGGTGTGGGACAGTCTCGAACTATAGAGGTGATGGACTCCATATGTGATCGAACAGAAGACAGTGAGACAACAGCTCTGCTCAAACGAGACTACGCTTCCTTCGCCGTCTGAACTAATCTTCGACATGCCTGGAAATGTTGTCCATCTTTTCGTCTAACTAGGATGAATAATATACATTTAGTCATGTGAACCCCTATTCGCAACTGGTTGACATAACATAACATTCTAGAACATAACATAGCATAACATAACAAGCATAACATAACATGCTTACTTAATCGATTGGCTTTCGCCGGACGCGGTCATTCCGCAACTTCACCGAGGTGTGACGTCCTAGTAGTCAGCCGTGTCCATTTGTCACGGTCCTCAGCCACAATTTGAACACAATCCATCCATTGATCGCTATTCCACTTCCTGCGAAGTAGAGCATTGCGCCTGAATTGCCTTTCAATGCCGAGTAATTTTGAATCCTCCTTCACCACATCTGTCCAAAACTTTCGCCTACGTCCAGGCGGCCGTTCCCAGACAGAGCTTGGAAGCATCTTTAGAGCGTGTTAAACAAGACGATCTGGAGGTCTTCTTGAAATATGCCCGAACAAACAAAGACGACCTTCCGTTGCTGCTTGAGATGGCGTTTGGAGATGCTGGCACCTCTCTCGTGTCAAGCGTATGACATAACATAACATAACATAGCATAACATAGCACAACATAGTATAGCATAACACAACATAACATACCAGAACATAACATAACATAACATAACATAACATAGCGTAACATAATTTAACATAACATAATATACCATAACATAACATAGCATAACATAGCATAACATAACATAACATAACATAACATAACATAACATGACATAATATAACATAACATAACATAACATAACATAACATAACATAACATAACATAACATAACATAACATAACATAACATAGCATGACATAATATAACATAACATAACATAACCTAACATAACATAACATAACATAACATAACATAACATAACATAACATAACATAATATACCATAACATAACATAGCATAACATAGCATAACATAACACAACACAACATAACATAACATAACATAACATAACATAACATAACATAACATAACATAACATAACATAACATAACATAACATAACATAACATAACATAACATAACATAACATAGCATGACATAACATAACATAACATAGCATAACATAGCACAACATAGTATAGCATAACACAACATAACATACCAGAACATAACATAACCTTACCTGAACAAGGAAACAAGACGAGATAACCTCACGCAGCGTAACACAGCATATCATAACGTATCTTGCCATACCACAACATTATACAGTGCCATGCAAAAGTGTATTCGCGTGGCAATCCCGTAGATAATGTTTTTATACATATCTTGGCATGACCTTAGCAAAACATGTTGGAACTTTCGCATGTTATGGACTACACAAGATTAGGTTTTGAAGGTGCAGTTTTTAAATATGGAATTTATTTATGATTTCGTTCTAATATTTGAAATAAGGACCATTTCCACAAAACCTGGCTATTACAATTCCAAAACGGTAGCAGTTATTCGCCATTCGAAGGTCTCTGCAACCGTTGTATAACCTCGTAGAAAATTAATCTAAACCGAAATTTTTTTCAGAAATCAGTTTGAAAGAAAATTATGCGATATATTTTGCACCTATTAAGTATCTCTCTTTGACATTGTCGAAAAGAGAATGAAATTTATGTTCCAGTTATACTTTTTCAAAGCCTATAGAACACATATTTCGCAATGGTTGTGGGGTGAATAAAATTAATGGAGTCAACTTCCAAAAATTAACTTCAACCTTTTCAATTTTCTGCCGTTAGAAAAATTCTGATAGAGACTAATTTTTCACAAAGCTATACAACGGTTCCGAAGACCTTCGAATGGCAAATAACTGCCACGGGTTTGGGTTTGTAAGAACCATGTTTTGAAGGAGTGATCCTAATTTGAGATAATACCACAAATGATAAATAAATTCAATATTTAAAAACTCTATCCAAAACCAACTAAGTTGATTAGTGAAGCAAGGGTTGTGATGCCAAGTAACATACTAAAGTTTCATCAAGTTTCGCTAAGTGCAAGCCAAGATATGTTAAAACATTATTCGCGAAAATGCAACTCGATTAGACATTTGCAGGATACTGTACCAGGCTGTTCAATAAGTTTTGTCGCTCGATGAGAAAAACACAATTTTATGGTTCAAAATACACTGTATTATTCAGTATAATCTCCCTGAACATTAATACACTTGCTCCAAGGATCCTCCGATCGGTGGATCCCATACCTGAAAAGAGAATCCGGAAGGTCAGCGAAATACGCTTCAACAGCCGTTATGACCTCTTCATTTGATGAAAAACGATTGCCACGCATAAATCTTTTCAGTTCTGGAAACAAATGGAAGTCCAAATCTGGTGAATACTGTGGGTGCTCCAACAATTCGAACTTTAATTCATGGATTTCAGCCATGGTCAAAATGCTCTTGTGACACAGTGCATTGTCCTCATGGAAAAGAATTTTTTCTTTTGCAAACCGAGTCTTTTTTCACGAATTTTTTCCTTCAACTGGTCGAAAAGGTTGCAATAACATTCAGAACTAATTGTTTCACCAGTTTGCAAGTAATCCACAAACTGAATTCCTTTCGCACCCCGGAAAACCGATGCCATAACCTTCTTGGCCGATTTCCGGACACGAACTTGTTTCGAAGCCGAACAATCAGGTTCACACCACAGTTTAGCCTCTTGTTTTGATTCAGGATCATCGTGATAGATCCAAGTCTCATCCATAGTGATGAATCGACGCACAAAATCCCCTTTATACTTTCCAAAACGCTTCAAATGTTGCTGAGAAAGTCGCATTCGAATGTGTTTTTGTTCCATTGTTAGCGAATGCGACACCCATTGTGCACACAGCTTTCTTAAACCCAAAATTTCACTTAGAATATGGCTCACACTGCCGAATGAGATGTATAGAGCCTCTACTAAATCTCTCTCAGTCAATCGACGATCTTCCAAGAACAAATCCTTTAATTAGGCTATGATTTCTCGTGTTGATGCGTTTTTTCTGGACGTCCTTCACGTGGATCGTCTTCAAGGTTTGTAGGACCACGTTTAAATTCAGCAACCCATCTTTCTACTGTTCTGATTGTAGGCGAGCTTTCATTATACGCTTTTCACATTCGTTCGTGAATTTCTTTTGGTGCTACACCTTCCAAAAATAAGAATTTTATCACTGCACGATATTCAATTTTTTTCATTGCTGTGACACGGCGACACTAAATGGCTTGTAAACGAAGAATGAATTGACAAATTGAAATGACACTTCACATACGTTCATATGGAGAGTGTGCTAACATACAAAAAAAATTGGGCTAGTAGCAACGCCCTATCTTATCGAACGACAAAACTTTTTGAACAGCCTGGTACATGGATATAACAGATAGCATAAATATGTATTACATTCGCTGACATTCAATGATCGCCTTCTACTTTTGTTTACGGTATCCGAAAGATGAGGTGTGAGGCCCCATCGGCGAAGAACACAGGTGTCCTCATCGACCTGATCGAGTGCCCTCCTAATGGGTGTTATTTACCCACACACCGCATGAGAATCACTCACCATATGCGGCACGTCGATCAAAGCAATGGTGAAGTAACAGGAAGTCATCCCTAATTGTGTTCTGGGCACACCACAATCAGGTACTGTACAGTCGATCGCAATGCGGTTGCTATCAATCAGCCGGCAACCTTATTTGTGGTTAATAAATTACACGACGACGTATGTAAAGTTCATGTGTATAGAATATATAACAAGCACGGACAATGAAAGAATTGCCATTTTCTTATTATATTTGACCCAATCTTCAAAATACTAGAAGTAAGTAAATCAAGAAAAGGAAAGGAATGAAGGAGAATTTGACAGAGTTTGTTTCGCCCCTGGCCTCAGACGAACTTTATCAAACAGCTCTGCCGGGGCTCCTCAGTGAGGAACAGAACTGTCGATGAGAAAGAAGGATGAATACGAAAGCATGAGCCGAGCAGAGTGAAGTAGTGTTAGAAGCGTTAGAAAGAGGTATTAGGGCAAGAAGCTATAGTATACTATCAATATCAGAATGAAGTCCATATGCTCACAAGTCCTTATCTTGGACAGTATCGAACACCGAACTATCCACAGTGAGGACTTAGTACGTTATGCTTTTCACCAATTTTGTTATACTTCTTTTATCATCTCTTAGGTTAAACTTATATGCTATCAATTTTTGTTTATAGATGCATTTTATTACATTCACTTCTACGAATTCTGGTGTATATAGGTTTCCAACTAAAACTGTTTTCATTTCTTTGAGTTTTTCCGTGGAGGAATCTGAATTTGAACAGATATTAGCCAATCTCGAGGTCTCCGTTTGAATTGTAGATGCTTTGACTTTTATCGAGATATCAGATTGAGCATGAGGGAATCTTTTAACTCTGAAATTGATATCATCTGTCTTATTATACAATTTTGTGTGTATTCTATTATTAATTATTTCTATACTAATGTCTAAATAATTGCATTTACAGGAATTACAGGGAATGTTGAGTTTTTCAGCACTGAAAACTTTGTAGTATCAATAAGTATTTCTAGGGGCCACCTTGAATTCTGAATAGGGTTTCGAAAAACTGTCTTCTGAGAAGGAGACAGAATGAAACCAAATGACGTTACAAATTTCAACTCAATGCACTCGGGTAGATCAAAAGAGACCAGAAGTTTGGTTTTCTTAAGGATTTTAGAAATTGAGACATTCTCAACCCAAGGTTGATGCAGGACTGCCATTTGGAGCGCTGAACATTAACATGAAATCCGTGTTCAGTTTTTCGAGAGACTACGGTAGGCTACGGTAAGTGAAACGTCATTTATTTACAGGGGCCTATCTTGATCTTTCAAAAAACTGAAAACGGACCTTGGGACACATTTTGGGTTTTGACTGTTTCAATTTAGGAAAACTTAACAGAATTTCTCGGCCATTTTTGATCTACTCAACCAGTGTCAGGCAGGCCGTTGTCCCGAGCCTTGACAAAGCTACGTCTCCCTCCCACGGGTGGGTGCTGTTTTGCACAGGTTGTCAGCGCGCGCGCGCGCAGTGGCCGCCATAAAATTATTGACAGCTGACCTCCAAGTATACTGTAGGTTGGCGAAACTCATCAGATCGCGCGTTTTTGAAGCGGAAAAGCTGGAATTCTGTCATGTCAGCGAGAAAGTCCTGATTGTAGACCATCTTAACACTAATCAGGCACTGATAGCTTATCACATCAACTGATAAGGGGGAAACTGCACGATTTCAAGCATTTCGAGCCGGAGAACCGGGCATCAAATTATGTTAACACGGAAATGGCCAAATGAATCGTTTTCAACACATTTAAAGAACTGATACCTTATCAAATCGCGCTGATAAGGTCATAATTCTGCGATTTTCATGTTTTCACATCAGAGGAGCGGGAAATTGCTCCTGATGTGTTGGGCACAGCTAAACTAATCTTGTTCAATACAATTTAGGTACTGATACCTTATCAAATCGGACTGATAAGGTCATAACTCCAACTATTTCCAGCTTTTCATATCTGGGGAGCTAAAAATTGCTCCTGATTGCGTGGCAGCCGCAAAATAGACTTCGTTCAACACGGAAAAGAATTTGATAGCTTATCAGAATTAACTGATAAGAGAAAAACTACACAATTTCAAGCATTTTGAGCCGGAGAACTGGGGCTCAACTTTTTTTAACACGGATGTTGCCCAATTGATCCTTTTTTACACAAATAAGGAACTGATACCTTACCAATCGCACTGATAAGGTCATAATTCTGAGATTTTCAGGCTTCGAGCCCGTAACAGCTGGAGTTTGCTCATGATATACTGGGCATAACAAGACTAATCTTATACAACATAATTCAGATACTGATACCTTATCAAATCATACTGTTAAGGTCATAACCCTACGACTGTCAGGTTTTCACACCAGTGGAGGTAGATTGCTCCTGATAACCTGGAAGCCGCAAAATAGACTCCGTTCAACACACCAAAGAAACTGATAGCTTATCAGAGTAAGCTGATAAGGTGAAAACTCCACGATTTCAAGGTATTTTAGCCGGAGAACCTAGGTTCAACTTGTGTCACCACGGACATTGCGAAATTAATTCTTCAAAACACCCGTAGGCACTACCTTATCATATTCGGCTGATGTGATAATAACTACTCGATTTTCAGTTTTTCGGCACGAAAATGATCGGCCTCTTCCTGTTATCACGAGAAATGCGAAAATATTCCTTTCTTAGAATTCCGCTCCTTATTTCTAACACTTCAGGCCAGAGAAGCTTTGACTCGTCTATGTACAATAAAAAAGAATCTTTGACTAATTGTAAGCACCGATAGGACGATTAGAAAATTTCGAACTCCATCTTCATTTTTCGGAATTTGCTTGACCTCATATAATCCTTTCTCAAACTTCCGAATATTAATTATTTTACTGAGAGCACTATAGAGTCTCTCAATGTGTCGTTACAATTTTGCTCAAATATTTTAACATGGCATTCTCGGGCGTGATAAAGAATCAGGTGTACTACTTTCTCCTAAAATATCCAAAAAATGCTCCAGAGAGTTCGTTTCCTAGATTTTCTAAGAATTTGCTTAACATCTGCAGATTCGAAACGTTTATGGAGGTGTGCTATTTGGAAGATTTCCCGGATTCCCAACGTCAAATTCATAGATTTTTCAAAACTGAAAATAGTGCTTCTCACATCTGCAAATTTAAAAAAAATTGAGAATTTCTCCTATTTGAAGGTTTTCCCGAATTTCCTTCGTTGATTTCGTGAAGTTTTATAGAAAATTCAAGAATCCATTCACATCTGCAAATTTGAAAATTGGTCATTCTGGAGTTTTTCCGAGATTTCCTTTGTTCAATTCTTGACACTTACCACAGGACAAAACGCTTATAAAATTCAAAAACAATGTTTTGCCTTGTGCAATTTTGATAAACACGTATGTACAGTTCATATGTTTAAGAATATACATTAACTATGGACAATGACGTAATTGAACTCCAACCGCTGCATAGCGGTCATCGAGTGCTGACCTATCGCCCAAGGTTCCAGGAGCTTTGTGCCTCGTCTAACGCCTCACGAGGTGAATGCGGCGTACATGTCACTAATTACATGACAAAATACACGTGTACACCATTAAATTACACTAAGACGTATGTAAAGTTCATGTGTATAAGAAGAAATATATAACAAGTACGGACAATGAAAGAATTGCCATTTTTTAATTATTTATCTTATTATACAATTTTGTGTGTATTCTATAATTAATTATTTCTATACTAATATCTAAATAATTGCATTTACAGGGATTATTGCGTGTCTTTTTGAGTTCCAATACATTCTTGCATATTAGTGAAATTCGACTATCCACAAATGTTTCATCTTTATTATGTACTATGAGCAAGTCATCCATATATCTAAAAGGTTTGAAAAGTACGTTATTTTCAATTTTCGCGCTAATAGAGTACCTGTACTCCGACATGAAAGCTATTATATCGGCTCACAATGGGCTGAAGTTACCTCCCTGAGGAACTCCTTTCATCTGTTGAAGCACAATTTCTCCGAAACGACAGTAACTATTGCGTAAAAGATAGTCAACGTGATATATCAAGTCTGTGATGATATAATACCTGTAACCGCCTTTATCTAGCTCAGAATCTCGATAAAATACTCTGTATCCACTGGTAACCATCCCTTTTTTATTAGCATTTTTGAAGCAAATTTTCAAAAATTCTTTCATGTTGTACACAATAAAACTGTGTGGAAGGCTAGTTAACATATGCGTAAAATCAGCAGAATATACTTGAACCCCATCGGTATTCAATCCACACGATTCAGCTGCTAAATTAATTTTGGAGATAGATCAATAGGTCTTGAGTCCTCCCTCTTTTGGTAACTCACATTGGTGTAATTAATGAAATGTGTCCTCAGAAACGAGAAATTTTTTTGTAGTTATACTGCTAAGGGTTTCATTTTGCTGTTTCTTGCTCCCGTGATAAATCTGAATTTTATGGGATCCTTATGTAGCTTGGGTAAAGGGTAGAAGATGGGTAACTCACAATCTATGCCAAATCCCTTTTCATGCTGAAATCTTCATCGGTTTCGATGAATTTCATGTGGAGCGCATGATTTTGTTAGGAAGTCGTTTCAAAACTATAGAATTCAAAGCTATGGAATATGAGCATTCTATTTTTCCCCGATTTTCAAGTTAGAATTTCTGAAATTTTATTTCCAATGTTTTTCTTAATTTTTTTTTTCTATAGCATTCATCAATGTCTATGGCATTGAATTCTCTGGTGAAAATCAATTTCTGACTTCGCATTACAAAATGATTTTTCAAAAAAAAAGATGCAATACTGAGGTTTCTAATTCTAACAAAATATTAATTTCGTGCTCTTTCTCGCTTCGATTCTCTAAAGAAATTAGGGATAATTGAAACAACCTTTTACCTACCTTTAAATCTTGAGATCTCTTACATACATCATGCATGGTCAGTTTTCCCTTTCTTTTAAGATGTTGCCCAGTTTTCCGAACTTTATACATCCACAGATACGTTTCCTCTTGTCACACCATATCCTTCTACAATACCACAACCTAGCACTCCTACACGACGAGGTAGATTTTTGGTATAGAGGGCATTCCAACGAATTTAGTGAATGTTCTCATATCAGGTCTTCAGTCATTCTCAGTAGCTGCTATATTAGAAGGGACAGATTTTTCAGAAGGTGGGTGAATTATAGTGTAGATAAATGCTCACACCTATACCAGCTGAACTCTCCTAATTCAGAGCCTTCCACCAGTCAACAAAACAACTCGGTTAACGAAATTCGCGAAGTACCCATTGACCAGGCTCTCGACACCAATTCTCTGCCTTCGGATCAGACATTTTTTTCGGGGAAAAACAAAAATTCTTTTCCGTGTTGAACGGAGTCTAATTTGCGGGTGCCACGCAATCAGGAGCAATTTCTAGCTCCTCAGATGTGAAAAGCTGGCAATCGTAGAGTTATGACCTTATCAGTGCTATTTGATAAGATATCAATTTCTTATTTGTGTTTAAAAAGGTCCATTTTGCGGCGTCAAGGTAACCAGGAACATTTTCCCGCTTTTCTGAGGTAAAAAAATGAATATCGCAGAATTATGACCTTATCAGTGCGATTTGATAAGGTATCAGTTCTTTAAATGTGTTGAAAACGATTCATTTGGCCATTTCCGTGTTAACATAATTTGATGCCCGGTTCTCCGGCTCGAAATGCTTGGAATCGTGCAGTTTCCCCCTTATCAGTTGATGTGATAAGCTATCAGTGCCTGATTAGTGTTAAGATGGTCTACAATCAGGACTTTCTCGCTGACATGACAGAATTCCAGCTTTTCCGCTTCAAAAACGCGCGATCTGATGAGTTTCGCCAACCTACAGTATACTTGGAGGTCAGCTGTCAATAATTTTATGGCGGCCACTGCGCGCGCGCTTGCTGACAACCTGTGCAAAACAGCACCCACCCGCCCTCTTCACCCTACCTTGGGGAGAAATTTCCAACTTTTAAATTTTCTTCAAAAATTTCAACGCCCCCCCCCCCAAAAAAAATATAAATATATATAATTTTAGTTTTAAATTTTTAACGTTTCCTTCCCGCTGTCCCTTGACACAGCATTTGATGAAATTTCAAAATTTATAACTGTTTTTTATAAACTTCCTCAAAACCCTAAATAGACCGTTTCTCGCAACTCCAGTTTAAATTGAGGGTTCATAGTGGTCGATTCGAAAAGTCGACAATATCCACTCCAGCTGTTTTCTCACTTACTCAGAAATTTCTGATCAAGTTACATGCGAATTGAGGACTCTTAACATGTCACCTGCGACTCATCTTTACAACTTTAAAGGCATCGTTCGCGCTGAGAATCAATTTCCATTTTTTTGAGCTCAAATTCATGAATGAGCCCGGCAGACCACACCGGTGAGGTTTGGCGCTTCAGAAACCTAGGGTTATGAGGTTGGAAGAGGTTGAAGATGAGGATTCGCCACCAGTTCTCACCAGTCATCTAGCACTTTTTCATAGAATGTAGATCCGACCGGCAAACAACAATAAAAACAGTTACGGCACAAAGTTCACATGTGGAGAAACTTCGAAAATAACTGTAACGAGGCCCCCAAACGCAGAAAAACCTCAAAACGATTTTGGCGCGAAATTTAAATTCGCCTTTACAATGTGTTCCGAATGAATTTTCTTTACAAATGGAAGTTTTTCACAGGCGCCTTCGACACATTCGTTCACTAGAGAGGTCAATCTACACAAAAACATGAATAAATACTATACGGCTTCCTGCACGTACGATGCCATTAACTTACATGTGACCTTCAACATAGTAAGTATGTTGCATGTGACATAAAATACTGGCGCGTAACTTTAATGTGTTATTTTATCGCACACGTCACTTATTTACGCGGCAGGCGTCTCCAAGGGAGGTATACGACACGCTCCTGAGGCAGGACCCAGATGTGCGCACCGTCTTCGGTTCCATTACCCAAGTTTTAAGTACTTCGAACCACAAAGCCGCTGGAGGCGCCAGGTGTGGCGCCCGGCCGCATTGCGCGTTGGTTCGCGGGCCGCGTCGCGTGTCGGTTTTAGGTTGCTTACAAAACACTGCATGTTACTCGCAATGTAGTGTAGGTTACGTGTACAATTGAGGCAAGTTGCGCGTGACTTTATTCGAAAATCACGGGAAGTTACACGTAATTTCGCCTAAAGTTGCATGCGAATTCAAAGTTAGTTGCATGAAGCCATCACGCAACTTGCGTTAAAGTCTCAGGTAACTAGTTCAGAAATTCCTGAGTAGATGGGCTTGCTTATAACTTACCGAGCGATTTTGCAAGAGTGTGTTCCGAAAACTTTTGGCTGAGGTGTGAGGGAGTGAAATTATTGGGGAAATTTAGGGATATCAGGAAAACTCTAGGTATTCAGAAAAAAGGGTTCCGGAATCGGATCAAAACACTTAGGTAACAGGGCAGTTTTTCGGAAAGCACAAAATCTGTTTTCTGTGAAAAAATGGCAGAAAACAGGAAAACTGGGAGCCGCCATTCTTAGTAGTCACTCTAAAGACACGGGCCAGATTCATCAACGACAAACAAACGGATATAGGTTGTACTTTACCCGTGCAATAACGAAAATTTTCATGGAGCAACATTGTCTTCAAGTAATCCAATCCCCATAATCCAACCTCAACCAATGCAGTTCCCATAATTTCGGTGGGCTAACCAATTTGGCAGTGGTTGTACTAAGAAGCCGAAAATGATCGTTAAGCATGTCAAGTTCCTCCTTTTCAGCGCTCCATCAACGTCCCTCTAAACGATCTGACCACCATCTCGGGACCACCTGCTTCTCGTCGCTGAGCGCGATCTCTCCAGTCAGGGTGGTCCGTTAGGCGGTGTCGTTTGGCGGTCTTACATAACCGCGGCAATTGTCGTCGTCTCGTGGCTATTACGCTGGTGGGTGGCATCTAAGCCGCTATGTGAGAGCCCCAGTCCAAGTGTCGATTAGCATTGTTAATGAGTGCGCGATCATGTCGCTTTTGTGTCTGGCCGCTAGTTACTGGCAAAAAATCCTAAACCCATACGATGACATGACACGCAATTTCCCGCCACAGATGTCACCGCCAGCCGGAGTGTGAAAAATCGAGATCCCTCTGTCATGGCGACTTCAAAAAAAACGTTTTTGATAGTGTTGGAAACAAGGATGGCCCCAGACTGCCGCTGTTATATTTTATTGTCCTGAGCATACAAAAAAACTGTTAGCAAGGTTTTAAGGGTTAGTTCCAGAAGTTATGTAGATTTGCATCGTTCAGCACCTGCAAAAGAAAAACTACCTCTAGCCCCTAACATGGGGAACCTTTCATGGCTTTTCTACGAGCTTTGGAGTTCTATGATGAAGTTTTCCGGTAATCCTGGCAATCTATCTCGGAATCTGAAATTGATTTTTGCTAAGGACACAGCTCGACGTTTTGTTATTCAGGCGTTTTCCAAGTTGTGCAAAAAGGTGAAGGTCAATTTAAGAAAAGTTGAAAATGAAAGTCAAGGCCATCAGGTAATTTTTACGATATTCCGAAAAAAAATTCTTCTCAAAGCTCTCATGTAGCGAAAATCCTGATTGCTGAGTTAGGGATCCGTTTGTCGATATTCTTAGGTTTACTGTATGTTACTGTGAGTATAATGTCATTTACTAGGTTGTAGGAAAGGTTTCCCGCCAACCTTTTTTTTTGTGAAATTTGTTTAAGATTTCGACGCTGCTTTAGGGCCAAGTGTGATATACCATTCGAAAGCGAACATCTTTTTCTATACAAAGCTTTTCCGAGTTCTTGGAAAAACAGTTGTAACCGGATTTCAAGTCGAAATTTAATCTAATGTACTGGCTGAGCGTATTTGAAGCTTTTTTTTTTTACAATTTCCTAACAACTTTACCAAGCTTTAAAAGTTGATATGGCATTAAAGGCAGTGTCCACGATAAAAATCGTTTTCGAGATTCCACCAGAAAATGAAGGTTTAGAGTCTGACCGTTTCATCAGTGAAGGAAGCATCGTGAAAAACGCTGCGAAACATCCAAAATCAGCTCTTCTTGTTGAAAGCCACATTTCAACGGTGGACGAGTTGCATGGGCATGGGCCTGAACTAGACAGCGCGCGCAAATGCGCCCCAATGCTAAAACTCAGCCGCGCTCGCGCTCCATTGCTAATGTAGAAGCGGACCAAACTATTCGTCGGAAAACTCGACCGCAAGCGGATGGGCTAGCGACTTCGGAGCCGTATGGAGCTCTTTCGGGCTCGTTTTCGTTCATTCTTTCGACCCCAGTGCTCCAATGAGACCCTGAACTTTCGATTTCCGGCCAAAACCCGAGGACGAAATTTATCGTGGACACTGCATCTGATACCTCTCATGGGCTAGATGGTAGACATTGCCGGGACTCTTTGTGGAGCATGGTTCTAATTTTTAAACAAGGTTTGTTCAGGTGCTGCTATGCTAGCTGTCAACGACGGAAGAATTGAATTTTATTTTTTTAAATCAATTTTTCTAGCATTATTCAATGAATGACAAATTGAACACTGTCCCTTCTCAGTATTTAATAACAGCGATGTTTTGCTGCTGAAACTGCTATGTAGGGTAGCATCGAGGAAGTAAAGACACAAAATTTTGCAAGAATTAAAATAAACAAGCTCCGTCAGGATTTCTAGCGACCGCTACATATCACCTAGGCCTTAGGGGGCTCAAATGAGGTGTAAATGAGTTGGCCCAGATTATCCTTTTATTTCAAAATTGAGGAACAGACCTCAAGCCCGCGTTCAGCGTCTGAAAGAACTCACGTAGAAAAGTTTTGAGCCAAACCTGAAACTTTGACAGAACTACCGTAAATTCACCTCAACTCACCGTCCCTGGAAGGTCGCGTTTGGCCTCCACCCTCCGATTTCTCCTCGATGAGAATTATTGATCCGAATATGTAGAGAAATCACGAAATATAGCAAAAGAAGATCATACAAACGATACGACACATTTGCATCGGAACTTCTCTGTAAAGGCTATTCCGGCAGGAAACGCGTTTATCGACTTTCGATAGATTACGGTAGGTTACGGCGGACATGTGGTAATCGCATCAAAGTCTCAGATAACGCTGGAAATTTCCCTTCGGGGGTAATTCAGAGTGCTGAACATGAATTTGAGGTCTATTTATCAAATCAAAGTGTGCTAAGATCGCTAAATCCTACTAACTATACGCTGCTTCGTGTGTGTGACCGTGTGTATGTGTGTGTGTGTGTGTGTGTGTGTGTGTGTGTGAGTGAGTGTGTGTGTGAGTGTGTGTGTGTGTGTGTGTGTGTGTGTGTGTGTGTGTGTGTGTGTGTGTGTGTGTGTGTGTGTGTGTGAGTGTGTGTGTGTGTGTGTGTGTGAGTGTGTGTGTGTGTGTGTGTGTGTGTGTGTGTGTGTGTGTGTGTGTGTGTGTGTGTGTGTGAGTGAGTGTGTGTGTGTGAGTGTGTGTGTGTGTGTGAGTGTGTGTGTGTGTGTGTGTGTGTGTGTGAGTGTGTGTGTGAGTGTGTGTGTGTGTGTGTGTGTGTGTGTGTGTGAGTGTGTGTGTGTGTGTGTGTGTGTGTGTGTGTGCGTGTGTGTGTGTGTGTGTGTGTGTGTGTGTGTGTGTGTGTGTGTGTGTGTGTGTGTGTGTGTGTGTGTGGCAATGAACGGAAATTAGTCATCGTCACCCGTCGTTAACAATTGACACCCGGTTGTCACACACTGTCCACGCATGCAGCCTTGGTGATTGACCTCCCGTGTCAATGAGAAAACGAGAACATTCTACTGCATATATTAGGAATAATGCGTGCCTATTGCTTCAACTGCTCCTTTCTGCGAAGAGTTCAAGAACTGAACATTAATCTAAACCGAAATGTTCACCAATCCATGGAGAAGTGTGTCATAACTTCCTCCGTAGATTCTCTTCTCTCGAATCTGTGTCAGACTGTAAAGGGTTATGCACTGCATTGCGAAATTTCCCTGCGTGAAGTTGATTGAGCAAAGTGTAACTGATTTCCGTGAAAACATACAGTAGCGCACAAGTCCTTTTTCTGCAGAAGGGGCTTTTTGTGACGAATTTTGCTCATACAACTCTGAGAAATATTGCCGCGACTCCGCCGCAACTCCTTCGACTTGGCGCCTGCTGGAGGAGTCGCGATGGAGATGCGGGGCAGAACCGCGGACTATCCTTTATTCACCGAATCGCGGTAGGGTCGCGAAAAAGTCCTGAGGAAGTCGCGGTAGATTTGCAAACGCTTGACACAAGAAGAGGTCGCGGCAAAGCCGCGGAAGAGTTAAGGGTCGCTGGGGGGTTGCGGGACAGTCCGGGATCACGGTGGAGTCGCGGGGCAGTGGCGGAAGAGTCGCGGCAATATTTCTCAGAGAAAGCGCCACATCGCCATATCTCGCTTCGAAATTGAGGAAATCAATTTTAGGGGTAGTTTTCGTGGTCCTCTCAGTGAGGCGAATGTAGAGAGCCATTGTAACTCCCGTAGTTATGAGGTTGGAATGGGTTAAAGATGAGGATTCGCCACCAGTTCTCACCAGCCGTCTAGCACTTATCATCCAAATTTGCACAGTAGAAGCTTTATTTAGTGATTTTGGTAGAAGAAAGGCAAAATAAATTTTTTCACCTAGAAAGTTTAAAGCGTGAAAGCACTTCAGACGTTCAGAAAAATGAGGGGGTGGAAAGTCAACTTTTCAAAAAGTTTTTAAACGCGTTTATCCAGATCAGGAGTTTTTTGGGTTTTCTTTGCTATTATGGCTTACCACAAGAGCTTGCCTACTCGAAAACATAGAAAAATAAGACACCGTTTTCTGCGCGTACGATGCCTTTAAGGCTGTTGAGCACAGCGAGGCACCGCCCTGCAATTTAAATAATCCATAGATCCTGAAGCACGACCACAAGTACGCCGCGAAGCGGCGTGGGTGTGCACCTTGTAGCATTATATGTACCGTAATCTACAGTGTCTTCATACTATCGTGATAATTCCCCCAGATTCGTGTTCAGGACACCGAACCGCCTCCAGAAAAATGTTTTCAGCCAGATCGGTGATAAAATTTCTGAACACCCGGAAACTGCTTGATGGGTTACCCTTACCTTCTCGCCCCAACGAGGAAATCCGCGGCAACCCGATAAGTAATTATGCAACGTGCTTCAAAACTTTGGAATGGATAAGGATACATTCAAGGTATGTATTTCGCTTATTCTTAGCGACCACTGTGCCGAAATACTTAGCCGAAGGGTTTGTCATGTTGACTCCGCTCATGTTCCTTATTTCAATCCTTCATAAGGCGGTGCCAACAGCTTGCTCAAACATGGGTGGCTGCAATAGCTAAGTCGAGTCGGTAATGGAGCCCGGAGAGGAGATCCCTTCTGGCGTCTTCGCAAACACAAAGAGATTCAGCACAGCCAGCCGACTCGCGGATTATATTCCATGTAAGCGAGCGTCTCTGTAAATATCACGCGCATGCATGCCCTAAGCGGCGACACAACGAAATGGACATTTCCTCCAAAGGAAGAAGTCTGAACTCGGTAGCAGAATTTTGAGTCTCACACTTTTGAACAGTCACAGACCTTCAGGTGAATATGGTGACCAGCTATCTATACTCCTTATATTACTCATACCGTTCAATCTGTATGAACCATAAAATGTTTTGACCTCTATCTAGTCTATTAGGGAGACCGGAAAGTAATGCCACTTCTACATATGTCAGCACTTCATTGTCATTGATCAGCTCATTGTTTGGTTCAGAGGCGCGCCAAAGACATTGTGAGGTTCTAGTGGTTTCTTTACGTGGGGCTAGGTTTCTGATTTTGTGGGTTCTCAGTCATGTCCACTACCACTCGGAATGTAAAGAATACCGAAAAAGTGAACATGAAGAATATGGTGGGTGTATCCGCGAAAGGGATAGCTGCGGACCACTCAGCGGCCCACGCGCCTGTCGCATGCGCCGATCGATCACCACATTTCTCGTGGGCGAGCACGACGCAGCGCAGTCTGCTGTGGCTATCCCTTTCCTGGTTACCCGAACTATGTTACTGCTCGAAAATGAATTATTTCAATAACGTTTCTGATCGTACAAATTTCAAGCGAATTCACAATAGCATAGATTTGCCTAACCTTGTTCCTAACACGGAGATAGAAAGTTATAAAAGAGTGAACAACCAATGCGACAAAGCATGACAATTCGAAGCAAAAGGCTAGTGTAGAACTCCAAAACGTATTGGCGTATTTTGCTGCGCGTTTTGTGTTTGCAGACGAAGGGGTCTACCGTAGCCGTAAACTGCTCATATGATCCCTGAATTTCCTGCGACCAGCCACGGTTCCTTTAACTTACACCACTACAACCCATACTGTACCCTAAGGATAGTATGACCACCACCTATACCAGACCCTTATTAAGACCCACAAATGTTCCATATAGCTGTTCAACTCTCTAATAGCTCCTATTGTCTCTGCTGTAGATCGATCCAGCCTGTGCTGCTCGACTGGCTTCCGCTGGATCAGTCTAGCTGCTCTATCCGTGGAGAGCTCTGTAGAGCAATTTTTTATCACATCCGCACTAGTCAAAGGCCATATATGTATGTAGGAGGAGGAGGGTGTAAGTGAGACTAGACGAGGCATACTCTGTGCTATGAATCAATGCTCTCGTAATTGCTGTAGGCAATTACTTATGTACATAGAGGGTCGTGAGGCCGACAAACACCATCCATACACACACTAACACTAACACATGTACACACTGTCCTTCACTTCAACTTATTTTGTCACTCATCGTTTATCATTATGACTAACACTAATGTGGCCACGTCTTTCGCTGTTACGGTGTCCTCGGAGCAGCATGATATAGAACATATACTGTGCTTATCTGGGCCAAATTCCGGTCCTCGATTGCGTCTCGACACGCTTTGCGGCCGCACGCTCCCGAGTCAGAAGAGATTCCAGCGCCGCAGCCTCCGATCTGCTGACTCTAGGTGGATTTCGGAGACTGGAAACTAAAAAAATGGGAGAAAATTGTATAGAAATGCCACATCGAGTCAGTTTAGGCGCTGGAAACCCGACTGACTCGAGCGCGTGCGGCCGCAAAGCGTGTTGAGACGCAATTGCGGACCGGAATTTAGCCCTTATAAGCACAGTATAACATCAGAGAAAACCGATGGAAATTGACTACTCCTACGTCTTGTTGTATGTAAGTACGCAAAGGACGCAGTCCCGCGACCCTTTTGAGATAGCCTGTTTTCGTTCAAGCATCCTCCATTTCGGAGTGAAATTTACTGCCGCCGATCGCGTGAGTGCGCGCGTACGCAGTGCCTCCTTTTCCCCACACTTTCTCGCTGTCATTTCTCGAGAGCACACTAAACTACACTTTCTTGGTCTCTGAAACAGATCATAAATTCCTCTACCCCTATTTCGGATATTATAGAACCTGACGTTTTATTTATTCAATTTTGAACCCTCACCACTGATTTATCTTGTTGGTGACTGAACAACTGTCTAAGAAGTGGTTCATACTAGAGAAAAACGTTGGAGTTTCCGGGGAATCTCTTTTAGTAGAAAGTTTTTATAGTAGAATAAATATTTTTAGCAGTCATTGAGGGCCTTGAGAGCGAATTCTGGGTCCTTTTTCGATATTAAGGTTTACTGTCGGTTATGGTTCATATACAGCTAACTAGCGGACACAGCCGGCGTTGCTATTCCGCAATGTGGTAAGTGAACCTCAAGTTCGTGTTCAGCACCTCAAATAACCTCTACATAGAAGTTTCCAACAGAATCTGAGTCATTGACCAAACTACCGTATACCCACCATAACCGGCCGTGATGAATAGAAAATCGGTAAGCGAACCTCAAAATGGCGTTCTCAGAAAAATGAAAACAAGTTACTTGTGACATAAAAGGTCAAAAACAAGTTAATTGTACCACACCTGAGCCGATGTAAGTTACTTGCGACTTATCTCAGGTCATTCAAGTTACATGTAACCTATCGGCGGGATACTGCGTGCGGGGCGCCTCCGATATGTTACATGTACCTTAAGTGACCTAAAAAAAGTCGCAAGTAACTTACATCAGCTCAGATATGTTACAAGTAACTTGTTTTCGATTTCTGAGAGGACACTGTGTGCAGTGCATTCCCGATATGTTACATGTAACTTAAATGGCACAATATAAATCGCAAGTAACTTAAATTGGCTGAAAAGATATTTCCAAGGGGGATGTACGACGCATTCGAGGGATCAGGCTTACGACTGGCGTTGCTGTTGGTTCATTTACCCAATTTTGAGGTGCTTGACCCCACACCAGCAGGGAAGGCCCAGCGCAGCATTTTTTTGCGTAGTGTGTGGTCTGGGACGCGCTCTCTGCGTAGCGTCACGTGATGGCCACCCATGGTGGAAATAGAAGTGTAAGTTACATGTAACATAAATGCAACTTACATGCAATAACTTCAAGTTACATGTAAAATAAATGTATGTTACATGTAATATAAATGTTAGTTACCTGAGACATTCAAGTAAGTTACATTTATATTACAAGTAACTTGTTTTGATTTTTCTGAGTTGAGCACCCTCCAAATGATCTCCACAGTTAAGCTCTGAAGCCAATATTCTGCAGCATTTTGGGAATCGTGAAAAGCCGCATTTCGACCCGAAAATTTGTCCTTGGTACAGGGTTGAGCAGGCCGTTGCGCCAACTTTTGGCTGGACTACGTCCCCCCTATTGACCAAAATTTTGGAAAACATCACTATCCCTATTTTCAAAATGAGAAATGGCTCTACCTTATTCTGAGTTTCTTCATACTTATCGCAGACAACTGATTATTACTGCCTCAATTTAGTTTACCGAAGGGTTTGGGGAAAGTTCCCTTTTTTCTCTAAATTCCTTACGCCCCCCTCCCCAACTTTTCATTTTTTTCACAGGGAATTTCAAGAATTTTTACGACCCCCTTCCCCGTTGCTCCAACTCAGAAAAATCAAAACAAGTTACTTGTAATATAACTGTAACTTACTTGAATGTCTCAAGTAACTTACATTTATATTACATGTAACATACATTTATATTACATGTAACTTAAATTTATATTGCGTGTACGTTACACATTTGTTACATGTAACTTACATTTATATTTTCACCATAGGTGGCCATCATGTGACGCAGACGACATGCGACGCAGAGAGCGCGCCCCAGACCACACATTACGCTTACGCAAAAAAAAATTGTGCAGGGCCTTCCCTTCTGGTGTGGATCAAGTACCTCAAACTTGGGTAATTGAATCAACAGCGACGCCAGTCGCAAGCCTGGTACCCCGTGTGCGTCGTACTCCACCCCTTGTAAATATATTCTCGGCCGATTTAAGTTACTTGCGACTTATATTGACCCATTTAGGTAACATGTAGCATATCGGAGGCGCATTGCACACAGTGTCCTCTCAGAAATCAAAAACAAGTTGATTGTAACATATCTGAGCCGACGTAAGTTACTTGCGACTTATCTCAGGTCATTTATGACACATGTAACATAACGGAGGCGCAGCGCACTCACTATCCCGCCGATATGTTACATGTAACTTAAATGACCTCTGATATGTTGCAAGTAGCTTACATCGGCTCGGATATGTTACAAGTAACTTGTTTTCAGCCTTTTATGTTACAACTAACTTGTTTTCATTTTTCGGATATCGCAACCCTGCTCAACTCTGCCTCGGTGGGAGGCTCGCGAACAAACCTGGGACGATTTTTTCGAAATTCGGTAAATGGATTTTAGTCTCGTGTGCGGAGCCCCAAAAACTCTCAGTAAGCTTTTTTGAGCCGAATACCAAGCAATTTCTCAACACTCTGAAAGTTACACAGTCATTGTACCTTTCCAACGGAGGGAACTGCGTTTTCGACCAGAAGCGATTCCCTTGTAAGACAACTCAAACCAGGAGTTTCCTATCACACGGTTTTAAGCGCTCATTCGCTTCGAGCAACAGCCCAAACTTGTACTGCTAACTTCGGAGAATTTTGAAATGTGTGTGCGAAGAACCAAGGATAGTATGCAGGAGTACTCTGGAAGTGTGCAGGAGATCATAAAGAGTGCGCAAGCCATCATAGAGACTGTACAAGGCCCCTGTGTGAGGATGCAGGACATCACGTAACATGTGCAGGACATCAGTAGGAGTCAGCAAGATGTCGTGAGGTGTGTGCAGCACCCCAGAGGGAGTGCGCAGGATGAGTGCGGGGCTCCAACGAAAGATTGCAGGAAGTGTGTAGGATCCCAGTGGGAGTCCATGACGTCCTGCATCCTCACAGAGGTTTTCTGCATAGTCTTTATGATGTCTGCACACTATACTTGTTATCCAAAGGTAACTTTTCGGATAATGGACCAATTCAGATAATGCCATTTTTCAATGATTCGGATACAGATATCCGGTCGGATAATTTTTGAAACACAGCTGAGGTTAAACGGTGTAGTATAAACCAGGTACACAAGGCAAGCCTTTGAAAACATTCATAATTGAACAACCAGTAGTACATTAATGCATTTGCATCATGTTCACGTATTGTACAAACTTCAAACTTCATATATGCATATTAATAAGAATATGTAAGCAAATCTCCAATGCGACTATATCTTCGTAGGAAGGCACGACATTACCCATACACAGGTTTGCTTCAGGACAACTAGCTGATAGCAAGTATGCAAAGCTACGATAGAAAAAAAGCTTCTACACTGAGTAACAACTGTGCATATCTGGGCCAAACTCCGGTCCGCAGTTACGTCTCGACACGCTTTGCGGCCGCACGCGCTCGAGTCAGTCGAGTGCCCAGCGCAAAAGCCGACTCCATATGGCTTTTTTATACAGTTTTCTTCAATTTTGTTTACTTTCTAGTTTCTAAAACCCACCTAGAGTCAACAGATCGGGAGCTGCAGCGCTGGAAACTATTCACATTCGAATGCGCGCGGCCGCAAAGCGTGTCGAGACGCAATTGCGGACCGGATTGTGGCCCAGAGAAGCACAGTAGCCACTTGGTCATCTCACTTGGCCACGCCCATTTTTCCGCGCCGCAACGACTCTTTCGATTTCGGAAGGAGGAAAACCCTGGGTTGATGTACTTAATAGAAGGCGGCATTAAAAAATGGGCGTGACCAAGCGTGACCAAGCGCAATTTTATCCAAATTCATTCGATTTTGTTCGAAAGTTATCCGAAATTATCCGAACTATTGACCCTTCGGATAATGGTTCAACTCAAATAATACCGATTTCAAATCTCTCAGATATCAGTTCGATTCAGATAATACGCCTTTTCAAATTTTCGGATATTGGAATATCCGAATCTCGGATATCCGAAAAGGAGTGATTCGAATACTTAGTACACGGCACACTTTCTACGGTGTCCTGCACCCTCACAGAATAGTCCTGCGGAGGACATTTTACGGAGCTACCCCTTTTTCTCTGCCTTTGAAGACTATTTCGACTTTCTCTGACAAAAGAACTTCTCTTGAATGGTAAGGTCGCAGTCTGCAGACGGCTTCATACCTCATTGAACTCGCGGATTCGATCCGTTTAGTACCACCCCTGGTGTTCAAGCTTTTGGTAACTTTCGCTGCTCAGAGCCTGAAATACTACACAATTTCCGTTTTATAAACTTAAATTCTATGTAGTTCTTTTCAGTATCGTATTCAAGCGACGAAATCATTTCCGCTACGTCGCACTTTCTCGAGTATTCTTCGCCAGAACTTTGACGCTCTATCTAAATGTGACGTACACACACATACTAGTACGTAAGAGGGTACTGTATCCACACGGAAAAGCGTCAGTCCGGAAAAAAAGGAAGTATTTTCTATAGATGAGGAAGAATCATAAAATTCCAGGGTGCAGTACCATCAAAGGCACTGTTCACGATAAACTTCATCCTCAAATTCTCCATGACAAACGCTTCTCGTGGCTCTGAGAAGCAGAACAGCGTCGAAGAAACGGGATGAAAAGCTACTCAGGAGCCGCAAAACGACTTACAATTAGAAAAGTGGGCAAACCCCGTCGGAAAGGAGCAGGTCCGGCCCCTTTCGGGGTATGGTATACTTTTGCGACACACGGTCGCGTCGCTCTGCAGAGCGACAGCGACCGCCTCCCGTCCTTTAAATCTGTCGCTGTCGCAGTGCACTGCACAGCGACAGCGACAGTGGTAGGGACAGGCTATGGCACAGTTGCAGTATGTCAGCCCTCCGCGACACGTCGCTGCGACCCACAGGCGACATCTGTTCCTACGACGACCGTTGCCGTTGCTCCGATGCGGGGCCCGCCACGATTTGTGTTAGATTGCATGCCTGTCGCTCATTACAGCGACAAAGTATACCATAGGCCTTCCGCCCCTCGAAGTGAACAATGGAACACCCGAGATTGTGAGAAGAGCGATGGTTTCCGATCAAAAGCCCCGTTCTTCCCTTCATTCTCAACTTCTCTCTTCACTCAGGTCAGCTCGCATACATTGGCTGCAAAAGACGGAAGTTACAAGCTTCGGACAACTCGTCCACTATGCTTCCCTAGCTCAATTTTTGAGAAATCATAACTCCGTTCCCAGAAGGTCTTGTACGATTCCAGAGACATTATAGGAGTCAGAATGGGACCGTTTCTAAGATAGGCAAAAAACAGAGGAGGGATTCTCATCGTGATTACTGCCTTTAATGATTAAGAATATTTCACAAATTGTTCCGAAACTGTTCAATAATTCTTTATCAAACAGCTGAGAAAAAATTCAAGAACTTTTCACAAGCAAGAAATTATATAACGTGTTACCCAAAACCTATAAGGTTCTAGTAGGTAGTGTAACCAGTTTGGAAATTCTTAGTTGTGAATAAATATATAAAATATGGCCAGGTGACAACCAATGGCGATCACATGTACAGAGGACAATAAACACCTAATGACACAATGTAATTTACATAGACTGTAAGGTAAGAACAAGCAAAATAAAACAATAAATGAGAAATTCAGAACAACCTAAGGTGAGCTGAGACCTACCCCTTAGCCCGTTAAGTTATGCGAAAGGGGGGACCCTAACCCGGGGTTTGCAGCAGAAAAGAGTGCCCAAGTCCTCGGCGACGGCTACGAAAGGACTCTCAATCAGGGATGTGCGGCAATTGCCGTTTGCCGTTTGTCGTTTGCCGGCCATTTTTGAGACTTTTTTGCCGTTTGTCGTTTGCCGAAATTTTTGTTATTTTTCCGGCAAAATCGGCAAAACTTTGGAAGGAAACGCCGCATATGCTCGCCGCCATGTAGGCACTACGGGTGAGACGATTATCCGTTGTTCGCCAGACCGTTGTGCGGGGGTTTGACTCATCTGAGGTGGTAGTAAATGGGTTCGAAAACGCGAGTTCACTGGCGATAAGTTCGCGGTAAACTGCAGCTAAGCGCGAGTTATTTATTTGACGATTTTCAGGTAAGAGACCACACATTGCTGAAACTACGCACTCGCATGCCACGTTATGAGCCACTAGATGCGCATAGTGTGAAGAAATTCCCCAAAAAATGGATCATTCGGTCTTTTATGGAAAAATATTGATTTAAAAAAATTCTGGAGATGTTTTGAACTTGTTAAGTTCGGGCAAATTGCAACCTAACGTGAGCTGACAGAAAAATTCCCCCGACTGTGCCGCGATGGTTCCACGGTAGTACCGCAGCAGATCCGTGATGATCACCGTGCCGCGGAGATTTTGTTGCAGTATCTTGAGAGTCGACGACGCCGCGACATTGCCGCGACAGTACCGCGGCAGTTCCGTGTTGGAACCACACGAACTTCGCAGAGGATTCATCAGCGAACCGATTCGACTACGATTCACAGTTATATATGGTAGAACGAGATTTTTGCTGGTTCAGTAGCCTAAATTTGACGTACATCCCGTATCTCCTAGCTCGCAATGACGGGAATACACTCTGTCCCTAACAGACAGAGGACGTAAGCACCGCAGGTGTGTATTTTTGTTCGTAGGCCCACCCAGTTGTATTATGACTCGTTTCATAAAAGTTACTCGCAGTCGGTACCTGTTTTGCCAGAGCGCAGCCACCAATCGCGAACCCGCAGCCGCACCACTGCGGAACCGCGGTGTCACCACCGCGGAGCCGCAGCGGCACTACTGCGCCGCCGCCACGACATTGGCTTCTTCGCGAGGCCGCAGCGGCGATTCCTTTGACTTCCATGAGGTTCCACATGTCTTGTTTTTGTTCATCTGATGCCTTAACATGGAACTACTCCCTTGAACTGGAATTATGAGAATGTTGACATAAGTGTTGGAAAAAAAGAAGAAAAACAAGTATAGCGGCACATCTGAATAACTTTTGGGTCAATCTAAGGGGTTGAGGTTTTTGCCGTTTGCCGATTGCCGTTTGCCGGCCGTTTTTGGGATTTTCTTGCCGATTGCCGTTTGCCGAAATCTCAAAATCGTTTGCCGCACATCCCTGCTCCCAATCCATGCCAATGCAGCCACCTCATCGTTTTGCTCCCATGCGGAGCGCGAGATTTCAAATACGAAATTTGCGCGTGTGTTGCGGCGCGCTCGGTGCAGACGTAACCAATGGCGTTACCGTAACCCCATATTGCGGACAGCGGTGAAGGAAGTTGTTCTCAGCCTGGAATACACGAAAATTTCTGGGATAAAACTATTAGTATGTTCATATACACACAGCATCTTAAACCGAAATATACTAGAAGAAAAAAGTCTAAACACTTTATACCTCAGCGAGAAAAAAACACAATAAATGTAGACGAATCGAAGCAAAATGTTCGCAGAGCGCGTTGGCGAAATTTCACGCGGGTAAGGTCAATGATATACATTGTCGCTCTTATGAGCGACAGTCATGACATTCAGTATGAATCGTGGCAAGACCAGCATCGGAGCAACGGCACTAGCCGTCGTAGGAACAGTTGCCGCGTGTCCGTCCCAACGACGTGTCGCTGAGGGCTGACATACTGCAAATATGCCGATGCCTGTCGTTGCCACTGCCGCTGTCGCTATGCAGAGCGACGCGACCGCGTGTCGCAAAAGTATACCATTGACCCAATGTGTCTGCAGACCGGTCAGTCTACCGTAGCCGCATGATGCTCATACAGTCGGCACCAGGGATGAGCGGAATTCCGATTTCCAAAAAAAAGCCTAAAAATGTCGAAGAAATCGTCACATGATTGGAATTTTTTACACTTTTTGTTGCCAAATCCCTAGGCGGTTATTTCAGGCGGTGAAAATTCGAATTCGAGGTCCGTTTTCACTTTTCATAAAACTAGGTAAGATTGTGTTTACATGAAAATTATTCAATAAAGAAGGATAAGCCCAAGTTTTTTAGTAGGCACTGTCACCAGGGGAGGGTTAAAAAATTTGCTTAACGAAATCGCGATTTTCGAATTCCAATCGTTCCGATTCTGGCGTTCCGATTTTTGAAATTCGGAAAAATAATATACGAAAAGTGTCTGTGCGATTTCTGCACACAGTAAATTTACTTATTTATTTATTTGTTTTACGCCACTGCCGGTATGCTCAAAAACCACAAAACAGTAGTTAAAGTTTCACGCAACCAATCTCCGTTCCGTAGTTGTACAAATTCGAAAAAAAAGTCGAACGAAAAAAATGTCGAAAATTTTTCAATTTCTACATTTTTGAACGAAGGAAAAATCAAAAAAGCTCGTTCGGAACAAGAAAAAATGAACGAACGAAAAATGGGACAAACTTGTCGACAAAAGTCAGAAAGAACAAGAACTAGAAAATTTTTGTTCCAAATTGTTTCGAACGATAGAAAAATGAGAAAAAAAACATGCAAAAAATTCGAAAGAACAAGATTCGGAACAGAAATTTTTTTCAACGAATTTTTGAACGAATGAGAACCAGAAAAAAATTCGAAAAAACTTTTGAACAAGAAGAATTTTGTTCGTGTGCAATTACACTCCGTTCTCTTCAGTCTAGCCTAATGTTTCTCATTGAAAACACAAGAATGAACAGTACCTTTAACATCAGAGGCGATGATCAAAATAAAAGCCGTCTCTCATTTTTCAAGGTTTTTGTGTAAGTAAAAAAGGCTCTCTGCTAAAAATCTCGAAACATATTATGTCATTGCCAATGATTCTGTCCGCCCACGCGGTCGTCGTGCGTGTCATGCGGCTGTCGCAAAGACATGTTCTAGACTTGCGAATCGATTAGCAGGATTAGTACACAAACAGTCAGTTGCCTGCAGCCGTGGAAAAATTCAAACAAAAAAGCCCTCCAGACCGCTGCTCGATTCGCACGCCTATCGCGTGAGAAAATAGTCTCATTTGGTCAGACTTTATACGTTCACCACTTCATTGGACTTGTTTTTTGAGTGTTTTTGCTGCAGAATTTAGAGCGTCGGAATTGAATCAACGCTTTGAATTTCTTCATTTCATTCTTTTATGTTTGTTCAACCAAAGATTCCGTTTAAATAATAAGTTTTTAATTTTTTCTGGATCTTTTTATGCAATGATCTAACAAAATCAAAAACGCTGACCACATCCACAACTATTCCTTTGAATGGACAACTCCCCTAATTTGTGGGCGGGCTAATCCATGCAATTCGCACCCTGGCTATTTTTCTTCGTCTTTTCTTCCTTAGCGTTCTTTTTAGGACCCAGATCTTAAGTTCCTGCAGGAAAAAAGGAAAACTTCCATATTACGGGCAATGCCTTCCGAAATAAAATTCCTTACTATTAAAATTTACATGCTAGTACTTCATAGACATTTCAGATGAATTGAAAATGTGAAAATCGTGGTTTTTGAAACTAATGATTAATTTTGAATGAAGAATTTTCAAAATTCTTCAGTGGCCTCTTGTATAAAATCCCCATGTCAAACAAACCCTTGTTAGATACATACAAAACCCTCAAAGTTTTCCTAATAATAAATACTCGACGAGATGTGACCCCATAATGGCAAGGATGACCCAATGAGCGACCACAGGAAGATCCCCATGGAGAATTCACTACGAGGTGTTATTTACATATCGGCTCTTCAAAGTATACATGTTGTTTCTGGGCAGGAAACGGAAGCGCGCACACATCTCGGCAACATTGAAAGCATATATTTGTTTGTGTTCAACACTTTCTCTATTTATCCGGAATTTCCAGCCCTTAGATGGCAGGAATGGAAAAAAAATCTAAAAAAAAGAACTTGAACCAAAAAAAGCAAGCAAATATCGTTTACGAGGAGTTGTTTTTTAAGAAGAATTCGGCTCACAATATTTATTGCTCACATTGTTTAACTTTCTCGGTGTCGCGAACTCACTTTCGTAGTATAAAAAGCCCTTGATGGAGCATTCGTTTTTTTATAGAAATTCTGGAAATCGGAAAGTACATAAATTCGACAAAGTTACCGGTGCTAGATTTTTAAACATATTTGATCCGTGAAATTTTTTCTTTCTCGTCTTATGAATGCATAGATATGACTGAAGTCTCACCGTTTCTGATTTTGTGATGTGAACATTACGACTTTACACTCGTTTTCTATTCTCTTTTCTAAGAGAATTAGGGTAGTTTGTGGAAGGTCAAATTCTTGAGCCAAATTATATGGTCAAATTATCATCAGATTGAAAATCCAATTACATTACTCAGTCGAAAATTTCAAATTCCGGAAAAAAAAAATTTTAAAAATACAAAAAAAGTTTTTAAAAATAAAATTGGATACAAAAGTCGAACATTTGAAAATAGTAATTTTTGACTCATTCAAGAAGTTTGCCGCTCTCAAGAGTTCGTGACAAGGGTGATAGAAATCGGAATTCCTTCATACAGACAGATTTTCCAGCTTTGCGCTTCTACAGTCTGATAATATATTTTACAGATTTTCCCTATTGAAGATTTTAGATGGAGAGTAAACGAATTTTCGACACAAAAAATGGAAGGGTCTCTACCAAAAAATAAAAGGAAGATGAGGAAAACTATCAAAAATTTCACAATTAATGTTCTAAAATCAGTATCGGTTCTTTGAAACATTTGGACTTGACTGAGCTTCTTGAATACAACTTTCGATTTTAAAAATCATGTAAATCTGATACAAAAATGATGACAATATCAAAAATTACGCAAATTTCAAAATTCAGAAATTTCCAAGAAATCTTAACTCTTCAGGATTCTTTCACTTATATTACATGTCTGTTCCTATACTATACTTGGGCAAATATAATTTTTTTTACAAATGATCTACTTCTCTAGTAAGTCAAAAATCATACTCTTTCGAATAATCGTCTGCTCGACTTATCCTAAACTCACTTTATTCGGATTATTTACTTCTCGGCTTCTCCTGTGCCATCGTTTTCAGGATGATCGACTTCTCGGCTTACATACCCGAAATTTTATGAATGAGTCGTAAATTACTCCTATTGAATGACAGATCTCTCGAATAAGTCAAAAACTCTTCGGATGATCAACTTCTCCACTCAAACGAAGATCACTTTTTTTGAATGATCGAATTTTTTCGGTTGAGTCAAAAATTGCTATTTTCCAAATGATCGACTTTTATCCGGAATTCCAATGTTTCCAATAACCGACTGGATCAATTTGATCGAAGTCCGCTTTTTTTCAATCGAATGATGATTCGACCATTCGATGCGGCCTAAGCATACAAAACATTCCAAATATGCAGGTCCTACGATTTGGCCTACTTTTTCGAAACTCACATGATCCACGATGTTTTCACTTACCTATGGTCCGACTTGAATAATATTCAATTAAATATTTTACTTTTTTTGGCGAGTGTGGGGCAGTGGCAAGAGGCGCCACTGTCAGGCACACGATCGAGTGATCGATCCTCGCCTAAGGTCTATCCCTCCGGGGTCGGTAAATTGATACCACACTTGTTTGGGAGGATTAAAACACTGACTTGAACATCGGCTGACCCCCGCAAGTCATTGTATAGGCCCAATACACATTCAAAAGCCTCTAAGATGCTGAATGGAAGTCGAATGTGTGGCGCATTCCCTGAGGATTGATATACGCCGGAAACTTTATATTTACCCTTTATTTTTCGAATGTTCAAATATTCGGTCTATTCGGAAACAAATTATTAGTTTTTTTTTTCAAACTTTAGGTTCATTCGCAAAATCTATATGTACATTTGTTTGTTCGAATACTCGATTTATTTGGAAAGTCCAAACACGCGTTTCTCGAATATTCGGTTCTTTTTCCAAATATTCGGTTCACTCTACAAGCCAAAATATACGTCTTTTTCGATCATTCATTTGATTCCAATAAAGGGTACACTTTTTGAATATTCCAGTCACTCAATGTTTGCAGAAACTCAATATTATGAAAATTCAGTCAATCCGAATTTTTGATAAGCGCCTCAATCAAAAAATTCTTTTATTCGCAAATTTCGAAAATTCATAAATCGAAAAATCCATCTATTTGAGAAAAACCTTCGATTTCCTAAATCTCCACCCTAAGGTTCCATTCAAACGCGGTGCTGCCCTTATTAGACGTAGTGTTCTTTCTTTCCAGTTATCCGTCCTCCTATTTTGATAGTGCTAAGCGGTGCTCTAATGATGTGGCATTGTTTCGGGACAGCAGTGCACGCATGCGCTCAAGCCAATTACGTCAAATCAAAGCCAGCTGTCCTGTCCCGCCGCGCCCGGGACCCGGGTTCACCTCAAGAAAACACTAATTCATCCGGCGACGTCGCCTACAAAAACACCTCATAAAATGAACGGTCCTAGAGCGGATCTAATGAGATACCACCCATTGCCATAGAACAAGCGAGCAGCTTTGAATGACTAAGAATGTCACAGTGGATACCCTGATCGCTCGCGGATTGGGACCAAGCGCGAGGATTTAAGGGTGGTAAGGAAAGATTTGAATGATGGAATAAAGAATATCTTCAAAAAATGCAGAGTTGAGGCTGAACTTTGGTGCCCATATGCTTGTTAAACAGAATTTCGGCTTTTTCGGGGCTCAAACGCGGCTCAACCGAGGCACAAAAAAAATCCACTCTCTATCATACAGTTAAGTCATTAACTTGTTTCCTCAAGAAAACATGTAAATCTCACCAGTGGCTTACGCGAAATCTCATCGACGGCTGGCGGTATGGTAAGCTGATCAGCTGCGCGCTCCTCTCGACCGCCGTGCCAGCCGTGGTTGAGATTTAAATGCAATTTCTCAAAGAGACAAGCCATTGACCTAACTATACATACTTTGATGCATTTCTCCTTAGACTTTCAAGCAAGTTTTTTGCTAGTTATAAAGCACTTTTCAACTTACTGGCACCAGATCCCGTGTTTTCAACTTACAAGCAAGTTAGAATTTTGTTTACACAAGGTGTTGAGTTGATCGCAAAACGCTTGGCTCCGGGCGAGATTGAACCAGCACCTTGTGTAAACATATCATAACGTGCACTGCGACGTTGAACTGCAGTTACTGCAAGGAACATCCAAAAAAACGTGTAAGACTTAAAATTTTGTGTCCAACTTACCTGCAACTTATCACCTCTTTGTAAGTCACCTGCCTGTTATCACCTCCCGTCAATGAATGTAATAAACTTATGTAGTGGATCATTAAGATCAGAAATTTGCAGGTTAGTTACTTGCTAGCTATATGTACTGCTCTTCGCAGGTTACTTGCTTCACATCTGCAACCATCATCCAGGATCGTTTGAAGGCAGGGTTCACGATGACAGAGTTGCCCGTTTTTTGGCGGAAACGTAAAAGTTGGGCCCCTCTAATAATAGAAATAACGGAAGTGCGATGAAAATGGTCAGGAGGTGCGTGAAAATCTCGTGGACCAGCAGACGCATTAGATCACCCCGCCCACGTCATATAACAGTTGTCCTGTGTTCGTTTCACCAAAGGAACAGTTGCCCCAAATTTCTTAACACTCTTTATCCCAAGACATTTTGATATCCAAGCATGTGAGTTGGTCTATCTTATTTTTAAGGAGTTTTTGGTAAAAGAATCAGAGAACGAAGCAACTTACCTCAGAATTTTGAAGCGCCAAACCATTTTTGACGTTAGGTTCAACGACTTGTCTGCAATCTCACAAGACACACCAAACAAGCGTAAGTAAATGTTATTTGACTACTTCAGGCTACTTACTAATTTTTTTAATTTTGTATGCTACTTGCGAACTTTGAGCATTTGCGTAAAACGGAATAATAAACAAAAAAAAAGACTTGAGACGCAGCAAATTAGGTAAAGGCGTCGGTTTACTCGCTCAGTTACTTGCATACAACTTGACTACAATACAATTCCCTGCAATTCACTCTCATATTAGCATACTCGGTCCTGATAATTTTGGGTGGTTCTCTAACTAGTTGTAATGTTTCAATTTCGGCCTCAAACATTCAACTTATCTATTATTACATAGCCCACTCAAAAAGTTACAACTAACTAGCGACATTGGTTTATAAGCGTGCGAGTTACATGCGGCATTTAGCCAAGTTGCAATCGACTACCGGTAAAGCCACTTGACATAATGGGTGCGTTGCTTGGAAGCTTAGATAACAAATTGAGGAATTGAAGTTACTTATAATGATTCAACAAGTACCTTGCACCAAACTTTCCGAGATCTGTCCTCTAATTCGGAGCCAAATTTACTCTGTTACTTCGTGTGCGCGTGTAAGGGGACTCTGAGAAAGTCTGCCGCGTCAGTACCGGGAAAGTACAGGGACCCTCGACTGTGCCGCGATAGTTCCACGATAGTTCCGCAGAGGCTCCGTGATCGAGCGATTTTGTTGCCGTGTCTTGAGCCTCGACATCGCCGCGACAGTACCGCAGCGGCTCCGCGTTAGAACCGCACCGGCTCCGCGCCGATGCAGCGATACTTTTCCGAAGCCGCTGCGGCACTATCGCGGAGCCAAAGCGGCACTGCCGCATCGCCGCTACGGCTCCGCGGTAGTGCCGACGCGGCTCCGCGGTAGTGCCGACGCGGCTTCCCGGTAGTGCAGCTTCGGTGCCTGCAGTCTCCGAAGCGGCATTGTCGCGGAGCCGCAGCGGCAATTTTTCTCAGAAGAGAGACAGCGAGAAAGGGTGGGTGAGAAAGAGACGCAGCTTATATTTATTCATATTTAAAAAAAATCAATAAGTAAAATAAAACAAATAAGCCTAAAATTAGCTGAAAATAGAAAATTGAAAAAAAAATTAATTAAATGAAAATTCTATTATTTCGACTTGTGAAACGTGAAGATACTAATTCGATATCTAATAATTTTAGAGGACTCAAAAGTGATTTTTCAAAAAAATCTTTATGGAAAAAGTAGAAAGTACTGCTCGAATAAAGAAAAGCTAATTTGAGTCAATATTTTCCAAGGGTTATCTCCTGTTAGCGGTCAAGAAAAAACTCCGGATTATTTGAAACAAACGGTGTAAAGTGAAATACATATTATAGGGGTGGCATGGTTGAAATATGATATAGTGGCTAAATAGAGGAGTCTTGCAGAGTGCTATTTGCATTTTCGAGTACCATCTCTGCTAGATCAATGGAAAACCTCGAACCTGATGTTTTAGCCGAATTTAGTTTGAATGCCACCCTAAGGTGGAGAGAAACAATTTTAGGTTTTGCGACTCTCCTTAGTTCATCTGGGTAGATCGAACATCTTTGAAAAAATCAGATTCAAGAAATTATCACATTATGAGCCCAACCCTCTGTCCAATGGGGTACATAGTCTGGGACGACGAGCACGTATACAAGGCCCATTTTCGGTTTTACAGGAGATCACTGCAGTTTACGTTACGATAAGTATCTATTATCTACAGTAGCCTACAGTAATCTTTCGAAAAACTGGAAATGGGCCTTATATTCGTGTTCAGTGCCCTAAATTACCCGGATGAACAGAGTTTGAGCTAAAAACATTTGGAAAAAAGGTTTTCTGTCGTTCTTGGTGTATTCTGAAGCCTTAAGGAAAGTTGACCAACTTCAAGTTGTTTCTTTCTGCCTTTCTCACAACACTCAAAGGGTCAATTTTTATTTTGTGCGGAGGTCAGTCAGTCGCTAGTTAAGTCTTTTCGCTACTATTGCTGTGGTTTTATATGTGAAAAAAGTCAACAAATCTCAAGTCGAAAACCCTTGCTTTCATCCTCCAATCGACCGAGCGGGTATTACCCATGAAATCTTGGTCGCCTTGTGAGGCATCCATACATAGCATATACTACATAGAATAGAGGGAAGGGTCCAAAAAACCATCAAATTCCGCCCAACTACCTAGTCATCTCTGAGCTTTTTGACACTGCTCCGTATGTGTGGAGACGCTTCTTTTTTCTTCCTTTGCTTCTTCATGCCGGCCTTTTTCCTGCCACACTTCCTTCAAAACATTCGTTAACATTCAGTGTCGTCGCCTGCGGACTACGGTATCTGTGAGCAAATGTAGCCTCCCAGCACGATTGGCCGTCGGCGGTGGGCCACGCCCACCGCATGGCCCGCCTCCCCGCGCGCGGCCGATTTTCGCAAACGGGAAGGAAACGGTTCCGGAATGGACGCCAAGCCGGAAAACGCAGTCAAGGCCGAGCAGCAGCACGCCGTGCATTTTCCATTTCTACAGGTGAGTGACTTGACAGTTGTCTCGTTTCGCGGTTTCAAAGATGTCTCGCTATCGTCATAACTTACTGATTCTATTGTTACCCTGCTCATAATGCACTTCTCACCCAAAAGTGATTTTTTTCCAGAATTTTTGAACATTCCCCACTTCTTCATTGCTTTGTACGACTCTCAGCTCTATGACTGCTCCATCCACAGAGAGAAAAAAGTTTCACCAATTATATTCAACTCCCTCACAAAAAACCACTAATATTAGTCAAAGTGACCATTCAAAATGAAGTATACTTTTCTAGGACCATTTTTTGAAGTAAAGTCCGAATAAGCCCTTCAAAACTGCTTAAAACCACTCTGAAAAAAGTTATAGAAGGTTTTCCCCGAGTTTCGTACCCGATTCACCTTCCAAAACACGCATTAATCTTTTGGAAATCTGGAAACGGATCTCATAATCGTGTTCAGCGCCCAAAACTATCTCCCCTGAATGAAGTTTGGGTGATCGGTCATTCTACGAACTTAGCGTAGAGTGATAGCGTTTTGGACTTCTGACGGCTTGATTGTTGGTTAAAGGCAGTGTTCACGAAAGAAGTCGGTTTTCTGTTTTACCGCCTATCTTGAAAACGGTCCCATGCTGATTTCAATGATGTCCCTGGAATCGTACAAGACCCCCTAGTAGCGGAGTTATGGCCCCTCAAAATTCAGCTAGGGAAGCATTGTGGACGAGTTGTCTGAGGCTTGTAACTCCCGTCTTTTGCAGCCGATGTGTGCGAGCTGACCTGAGTAAAGAGAGAAGTTGGGAATGAAGGGAAGAACGGGGCTTTTGATCGGAAACCATCGCTCATCTAACCACGAATTTAGGGAAACTGTTGTAGGACGTGGGCGGAGTGGCCCAATGGGTTGACTGGCCCACGAGATTTTCACCCACTTACCGGCCGTTTTTCGTCGCACTTCCATTCTTAATCTTCTCAGAGGGACCCAAAGCTTACGTTTTAGCCAAAAAAAAATTGCAACTTTTTCTTCGTGCACACTGCCTTTAAGCGTTTACTTATATATCAATTAGAAGGTTCTGAAAACTTTTGAAAAAATTTTTTTCATTTTTGACGTAAAGCTCTCCCAAGAAAATTATTCAGGGTGTTGATCACGAATCTAAGGTTTCTTTGTTGGTTTTTCACAGTTTCAGACTCACTTTGTTCGAAGTTCCCGATCCGGGGAATTTTTAAGGTCAAAACGCGACTTCCGACTAGATATGGCTCAAAATGTTTCTCTGGGGGTTATCTGGAGTGCTTTATACGACTTTGAGGTCCGCTCATCGATTTCTGACAGCTTACGGTAGATTACTGTGGGTGCACGGTGTGTGTGGGGTAGCTGGGCCAATGTTTAGATTTCACTCAAAGTTTCTAAGCGGGGTTATTTGGGGTGCTGAATACGAATTTGACGTCGATTTGTCGATTCTCGAATTATGAAGGTAGGTTTTGTCCACTTAATTGCATCGCACCTACCGTGGCCTACAATAAACCTCAGTATTTCGGCAAGCGATCCCCAGATTCTAATTCAGCACCCTGGGTTACCCCTACATACAAGTTTTGAGCAAATAACAATAAATTTTTCTTAGAACGCCACAAAAATTGCTTCATGATTGGGTACCCTTACCTTTTCAAAAGGCTTGAAAATTTTTCGAAACTCTCAAAGTGATCCTAAACTGCTGAGAAAGATGTATCAAACTCTATGTTCAAAAATGGTTGAAAAAATGTACATTTCATTAGGAATCCCCTCTTTGACCAAAAGGTGTTCCCTTGTCAGAAATGTCATTCTTTCAGTGGAGATAAGAAAAATTGGTTCATATATATGTACTTTTGAGCCTTCATGTCAGAATATTATTATTGTCCGAAAATAGCGCGACCCTTTGAAATCCGCCAGGTCCATCAAAATCCAGAAAACCTTCGACGGCTTTTCAGAATGGCATGCACAGCGGACAACTTGGGCGGAATCCATTCTACGATACGAATAACGTGGTGCCACAGAAACAGACCAATGGTGAGGCTTTTCGATTATTTTTCTACTCAATGTTTGTGGCATTTCATGAAAAATTGTACTACAAAAGGTAAGGAAAATTTTCAGGTTTCATGTGAAAATATTTTTCGTGAAATGTTTATTTCTGTAAAGAATCGATTTATTGATTAGTTTAGAAACAAACTCACCAATGTCAACTATGAATGTTTCTTCAAACCTGCATTCACCATGCCTTTTCCTTGTTTTCCAAGAGAAGTTTGCTAGGTTGTAGCAGCTGAACGGCGTCATATGGACGCACCGTAACCTACCGTAGTGCCGCGAAAGAATCGGATACCGCGGTTTCTTTTCGCACCCCCAAATGTTCCTCAGAAACTAAAATTTCAGAAAAATATGAGGTATTGACCTGCTCTCTGAGGTATGGAATTAAACACCAACGATTTACTTGACAATAATTTTGGCCACTACGACAAGTCAAATTACGACTGGTAGTTTTCCCGAAGGATGCAATTATGTTATCTAGAGCTTAGGTTGTCTAATATGATTCAACTTTAGTTTGGAGACTCGAAAGGAATTTAGCACTACGATCCACCAAACAACCATTTTTTCTGCGACAGCACGCCAAATTACGCATTCTCCTCCACCGCACAGCTAGTAATTGAAATTGGTTTGGCCTTATGTTGAATATGAAAGGTTCAGGTGTAGGTAGTGAAATTGTTGAAAACAACGATGCATCCAACAACAATTTTGACCACTACGACAAGCCGAATTGCGGCCTGAGAGTTCCCCAAAAGACCGATTTTTCTACATTAAGGGAACAACAAACTTTTTCTATACCATATCAGTGATATGTGTGCATGTATAGCTATAACTGCTAATATTCAATCGATTTTCGTCACCTGCATTGACGTCAAGTGCAATTTCCTTCCGAAAAAAGTTTTCCGAGTTCAATGATATAATAATAAGCGCAGGTTATACGGTAGGCTGTTAATGATAGTGAAATGGCTTTTGAGATAAAGTTCATTATTTTTTTCAAACGGGCTTTCATAATATCTAATAACGTCACAAGGACAAATTAATTCTCACTAATAATTTTTCTAAGAACTCACAAGGAAAAAATAGGTGGATGTAGATTACATGAAAAAGATACTACGACACACCAAGCTACGCTAGTTTGAGGTCTGAGGGTAATAACATACAGAGTTAAGGACTCACGAGTAGTAGACCTAGATCTGAAAAAATGTTTATATCTTGAAACGATCGGCTGCTGTGGTAAAATGGCGTTCCACTCAATGAAAACCACCTCAAAAGTCTCAAAAAAAAGACCTCGAAATCGTGTTCAGCGCCCAAAATTACCCCCGGTGCAAAATTTTAGTGAATTACTGTCGTCCTCGGAGTTGGTCCGCATTTGCAGACCAAAATGAATCACGCAACAGTATGATAATCTTGATGGTCCCAGTACGATTCACCTTTCTCCTAGCGCGATTATCACGTCTCGCGTGATGCAACAGCCGTAGTCCGCGATTGCGGACCGGAATTTCGCTGCGAGAACGACAGTATAGGAGAAGTTATAAGGGTTGATAAAAAGCGCAACAACCCTCGAAGGCCAGTAAAGCCCTGTTCCCTCTATCTGAAGATCTGCGTTTGTGGTGTAGTGGTGGAGAGGTTCGGCTCACACGCGTGATACAAGGGTTCGAATCCGCTCCACGACAAAATTTTTGCATTCTATGGAATATTTATTTTTGGCCTTAAAATCACATTGTGACTTTCATAGGGACATTTTGTAGCCCATTATGACCTAGGAGCGATCCTGCTCGCTAAGTTCATTTCCTCTCTCGGTGGCACGGTATCGATACCATTGTGCTAAAAAAGGATTGCTACATGAGATTGGTTGAGATTTGTGGCTATCTATAGTCCACTTAGAGCTTCTCGCAATCAGCAGCGCGTAGCTATCGATCGATAATCGATGTGTTCGACCTGGGGCAGCCTCGACCTAGTGAAGTATGGCCCTGGCCCGTAATGGTGCTTGTTCTTCTTAATCTTGGAAACTCGATAAATTTTTTTGAAGTTTTTTAGGGGTGATCTCAGGAGCTGAACCCAAATTCGAAGACCAAAATCAATTTTTCGGGAGATTATCGCGCCTTACTGTAGGTATAAATGTACCTCTTTTACTTCAAATCGCCTAAATCATTCAGAAAATCGAAAACGGACCTTATTTTGGTCCCCATCACCCTAAAAAAGCCCCAGAGGCAGAATTTTTTGAGGGATGGGGTAGAGTTGTATGTGTTTCGGAGAACATGGAAGGTGTGTTAGCCCTATCTCATTTTTGGGGGTTCGCATGTCGAAAATTTTTCTCGCTCAAACTTCGCTCAGGGGGGGTAATTTGGGGCGCTGAACACCAATATAAGGTCCGTTTTCGGTTTTTCGGACTTCTGCTGTATGTTACGTCAGGTAGTACGTCATATAACTACTGCAATCAATCGCTTGGAGCCTATAAATTTTTTCAGATATAGGTTTACGTCTGCTCCCATCCAGCTGTGTGAATCCCCGAATGTGGTGTCTGATGTGGTTAGGTGGAATGTTTCCGGGCACCGGACGGGACGGCGGGCGCTCGCTGAGGCGCGCACCCGTTCCTCTTCATTCCTGACTTCATCTCTCTATCACAGGAGCCACCCCCCTTTCCGAGCGCCACGGGAAGGGGCGCTAACCACGTTACCGGCGCCTGAATAGCGCCTCTTCCGTGCTGGCATTCTTCACAGCATCCAGCTCTCTAAACACAACGCTATTGGGACATCTATTCGTAGAACTCATCTGTCCCGAACGCCACAACACCACTTGCTGACCTAGGTCTTCCAATCATTCTATTTGTAGGGGGTCAGAAAATTAGGGTAAGATCTACCCTAGCTTCCGATAGAATTGTAAGTGTGGTCATACGCCTTGTTTCGTAATTTATTCGACTGTAGTAATCAAAGCCAGTTTGCACCCGTAAAGCAGCAACAATTGGCTAAAATATAATTTTTTGGGTCAAATTGCACTTCAGGAACCCAACCCATTTGTATCTTCTCGTGCCGAGAGATCCTTCATGCGCTAACGAATATTCCTTAAACAAAGGCGGAATCTCAAGAAAAGCCATCATTTCGTTCCTAAGCTTTTCCTGTACATGCTCAAGCGAATTTCAGCCCCTAGCGCCTTACAGCTTGGCACCGTGTTCCCAATATGCGGGTCTGATTATGTTGCTGTCCAGGTCACTGCTGTTGCTGTCAGAACTTCTCCACTTATCCCGGACTGCAACAACAGTGGTCCACAAATTAGGAGAACAGGCTCAACTGACAGACGGGTCCGATTTCTGCCCGGTGCGGCTCGGGGCCGAGATCGTCTGAGCTATTTCACTCATTATCCTATATACTCTCTATTTCGGAGCCTATTCCATTGTGTTCTTACGTGGAGAGAAAAGAAGGGAAAACGTATAACAGAAAACGATCTAAAAGTGGGTGGTAATCGCGAGGATTATCTGATTCATCTGTTTAGCCCGCCCACTAAATGGAATAGTTGCCGTTCTAAAAGATTAGTTGTCGATATTATAACTACGCATTATCACGAGGCAGCTTGACATCTGAAAGTACCAGTCAGTCTTTCGATTTTGAATGATTTCTTGTGAAAGAAGAACAATGGAAAGTCTCTTAGCTAAGGAGTTAGGAGCGCAGTACCTTTTAGAACGTTTTTGCCCATTCTGTTACACTAAAAACACACAACAGACGTGTGAGAAAAACTCAAAGTTAGTTTCTGAGGATTCTTCACCTTCTCCACAAATTAAAGGTTGTGAGGGGAAAAATCAACAATAAGACTCTACTCTGGTTCTACCAATGCAAAAGCGTGATGAACGAAACCCTTTTCTCAGCTTGAACTACGTAAGCAATTCCCTGCACCAAGCCCCTCGACAGTTCGGCTAGTTCTCCCAATCTGCGGTTCGGCTTCTGTTGCTGTCCGAGCCACTGCTGTTGCTGTTCGGGTGAGGAAAGGAGCCCGGATAGCAACAGCAGAGGTCTGGAGATTTGAAGACGAGCCGAACTGTCAGGCGGTTGGGAACTGAGGATCGCGTGGGACCTCTAACAAGCTCAATTGAGACAATCTGGGGTGTTGTTAACCAGTTTTCCCGTTTTCACAGTTTGTTCATCCTTTATACGATAAGTGACAGCAAGAATCAGTATTGCGTGTTTATTTATAGATAAATAAATGAAAAAATATTTCAGACGTCTTCTCCGGTATGAATCTCTCCATGCAAGCTTTCAACACCACTCCAGCGCCGATTAAAGAGGAACAGGTAAATGACACGCTTTGTATCCCTTTCTTCCTTTATTTTCTTTTGAAATCTCGGAAAGAATACCAAGCAGGACAAGAGAGATTGCTTGGCTCCTTTTCAGCTGCCCCAATTCAATATGAGCTCATGTTTCAACTACTCTGGACTGAAATTGCCGGCATGTCATCCGGGTACATTTTCCCAGCCTGGTGAGTGAGGTTCATAAACATTTTTTTACGTCATCTCTCATCTTCTATCCTACTTTTTTTCTCCTTTTGCTTCCCTCCTTTTTTCACTCTCTCTTTTTCGCAGAAATCCTCATTCAGACATCTATGAAATTCCATGTTCTCAAATTAGAAACTGATCTTTTCTATACATTTGAGTCTGGTTCAGGTCTGAAACTGCACTTTATGATGCTATTTTCATGCATGTGCGTCTGTCTATGTGTGGCCTAGCTTTTTCTGGGTAACCCACAGATTGCTTAGGGATGGACTTGTGGTAGGCCGGCTGTCTAGAAAGAGAATAGGGTGAGGGGCAGCGGCTACGGTAGGCATGACAAACAAATTCAAGGCGAGCAATCTCCATGCGCATCCTGTTTTGGCAAGCTGCCCAGCGGCGCGATGTTCGAAAACACCGGAGGGAACGCTCAGAGTTAGATATACGGGGAAAGTAGCTGAAGGCAGGGTCCGGGCAGAATTTCGATTTCTGGATTTCCTGCTGAATTGGAGCGTATGCTGCAGGCACATAGTCCCAAGGAACATGCAAAAACAACAAAAAAACGGTCTTTTCCAAGTTATTCCTGTCATTTCACTGAACCACCGTGTCACAAAAGTGTGTGTGTTTTAGCCAGCGTCCAAGCATTCTTCAGAACTGCCGGGTACTGTGCTTCTCTGGGGCAAATCCCGGTCCGCAAATGCGTCTCAACACGCTTTGCGGCCGCACGCGCTCGATTCAGTTCAGTTTCCAGCGCCTTTCTGGCTTCCCTTATAGTTTTCTCCGTGTTTTTTGTTTCCAGTTTCCAAAACCCACCTAGAGTCGACAGATCGGCGACTGCAGCGCTGGAAACTCTTCCGACTCAAAAGCGTGCGACCGCAAAGCGTGTCGAGACGCAATTGCGGACCGGAATTTGGCCCAGAGAAGCACAGTAGATATCGGTAATTCTGGCCATGATCATAATGCTGTGAAGACGGTAATCACGGATTTCAACTCTGTTTTCTTTGGAAGCGAGGACTTATAGTTACTGAAACGTCCAGACGGTGTTGAGCTAGGCCAGCCCAATCTATCTAACTTTAATTTGAGTACCGTCGAAATTTGACCGGACCTTGCCTTTTAAAGTACTTGTATAAAAGTTCGAAATTCTTCTTAGTGTCAATAGTATCGGCAATCACCCAGTTATCCGAATACTTCTTCTAGAAATTCGGGAAAAAATCGGTTCTCAAAGACAATTTTCCATTTCTTGGGTGAGGCATAAATTCTGTGTTACATAGTGATTCCAGCTCAACTCGAATGGCACATGCAGCCAGCATGGTTCCTAGTGATGCTTTGCGTTCCACATTGAAGGTTGGCCGCAACTTGATGCAAATATATTTTAGCATATGGCACCGAGTTTGCGCCAATCTTCAAATAGGGAACCCAAAGTCTCACTAGGATCCATTGCGACTGTATATGTGTGCAATTCAGGCGAATGAAAATGTGATAGGACTTTCTAAAAGATACACATAGAAAGTTTTATGTCAATTTCTAATAGTTTTGGTATAGTCCAAACTGAGAAAATTTGTTAGTAGGGGCAGTGTTGGAAAGTCATATCGTCAATCTCTCGATGACGGGAAGCCGCGTCGAATCTAAGAACGCTCATGTTGAGTGTGTTGGGATGGACCCGGTACGGATAAAAAACGATCGATATTGCTCACCGCTGATTTTTCCAAGGTCAACAATCTTCCGTTCCTTCTTCTTTATTTTTTTCTTCCTTCATACCCTCCCCCTTTTTTTATATGTTTATATTGTAACTTTCCTATAGTGGCTCATGGGTGAATCCTGGAAATATTAGGAGATTCGGTTCAAAACATACCATGAAGAGAAAAATCTGCAACAACACCCCATGTGGATGATAAATAAAATATATAAATGACAAAATGATTGAAATAAATTTCAAATGAACTCCCCATGATAAAAAAGTGATGAAAAAGGCGAATTGGATGAGCCATATCGATCGTTTTCATCGGCAACGGGGCCACCACACACGCTCGACACGTGCGCCCCTAGTTGCGACGCTGCTTGTCCCCATCCAGAGATTGACTACAACTTATTTTTTCTATGTTTTTTTTTACGCACATATGTTCATGAGGTGGATGATAATTGCGGAGGCACCTCACAAAGTCTGCCATTCATGAGTTATGAAAACTTTCTATCTCAGAAAAATCAGAACAAGTTACTTGCAATATAAATGTAACGTACTTGAATGTCTCAAGTAACGTGCATTTATATCACATGTGAGTTGAACCAATAACATGTAACCTACATTCATATATTCACCATGGGTTTCCATCATGCGACGCAGACAAAACGCGTCCGCACGCGTTCCAAATCACACGGGGCTCTCTCTGTTAGTCTGGGGTCGAACACCTCAAACTTGGGTTATTGAACCGACAGCAACGCCTGTTCTAAGCCTGAATCCGTGAGTGTGTCGTACATTCCACTTGGAAATGTGTTCCTGGCCGATTTAAGTTACTTGCAAGTTATTTTATGCCATATAAATTACACGTAACATATCGGAGGCGGTTTCCCGCCGATATATTACATGTAACTTAAATGACCTAAGACAAGTGGCTAGTAACTTACATTGGTTTATATATGTTCCACGCTTATAGCTTGCTTGCGATCTTTTACGTTACAAGTAACCTGTTTTCATTTTCCTCAGCTGCCGCCGATATGTTGCATGAAACTTGAATGACCTGAGATAAGTGGCAGATACGTTTTTCGGCTTAGATACGTTTCAGGTGACTTAATTTCGGCCTCTTGCATTACAAGCGGCTTTTTTCATTTTTCCGAGATAATCCGAAAAAACCCTGAAACATTAAATTTTGCATCTTACGCCTACATACTTGGGTGTGTTTGCTCAATAGAAGTCGAAACGTCGGAAATGGACTATCGATCTAGAATAAAGACACCTCTTTGTGTCTTTTTCACAACATTTTTCAAAATGAGAAGATTTTGATGCGCTTATTCAGATGTTAGGATCCCTCGGCATAAATAGTACTCAACACCTTGGAAAGTGCTCAAAACTTTGGAAACTCTTCCATCATGTGGGCGGGTTTATCCGATGAATCGGCTGATACACGCAATTTTCATTCAATTCTAGACCCTTTTCCGCTTTTAATTCATGAAATATTTCAAATATCACCTCCAGAACTTGTCGATTGTTTGAGTAATTAGAAAAAGCGGATTTCAGTTTTAATGAATGATTTTGAACCAGCGCTGTTGAACGATTCCAATCAATAATTTTGACAATGGACTTTTTAGATGCTTGAACTGGACTATTTTCGTTTCTAAAGCCACATTATGAAATATATTATTTTTGTTTCAATCATGCTTTTGAAAACCAAATGTGAATACATTCTATACTACATATTAGAACCGACCACCAGTGACAATTGCGCCGCCATTCCCATCCAGATATGAGTCCGTTTGGACAGCTGAGCGTGTGGTGGTGTCGCGTGGTCGGCTCGATTACCTGGTTACCGTAGGCCGATATTGATAGTTTAATTGGTCTATTATGCGCTAAACGCTGGCGCACTCTTAGTGCTGCGGCCAGGCAAGGGGAGGGGGAGCTCTAGTCGATTGTCGAGGCTGTGGCGGCGAGTCGCCTTGGATGGCTCACGGCCTGGCCAGCTGGTAACCACAAGAGGGATTACTGTACGATATCCAGTGAATGCGATCCTTTCAGCAAACACTGCATGAATTGTCGGGCTCCTTGAATCAGGAGAATGGGCAGGGTGTGGTTGAGGGTAGGGTATACAAGCTGTCAGCTGTAGATGACTCAAGTCAGGATTTCTCTTTCTGAGTAACAATGTGCCGGGGTTCGCGTGCTAGATGACATTCAATCAGTTCCGAAGAGGAGGAGGCAATCGAGTGAAGTTCGTTTCCGGCGCTGAGGAATTCGCGCGCCAGTGGGCCATAACGAAGTGCTAGAACAAGTGCAATCATTCGCCGCGGATGCGCATAGGCGACAGTAATGACAATTGCCCGGTGAGGAGGCTATGGGTATGGCTAGACGAATGCGGAAGGTCGTTAACGCAGCCACCGCACAAATGATGTTAGTGGCGTCTGGAAGGGTCATTGACATGCCAAAGGAGTTCGTCAATGGAAAGCCGTTAGGGGTGACTGAAGCTGTGTGTTCGTCAGTGATTTTACTTACGAGGGAGGTATACAAAGCGTAGGTCAGATCTGCTGAATCGAATCGTACCGCTAGTATCTCTTGAGCATCTATAGTAAAACTTCGCAGTACCCCGTCCCGAGCCACTGCTTCCGAGAAGTTATGAGCTCAAAACGGTCGTTTATGGTGCTTTTTGTACCTTCCAAAACGCCCAGTGAACTTTCGAAAATCTGGAAACGGACCTCATAATCGTGTTCAGCCCCCAAAACAGCCACTCTGAGCAAAGTTTTGGTCAAAGCACATTTTCCGAACTTTGTGCAGACTGATAGCGTTTTGCTCTTGAACGGGTTTTCGGTTGAGCGGTTACTTATATCAATTAAAGGCAGTGTCCACGAAAAGAATCGTTATTCTGCTTTTCCGCCTATCTTGAAGACGGTCCCATGCTGATTCAAATGATGTTTTTGGAATCGTACCAAGACCTCCTAGGAACAGCGTTATGGTCCCTCAAAAATTGAGCTAGGAAGCATGGTTGTCGAGTTGTCCGAGGCTTGTAACTTCCGTCTTTTGCAGCCGATGTATGCGAGCTGACCTGAGTAAAGAGAGAAGTTGAGAATGAAGGGAAGAACGGGGCTGTTGATCGGGAACCATCGCCTGTTTCACAATCTCGAGCATTCATTTGTTCAAGTCGGTGGGCGTGGAAAGTGCATCTGGGGTGTGACGAGCTGACGGGTGTCCAACTTTGGGGCCGTAGGGAACCGTTCCGAGCTCATTTTTCTTAATTTTCAACGTTAGTGTTGCGCTAGGCCCCGCAGCTGCCGATCTCCACCAAAGAATCAAACATGGTTTTTATCGTGGACACTGCCTTTAAAGGCAGTGTTCACGATAAAAGTCGTTTTTCTGTTTTTCCGCCTATCTTGAGAACGGTCCCATGCTGATTTTAATCATGTCCCTAGAATCGTACAAGACCCCCTTGAAACAGAGTTATGGCCCCTCAAAATTCAGCTAGGACGAGTTGTCTGAGGCTTGTAACTCCCGTTTTCTTGCAGCCGATGTGTGCGAGCTGACCTGAGTAAAGAGAGAAGTTGAGAATGAAGGGAAGAACGGGGCTTTGGATCGGAAACCATTGCTCATCTAACCACGAATTCAGAGAAACTGTTACAGGACGTGTGTGGAGTGGCCCAATGGGTTAGCTGGCCCACGAGACTTTTACCCACTTACTGGCCGTTTTTCGTCGCACTTCCGTTCCCAATTTTCTTAGAGGGATCCAAAGGTTACGTTTTAGCCAAAAAACGTGCAACTTTTTCTTCGTGAACACTGCCTTTAAAGGTTCTGAAAGCGCAACAGAAAATTGTTCCAGATTTGACCTTAATTTCTACCAGGGGTGCATTCCAAGAACATTCCCATGGCGAAACGTGTGCATGGAAACGTAGCCACTGCCGCGTGGAAGCAATGTACAGTTATCATTCGTAGCCAAGGGAAGTAAATTTGTTCATGAAAAAGGCTATTTTTCCTCCCAAAGCGTCGTTAGGAACATTCTTGGAACGCACCCCAGGGAGATTATTTGGGGCGCTGATCTCAAATCTGAGAAGCACTTGTCGACTTCCCAAGTTTTCGACTAAGTTCCTTCAAAGCCTTCAATCGAGGGAATTTTTGAGGACAAAATGTGGCTTTTGATGATTTCTGGAACGCTGCGTTTTCCGAAAAGTTCTCAAGCTAGTTTAATGAAGGACTTCAAAAATTACACCTACAAAAACCTTGAGACTCTCTCACCTTCACCTGACTACTAAAGAAAGCATACAGACTGCTATCCATTACTTGTACAAATACTGCTTAAAGTTTCGTCGCACTTCGTCGAGCGCAACGTTTCTGATAAACGATTGCGAAAACTATTTCCTTCGAGAACAAAGCGATTTCAGGGAATATTGGCACACAAGTCACATAGTTAGGTAGCAAATTGATCTCTGAATATGACAGCGTTTTCAGACTTCGAAAAAGCCTTTATTCAAAGAAGTTAGATGCATAGGACGTTTTTTTGCCACGTTGTACAGACGCTTTCCGTTTTTACAAAACTTGAAAGTTGACACGAAGCAAAGATTCAAGAAATGAAGATTTAAGATTTCACGGGAAAAGAACCGCGGTTGAGGACGCAATTTTACACAGCACTTGCAAAATGACGGTCAATGTACTATGCGATAGCTAGGCGCACTCAGAACATAAAATATTTTTTGAACAGTTTTTATCCGTTGCTTATAAATATTCGGCAACAAATGTCCTAGTAAACTGTAAAATTAGACAGATTAGAACCATTTGGTAAGAGAATGGCTAACAGATAAGAGATGGCTCATTATTCGCTGATTTCACTCCACTTTAGTGGCTTACAAATGCGTAACGACATAGTTGAACCAATCCCAAATCAATGGCATCCACTCGATCTTATGTCCTAAAAGAGAACTGGTCCTTCCAGGGCGAGGATCGAACTCTGAATTTATGTATCAGCTCATCTAGCTGCGCTAAACACATTCATGTTCAATGTACTAGAATAGTATAATAACCCTTGCTGTCTCGAAAGCCGCCGCGAAAATGACCCTTAAGTGTCCTCAACGAGTCTCTTATGCAACTGTCACCTCATCGATGAGGTTAAGCACAGCGGTTAAGAAGCTGCCGACAACCAGGTGGCCGCTTGGTCTATGCCAAACCACTTAACACCTACTCGAAGCCGCACATCATCGCCGAGAAACAATGCCGAATAGCTGGAAAGCGGATCGGCTCCGGATAATGATAGGTTCCGCCAATAGTAGGGCACTTAATGGAAGCCGTTTAAGACGATGAGCCGAGATGATGAGGTTATTAAGCAGGGCAGTATGAGTCAGCAAAGGGAAGTTTTCTGGAAAAAAACTCCCCCATTGTCAAGAGATGTGAGACGTGATCCGTATCTCAATGAGGAATCTTCCAGTAGCAGCCAATCACGGCGGAAGGAAGGAAGGGTAATGATCTTTCAGCCTATCGTAGTCTGCCTGGAAGTGTGGGTAATCACATAAGATTTGCAGGGCAGTAATGCTCCAGTTAGATCACAATATTGCAAATATGACACAGTAACATCAATTTCCATGTGGAGCCAGTGGTGTGCAGTATTCTGTTACCTCCACGCTTAACACCATACTCGACGTCAGTTTTGTATCTAGACATACCATGCACAAAAATAAGGGCAAGGTCGGGGAGCGTTTTTCTGACAAATTCTCTTTAGAGTGGTTACTTCAATCTAAAATCGACTGCGGAAAACTAGTTCTCATTCAACGAGTATACGTAGATACAATACTGCTGGTAGGATTTGGTGAGAAGGCGCGCGAAGACGCGTTTTCACGTCCCTAGGGTATTTTTTAATAACTCCCCTCAAATAATGTCTAATTCTAATTAGGAAGATTAATTGAAATTTTCTTGAGATCCAACGATGTTATTGAATACCACGGTATATGAAGGCTCGAACAAAAAAAATGGGGTGCAATTTGGGTGCCATACAATGTTCAAATACAGTTCGCTGCAGCACAGTGATGTGTGTACTGTAGTTCTCTGAGCCAAATTCCGGTCCGCAATTGCGGACTACGGCTATTGCATCATACGACACGTGTTAGGCCGTAGTTATAAACCGGCGGTACGCTGCGGAAATAGCAAGACAACTACCACTTAAGTACGTCCAAATGTGCTGAGGCATGCCAAAAGGAAGAGTTGTCTCAGAAAAACGCGCCGGAAAACCGCACCGAGCAGTTATACACGATGCGGCACTGTATACTGTATCCCTGCGGGACCTACACCGCTGGACATTTGCCAATTTCCATCAGCTGATTATTTTTGAGATACAAACTTGTTAAAACATCATCAAAACGATATAACGAGCACTGTTATGACAAGATCAATAGATTTCTACTGTTTTTCTGCAAAAAAAAACCAGTGATAGAGGCGTGACAGATCGATAAAATACATTTGAAACGCCCGGAAATCGTTAGTCTGCAATATTGCTGGTACGACGTCAGAAGACGCAAAATTGCAGAAGAGTCCCTGATCCACGCAGCAAGCGGCGGCGATGTGATCGCGGGACGTTTTCATTTCTTGTATAACTAGGGCCTTAATTTCGTGATAACAAAGATTATTTAGGATCTACCACGTTTCGCCCAGAGGTGTTAATGCAGTATCAGCCGTAGTCCGCAAATTCGGACCGGAATTTAGTCCAGATAACGACAGCATGTACGGTGTCAAAATCCGAGAATCAGACTCCCAACACTTTTCGTTCAAATTGAAACCCTAGTCAGTACAATTTCGTCAAATAGACCATTTGTCACTATTCGGGAAACTCTGCCCTATTCGGCTCAACGCTTCCCACGGAAATTCTGGAAGCCTGATTAGGCTTTTCGCTAGTTCAAAAATGCTACGATGGATTTTGGCTTGAAAACGTTTTGTGGGGTTATTTGCAGTGCCTAACCGTGTATCGAGTTTCGATAGATTATGGTAGGTTACGGTGGGTACACGACACTTTGGGCGAAGTCTCAGATTTGGCAAAACAATATGTAGTGGGGGGCCAGGGTTTGGTGTGCTGAGCACGAATTTAAGGTCCTTCTCCATCTGTTGATAATTTGAGATAGATTAAGTACGTTGTCTACATGACACTGTACCTACCATAACCTGCAGTAATCCTCAATACATAAATCCCCAATATTGACGCAAGGACCCCAGATTCGTGATCAGCAGCCGAAGTAACCTCAACATAGAAGTTTTGAGTCAAATTCGATACATTTTTTCCGAACACCTCAAAAGTTCCCTAATGCCCCCCTTTTCGCCCTCTTGCGTAGCTTCGAAAAAAAATGCGTACAACTTTGCTCGGATGAAGACTCACAAGGGAACCCCAATAAGTCATAGTGAGCATTCCAAATCAAATGTACTTTTCTAGAACCATTTTCGGACGAAAAATCCCGAATATGCTAATCGCAACTGCCTAGACCCACTCTGAAAAAAGTTATGAGCGTTTTTTAAAGCTTCGCGGCAAGGTAAGGGTACAACCCCATAGAATTTTTAAGGTGTTTTAAAATTATTTTTCTTCGGATTTCGCTAAAAACATGTATGGAGGGGTAATCTGGGGTGCTAAAAACGAATATGGGGTTTGCTTGCACAAATTTTGAGGTTTAGTGTCGGTTACGGTAGGTAACATGCCATTTAGGAGGCAAAACCTACCTCAATATTCCGATAATCGACAAGTGGACATCGAATTCGTATTCAGCACCACAAATAACCCCCACATAGAAACTTTGAGACAATACCGTTGCTTTGACCAAACTACCGTAAACCCACCGTAATCTACCGTAAGCTGTCAAAAATCGATAAACTGTTATCAGATTCGTGTTCAGCTCTCCAAATAACCCTCAGAGAAATAATTTGAGCATGATCTATAGTAGCACTCCGGAAATCGTCAAAAGTCGCGAATCGCGATTTACCATGAAATTCTCCCCCGATGGGAATCTGTGAACGAATACAGACGAAAACTGCCGAAAATCGATAAATGAACCTCAGATTCGTGATCAGCACCCCAAATAACCGCCCTGAGTGAATTTTTAGCCAAATCTGGTTTATTTTTCTAAAACGCTTCGAGAGCCCTCTAATTGGGATAAATAAACCCCCAACCGAGAATCCGTATAAGTCCAAAACTCTGTTAGTCTGCGCAAAGTTTGCAAAATGTTCCTTCAACCAAACTTTGCTTAGTGGGGTAGTTTTGGGCGCTGAACACGACTACGAGTTCCGTTTCCGGATTTTCATAGAAATAATGCGCCTTTTGGAGGGTAAAATAGGTACAAAAATCAGTGAAAAAATGCCTATAACTTCTTTCAGAGTGAGTCTAGGCAGCTGCGATGGGCATATTCGGACTTTTCGTCTAAGAATCGTTCTAGGAAAGCACATTTCATTTGGAGTGGTCACTATGACTTATTGTAGTTCCCTTGTCAGCAAAATCTGATATCAGATTAGGAGAAAGCGTGTCAGAATTGACCTGAAAACATTCATCACCTTTCGAATCCGGGAGAACACCATGCGAGATTTCCTAATAATCAGCCTAGATAACTGCACGTATAGTCTTCGAGCCTGATCCAGAACAGTTCTTTTGGAAAAAAACCATGTGAGTGAATACAAACGAGAAAATTCTGGGATGATGACTACCGATCCAAACCCTTACCTTTTCGCAAGGATTCGGAAACGCCTCCAATTCTATTCAGCCTAATTTTAGGCGGACCTGGGAGGCATATATAAATTTTAGGTCTAAAATCGTATTTCTTCTGGTGCGTACAAGCTTTCAAAATAAACTTTCCTTGCTAGCCGTTAGTATAAATGCAATATCGTTTTGACTGCACTCACCACATCTCACTTGACTCCAACCTTATTTTTGTGGTCTCTGAGTGTTCCAGGAACCAGTAGCATTTTAGTGCTAATGTAAACACTTTGTTTTTAATTCTTTGATACCCTGTGCATTTAAGAAATTCGATTGACTAGTTGAAATACTTATTTTATTTACCAACAGGAGAACAATAGCAGTAATTCAATATAATTAAGTATGGATGTCTGCTGATTCGACTAGCATTGTGTTGTGAAGCATGTTTAGGGTCATTATGGTTAACCATAGGCGATTTGTCGTACGCGCACATACTCCTCACCATATGCCTCTACAGTGGCAATCTTCTCAGGTGTTCGTCAAGGCTGTCTAATTGGCCAATGCCTCCACCTTGTTCCACCTGTACGATTTAACACCGCGCTGAACACAGCATTCTACAGCAGCTGTGCTTGACATGATGACCTTAACGACCTCTCTGCCAGTGATTTAATCGTTCTCGGTTGACACACACAGATTAGCAAATTGCATTGCATTCTTGTGCGACTAATTAGGATGGGTCTAATCAGTTTAGCTCTAACCCTACAGTAGTCGCCAGCATGCAGTGAAGCGCAGTGCATGCCAATTAGTCGGGGAATCTTGACTTGGAAATCAGAACAGGACCCTCTCGCTCTCGAGGGCGGCGAATTCAATATCAGGCGATTAGGGCGAATTTCGGCACACATCATCACAAGTAGCAGAGTGTGAGCTGAGGGCGGAGAAGCAGATGTCGGCGCAGTGGTCTGGGGCGAGGAGTTAAGTAGATGCGGCGAACAATCGCGTGACACAAGAGACAAGAGCCGACTGATGAGACAGAGACGTATACCCTTTTCAGTAGTTGGTTCGTTAGTTGGCCAGCAAGATTCCATCAGCCCTCCATTGACCTTAGAAGTTGGGACGCTTCGGGTAACGCTAAGTAGCTACCATATGAAAGCATTGCATGCTTGACTGTCTTTGAGCATTAACGAATAACCATCAGACGGTAGGAATTCGATTTTCTAGCTCTTGAACACTCCAGCCGAAATCACCGCATTATAATATAGTAAGCAATAGACGGAGCAAAAATATTAGTATCATTAGCACTATAAGGAGTAGTGTAGTAGTATTAGTTTGTAAGTGAGTTAGTAGCATTATTAGTTACATTATTCTTAGTAGTACTGAAAGTAGCATTGGCATGGATCCTGAAGAAACTTTGCGTTCTTCATTGGAGGTAGGCGCAAACTCGGTGCACCTATGTTATAGCATATGGCACCGAGTCCGCGCCACGCTTCAACAGTGTACGAGAAGTCTCTATAGGTGCCGACGTTATTATTGTTATAAGAGTTATATTAATGGCAGGAGTGAAAGTTACAGTATTAATATGTAGTAGTAGGAACATGGGTAGTGTAGCATAAGTTAGTGATTGTGCAAGTAGTGTTCTTGTAGTAGTGTTGTACCAGTATGACTGACGGAATAAAAGTTTATACTAGTAGAATCTAGGGTGTAGGGAGAGAGCCGGTGGTGCGGTTGCGGCCTTAGCTGAAATTTACTGTAATATCGATCAATAAGTCCGCGTAACCTGATGATTGTTTTGAAAGTCTTGCACAGAAAGCGGGTCCACGAAATTTCTCCGTTCCATTTGTGATGTTTCAACCAAGTGCAATATTCCAATCGGAAGCTCAATTCCCATTCTGTGTGATAGCGTTGATACCTGGATAGCACGTTGTTGATAAACAGAAGAAAATGCTGGTCTTTGTTCTTTTCCTTTGCATCTTTCATCCATGTCATATATGTACACATATGTCATCATCACCACTGCCTTTGTTTTCATTTTATCCTGTGTCCTACCTTGTCAACCATTTATATCAATTTTGAATTTTTTTCAGAATTTTTTTTGGAGTGCACCAAAATCAGTCTAAATATTTTCAGATCCATACCAGATTCTTGGACCAACGTGTAGTCGTCTTGCGCATTCAGGTGTGTTTCTTCCTCGATCAATTTGTTTTCAGTAGTCGACCAAAAAATCCTACCCCACTTTCTAAATCATCAATGTTCAGGGAGTGGACAAACACAACTATGGCAATTTTTGCTGGAATTGCTGGCCGACAAGCGATATGACGACGTCATCACATGGGAAGGCACACAGGGCGAATTCAAACTGGTTGATCCGGATGAGGTGGCCAGGTTGGTGAAGGGGACCGTAATTTCAATAGAGTTGTTTTATGTTACCCATAAGAAACTTCCATGATCTTAATTTTTGTGGTTCAGAAAATGGGGAGAGCGAAAGTCGAAACCAAACATGAACTATGACAAGATGTCGCGAGCCCTTCGTTACTACTACGATAAGAACATAATGTGCAAAGTTCACGGAAAGCGATACGCGTACAAGTTCGATTTTCAAGGTTAGTTTTGTTTCCGGAGAGAATGCGGGTATGCGCATCAGTATTTTCATTACCAGTCCAGAATAGTCTTAATTCTAGGAATAGCCCAAGCACTACAACCGCAAACCGCTGGCGCCGGTGCAGACTACCTCTCACCACAGACGGTGAACCGATTACAACAGGACTTCATGCAGGGCGGATGGTCTGCCAATTATAGGTCACTCATTCCAACTGGGTTACAGGTATGTACTTATAGCGTCAACTAGTCAGATCAAGCCGATGCAGTGCATAGCGTACATATCTTCAGACGAGCGGTGCCTTCTTCAACCCGTCGACGATGGGGTATGGTGGATTCGGTGGTGGTAACAATGCTGCGTTACAGAGGAATTTCCCGATTTACGGGTCCAACATGACCAACTACTCAAAGTGCTTGTGATTTGACAAACAAACTCATTAATGATCCGTGTCATTCAAATAGGAAGCAGCGACGCTGGTAGGCGGGAAAAGTGACATGCCGAAAAGCAAATGGACGATGGCCACCAAACGAATGATTTCGCGCCTGATAGCTGAGTGCGACGTACTATCTGAATGACACAGACGATATATACTTGAATGTTTGCATGGTCCGTAATAGCACTTGTTACAAATATTTTCACACCTGTGATGATGACCAAATTGGCCGTAACCGTTACGTTTCAGTCGCTACATTAAGGACAGCTATATATTGGCTAAACGAATGTCAAACTATGAAATTTCAATTATTTTGCTCTCTCCATTCATTATTAGTGTGTATTGGCGTTGCTCCGTTTCTTGTATCTAGTCAGTCAGCGTAGAGATCTCCATGACGGGAAAATCATGCTACTCTATTCGATGTATTCGTTTGTTCTGCATATGTACATATAGAAATACTATTACACCTACTCAACGTTAGAACAAGGGTGAGAACCATGCTCTCTTTCTCTCTGAAGGGTTTTAGAAAATATTTTTTTTCTCTTCACCTTTCTCCCAGTTTGTCCATTCATTTTGATGCTTCTATTTCCAAGATTTCAAGGCAGTCTCCAGTTGTCTGAGACTCACCTCATCTTTGTTGCTCTTTCGATGATGATGATGAGAATATTTTACGAATAAAATACGTGGCTTTTGCGTTGCAGTGTACATTGAGTTCGCACCTCACTCTCATTGTCAGTTGACATCATCCACACAAGGAGTACCTCCTACTCTGGAAAGAACTGCCGAGGCTATATCGGGAACCTATTGTAAACGGCCGGTATGTAGCGTACAGATTACCGGCGGACTCGCGGTAGCATCAAGGCGTTGCCTAGGTTCCGCCGGCAGACCTCTTCTCGGTAAGTTTGCGTCAATTTCGAGGTATAGTCTGGGCCGCTCATTTTGAGCCGGTCGGAGCAAGGTTTTATTCATACGTATCGACCGGGCAGGTGTCGGAGGGTCACAGACGCAAATAGCACCAACCCTGACAGGGGCCTTTGAAGCTTTGCCGGCCAGCGTACCTCTTTCTAGTCTACGGTAAAATCAACGTCCTTGTCATTACCAGTGGTGGCGCAGCCGGTAGGGAGGAGAAGTGTTGGGCGTGAGACGTTAGCAGAATCTCATCCTGTAGGCTTTTCTTCGCAAATTCACAGAACAGTCATGTTTTGATTAGGGATTGCTTTTCGAATTCCATGTTATCCTTTTGCCGAGCTTTAGAGCCACACTCACAGCGAAAGAGACCAGGGTAGCCGAGACTCTGAATTTCATCCCCCAGCAAGGATTCTCGACGGCACCAACATCACAATGGAAGACGATACGCCAATCACTCAACATTTATGCTCCATGACCCCTTTCTACGCTCAACGTCGATCATTTCTGCCCCAAACTACATCTCCGAGTGGCTGCTTTTGTATGACTGAACGTGAACACGAGGAATCCGCTTTAAGGTTCGCAAGTGACTATGATGAATGACACTAGTGCTAATGTCACACAGCTGTCGTGACCTTCGTAATATTCCGTGAAACACAATATAGACACCATACTAGTGTTCGGCGTCTCAGCTAACCCTCAGATAACCCAGTTTGCGCCAACCTCCAATTCGGAATGCAAAGTCTCTTCAGGATCCATGCCGATGTTAGAGCCGAGCTTGTGTTTCTGGTGGCGATTGGTTGCCATAATACATACAATCTCTACAGAACTCACAACAGTTTTGATCCTTCCAGGTTGGTCGAATTTGCTTATAGTCACTAAGGCAAACATGCAAAACTTCCTGTCTGAATAGGGAAAAAATGAAATTAAAGCATTTTTCATAGTCCTCACCGCAAGCGCGGCACGCGCGTGACGTGCGAAGGACTATGAAACTTTTCACCGCGCGGGACGAGCGGAAAGCCACTATAAAATCTCCAGCGGCACCGTCATGGCGGTGCGGGTAAAAGTCGGGCCTTAACTGGGACTTGTACAGAAATTCCAGGCTTGCATTTGCTTATTGATTGAAACGGTAAAACCGCCACGGCGCTTTTGGCGGCGCCGCTATGGCGATGCTGATGGACTATGAAAGTTCTTACCGCGCGTCCCGCACTTGCGGTGAGGACTATGAACGATGCCTTAGTGGAAAAACAAATAACACAGTTATGTAGAGCAGGAAAAAATACTTTCTAATGGTAACAAACACTTCGCTAAACGAAATCACAAATCATTTAAATAAAGCTCCAAAAAAAAACCGAACTAGCTTATTCCCCAACGTAATACTTCCGTCCCCGAGCGACGCAGCGACGTGCAATTCTATAATGTCGTGCCGCGCCGAGTGATCAATAATACACAATTGCACTCTGCCGCGCCCCTTTGCAGCGAACTTATAAACGAAGCCTAATGCGGCGAGCGTAGAATGACTGCGAAATTCATCCAGGATGAAACTCAAGTTTGGGGACTACGTGCTGAAAAACTTCTAGAAGATGCTTTGCCCTCAAGTATCATTCGTGTTTCACCTATAAGATCATTCGCGCAGGAATTAAGACACGTCGGAGCAGATTGAAAAAGACAATTTCCAGCCCAGAATTCAATTCCCATTCTCATGTCGCTCCCTTAGAAATATGAAAACAAGTTATTTATAATATTTATAAAAGGTCGAGAAATGGTCATTTGTGACATGCATAGAACGACTTGGGTTACTTGCAACTTATCTCAGACGATGTAAGCTAAGCGAAGCTGAATGTAACACTTCGACGGCACATGTCAGCTTGTGGATGCACGCGCGTCTCTGATATGTTGCATGTAGCCGAGATGGCCTACAATAAGTCGCACGTAACATACCTTGGCCAAGATATGCTATAACTGAGTTGCTTTGAAGGATTTGATGATTGACCATCCCCAACTGTCACGGTCGCGGAAGGATTATAGTACAATCACGTCGCGAAGCATGTCGCTGCCCCAAGCGACAGGTCTGCGATCGATAAAATTTCAATTAAAAATCAAATAGCGAAGCAGACGCTGAATGCAGCGACAGGCTCTGCGACGTGAGTACACCATAGGCCGAAAGCTGCGACGTCGCTGTAGCTGTGTCAGCCGTCGCTTTCGGTCAGGACAAAGAAAATTTCGGTACCATACTCGGTCGCTGGCACCCGCCACAGCCCACACTGCTTTGCTTTGAGACGGGAAGCCTTGACAGCGTTCGGTTACCGCAGTATTAACGATTCAGGTATAGCAACTCTGTTCAATCCAGTGACAGCGACGGATGATGCAAAATACGCTTCTAAGACAGCGCATTTATATTCTGTGAGCACGGTCCCCACCCGATTCCTTAGAGCTGATCGAAAACGTCGCGGTCGCAAAATTTTGACATAACAATCTCAGACAGTAGGTGCGGAATGACCGCTGGCAATCGAGGTCTTTCCGGGCGGTACGCCGGCAAGTTGCGGGCGGATCGCTGCTCATCGTAGCCTCGGCGGGCGGATCGCTGCCTCTCGTCGTCTCAGCGGGCGGGTCGCAGCATTTTGGCGGGCGGATAGCGGCACTTGGGAAAGTTGATCACGCTAGCGGGCGGATCGCCGGCAAGATCTAAAGCGGCGATCCACCCGCTAGGGCTCTGATAGCCAGCGATCCGCCCGCCGCTGCTTTGATAGCCAGCGATCCACCCGCTCAAATTTTACACGGTGAAACTTGTCAATCATTGACGAGTTCTTTTCTGTTATCAGTATCATGCTCAGAGTAAACAAACCGAAGGGTATAAAAGGCACTCCATCGCTCATAACGCTCACTGGGCATTTCGAGACCGATCCATCCTGGAAGTTGACCTGAAGTCACCTTTGAAGAATCACTCAGAGGCCGAAGGATAATTTTTGGCAGCTGAGTGGATGGTCCCCACGGCTAGGGGGGGGTGGTCCCGCACAAGGAGACCGTGGTGGGAACCACCGGAAACCAACATGTGGCATCGAGAGCGGATCGCTGGCTGATGGCGGGCAGATCGCTGGCTACTGGCGGGCGGATCACTGGCTACTGCCGGGCGGATCACTGGCTACAGCCGGGCGGATCGCTGGCTACTGGCGGGCGGATCGCTGGCTACTGCCGGGCGGATGGCGGTGAGGATGTCAATCCGCCCGTCAAAAGCCAGCGGTCCGCCCGCGCCCTCTGTCTGAGATTGCTTTAGCTCCCACAAAATCTGCCTCGACTTTGTGAAGACGAACTATTTTTACGCGATTTGTTCAACTACATTTTTGTACCTGTTTTCTGATCTGATATTCGGGACAATACTGTAGAGCACGGTACGTTAAAGGCAGTGTCCACGATAAAAACCATGTCTGATTTTTTTGGGGGGGGGCCTAGCGGAACCCTAACGTTGAAAAAACTGAGAAAAATGAGCTCGGAACGGTCCCCTACGGCCCGAAAGTTGGACACCCGTCAGCTCGTCACCCCCAGATGCACTTTCCACGCCCACCGACGTGAATAAATGAATGCTCGAGATTGTGAGATGAGCGATGGTTTCCGATCAATAGCCCCGTTCTTCCCTTCATTCTCAACTTCTCTCTCTACTCAGGCCAGCTCGCATACATCGGCTGCAAAAGACGGAAGGTACAAGCCTCGGACAACTCGTCCACCATGTTTCCTTAGCTCAATATTTGAGGGACCATAACCCCGTTCACTGAAGGGCTTGTGCGATTTCAGAGATACCATTGGAATCAGCATGGGGCCGTTTTCAAGATAGGCAAAAAAAACAGAAAAACGATTTCTATCGTGAACACTGCCTTTAAGTGAATCGCAACATATTTTGTGAGGTTTTACTTAGACAATAACAGTATGCTCAAATCCACTGATAGTATGCAGTATCATATGGCCGATAAATACCTGACTGAAGTAGGTTTCATTGCTCACTCAACTGTGCTAAGAAGATGGGGTCCACTCAGCCCTATTCAAAAGTCAGTTCGTCAGGGATCACCTCCAAAGTCATCACCTTGTTGGTCTGTTCCATGGAGCCCAGTTATCAGCGGAAATGTGGTGGTCATCGCTTATTTCAATCCCTAAAGCCCCTTTCACACTTGCCCGACCGACGTCGGACGACTCGTTATCGAATGTTTAATATCTATCTACCCTACCCTACCCATCTTATCTATTTTAACTTATCAAATTCGATAACGAGTCGTCCGACGTCGGCCGGCAAACTATGAAAGGGGCTTAAAGGTGCGGTAAAAACGAGGGAGAAGTATGGGAAGAGCAAGATTCTTGATTGGACGCACTACGGGGCTAGCGACAGCTCACTCGCAGCGTCTCTCCCGTTTTTCCCGCCTCTTGAGGGGTAGGAATACACTATTGCCACCACCCCAGCGAAGACTGCGCGGAGTGCTGCGGAACACAAAAAAATTGGGGTCTTCCGAGGCCAAGGCAGCTAATCAATAATTTTAGAAGTCTTCCGCTTTTCCGTTCAAAAAACCACGTTCCACGATTTTTTTTGGCGTTTCGCACCACAGAATTATAAAACTCAAACCGCAGATTTCATCCACCGTAACCCGATGGACATTATGAGAGTAAAGGAACACATCTGCATCTTATTTACAACCGTGATAAAATGTCGGTTGGTGGATGATCACGCTCCTAGGAAGCAATTCACTCCGACACTTGCGAACGTTAAAACACGCCTGTCGAAGTGACAAAACATGTTTACCTGCAATCACCTGTCTGAACACGTTTGATCGATACGTATGATTTGTTTAGGAGCAGAACGGTTTCCCAAATCTCCATACTCGTACTCAAGGTACTCTTTCGGGATAAACGACCCACCTAAAAGAATCGGATCTTCGAGATGTTTCATATACGTTCTTTGCATAAATTTTACATGTTTTTCTATGCTTCTACATGTTTAGAAGCAAAAACGTGACAAAGTGATCATGGAGCAGCATGCAAAAACCTTTTTTACCCAAGTGGGTCGCCTATTCCGAAAGAGTGCCGTACTCAACCTTGATGGCCCCCCTCCAACTATTTTCGCACCTAAATCTCACCACAACTGGGAGCTTTCCAGACTTTGAGTAATACTAGAGCCACATTATCTCCATCGGATGATTAAGGTAAATGAAAAGCCCGCCAAAATCATCGGATAGTTTAAGATCGTTTAGGTTTACGTTTGGCTATGGATACTCCATCTTCAACTGATCTACTCACAAAAACTAACACCAGAAGAGAATGCAATGATAAAAGCCAACTGCGGCGACAACTATCTCGGTGAGAAGTGCGTTGAAATTCGAAGTGTAGCTCCACGCATTCTAGTCTAGCAAATTTATTGACACTTGAAAGGCAAACTACTAAGAGGGGTAGGAGAGCAACACAAAAAAGCCTAACTTGCTCGGATGAGTCCGGGCGGAGTAAGCAGCGGAGCGGTCGGTCATTGCAAAATGTAACAGTGATAAAGAGGTTTTGATATGATAAGCCCGATAAGCTCAACTTTGGCCGACTCAAAATGAGGGAGCTAGGCTATATGTCAAGTTGATAGCTTACCATCATTCACAAAATAGTCACAGAAGTGTACTGTGCGTCTCTGTTCCTAATTCCGGTCCGCAATCGCGTCTCGACACGCTTCGCGGCCGCACGCGCTCGAGCCAGTCGAGTTTCCAGCGCCAAAGCCAACTCGATGTGGCTTTTTTATACAGTTTTCTTCAAGTCCCTTTAGTTTCTAGATTCCAAAACCCACCTAAAGTCAACAGATCGGAGGCTGCGGCGGTGGAAGCTCCTCCGACTCAAAAGCGCGCGGCCGCAAAGCGTGTCGAGACGCAATTGGGGACCGGATTTAGGCCCAGAGAAGCACAGTAATAGTGCTATCCATTGATCCTTCGGCTCTGTCCTCGACGCGTGGGCCACCCAAGATTTTTCCCTAGAAGTGAAGAAAATCTCTGATTAAAAATGCGTGATATTGCTATCAATCATTGTTTTTATGGAAACAGTATAGGAATGCTTCAAATAATAGCCTTAAACCTAGTTTTGACTGCAGGTGGTCTCTGCGGCCATGCGAGGGACAACTGTTCCTTTTTCATCGCGCGTAATGGAAAGTCGCTCCAATTGTGATCGCTTCGTGGCAAACGTCCTACATCGCTGGGTCGCGGCGACGAAATCCTATGTTTTACAGCATCGCTTCTTGAAGAGAGATTCTCAATGGTGGCTGACCATCGCTTAATCGCGGCCAAAATGGCAGCGATGGGGCGATTGCCAGCGAATGACACGTTTCGTCTAATGAACGTTGACCCTTTCACATGACAAGATCAGTGTTTTCGAGTCGAAACGCGTTATTGATTAATACCAGCCATTAATTTCACTGATTGATTGAATTTTTTCTATCATCTGTGGGCCTATGCACTATGAAGAGAATCGCTGCCGCTGCTACGTCGCTGCAGCAGCGGGTGCAAAATCGCTGCGATGAAAAACAGCTGCGATGGAGTCAAAACTAGGCTTTAGGCCCCCGTCAGACTTCGTCGAAAAACCTGCTGAGTCCGACAGAGTCCGGCTGTCCCCAGCGCCAACCAGTTCCTCTGCGAAACACGCAATTGATAGTGACGATTATCTCCTCAGTTGTGAATCGGAACGTGTTTGGTGGCTGATTTTTCTTGTATTCAACATGTCTTTGTCTTTAACTCGTAAACCATTTCTAAAGCGCTTTTCACAGTCTACCGGACGATGACGTCCGGCACGTTATAAGAATGCCGCAGTGCGAGGGAAGCTGCGGTGAACAACCGTCAGTTCCTACTATACTTCGGCAGCCAATAATTTCGAGTCATCCTATAAATGGATTTCTCTTGCTAATCACAAGATGGTTCGAGCCGTCTTCAGTTTCAGGCAACAAGTAAGAGGTAAGCTTCTCATAAGTCATGTCATGGCACAATTCTTTGCATTCACAAAATCATAACTATCAAATATTCGAAAAATAGTCGACATCGAGTCATAGTCGAGTATTTTTTCGAATAATTGATAATTATGATTTTGAAACAAGAATTCTGCAATGACATGACTTATGAGAAGCTTCCCTCTTACTTATTGTCTGAGAATCGAACACGGCTCGAACCATTTTGTTGTTCAAAAGAAAAATCCATTTATAGGATGACTCGAAATTATTCGATGCCGAAGTATAGTTCCTACTCATCAGTACAAAATGTAAAGCGAAACCAACACGTTTTTACTCGTCATAACTTGCTCCGACGTCGTGTCAATGATTTCACCGCACTGCGACGTCAGTCGGCCGACGCCGCAGTCCTATCTTGTAACGTACAGGACGGCGTCGTCCGGCAGACTGTAAAAAAAGGCGCTTGAGAATCACCATCGGACAGATGGGGTGAGGATGATTTCGGTTGGGACGCAGCGGGACTCAGTGTGACTCAGTCGGACTCAGCCGGTGCCTTGGCCCCGCACTTGTACGCATGAGAATCATCAGTATCGACCAGGGGGATTGCGATGGGTATCAGACGGTCGCAGTAGGACTCGGTGGGTTGATTTTTTTGCACCCATCTCCCACGAACTCGGTGCGTATCGACCCGGTGGGACTCAGTAGATCCACCGACTATGACGGGGGCCTTACCAACTGGTGGTTCATTTCAATTCTGTCTTGAATCCTGGGTGCACCCTCGTCTAGGATAGTGCCAAATGCACTAATATTCATCGGCGGTCGCGAACAACTAAGCTTGACACAAACGCCGGCCGCATGGATCGCTAGTTTCTGTCGCACACACTTTATAATAAGTGGCTATGAATATGACAGTACCATACAGACACTGGCTCTATTCTAGACGGGGGGGGGCACCCAAGAATTATTCAAAGAATTAAACAAAAAGTTGATAAAAGATGCTCGATATTGCTATCAATCAATGTTGTTATAAAAATTCGGCACTTTACTAGCTGGGGGGGGGGCTTTCAGGATTCCAGTCAAAACTGAAGTGATCCACCGATTGGAAGCGCTACCAATCGAAGTATTTCTACGGCACTGTAAGGGGTATGGTATACTTTTGCGACACACGGTCGCGTCGCTTTGCCCAGCGACAGCGGCCGCCTCCCGTCCTTTAAATCTGTCGCTGTCGCAGTGCACTGCACAGCGACAGCGACAGTGGTAGGGACGGGCTTTGGCACAGTTGCAGTATGTCAGCCCTCCGCGACACGTCGCTGCGACCCACACGCGACATCTGTTCCTACGACGGCCGTTGCCGTTGCTCCCATGCGGGTCCCGCCACGATTTGTGTTAGATTGCATGCCTGTCGCTCATTACAGCGACAAAGTATACCATAGGCCTAATAGCAACAATGCTTGACAGCAACATCAAGCATTTTTTATCAGGTTTCTTATTCACTTCTGTGAGTAAATCTTGGGTTCCCCCCGTCTTGGATAGAGCCGAAAATTCTGTAAAAAAAACTTTGATTGATAGCGTTACCAATCGGTGGTTCATTTCATTTCTGACCTGAGTCCTTAGTGGCTCCCTGTCTAGGACAGTGTCCAGACACTACCACTACACGAGCTCAACAGTGGCAAGATGAGCAATTGTTTCCTATCAATAGTCCCGTTCTTCACTTCATTTTCAACCTCTTTCTGTGTTCAGGTCGGCTCGCATCTATCGGTTGCGAATGGCGGAAGTTACAAGCCTTGGACAATTCGTCCACCATGCTTCCGTAGCTCAATTTTCAAGGGGTCATAACTCGGGTCCTAGGGGGTCTTGTACGATTACAGAGGCATCATTGAAATCAGCGTCGGACCGTCTTCGAGATAGGCAGAAAAACGGAAAAACGATTCAAAGGTTGGACTGTGGCTTCTCATAGCCCTCAGAATCAGAACAGCGTCGAAGAAACGGGACGAAAAGCTACCCAGGAGCCGCAAAACGGCTTAGAAAAGTGGGCGTACCCCACCGCTTTGGGCAAGTGCGGCACCTTTCCGCCCCTCGACGTGAGCAATGGAACACTCGAGATCGCGAGATGAGCGATTGTTTCCAATCAAAAGCCCCGTTCTTCCCTACATTCTCAACTTCTCTCTTTACTCAGGTCAGCTCGCATACATTGGTTGTGAAAGACGGAAGTTGCAAGCCTCGAAAAACTCGTCCACCACGCCTCCCTAGCTTAACATTTGAATGGCCATAACTCCGTTCCCAGAAGGTCTTGTACGATTCCAGAGACATCATTGGGATCAGAATGGTACCGTTTCCAAGATTTTTATCGTGAACACTGCCTTTAAGGCTATTCACCTGTACAGCCGTTGTCGTGGTTCCGTTGAGAACAATAGAAATTTCGCAATCAATAAGCTCTGTATGACCGGTAGGAGTAGGGTTACTCTTTTGGATTTGACGACGTCGTCTGGTGAAAAAGATTTTCCCATGCAACATTCGTTTCCTTGTTTTTGTTTCTGCGAATGTAGAAGCATAGACCTACATCTAATATTTTTGTGTGGAAAATTTATCGTCGATCACTGAATGGGGGTAGCCGCGATGCTGCAATGATTTCTCTATCATGAAAGCAGGGCGGTCGTTTCTAAGAAAACACGATAGTATAAATGAAGAAACAACCTCTCCGCTCCCATGATAGCGAGATAAGAGCTACAACGCGGCTTCCTGGAGATAAGATACAAACCATACAGAATACTGCAAAAATCTAGCAATTGTGAGTGGGTCGTCAAATCGGAAAGAGTCTAGACACTGGTAAACGCAGACAAAGACGGTGGTCCCCCTTCGCCATGGTATCGTACTGTGCTTCTCACAAGACGTTGAAGCTAGGACTTTTTCAGGCGTCACCGTCTACCGTTACAGACAATCGTGGCGGGACCGCTTCGCCATCAATAGTCAGCAAGCCAAGAGAGCGAAGCGAATGCTCCAGAAAATGACTTGCGACAGCGAATACGGGTTTCGGGCCCCTTTTTTGTTTCGCAGCAGTTCATTAGTTACTCAGATATCGATAAATCGAATAGGCCATAAGTATAAGGCTGCAATATGGACCAAAACAGGTTAGTGAGCGGAAAGTACACATGCTCAACAGAATGTACCCTTATTTCGCAAAAAAAGTGATAAAAAACTTGTGCTCAGCATCGAAGAACTTTTCTGAGTGAATTTCCGGTTAATTTAGGGTCACTGTCGTAAGCATCCTTATGCACCTAGGTACACACAATTGCCCGTAAATCAGTGTAAGAAACTCGAATTCATGTTAGGTTCCTGCCAAGGAGAAGTTTTAGGCAAGCTGAGTCATTCTCAATCAACAGAACAGGTTTGCAAGAACCCTGCCTTCGCTTTCGCGGCGGTTCGCTGCTCTTTGCTGTGTCTTGGCTTGGTGCCAGTGAATTTTCAGGTGGTCCCGCCACGATTGTCTGTAACGGTAGACGGTGACGCCTGAAAAAGTCCTAGCTTCAACGTCTTGTGTGCTTCTCTGGGCCGAATCCCGGTCCGCAATTGTGTCTTGACACGCTTTGCGGCCGCGCGCTTTCAAGTCGGAAGAGTTTCCAGCGCGGCAGCCGCCGATCTGTTGACTCTAGGTGGGTTTAAGAAACCGGAAACTAAAAAAATGCAGAAAACTATATGAAAAAACCACATCGAGTCGACTTTGGCGCCGGAAACTCGACTGACCCGAGCGCGTGCGGTCGCAAAGCGTGTCGAGACGCAACTGCAGACCGGAAATTGGCCCAGAGAAGCACAGTAATTATACACAAACCTGGCTGATTGCAAAACTTCTACAGTTCCCAACAAACCCCACAATTGAGCCCCCTGCCAGCGTTGGTCCTATTTGCATCTGTAACCCCCCCCCACCCCCCCCCCCCAACACTTACCCGCTCGATACGTACAGTTCAACTCCGCATTGCCGTTCAGTCCTCAAAATGCACGCTGCTTGCGAAAACGTGCTGCGGCGCGGTTGCGATCATCCTCAGACAGGGTGTGCGATCACCCGGGCGGTGGGATCACTCGGGCACCAAAGGCAAAAACCGCTCGGGTGATCCCACATCCCTGTCTGAGAATACTCGGCGCCGCAGCACGCTTCCGCAAGCAGTGTGGACTTTGCGGACTGAACGGCAATGCGGAGTTGAACTGTATGATTGAAATTATGGGGTGAGATCAGGGAAATCACCCGGTGCATCTGACTAGAGCCCACTGTAAGTGATGATGACATGGACAAGTGGCCAATAGGTTTTCACCTGTTCAGAGAAATCGTGAAGGAGAGTAAATTGAAGAACTGGAGGTAGCAGTGTGGACAACTTTCTAATGATACGCAATGTTTCTTTATCGGCCCGCCCACCCGGCAGTTTTCTCATACCCCGTCATCCACATATTGCATGGATATCGACTGTCGGGGACACCGGGAGATTTTCTCAATCTCACCCCATCATTTTAATTATATGTATCGACCGGGTGGGTGTTGGTGGGTTTTTGGGGTGTCGGCGGGATACACCGGGTGATTTCTGCATCTTATTTCCAATGCTTTCTGTGTTTGAAGAAAGTTATCCGAAGAGGACGGAGGTGCGCGAAAACGCGTCCTCGCACGCTTTTTGATCAAATTCTGAGGGCGGTACCGTACTAGTATTCAGAAGGGGCAGGGGCACACACAAGGGAGATCAATTAGAGAAAGTCGCCAATCCTAACAAAATACACCTGTCTAGATTAATTTTCCAAGAAATTTTTGAATTTGTCCTCGCTTGCTGTGCTCCGCTTCTCTGAACTGAGTTATAGGCGTTTATTGGTGAAAAACCATAATTAATTGTTGCGTTGTGATGCATAAGTCAAACGCTAAACAAGCATATAACTCCGTTCAAAGAAACGGAGCGCAGCTGCAGAGCCCAATACAGAATTTTCGTGAAAGTTTGGCCCATAAAAGTGCATCTTGTCCGAAACGGCCACTCTCTTCAAGTGCCCCTCCCTGGTCAGTAATCAAAACAAAATGAAATGAATGGGTGACCTGCCAGGTTGTCCAATAATTCTTGTCCGAAAATTTCACCATTTTTAATTTTTTCAACTTTATTGAAAAACAAGTCTAATCAACAATATAATCACCACAGTTATCCACAACAGTGGCCCATCGATTGGGCAGGTCGCCGATGCCTTTCGCCCAGAACTCCGGGGGCTGCGACTCGAAGAAGTCCGCGATGTCGGATTTGAGGTTGCCGTAGTTAGTGAATTTTCTTCCGGCCAAATGGTGCTTCAGTGGGCGGCACAAGTGGTAGTCGGAGGGGGCGAGGTCCGGGAAATACGGCAGATGGGCAACCGTCTCCCAGCCGAGCGTCGCCAACTTCTGCTGGGTCTCCTTCGCCACGTGAGGGCGCGAGTTGTCGTGCAGCAGGTGGACCGAGGCCCGTCGGAGACGCTTTTCTCGGATGGCGGCGGCTAGTTTCTCGAGCTGATCGGTGTAGATGGAGGCGGTGACCTTCCTGCCTTGCGGGAGAAGCTCGAAGTACGGCACGCCCTTGGTGTCCCACCAGCAGCAGAGCATGATCTTCAGCGGGTGCAGGTCGGCTTTCGGCGTCGTCGGCGGCTCTTCTCCGCACGGGATCCAGACGGCACGTCGGGCGACGTTGTCGTAGAGAACCCAGCTCTCATCCCCAGTGACCAGGTCCTCGAGAAACTCCTTGCGATGCGACGGCCACGCGGCTCTGCTTGTTGGCGTCCGTCAGACGGTGGGGATCCAACGGGCCAGAACTTTGTGGTAGCCGAGTAAGTTGAGTCGATTGTGGATGGCGGACTTGCTGCAGCCGAGCGTCGTCGCCAGTTCACGGGTGGTGGCTTCCGGCTTCTCCTTGATGCAGCGACGGACTTCGTCATCATCCACCGTAGAAGACCTCCCGCTGTGATCCCTGCCCTCGAGGCTGTCGCCGCTCTCCAAACGATTGAACCAGCGGCTGACTGTGCGTTGGGACACTGCATCCTCCTTGCACGCTCTGCAGATGTTGGCGACCGCGGTGCCCATGTCGATGCCCAGCAGCCACTCGTAGTACACGAACGTACGAATTCGACCTTGGTCCATTTTAGCTTGTACTGGTAGCTAGACGCGGCGACTACGCCTTATATACCCCTAGCGTAGAACTTTAGAGAACCTTCTAAAAGGTTCTCACACTTGCCTGATATTAAAACACTTCTTAGGAAAATTATAGAAATTTGAAAATTTTCGGACAGGAATTATTGGACGGCCTGGTAGTAGCGCTAGATGCCCTCCCTGCGCGAAGCGACAGGCACAGCCACCGACGAAAAACAACTCGAGTTTGAATTCAATAGTTACTTATCTGTCAATGCCGGGAAATACTACTGTTTTGTTACTTTCGCCCCAGAATTCGCGTTTTGACAAGCCTGAGAATTCGGCTAATTTTCTCCTGGGGTCGTATTCGCCAACAGCCCGCCGAGGGTAGTCGAAGGGAAGCGGAAGGGATGATACCGCGCTCGGCAGAGGAGCAGATAAACCCATCTTACACCATGTAAGATGGAAATGCAAGCTGTGTTACGTATCGATATCACTGCAAAAAGATAAAGATTTCATCGCGAAGCGGCCATTCTTCAGCTATTCTATTCGAAAAATTCCGGCGGTCGCGAGGGAAGCCAAGGGAGGCGAGAGGTGGCCGTGGAGCGCGCGTTTTGTACTGAAATTTCACCTCATTTACCCTTCGACTACCCGGCGGGTTATTGGCGAATACGACCCCTGGAACGTCTTCTCTGTTACTGTCTGTGCAGTTGCTGTTGCGCTACGGGCTCCTCCGATTTGCCCGAAAAGCAATAGCAGTGGTCAGAAGATCGGGAGAACAAGTCAAAGTGTCAGACGGCCCCGATTCTTTTTCGATGCGGCTCGAAACATAGAGTGGTTAGTGAAGGAAGGAACGAGACTTTCGATTGAGGTTCATCGCGCACCTAGATACCATTGAGCTCTGAGGGTAGTCGAAAATGGCTTCTTGCAGTGGGTGTGTCAAAGTTGCCTCTTCCAATATCCCGCTAATATGAGAGAATTGAGGGCTAGTTCTATGCAGATTTATTGCACGGAGGGTCTACTTCACAGTTATATGAAATTCTCAGATATCGTCTTTGAGACAGAACTGGGCTGCCTTCGAAGGCTACACACTCAATGATAACTTTTGTGGCTTTCATATGAAGTAAGGTAGACTCTACACCTGACGAATTCAAATAAGCTTCTGCATATAGTAGTGATGTTTAAGAAACAAAGGAGAACGAGGCTTTCAAGTCATTCGGAGGGAGGAAATTCAGCAGAAACGAGTATCCTTGGATAGCCAACATCAACATAAACGGTTTGTCATCGCTGTTTGTTTTTTGAGTTCTGCAACATTAAGTGGAAGATAAAGGAAATTTGGAGGTTTGCTTTTTCTCCCCAACTCAGGAAAAAGTAAACAGCCCGTCTAGCATTCTCACCCGGGACAATGAGAATGGAAGCTCTCACTAACAAATTTGCGGCTTCTTCAGCCCTCCAATACTTAACTTTGTAAGTACAGGGTGCCTGATAAGTACGCATAAAATGTGAAGGGCTAGTGAGCTCAGATCGAAATGGGTATCTGGTCGATAAGGAGCGCGTCGCTGGTGGGACTGGTGTAGGTGGGCTTCTGTGTATGTTTCGGTGGCTCACTTCAGTCTGAGGGGTTGTTTTTAATTAGTCCTTGAAGGGAGAAAAAAGCATTCGATCGAGTACCTCAAAAGTCGCTTTAGTTCGCAACACTTTCAGTGAACCGGTTCTCCCGGATAACAAACCTGTACGGCAAAGTAACCAGTAAAGTTTAAAGCGTGTGTTTCGATATGAAATTCTAAGGGCAGTAAAATTACAGAGTTCTGTAATCTTGACCGTCTGATCAGTTTACAATGAGGGACTTTCAGGAAGTAATATCCTAAATCCGCCGAAATTCTAGAGCTGAATCTATAATTTTGTAAGACTACTACAGTGCGTTTCAAAACTATAAAGGCACCCTATTTTCTTGAAATTCCCAAATTCACAATTCGTAAGGAGACGAACCTGGTTTAGTATTTGAGAACTTTCCGTACACCTACTCTGCCATAATCATAACCTTCCTTCTAGTTTCCAGTATAAAGATTTTTTAAAGCTTTTTTGATTTTACGCTGTTTCAAAACTATAAAGGCACTCAGGGAATAGTTGTAGTTTTAAATGATTTCGTCAGAGTCGCTCGTCCATCCAGCACTGGAGCATGTGTTATTCCTACCAGGTTGTCCAATAATTCTTGTCCGAAAATTTCACCATTTTTTTATTTTTTTCAACTTTATTGAAAAACAAGTCTAATCAACAATATAATCGCCACAGTTATCCACAACAGTGGCCCATCGATTGGGCAGGTCGCCGATGCCCTTCGCCCAGAACTCCGGGGGCTGCGACTCGAAATGTCCGCGATGTCGGATTTGAGGTTGTCGTAGTTCGTGAATTTTCTTCCGACCAAATGGTGCTTCAGCGGGCGGAACAAGTGGTAGTCGGAGGGGCGAGATCCGGGAAATACGGCGGATGGACAACCGTCTCCCAGCCGAGCGTCGCCAACTTCTGCTGGGTCTCCTTCGCCACGTGTGGGCGCGCGTTGTCGTGCAGCAGGTGAACCGAGGCCGTCGGGGACGCTTTTCTCGGATGGCGGCGGCTAGTTTCTCGAGCTGATCGGTGTATATGGAGGCGGTGACCGTCCTGCCTTGCGGGAGCAGCTCGAATAACAGCATGCCCTTGGTGTCCCACCAGCAGCAGAGCATGATATTCAGCGGGTGCAGGTCGGCTTTCAGTGTCGTCGGCGGCTCTTCTCCGCGCGGGATCCAGACGGCACGGCGGGCGACGTTGTCGTAGAGGACCCAGCTCTCATCCCCAGTGACCATGTCCTCGAGAAACTCCTTGCGATGCGGACGAAGGAGGAGGAACTGGCAGACGCCCACGCGGCTCTGCTTGTTGGCGTCCGTCAGACGGTGGGGGATCCGACCGGCCAGAACTTCGTGGTAGCCGAGTAAGTTGAGTCGATTGTGAATGGTGGATTTGCTGCAGCCGAGCGTCGTCGCCAGTTCACGGGTGGTGGCTTCCGACTTCTCCTTGATACAGCACGGACTTCGTCATCATCCACCGTAGAAGGCCTCCCGCTGTGCTCCCTGTCCTCGAGGCTCGTGTCGCCGCTCTCGGAACGATTGAACTAGCGGCTGACTGTGCGTTGGGACTCGTAGTACACGAACGTACGAATTGGACCTTGGTCCATTTTAGCTTGTACTGGTACCTAGACACGGCGACTGCGCCTTATATACCCCTAGCGTAGAACTTTGGAGAACCTTCTAGAAGGTTCTAACACTCGCCTGATATTATAACACTTCTAAGGAAAAGTATAGAATTTTGAAAATTTTCGGACAGGAATTATTGGACGGCCTGGTATCTATCGGTCTCGTTATTTCAAGAAAATAGGGTGCATTTATAGTTATGAAACGCACTGTATATAAACATTGTTGAAAGAATTCGATAGGTTATCTACAAAAGCAAGGGGGGCCTCTTGAGATAGTAGTTCTTTCTGGCACTATCATGTTTTTGGCATTCCATTCTAGAAGCTAACGTTTGATACCGCATTATACTTTAACACCACAACAACACAGCCGACTGAAACTAGTATGACATGTATTCTGAACCTTGTTTACCTGAAACAGATTGCTCGTAGCGCAATTCATTGGTTCAGAGCTTTTTAATTACATTGGTCACCAATAATTACGCTTTCCATTAAAAAATTCTTTTTCAATCCCTGACCCACACCCTATCCTTGAAACATATTCCTCCCTTTAGTAGCTTGGGGTCATTTACGACCCCTTCCTTGCGTTAAGCACAACTGGTGTCGGAACTTGATTGAGTGTGGGTCGAGCGCCGGGGAAAGTGTGTGGGACTCAACTGGGAGTGCGCCAAGCGCTGAGAAAAGAGTGTGGAACCCAGCTAGGGTCCAGTTCCTAGTAATTTTGATGACACTATGTAACACACTAACTTGTTCCTAGCTTCTAAGTGTTATACTTCGATTGCTTGTGTTTGAGGTATGTGAAAAAATGACTTCATTAGGCACAAACTTTGCCTGCACAACAACAGCACGAAAAAAACTTTTTTTTTGTGAAAATAGAAGGATTTTTATTCATTTTTGGCATTATGAACAGGTAAAAACAAAAAATTCGCAAGGGCAAGGAATAGACAAACAAAGTCGAAAATCACTCAACAAGGTTTGGACAATGCTTCAAAAATGCCAATAAAAAGTTTATCGCAAGTAATGGTTTTAGGTCTTTCTACACGGACAACCAATCGAAAAACGGTAGTTACAGATATTATACTAAGCATGACTTAATTTACTACATTGACTACATTCTCAATAATAGCTACTGTTTATTCGGTAGCGTCGTTTTTAAACAGAAACAAGGGGTTCCACAAGGCGATAATTTTAGCCCCATCCTAGCAGATTTGGTTTTATCAGTGATGGATATCAAATTTTCTAAAACTTTGTCTTTTTATCGTAATGTTTTGTTTGAGCCTTATAGATATGTATATGGATGACCTATTAATCATCCATAACAAAACGGACAATTATATAGAAGACATGTTAGCTGTTGTTTACAATAATTTGTTAGAGATTAGAAGAACCCATAGGGACATTTTTCACACCAACTACTTAGATATCAATATAAAAATAGACAGTAACGGAATTTCGACTAGTTTATACAATAAAACGGACGACTTCGATTTCCTCGTTAAGAAATTTCCGCAGTCAGATTCAGCAGTTTCTGTTATCATCAAGGCCTCACCAATATACACAGAGACCTTGAGGATAGCCAATCTCTGTTCTGAAGTGGGATTTTTATTGATAAATTAAGAGAGTTGGAAAACTCGCTTTTGCATAATGGGTACTCTTCTGAATTCATTACTGTGAACATAGTCAAATGTATCTATCGCAAGTTTCATAAGTTTCTTCTGCCAGATGATCACAGTAACATTAAGAAAGTTCTTGCTGCTATTTTATGAGGGTTAGAGATAGCTACACTCTAATCTTGATTCTGATTCCTTCCCCCATACCACCATTTGTTTGACTGCCAGCATGGTTTGACCTTATCGATCGCATTTCGTTTTGGATTCATTGTTTCTTCCCCCCACCTCTTGGACTCTTTTTGCCTTTTTCCACCATTTCCATGTCTCGAATTTCACGTAATATCTCATGTGGCTCTTTACCAACAGTTCTAGCTCAATCTCCTCGTCCCATTGCTCTTTCTCACCAAAAATTCTGTTCCTGAGGAGCCTCGGCAGCATTGTTTGGCAAAGTTCGTCTGCGGGTAGAGGCGAAACGAATTTTATCATTTTCTATTTCCTCTGCATCTATCTTTTCATCTCTTTCTTAGAATTGTGAAGACTTTCTAGATTTACAACTGTACTGTGAATCACTCTCTCGAGGTTGCACCCAAATGTAGTACCCATCATGTCTTCGTTATACTGTTCTTGGTAACGACTTTGTCCGAAGATAAGGTCAGGGCTAGTACATATATTCGTCAGTTCACATATCAAGATGATCATAAAATGTGATAATTTCGCCAAGCTGTTGAACAGGACGGAGAGAGCCGCTTGAAGCAGTTTCGTTGCAGTTGTTCACGGCTTAATAAGTAGGTGATCACAAAGCTGAAAGCTATGTGGAGATGATGCACTCTCATGAAAAAAACTACGCCCAAATGGGATGCAGATGGTCTCTGAAAGTCCATATCATTGATCAGCATCTCGACAAATTCAAGGATAACAAGAGCGCTTACTCCAAAGAGCAAGGCGAGCGCTTTCATCAAGATATATTGAGCTTTGAACGTCGATACTCAGGACAGTATAACGAAACATGATGGGGACTACATTTGGGTGCAACTTCAAGAGAGTGATTCACAGTACAATCGTAAATCTAGAAAATCTACACATTTCTGAATGTTGTTGAGTAGTTTCCGACTGTGTTTGTCTAATCCTTGTTTTTGTTTTTACCTGATCATAATGCCGAAAATGAATGAAACTCTTTCTATTTTCAAAACAACAAAAAAGCGTTTTCTTGGTGCTATTGTCGCGTAAGCAAAGTTTCTGCTTAACGAAGTCATATTTTCACATACCTTGGACATAAACAATTGGAATATCACCTAGAAGCCAGGAACAAAATACGTGCTTCATAAACTCGCGATCTTCCAAATCTCATTGTCCCGGTCACAGAAGCAAAGTTTTTCTGGAATGACAGCGATATCCTTTCTGTTCTAGACCTAACGGGGTAGGAAAACACAATTTTACCCAGGAACAGAACAAAAGTGGAAATTTGGTACATAGTACAATCTAGCTCTCATTTTGCTATGATTCGATTATTCTATGCGTAACATAACACGCCCACTAGTACGCTGCGAAGCGGCACCTTTTATCCTACATATGTGTCTCCAAAATATAGTAGCTGCCTAATCGAAACCTTGAGCCGGTGTCAGTTAAGTGAAATGAATAAGTCACTCATGTCACGCTCTACTACATAGCTATGTTGTTAGCATGATCAGTGAATGATTAAAGCTGAAATAAACATAAACATCAGAACATTTTCAGGCTCTGTCTGTAGCGGAGTGCTCATTTCTCCTCGACATGTTTTGAGTGCCGCCCATTGTGTGTTAGAGACTAATCGCAAACCAACCAACGAATCTTGCGAACAATTGGGAAAAAGGTTACATTTTTGTTAATTACGGTTTTTGTCGCTGTATAATTGTTGTAGTTGTGTCATCGTTTGAAGGTAGCCCTCACGTTGACTTCGTGTATGAGTTTTTCAGGTAGCAAGTTGAGGCCAATGCTGTTACAGTTACAGTGTTCGTGAGAGGGGGGCCACAGCCTTGAATACCAAAAAGAATAAGAGGCCACAGGCTTCCCGCCACGGGGAAAATACCTTCTCCCTAATCAACACGCAAAAGTAGCAAAATAATCTGAAAATAACTTCATGTAGAGTCTATTTCGAAGAGATGATACAAGAAGTATTCTTTAGAGGAAATTTTTTTCAGTTAATGAATTTTTCAATCGTCTGGGGCGCGCAGCCATTGCAAACCTGAGGGCGGCAATAGTGTAGGAGAAGGGGTCTACAGTTTTGGCGGGCTGACCACAGCGTCCTACCCTGCCAGAGAGCATGGCCCGATTCGATCTCGATTTTTTTTTGGAACAAGGGAAGATTCTTGGCGATTGTCCGGCAGAACAAGTCCCCGTGTGGGCTGAGCTGGATTCGACAGCCTTTAGTAAATCGGCCTCTCAAACTTATATTATTTCTTCGCTTTTTCCCTTTTCAGAGTTTTATCGCCATCCTTGAACTGCTAGAACTAGTGGTATCCATTACATCTGACAAAGACAGCCATAGAAGTGCTGCACGGAGTATCCCCTGCGGAACGCCGCGTTTTGAATTCATTACAATACCGCTCGTAGGATTTGGTCAGAAGGCGCGCGAGGTCGGGTTTTAGCGTCTTTTTCGTCTTTTTCCTATAACTCGCTTCAAAGTCAACTTTGAGCGAAACTAGAGCGATATTCGTGATCCTGGGGTTGAGGACTATCCAATGGTATAGCTATTGTTGGGGTTTCGTGTTGAACTGGCGAAATTTGTATACTGTACACTACAGTTCCATGGACAGGGGGGCTCGGCGTCCACTGTCTGCGTTCCTCCATGCCGCTGCTTTCTGCACTCTCCGCGTCAAACGCTGTCTTTCTTCATGCACTTTCCAGAGACAGCAGCCCTCAGATCTTCGCTGGTTCCTCACCCCCGTCTCATTCATTCCCCCCCCCCCCCAGCCATCGTCCCATCCAGCCAGCTGTCAGCAACATGGAAAGGACGCCTGTACATGCGCAATGGGTTCTCAGTGGACATTTTTCAAACACGAAGACATTTTCGGAATCAGCATCGATCACTCTTTCTTTTTGATCTATTCATGGCTTAATCCCCCAAAAAGGCATATAGGGTTGACACAATCAATCGAGTGGGTGAGCAGTGGGAAAATGTGAAACGCTGTAATGTGTGACTGTGTCTACTCTAGTTTATTCAAATTATCTTTATTTGAGTTTTATTTCATTTTACAAAGTTTATTTTTTAGCTTCTTCATTTTTTTTTGAAGTTTAATTTCATTTCGTCTGTGAGTATTATTTAATAGCCATTCATTTAGTTACAATTCATTTCAAATTTTGAAAATGTCAAACTTATTACATTCTCCGAGAAATCTGTATTCAAGTCAAACTTCAACCTAATTTGATTAAAATTTTCTACTCTTATTAAAAATTCAAACCTAAATCGAATTTTGAGAATTTAGGCTTTGCCGAGAAGCCTCAGTATTGACATTTCTTCTTTGAATCGAAGTTTTTGAGCCCTCAGATCTTCGCTGGTCCCTCACCCCCGTCTCGTTCATTTATGGCGCCCTCCATCTTAGCCAGTCAACCCCCCCCCCTCCAGCCATCATCCCATCCAGCTAGCTGTCAGCGACAGGGAATGGGCGCCTGTAGGTCAATGGTATACATTGTCGCTGTGGCGACAGTCATGACATTTAGCACAAATCGTGGCGGGACCGGCATCGAAAAAGGATTTTTTTTCAATTTTCGATCAATTTCTGATTTTCAAATCATGATTCAAATTCAAATCATTGGGAAAATCATAATTTATACGTTACTGGAAGTTCGAATTTTGTCAAGAATTGGGACAACTCCTAACTCCGAAAAAAATTTCTTTAATGTATTTTCAAAATTGTTAATAAAATTCAGTCTTTTCGAAATTTGAATTAAAGGCGGTGTCCACGATAAAAATCTTTCTCGAATTTCCACCAGAAATTGAAGGTTTAGACTCTGACTGTCTCATCAATAAAGAAAGAATCATGAAAAAACGCTGCAAAACATCCAAAATCGGCTCTTTTTTTTCAAAGCCACATTTAAACGGTGGATGAATTGCGCGGGCATGGGCCTGAAATAGACAGCTTGCGCAAATGCGTCCAAATCTAAAACTCAGGCGCGCTCGCGCTCCAATGCTAATGCAGAAGCAGACCAAACTGTTCCTCGGAAAACTCGACCGCGAGCGGAAGGGAGAGCGCGAGCGGACTTCTGAGCCGTATGGAGCTCTTTCGGGCTCGTTTTCGTTCGTTCTTTCGACCCCAGTTCTCCAATGAGACCCTACCTTTCCATTTCCGGCGGGGAGCTTAAGACGAAATTTTTCGTGGACACTGCCTTTAAATGCAGATTCCTCGTTATGAAATAAATGAAACTAGCGAGACCTAGCGAAGTTTTCGCTCACAGAAACTTTTGCATGAGCCAACTACATGAGACGGATTAGTTTGTTAGAACGGTGGTGACTGACTTCCGAAAGTACTCTCTGAGCAGAGCAAGGTGCCGTACATTTACAGCAGGCCGTGGGTATATCAAAATGTGGGATCATAAAGCAAAACATAAGAAGCCAGCGGTAAATCGTCGGTTGCTACCGGCACAAAATTCAGAACCCCTTCTTCACACTGCCCTTTCTTCCAATTTGTAAAGTTCACAAGCGATTATTCTCGCTTTACCGTCTATATCATGATAAGTAAAAACGCATTCTCATATTATATGATGTTTCCCTAGTTGACCAACATCATGCCCTTGTTCTCAATGAATGAAATTAGTAGGTGGTTGTTTATGTTTTTGTGGTGCAGATTTTGATAAGCTCAGACTTGCAACATATATAAAACTGGTTTTGGAAGTTAGGGATTCGAAATGACTGAGCGGTTGCAATGGTGGCGAACAGAGAAGGTGCGGAAGTGAAGCTGCTGCTTGTATCCTAAAACTGGAAAAAATGTCGCAGGAGTTCTGCGCCAATCTCAGAACGCGTCCACGCTTCTCCAAGATTCATATTTTCCTATCTATTTCCTCTCCACTAAAGGTTAAGATTTAGCACTAAATTGAAAAACCTTTTTCAAATTCTACACTCTTGGTGACGTCCTGCACACTCCAACTCCGGGACCTGTGCATTTCTACGACACTTTGCACTCCAACTGAGACCTACGCACTCTCTATGACGTCCTGCACACTCCCGTTGGGTTCTTCACATTTTCTATGACGCCCTCCACGCTACCATTTGGGTCCTGCACACTTTCTATGACGTGCTGCACACTTCCGTTGAGGTCCTGCACATTCTACTTAGGACCTGCGCACTTTCTATGACGTCCTGCACACTCCAGATTGGGGTCTCCACACTTTCTATGACGCCTACACACTCCCGCTGAGGTCCTGCACACTTTCTGTGACGTCCTGCACACTCCCACTGGGGTCCTGCACATTCCCAGGACCTGCGCACTTTCTATGACGTCCTGCACACTCCAATTAAGGTCCTGCACACACTTTCTATGACGCCCTGCACACTCCCACTGATGACGCCCTCCACGCTACCATTTGGGTCCTGCACACTTTCTATGACGTGCTGCACACTTCCGTTAGGAGTCCTGCATTCCTACTTAGGACCTGCGCACTTTCTATGACGTCCTGCACCTCGATTAGGGTCCTGCACACTTTCTATGACGCCCTGCACACTCCCGCTGAGGTCCTGCACACTTTCTATGACGTCCTGCACACTCCCACTGGGGTCCTGCACATTCCTACTTAGGACCTGCGCACTTTCTATGACGTCCTGCACACTCCAATTGGGGTCCTGCACACTTTCTATGACGCCTGCACTCACTGAGGTCCTGCACACTTTCTATGACGCCTGAACACTTCCGCTGGGGTATTGCACATTCCTACTTAGGACCTGCGCACTTTCAATGACGTCCTGCACACTCCGATTAGGGTCCTGCACACTTTCTATGACGCCCTGCACGCTCACTGAGGTCCTGCAACACTTTCTACTGACGTCCTGCACACTCCCACTGGGAGTCCTGCACATTCCTACTTAGGACCTGCACGCACTTTCTATGACGTCCTGCACACTTCGATTAGGGTCCTGCACACTTTCTATGACGCCCTGAACACTCCCACTGGGGTCCTGCACATTCCTACTTAGGACCTGCGCACTTTCAATGACGTCCTGCACACTTCGATTAGGGTCCTGCACACTTTCTGTGACGCCCTGCACACTCCCACTGAGGTCCTGCACACTTTCTATGACGCCCTGCACACTCCCACTGAAGGTCCTGCACATTCCTACGTAGGACCTGCACTTTCTATGACGTCCTGCACACTCCGATTATGGTCCTGCACACTTTCTATGACGCCCTGCACCTCCCCACTGAGGTCCTGCACACTTTCTATGACGTCCTGCACACTTCCGCTGGGGGTCCTGCATTCCTACTTAGGACCTGCCCACTTTCTATGACGTACCACCTCCGATTAGGGTCCTGCACACTTTCTATGACGCCCTGCACACTTTCTATGACGTCCTGCACACTTCCGCTGGGGTCCTGCACATTTCCCTACTTAGGACCTCCGCACTTTTATGACGTCCTGCACACTCCGATTAGGGTCCTGCACACTTACTATGACGTCTTGCACCCTCACTGGGGGTCCTGCACACCTTTTATGACGCCCTGCATTTTTGCATCGCTAGACGACTCGCAAGTTATCATGACCCACGGCCAAAGTGCGCTCCACGGACAAACTCGGTTGGCCCGAGGCACGTAAGAGGTGAGTCAGGCTGATTTTTAATCGATAAATGTCGCACCCACCTAAATGTTGGTACCATTTTCATACAAGTTTTGATCAGCCATTCCAAAGATATCGAGACATGCACACACATACACACACACACACACACACACACACACATCGGGACATAACTGCTTTAAGTATAAGGATAAATTGGAAAATTCCGGAATAAAAATCTTAATAAATTGAAATAAATTAGAAAACTCGAAATGAATAGGATTTTTTTAATTAAAAAAGTCGGATCTTTGAAAACAGAATTAAACCTGGATTAAATTAGAGATTTTCTAATACTTTCTTCAAATTCGTTTCATGTTTGGGTCAAAAATTTTGATTCCAAGAAGCAATACTGTGGCTTCTCGGCAAAGCCTCCATTCTCAAAATTCGATTTAGGTTTGAAATTCCAATAGGAATAGAAAATCCAAATAATTAAGTTGAAATTTGGATTGAATTCAGAGTTCTCGGAGAATGTAATAAATTTGACATTTTCAAAATTTGAAATGAATTGTAACTATTAATAAATGAATGGCTATTAAATAATACTCACAGGCGAAATGAAATTAAACTTCAAAAAATGAAGAAGCTAAAAATAAACTTTGTAAAATGAAATAAAAACTCAAATAAAGATAATTTGAATAAACTAGAGTAGACACAGTCACACATTACAGCGTTTCACATTTTCCAATTGCTCACCCACTCGATTGATTGTTTCAACCCTATATGCCTTTTTTGGGAGTAAGCCATGAATAGATCAAAAAAGAAAAGAGTGATCGATGCTGAAATTCCGAAAAATGTATCTTCGTGTTTGAAAAATGTCCACTACCGAGAACTCATTGCGCATGTACAGGCGTCCTTTCCATGTTGCTGCGACAGCTGGCTGGATGGGACGATGGCTGGGGGAATGAATGAGACGGGGGGGTGAGGAAACCAGCGAAGATCTGAGGGCTGCTGTCTCTGGAAAGTGCATGAAGAAGAGACAGCGTTTGTGACGCGGAGAGTGCAGAAAGCAGCGGCATGGGAGGAACGCAGACAGTGGACGCCGAGCCCCCTGTCCACTTGGAACTGTAGTGTACAGTATACAAATTTCGCCAGTTCAACACGAAACCCCAACAATAGCTATACCATTGGATAGTCCTCAACCCCAGGATCACGAATATCGCTCTAGTTTCGCTCAAAGTTGACTTTGAAGCGAGTTATAGGAAAAAGACGAAATAGACGCTAAAACCCGACCTCGCGCGCCTTCTGACCAAATCCTACGAGCGGTATTGTACAAGTCTTTTCAGTTAGTTCCAAAAGTATAGACGCAGGGTCGTTAGTGGGTTCGGATCGAATAAGTCATGACAGGTGTGTTCGCCACTAAACTCGCCATACCAAAAACACTAGAGCACAACATTTCAGTGGTCGGAATGTAAATGCATATAACGTGTGGCTTATAATCACAAAATAGGCAGTTTCAAAAGCATAGACGCACTTTCGGGAATTGGAGGGAGAAAAACCTGGTCAATCACTAGGATTTGGTCGGTCATCTAGGGGGTGTCTTGGGTTGGGCCAACGAACCTCTTCTTTCAGTATTCAATCAGAGGGAAAGGCGATCACTTCACCAGGTTGTTCAATAAGTTTTGTCGTTCGATAAGAGAGAGCGTTGCTACCAGGCCATCCATTGATTCCTGTCCGAAAATTTTCAAAATTCTATATTTTTCCTTAGAAGTGTTATAATATCAGGCAAGTGTAAGAACCTTCTAGAAGGTTCTCCAAAGTTCTACGCTAGGGGTACATAAGGCGCAGTCGCCGCGTCTAGCTACCAGTAAAATGGACCAAGGTCGAATTCGTACGTTCGTGTACTACGAGTGGCTGCTGGGCAACGAAACGGGAACCGCGGTCGCCAACATCTGCAGAGCGTGCAAGGAGGATGCAGCGTCCCAACCAGGGATGAGCGGAGTTCCGCGTTTCGCGTTCCGAAACCCGCAGTTTCGCGCAATTTCGGCATTCCGCGTTCCGCATTCCGAAAACCGCAAAAAAAACGCCGCGAAATGCGAAAATATCGGGTCATGTGGGACGTAAGAAAACACTAGATGATCTCTTAATTTTTCCGCGTTTCGCGTTCCGAAAACCGCATTTCCGCGCATTTTCAGGCGTTTCGTGCCCGATTTCCGGAACCCGAGAAAAAAAAATTCGTTCCGAAACCCAAAAACCGATTTCCGAAATTTCATATTTTTATTCCGCTCATCCCTGGTACCAACGCGCAGTCAGTCGCTGGTTCATTCGTTTCGAGAGCGGCGACACGAGCCTCGAGGGCAGGGAGCACAGCTGGAGGCCTTCTACGGTGGATGATGACGAAGTCCGTGCTGTATCAAGGAGAAGTCGGAAGCCACCACCCGCGAACTGGCGACGACGCTCGGCTGCAGCAAATCCACCATCCACAATCGACTCAACTTACTCGGCTACCACGAAGTTCTGGCCGGTCGGATCCCCCACCGTCTGACGGACGCCAACAAGCAGAGCCACGTGGCCGTCTGCCACTTCCTCCTCCTTCGTCCGCATCGCAAGGAGTTTCTCGAGGACATGGTCACTGGGGATGAGAGCTGGGACCTCTACGACAACGTCGCCCGCCGTGCCGTCTGGATCCCGCGCGGAGAAGAGCCGCCGACGACGCTGAAAGCCGACCTGCACCCGCTGAAGATCATGCCACTCTCTGCTGCTGGTGGGACACCAAGGGCATGCTGTTATTCGAGCTGCTCCCGCAAGGCAGGACGGTCACCGCCTCCATATACACCGATCAGCTCGAGAAACTAGCCGCCGCCATCCGAGAAAAGCGTCCCCGACGGCCTCGGTCCACCTGCTGCACGACAACGCGCGCCCACACGTGGCGAAGGAGACCCAGCAGAAGTTGGCGACGCTTGGCTGGGAGACGGTTGCCCATCCGCCGTATTCCCCGGACCTCGCCCCCTCCGACTACCACTTGTTCCGCCCGCTGAAGCACCATTTGGCCGGAAGAAAATTCACGAACTACGACAACCTCAAATCCGACATCGCGGACATTTCGAGTCGCAGCCCCCGGAGTTCTGGGCGAACGGCATCGGCGACCTGCCCAATCGATGGGCCACTGTTGTGGATAACTGTGGTGATTATATTGTTTATTAGCATTGCTTTTCAATAAAGTTGAAAAAAATTAAAAATGGTGAAATTTTCGGACAAGAATTATTGGACAACCTGGTACTAGCCCGAAATTTCACGAACTGGGTAGGCTCCTCACGCAGGAGACGGAGCCTTTCCATCTTGGAGTCGGAATGAATAATGAATACAACGTTTCATTTATAATCCAGTTTATGACACTTGGGTAAAATACAAGATCTTGCAGAACAATGTATCTCCATACAAAATGCCAATCGCTAGCATTCATTGATTTTCATCCATCCGTATGTCTCATCCCATTGCCCGATATCCGCGATGAGCGCGCGCATTTCGACAAGTTACACCCCGCGGCCGCTGTGAGGGTTAGCTGCGAGCCTCTTTACCATACATTGAATCCAACTAATCCGACCAAACAAGGATTTGGATCTTGTTATAAGTATGTATTTCTCCGCAAAGCGGTTTCTCGCTGTAGCGCGACCACTCAGGTAACCGCTGCGTCTCCACCATGGCAATCAGCTATGAAAATTCGAACATTTTTGGTTTTCTTGTAAGCGTCTCTTGGGGGGATCGTGAGTGTTGCGCAGCCCTTGCCAGTAAACTGCTGAACCCTGCACATGACCGGTGCTTTACAAGCGCCACGAAGCAATGGGAGAAAACCTCTCGTGTGATATATCATTGTTGAGTGCGAAACTCGCATTTCCATCCGGACACCATAATATGATTGAGACTCTCCACCACCCTTTAATTCTTTGGTAATAAAAAGAGACAAGGTTTTCCATCGTGAACGCTGTCTCGAAATGTGATGGTGCAAGCAAGTACTACATTTTTAGAAATGAACGCAGACTCCGTGGCAAAGTGGATGCATTCACGATCTTCGTCGGCAGCCGATGCAACGATCCTCGCAACTGCAATTTATCGAGAGCAACTGTTAAAAAGGTAGGACGTCTCCATTTTCAAATGTAGCATCCGATTTTCATTCTAGAGTCATTGTACGCCTGCTTATTTAGGCGATCTATCACGAGAAATACGACGAATGCAATAAGGAAAATGACATCGCATTATTTGAACTAAAAAATCCAGTAAAAAACAATGAGGCCCTCCCTATTTGCATGCCACAGAGAAACACAGAAATTTCCAAGAAACTGAAAGCGGCAGGATCTGGCGTAATAGAGCGTAGGTTGTGTTCTCATGCTAGCAAGCTCGCCTGGATTCGAATAGTTCTGTACTGGAGACAAATTTGATCACTTTAGCGAATTCATTTATTTTTGATGGTTATCAAGCTGTGGATGTTGAGCTCATAGTTGCTGCTGAAAACATTACTTTAATCGGACATCCCAGAGGGGCAGCCCTTTGCGGCGTGAGTTTGAAGTTCTCCGCAATCTCAGTACTATATATTGTGCAAGCGATTCAACTTCTTCTCAGGGTGACAGTGGAGGACCACTATTTCAATCAATGGGTGCGAGTAAAAGCGTCTTGTTAGGAGTTCTATCAAGGGGAAACTCCTGTAAAAAGGGTAAGCATTACCTTCTGTAACTTTTTTACATAGCGTAGCAAGAGAGAGAGAGAGAGAGTATAAAAACACCATACTGGGCCTGAAATTATCGTATACTCTTTAGCAGTGGGTGTCGCTTAGTGTCACGAGGTTCTGCTTCCGCTTCACGCGATTTGGTTCAACCTGGACCCAGAGTCAACCACGCGTATTTTCCTTCCGTGTTTACTAAACTGGGGCAGGATTGAACTGTGAAGATAAAAACACTAAGTTAAAGTTGAATGGTGAACGCAACTTTGCACTGATAACGTTCGGACCTCTATGATTACGAAGTTGAAAGTGCGTTCCCTGAAGGATAGGAGACGACGAG